>CM068965.1:63809529-63841965 GCA_035128595.1 Eptatretus atami | reverse complement strand
CCACTCCACACACGGGGCGCACTCACACCTTGCACCACACAGACCGGACGGCAACCACACTGGGGACAATCACACCGGGACTCGCGCCACCACAAGGGTTCCGCGGGCCTCTATACCCCCCAAGCTCGGCGTGCACCTGTCCACCACAGCACTCGTCCCTCGAACTCGCTAAGCACGACCGAACTCAACTGGTCGTGATCAGCTTAAGGGGGCAAACTCCATCCCCTCGTTCCTGGAGGAGGCTATCCAGCTGCTCGCACCGGTCCCAACTCGTTCTGCCAGCTCGCCCCATTATCCTCCACTAACTGTGTGTGTGTGTGTGTTCTGTTCCTTTAACCCCGTCCAATTCACCCTCTATCTCCCGTGTCTCTATACATTTTATTCTTTCCGTCGTCACCTCGTGTCTCGTCTCACACGTTTCGGTCTCCGTCACCCCGATTAGTTTTCCCCTTGCGTCACCGTCACAGTTTCCGTCACCTCCACGCGTCTCCCCCAACACGTCTCCCGAATTATTTCGTCCTCACCCGCCTCCATTGCGGGCCTGACAGCCGTTGCCCTCCCCCTCAGCTCGTTCGTTCCAACACGTGGCGCCGTCATTATGCCCGCCTGCAGGCATCGCCCCACGCGCTGCATTTCACCCCGCAGTATTTGCGTATTTGCATCCATCTTCGCACTCATTGCCGCCAGCATGGCGCATAGCTGGGCCATGTCGGGTGCACTCGGCTGAGCCGATTCGGCCAGGATGGGCGGGGTTTGGTTGGGGAGGGAGGTGTCATACACCGCGGCCTCTGCCGCCCCCATTTCGGGCTCTGAGTTTGGTTGGGGAGTTCATCCTGCACAACAAGCATTTCCTGCACGGGATTTCATCCTGGACCATGGATTCTATAATTCTACATCCATATCTACCCCGGCTCCCGCTCGCCTTGAGACTCCATCTTATTTCTCGTAAGGTTAATTTAAATTGCTCGTAATTTGGAGGGAATCGGGGGTCGCTCCTCTCACCCCTGAACCGATTCCCGTGAATTTAGCTTGGAGACCGAGTGGATTTGAATCCCACTCCTGTACACCAGTGTTGCGAATTCGTGCCCGCCGGCGTGCGAACGGCCACGTAACTCGAATCGCGGCACGTCGCCCACCGGACGGACAATTCAGTCGTGACCCTCTCGGAACAACGCCCGGAGCTAGTCACGGGGGTGGGGGTTAACCTCACCACGATCGTGCCAATTGCCCACCCGCACAGGATAGGGTTGCTCGCCAAATCGATCTACCTAAGTACCTGCGCGAATGGTCGACCGGGCGATCGTACCACGCTACAGGCGACTCCGGACACGAACCGCTTAAGCGGTCCGTTCCGTGCTTCAGTGATAACCGAGCGGTGTTATCGTCGGCCTCGACGGTTCCGATTAATTACCGGCGTATTAAGCCCACTACGAACCCCTTACGTGAAGCAGGATGGAGATTCAAATGGAGAAAAAGACGAAGCGAAACGGGAAAACAGTTCACACAATGCACATTTATTTCACACACACAGACAAACGTTATATACAGCCATACAGTCAAAATGCACATAAAGCAACCAAAACAATAAAAGCAACAACGACGCAGAGTTAATACCGACTACGTGCACACACGGCAACACTTATACAGTTTTACTTCACAGACAGCGCCAACACACATTTACACAAAAGCAAAAGAAAGAAGCCACCCTCACAGACAAGGAGGCAGACAGGCCCGTAGGCCAAATGTGCGCGGGACCTAGAGGAGCGGCCAGGTCCGCGAGACGCGGTGGGTCTTACCCGCGCCTCGTGACGCGTTGGCGGGCAAGCCGCAAAGTGTCCGCGCCGCTGTGCCCCGACTCCGGGCCCCTGGCGTGCTTGTTGGCACCACGTGTGGGGTGGGGTGGGAACGGGGCCCCCTTTTGCACTATCTCAGCGGGGGAAGGGAGATTGTTGATGCCCTGGGGGGGGAGTGGCTGGCTGGCTTGGGTCCCGCGTCGAGACGAGCGATCCCACACCGCAACCTGTCGCCGACCGCCGTCCTTCTTGCCTCGGACCCGAGCTCCCTTGCCTGCAGTTCCACCGCGCTCACTCGCCTCAACTTCACCAACGCAACGCAACGCTCCTTGTCCCCAACAGCCACTTCTCGACGACACTCTCCAAGCAACTCCAAAACCCAACTCTCTCTGCAACTCTTCTCAGTTCCACACTCTCCTCGCGAGTCGCCTTGCGCTCGTCTTTTTATAGGCGGCAGGAGAAGCCAATAGCAAATTCTAGGATCAGAACGCGATTGGAGGCGGGGCCACGCCGCCCCCCGGTCAGCCATTGGTCGGGCAAAAATGGGCGTGAACCTCTCCTGATCCTAAAATTTGCATATACGGACTTCACATACACACGCTTGGAGGCGGGGCCAAGCCGCCCGCTCGCTAATTGGACGGAGAGATGGGGCGTGTAGCGTTTCTGATCCGAGTTTTCCCCTCGGAAGGCCGCTATTCGTGCTCGCAGCTCGGTGCATCGGCACCAATTGCCGAACGGGCCCGAGACAGCCCGACGTTCAGTGTTCACAGGTGGTGCGGGAATGGCCGTAAAAGCGATGATGTGTGATAAATTCGTGAAGGTAAAGGCGAAGGTGGTGGAGGTCTTCTGTGGTGAGGGTTGGCGTTGTGGTTGTTGTCTGAGGGTTGGAGCGTGGTTGTAGTTGGTGACATGGCTGGCGTGGTGTTAAGGTGGTTGTTGTGTGATGGCGGTTGAGACGTGGTTGGTTCAAAATAAAAATAGAACAGAAAAAATGGCTAACTCAAAGCGTCGCAGCCCGGATGAATCATATAAATTCCCTCTATACAACGGGTTTGGGCTAACTACACATGTATCTATCGAGATATCTCACCTAAGGGCCCTTATGGTGTAATGCGAATTTCCACAGCCGTAACAATATATATATATATATATATATATATATATATATATATATATATATACAAATATATATACATATATATATACTATATATATACATATATATACTGTATATATACATATATTACTAAAACTCTCATCTTGTACGTTCCCGAAATACAGCCAAAACGGTATACGATAGCACAAAAAATTTAGGGCCACCTTACTCACCATTCTCTTACGCAGTATCAACTTACTTCAAATCGGGCAACGAAAAAAATCATTAAAAAATCAATTCCCGATTCAGCAAGTACTCGGAGATTTCATCAATGCAAAACACCTCAGCATTGAGGTATAGTTTGGTATAGTTCGCTGGAGCTCTTTTTTTTTTCTTGAAATGATTTTTTTCATCAACCGCTGTCACAATGGGAACCCAACGGTTCACGGGTCGTCTAGTATTTATATGTATGTGTAATATACAGTATATATATATATATATATATATATATATATGTATATGTGTGTGGTGTGTGTGTGTGTGTGTGTGTGTGTTGTGTGTGTGTGTGTGTGTGTGTGTGTGTGTGTGTGGTGTGTGTGTGTGTGTGTGTGTACATATATCGAGAACATTTTTATTTTTATTTTTTGTATACCTTTTCGAGGCTCGTATGAGAGCTAACACACAACACACATCAAAGGGGTATAGACAAGAGGGGGGAGTGGAAGGACAAAACAGTGGGAACAGTGATATTAGGAGATCTATGGAAGGGAGAGGATGGGGCGGGAACATGCGGTATACAAGATGGACATTACAGGGACTTCCAGGAAGGAAAGCAGAGAATTTGAAGGAGGTGTGTTTGGGGTGGATTAACGGGGTAGAAAAGATCGAGAATTTGGATGGGGACGATAAGAGGTGGTGGTAAACAGCCGTTTTCAAGGCCTGGAGGAAGAATGCGATTTCACAGAGTGAGGGAGTTTATTCCAAAGTCGGGAAAAAAGAGGAATGAAAGAGTGAAGGTGAGCAGTGATTCGTGATTTTGGTAGTTTTACCAGAAGGGGTTTTTGGTGGCCTTCCGCACCCTGCGGAAATATGGTGGGGACAAATCGCAGGCAGAGCATGGGGGGGGGGGAGACCGGAGAGGAGACGGCAAAGACAGAAAGACCACCAACCTGCCGATGGTGAGAGTGAGAGGCCCAAAGACTCAGCCTCATCGCAGGAGATACCAATGATCCGAAATGCCTTGGTTTCCACATTGTGAAGCCGAGAAAGGTGAGAGGCAGGAGAACCAGCCCAGGGGGAGTGCAGTACTCCATCAGGCTGTGGATGAAAGCTTGTGTGTGTCAGGAGCTCAGGTGGGCTGAGGAAGGACTTTGCACGATGGAGGATTCCCAGTCGGCGACTGGCTTTGGATGCCAGGTTGGTGGGCTTTCCCAGGAAAGATCAGGCAGATAATGAGACCCAGAAGCTTGAAAGAAAGGATCTCTTCCAGAGGATTGTTGAGAAACTATATGGGGTGGGTTTTCCAAATGGTCCTTATGGAGAGATGTAGTGAGAGTGTGAGATTTGTCAGGAATATATATTATATATATATATTATATATATATATATATATATATATATATACATACGGGGAGAGAGAGAGAGAGAGAGGAGAGAGAGAAGAGAGAGAGAGAGGGAGAGAGAAGGAGAGAGAGAGAGAGAGAGAGAGAAGAGAGAGGAGAGAGAGAGAGGAGAGAGAGAGAGAGAGACTAAGAGAATGCTACAGAACAATAGACCACCTTCGACTACAGATGGCCATACTTAAAAACTGTAAAATGAGAAGAACCAAGTTATCCACAGCTTGGATAGACTACAAAAAGCTTTTGATAGTGTCACATATTCATGGAGGATAAAATACATGCAATTGTACAAGATCAACCACCAAATAATCAAACTGATTGAGAAAAAAATCGAGCAATGGAATATCTCATTGATTTTACAGCACTCGGAAAGAAAGATTGAAATACCAGGGTTGAAGTTACGACGAGGGATATTCCAGGGAGACAGCTTTTTCTCTCTCCCGTTTTGCCTGTTTCTGGACCCACTGAGCAATCTCATCAATGAGCAAGGACGTGGATACACATTAACATTCAATAGAAGAGTGTCCAAAGAAACAGGAAAGGTGACACATCTACTGTGCATGGATGATTAAAAGCTCTTCACACCCAACGCAAAAAAAATTGGTGGAATAACTTGAGTTCGTGAAACGGTCGTCTGACGATATTCAAATGGAATTTGGTCTCGATAAGTTTGCCAAGTCCACACCCGGACAAGGTAAATCAA
This sequence comes from Eptatretus atami, assembly GCA_035128595.1. NCBI lineage: Eukaryota > Metazoa > Chordata > Myxini > Myxiniformes > Myxinidae > Eptatretus > Eptatretus atami. The sequence goes on along the minus strand of CM068965.1, from coordinate 63,836,754 downwards.
CAAAAATGGATAACCTGAAAATCGACCTCGATATGAAACAGCAGACAGAAAATAAAGCATCGTGCAAATATTGTACCTCGCTGTCGAAGAGAGCCATCAAATATGTCATAAACAAATCCAAAAAACTATTCATAAAAGAAGAATACCTCCATCGAATGAGGCTGATCCTGAAAACATATACGGTAACTCTCCAAGAAACAAAATGAAAGCCATAAACCAACTTGCAGTAGCGGTGTGCCAATACAGGAACAATGAGCTGGCCAGAATCGGAAATATACAAACTAGGTATCAGAACAAGGAAAGTTCTCATTAATCACAAAAAGTTTCACAAAAATAAATCAATTTTGAAAATGTACTTGCCGAGACGAGAAGGAGGTAGTGGCCTGATGGAGATCAATCAGGTGCACAGAATGACAACTGTAGGAATGGCTGAGTACGTGAAAATTTCAAGACTACCGAATTCAATTTGTATGCAAACCTTTCTGGCTTGCTGTCTTCGTGTTTGCATACAAGTTTAATTATAAAGACAGCAATCCAGAAAGGTAACCCCAACCCACCTAGCAAAGCATTTCCAAAGACAGGTGTGAATAGAAAGTGTCACATGAAACCGAAACAGCAGCAAATACAGCCCCAACAATTGCAAGAAAATACAAAATAAAAATATAAAGCAAAATATCAACAGATATACACCAACAACTGGGAGAACGATAAAATAGCAGGAAGGTAGAAAAAAAAAGAGATGGACAGATTGGGCATCGACAAAGAAGGCTCATTGGAATGTTTAAGAAGATGTCAGCTGAAATGCGATGAAGAACAAATCATAATAAATGGCCAAGACTAAGGACACTATACCAATGGCTTGAATAAAATGGTGGGACTGAGTCAATCAGAGAGGTGTAGGTTTTGCAAGGTATAAACAGAAAGCACGAGTCACCTACTATCAGGATGTAAAAATCTCATGTGAGAACAGCTGGACACACAAAGGCACAGCAAAGATTACTAGTGGGGTGGAAAACAGCTGTACACACAAAGACACAACTGCCAGTGGAGTAATCCACTCTCTCTCTATCGAGTGCAGCCTGTGGCTGCTGGTTGCATCATTGGTTGGGACGCGGCTATGCCGCTGATGCAGTGTCCCCCTTACCAGTACACTGGTGCTCATTTTGCCGACCTTGGAAGGATGACAGGCTGAGTCAACCTCCTGGTGTATTTTAATTCAGCGGCCAACAGGGATTGAACTCAGGACCCTAGGATCCCAAACCGCCACCCTAACCACTAAGCCAACACCAGGCTAGTAATCCACTGGCACATCTGCAAGAATCTCAACATACCAGTTTCAGAAAACTCATGTGATGAAGATGGTGTGAGTCATCGCTTTTGATGAATCTCTTCCCTTCGTTAGTGTGCTCACTAAGCATTGTGTTGAGCGATGGCTGTGTAGTCCAATGCAGGACACACAGCATCTACTGCCAACATCACAGAGATAGGCTGTTCTTTGCAGTGGTGGGTGTTGGCAGGTTTTCCTTTGTTGCCTCCACTGTCTCTTGAAATCAAGCCTCCCACATTCAAAGTGGTCCAGGCTTTTGCGGCAAAAGTTACGCCAAGCTGACCTGTTTGTGGCGTAATGTTGCAAGGTATGCCTGGTGTTGGCTTCATGGTTAGGGTGGTGGTCTTGTGATCCTTGGATCCTGAGTTAAAATCCCACTCGGCTGTTGAATTAATACCAAGTGGAGTTGACTCTGCCTGTCATCCTTCCGAGGTCAGCAAAATGAGTGCCAGCTTGCTGGTATCCTGTGTCGGAGTGGCGACCCATCCAGGATTCTGCCCAATAGCCAAGGAGACTGCTTAGGCAGCACCAACACTCTGCACAGAGTATGGTCCCCATGGATGGATGGAAGGTTGGAAGGTGGTAACTGGAATGGCACACGACTTGAGTGTTGACTTAAGGACATCCTTATAATGCTTCTTTTGGCCACCATGTGACCGTTTACCAAATTTAAGTTGGCTGTAGGAAAGCACATTCTGGATTCTATGATCTTCCATACATGTGAGGTCCTGACCAGCAAAGCTGGGCTTGCATCAATAAATACTCAATTCCTTGGATGCAACAGCGGTCGAGGATTGAGGTGTTCGGTATTCTATCTCACCAGGTGACGCCAAGAATCTTACGAAGGCATCACATATGGAATTGATCAAGGCGTTTGATATGACGATGATAGGGTGTCCAAGATTTGCATCCATCCAGAAGTGCTGATAGGACAATGGCACAACAGATAGTAGTCTTGGTGTCCAGACTAACGTCATGTTCATGCCAAAGGCAATGCGTCAATCTTCCAAAGGACACACATGCTTTTCCGAATGTTGATGTTACTTCGTTGTCAATCATTGCAATTTGGGAGAGGACACCTCGGAGGTAGCAGAACTAATCTACAACTTTGAGTGGCATGTCAACGATGGTAGTGGATGGGACAGTATATGGACCTTCTGGTCTCGGCCGAAGCATAGCCTCAGTCTTTTTGAGGCTAATCGTAAGGCCATAGCGATGAGCAGATTGTGCAAAGGAGTTGACAATAAATCGCATGTCTTCGAGATTATGACTGAAGAGTGCGCAGTCAGTGGTGAAAAGTAGATCACAAAGCAACATTTCCGTGATTCTAGACTTGGCCTTCAGACGCTGCAAATTAAATGCACTACTATCAGTGTGAAACTGGATCATCACTCCCTGGGTGCAATCTTCAAAAGCATCATGAAGCATAGAGGAAAATACAATGCTAAATAATAGGGGAGTTAGGACACAGCCATGATTTGTGTCGTTGGTAACAGGAAATGGCTCAGAAGTGCATCCACTGTCCCTCACATGAGCAACCATGTCATCATGGAAGGATCTGATGATGTTACCCAACTTAGCGGGACAGCCGACTTTGTACAGTAGCTTCCACAGGCCTTCTCTACTGACCTGATCAAATGCTTTTGGAAGGTCGACAAAGACCATGCATGTCGCAATGTTGTTGTCTACTCTTTTCCTGGAGTTGACAAGTGGAGAACTTCACATCAGTCGTGCCCCATCCAGCGTGAAAGCCACATTGGCTTTCTTGGGTGATGTTGTTGGCAATTGTTGATGACATGTGATTAAGAATGAAGCAGGCAAGTATTATCCCAGCAATAGATAGTAGGAACACACCACGGTAGTTGTCGACACACGATCTATCGCCTTTGCACTTGGACAGGGGAACAATCGTGGCATCTTTGAAGACCTGGGGTACTGACTCCTCACTCCACATGGTAATGCAGAGTTGGGTCAGTCGGGTGAGGAGGTTGGCACCACCAAACTTTAAAACCTCAGACGGGATACCATCATCACCAGGGGCCTTTCCAGATGGTGTCTCATCGATAGCTCTGGTGACCTCTATTTTAGTTGGAGGACAGGCAAGGTATTCTAATATAAGCTGCTGGGGGGAAAGAGTCAATGGCCACATCCGAGATGGAGGAGGGGCAATTAAGGACACCATTAAAGTGTTTAGCGTAGTGCTCCAGGATCTTGTTGGGATATGTGATTAGGTGCTGGCTGTCTGAGCTATGGAGTGCAGCGATACTGCGAGCAGACAGTCCGTATACTGCCTTTAGACCAGCATAGAAGCACTTGAAGTTCTTTGTATCGGCTGCCTCCTGGATGTCTTCCGCTCTTGCTGCCCACCATCTGTCTTTCATAGAAAGTAGTCTTGACTGTGCGAGTCTCCTAAGTTGCAGGTAAGAGAAGTGTTTACTCAATGAGCCTCTGTCATCAATTCAGCGAAGATGAGCTGCATGCATGGAGTTAAGTAAACTTTTGATCTGGGAGACGTTCTCGTCAAACCAGTCTTTGTTACTACGCTTAACGAAACCGAGAACGTCAGCAGCTGCCCTGAAGGTGATGTCTTGTAAAATGGCTCATCCCACTTCAGCGTTGGTAGTAGGTAGATCCAATTGTTCCAAGGTGGCGTTGAGATGGTGCTGAAGCTGCGATTGCACATCGCTGCATTTAAGCTGTTGAGTGTTTAGCTTTGTAGCAGGTTTAAGACGTTGCATTTTCACGGGAGGTTTGATCTTGAGTGACATTTTACTCCTAACAAGCCTGTGGTCTGGCCAACAGTCAGAGCCTCTCATGACACATGTGTGCTTTACATCATTCCAGTCGCGTTGCTTGATGATTACAAAGTCTATGAGGTGCCAATGTTTCGAGCGAGGATACATCCATGTAGCTTTATATTTATCATCTTATTGGAACGAGGAGTTTGTGATGATGAGTTCATTAGTTGAACATAGCGTCAGCAGCAAGGTGCCATTGGTGTTACCTTTGCCAATGCCGTGGTGTCCGATCACCTTTTTCCATGCAACATAATCACGTCCCACTCGGGTGCTGAAGTTCCCTAACAAAATAAGCTAATCACAATGAGATGTTTACTGTATAACTGCTGAAAGGTCATCGTAGAATTGCTCTTTGATGTAATCTGTGTTTGTCATGGTAGGGGCATATGCGCTGATGATGGTAGCATAACGTTCATTGTCAAGTTTGAGTTGCACAGTCATGAGACGTTCACTAATACCAGATGGGAGAGCATCTAAAAGGTTTATCTGTTTAGTTTAATCGCAAAACCCACACCTGCCTGAAGACTCTCACTTTCTGGCTTTCCGCTCCAGTAGAACCTATAGCCAGAGCCTCATTCCTCAAGATGGGATACACCAGGTAGACGATTCTCACTGAGTGCTGCAATGTCTATCTCATATCACTCCAGTTCAAGGTCAATAATGGCTGTTCCATGTTCGAGGCTGCTGCCCGTTGTCTTGCAACATGCGCACATTCCAGGCAGAGAAATTTAATGTCTTGATGTTACATTTGTTATGTTTCTTTTGATTTGTTAATTTATTTTTATTTGATATTTCTCGACTGCAGAAATGGATGAGCAACCTGCTGTGGTAGGCAGGTAAGCCGAAGTGGAGCAAGCTTTCTTTGGGGAATCTTTTATATTCCCTTCTCCATGTAGAGAAAGCAGTGCTACCCCTAAAGAGGGCTGCTCTGACACCCAAGCAGGATACAAATGTCATTGTAGCTCCTGGTCACTGACGAAACGACCATCAAACTTGGACCGCCATACATGTGGACTCGTGATTAGGGACTCGCAGCAGCTTCCTCTGCCTATCCCCAACATGACTCCTCCGCCGCAGGACTTAGGTCAAAATAGGTGGTGAGTAGGTGAACAGGTAAGCAAGTGCCAATGAAGGGAAAAATAACCTGCACAAAGAAGCCATTAAGGTGATAGAGGTGTGTACCATCCCTCCCCCACTCTCTATTCCCATGAGCATTGTTGGATGCAGGTGCATTGAATGCAATGTGAAGCCTGATGTGCATAGGCACAGCAGACTGACCAGGTCATTGGTATGATGATGGCTGCCCTTGATATCCATAATGGACACAGCTGTCTGCAGATGCTGTGCAGTGATGCCAAAATTGGCACCACCAAAGATTTTCATGGACACATTTATCCATGATGTAGCGCTGCCCAGGCTGACCTACAGGTGTGGTTTGATATCTGAGTGCCCCTCTCATAGCCTTAGCCTAAAGCGGCTTCCCACACAAGGCAGTGGGGTTCCCCTGGACAAGGGGCCCATACCAGGTAATGTCAGCCAGAGCCAGCTGAGCCCGGGACTCACATAGGGCATGGATATCACTCCCCGAGGCAGCTGAAAAACTGTTACCCTGCTACCCTGCACAAAGAAGATGAAACAAAAGCGATCACTGAAAACAAGGAAGTAATGTTCATGTATGACCTGATGATCCCAATGAGCGTGAACATAGAAAAAGTACTTAGGTACAAAGAAGACATGACAGCATTGCTAATTGATGTGTGATAATTGACTCAGTGATTTTTGCCTAAACAACACATACTGTAAATCAAGAAAATAACCAAATACCAGGATCTCAAAAATGAAATCAAAGATCTTGGAAGTTGAAGAGCACCAAAATTGTACCAGTGATAATTGGGGCAATGAGACCGATAAAAAAGAACCTCACAGAGCACCAAAATTGTACCAGTGATAATTGGGGCAATGAGACCGATAAAAAGAACCTCACAGAGATCTAAAAAAAAAAAAACATTCCTGGGAATATTACGACAAATGAAGTACAGTCGGAAGTTGTCTGGAGCTCGGTCCTGAAAAGAGCCCTTGGAACAAAACTTTGAGAACAACAAAACTTCACAGCCTAGTCCATGAATCGTGATCCCTTCCCAAAATGGATGTGGATACTTTGAGGCCTAGGAGGACTCTGCTCCACCTTCTGAAACCCGCATATGAAGACAACAACGAACGACAAACTCCTTCTTAAAAAATGGTGATGTGGCCCAACTTTGATGGATTAAAGTTCAACATGCACGTGCAACATATTGTGTATGCTCAGCTCAAGCAATAACCCAAGAAGGAAGTCTTATAGTTAACCTACTTTTCGTTTGTCATCTTACTATAATTCACCGTCTGTCCGTCTGTCTGTTCCCAGGTACCGCAAAAACGGCTGAACCGATCGCAACCATTTTTTGGGTGTGTAATCCTGGGACCCCTTGGAGTAAAATAGGCATAAATATAATAACATGACCCCCTTGATCGCTCCCGTAGGGAGCGGGTGCTTCGAGTTGGTATAATGTTGCATTAAACCATCAAATAAGCCTATCCTTATTCATCCTCTACTTTTTTATTGGTGTCACAGTTATGGTGTGCTTCGTCTGGACTAAATTACAAATCAAATGTTGCTTGAGCATTAATTCTACCTCTCAAATTATAAATCTAATTGTTGGTAGTCAGAATCTATTAAAATGAGATGTTTTTATTAATCTTTAATCCTTCTTATATATTTTTTAACAAAACTTCAAAGCTCTTATCATGTGTTAAACATACATGGTGTAATTATAAACAAATAAATTTACAACAAAATCTAACCTGTCCGCCCATCTCGCTGGAAGTCCACGTGGTACCAGTCTCCATCATTGACTTTTAGTTCTGAGGCTTTCATTCGGATGGTCCCAGAACCCATGTCAAGCAGCATGTACAAAAACCCATCGAAGAGTTCCATAGCAAAGAAGTCTCCCTTGCGGTTACGTGTATCCTCTCCAAGCACAACTTCTGGTGCACGGCCCTGTGTGTACAAGATCGGGCCATTCGGTTCTGTTGTGCTAAAGTCAAAAGATATAGATCCTGTTCGCTTGGTTTTCCACTCAGGCAGTGTGATGTAGGCATCAGGTGATTCAAAGGTGATAGGTTCAAGAGCCGGCACATTCTCACACGTGAAGGCCACGTCTCCCACCACCTTCATCTTGGGATCACCTTCTTTGGCCATCCGCGAAAGTTCCAGCTTTTGCTCATTGTTTTTGTAGATGACCTGCATACTCACCAAAAACATACAATCACAAATAGAGCTGGAATGATATCGAAAGATTCGAACATATAAATGAGAGGGACAAAAGTATTGTATAGTGAAATAGTTTGGGCAAAGTAGACATGAATGAAATAAAATAAGAGCAAACTGTAGAAGAAAGATGAGGGCTAAAATGCAATGAAAGGATCAGTAACAATTTTGGCTGTTAAAGGGGTGGAGTCATTCTTAATTTGGATGCAGCACAAGGCTGCAGGGTAGCATCATTGGATGAATGCACGGCTGTGCCACTGATGCAATGCCCTCTGTAGGTAATGGCAGGAATTTGTAATTTGTTAATGGTGCCAGCAATAGCTCGCCTACTCTTCACGAAGGACATCATGGGATCTTTAACGTCCATCAACGAATGCTGGAAGATGGAACGCCTGCTTATTGTCTATCCAACGGATGGTACACACATTAATGAATAACCCTGCCTGTGAAACACCGGGAAGACAGTTTATCGCTGGGTCAGGATTTGAACCTAGGCAAGACAGCTTTAAGGCGAGTGTGCATACGTTTAGGCCATCCTGCCAGCTCGGTGGAGTCATTGGATTGACGATTGGTGACAATGAATTGGAAAAAAAAAACATTAATCTTGTTTTAATATTTTTCTGTCATAAAGCAATCCAAAATGGATGTCAGTACAATAAAAATATAAATTTGGGAATGTTGGCGATGATGTTGGAATCCCAAATAAAAATTGTGCAAACAATGTTGACTTGTCCATTTTTCTCCAACTGTCTTTGAGTTGGAGGAGGAGATTGGGACCATACTCTGTACAGAGCTTTGGTGCTGCTTAAGCAGTCTCCTTGGCTATTGGGCACAATCCTGGATGGGTCGCCACTCCGCCACAGTATACCAGCAAGCTGGCACTCATTTTGCCGACCTCGGAAGGATGGCAGGCTGAGTCAACCCCACCTGGTATTAATTCAACACCTGAGTGGGGTTTGAACTTAGGATCCTAGGATCCAAAGCCCACCACCCTAACCATTCTGCCAACACCAGGCGATGAGATGTCTTTGAGATTCATGAAGAAGTACACTGTTTGACAGCCTGATCATGAAGAAATGCACATGATGATCAGATGATCACCGGGGAGGGGAGAATTACAAAGCTTTCCTGTTTTGTCACTTCAATAGAGATTATAAAAAAGCGAATTTAAAAAAAGTAAACCCAGGTGCCTAGAGAGGTGCTTCTGTTTTTGGAGATATGCAAGAAGATGGTAGATACCTTACGGCAAAAACGAGAAACTAGTTCACAATATTAATCATCATATTTGTTAATCTGCCTTTAACGATTGAGCAGATGGAGCAATTTAAAGTTTGGCATTAAAAAAAGCAATGTGCATGAGAAGGCGTTCGATGTCTCCAAACGGGTTTTCCTCCAAACAGCTATACCATTCCATTCGTCATGCAGTTTCATTAACTTTGAACTGATGGAGCAATGAATCATATAAAACCTTCATGGAGACAAACTCCTATGTAACCAATTCCATTCGTTCTCAAATCAGTAACAAAATCTTTCAACAAACTTAAGATTCGTGCATATTCAATATCTTAATTGTCAAAATCACTTTGATTGGATTGGGAAACTCGCTTGGAGTTGAAAATGAATTTTGTTTTTTGTTTCTTACAAAATTTTTTTTTTTTAATGGAAACATTCACTAAAAGTTGGCACAACACCTTGTTTGCATTCCTCCTGTGTCTCTTCAATAAAATGTCTGATGCAAAATTAAGTGTACAAGTGAAGGGACCTGATGAAATGGCGATGAGTTCATCGTGATTTTGATTATTTGTTGATTTACACCAAGTTTTTGATGTTGACATAACTTTGCCCTGTTGTTGCCTTGTAGTCAGGGTGGAAGTTCAGGTATGATTAATGTTGACGAGATCAATGTTGATCAGGACGTGCCCTTTAGAAATTGAAATTGTTGATGAGTGGTTGATGTGAATACTTCAAAACTGATATTATTTTAATTGTTCGTGTGCTGCAGGAATGTTGCTGGGAGAAGTATATTTTTTGCAAATGTGCGATATTGTGGTTATTGATGCTATGAAAAACTGTTACGTGTGATAAAGTGACATACAGTTGTGCATGGGAAAATACAGGTTTTTCCAGGTGAAGGCCAACTCTTCATAGCGTTGGGTCTTCTTTATTGTCATGGCAAATGCTGGTCAGATTGGCAACAGGTGATGATGCAACTGAAATGGTAGTTGCCGTAATTTTTGAAAACAGCCGAGGAGAGACGTAATTATACAACAAATGACTCGTCAAAAGTAACTTACCAAAAAGACATTCACCAAATGTATGCACAAAGTATGATTGAAAGTGATGAATTTCATTGTTTTTTTCATCAAAATATTTGTCAAATGACAATGCTCAGGCGGTTACAGTAAATAATTTGTTTACACCCATAAAGTAGACGCTGACATAGAAATATGGCACGGAGCAAGATCACTCGATTATTTTGGAATAAAAAGAAGTGATAAGATAGAAAGTTGGGTGTCCGATCATAAATAAGGAAAGACATAAATAAGTGCACAGGAACTAAAAATAGTTATGGAGCATTTACATTATGAATTTGCATCAGGACGTCTGTGTTTGACGTGAAATACATGCGTCATACGTCACAGTACTCGCTCAGCTTATTGAAAGTGGCCATGGTTTCATGTTTCATGTTTTCATGTTTCATGTTCTTATATCATTGTGATGATAAGTGTAAAGTTATTGTATTATTGACCTTCCTAGTGTGAAAATAATTTTACTCAGCAAATTTATGGCAACGCGCATGCGGAGTCCAAGCCCTGTCCCTGTAAATCATTTTGTGTTATATATTTACGATGACATATGATGAATAAGTTATCATATGGACCACTAAGAATTTTGTTTTCCAGTAATATGACGTTTTTGCCATTAAAAAAGGACGTTTCTCCATTAACGTAAGCAAAGTCAAATTTACCACTTAAGCAAAGCAACAACACTGTCGTTCAAAAATGATATAGTGATTATAATAATGTTTGATAATCATTTATGTTTATTCGTGTAAGGTCGTCAATAAAAACACCAATAAATATTCTTTGGGATAAAAAAGGTAATGCCAAAGAAAAAATATTGATAAAATTTTTATCACAAGTGAATGCAAAAACAACAAAATCATGTTAGAATAAATGTATTTTCTGGAGAAAATGATATTAAAATTGACAAAAGTAATGATTTGATAACGTCAAAAAAATTATACAATTATGGTATGAAAATATATGGAGAAGTTTGGAGGTGATCTTTAACATCCACCAACCATTGTTAGTGGGAGCGATGCCCAGTTTAATGTCCATCATAAGGAAGGCACATACATTGATGCCATGTCCACCTGTGATACAGACTTGAACTGAGGCAAGACAGCTCAGCCTATTATGCATTACTCTCGGCATCCTGCCAGCGTGTGTGTGTGTGTGTGTGTGTGGTGTTGTTGTGTGTGTGTGTGTGTGTGTGTTGTGTGTGTGTGTGTGTGTTACTGTAAACGCTGCAATATCATGGGGTTAGGTTCCTGAAAATGCCACCACAGTGAAAACCACAATCGTGGAAACCAAGAGCCAATGGGAAGAGGGGTTAGGTTCCTGGACTTTGAGAAAATATCGAGGAATATCGACCGCAGCTCGAAATAAACACATTACAATTTAAATAAACACATTAATATATATATATATATATATATATTAATATATATATATATATATATATTATACAGTCAACCCCCGCTTCATCGCGTTCACCTATCGCGCCCCCGGTTCATCGCGGGTTTTCCCTTGGAACGTAACTAATTTTTCTGCGGATTCCTCCGGTACATCGCGTAATAATATATAAAAATATAATTATTTAAGCAATAAATTATAACGCGTGGTGCTCGACCAGTCACAAAACGCACGAGACAAAGTTTAGCTTGTGAACTTCGAATATTTTCTACTTTTTCTCCAAGCCCACGATGCCGCCAAAACGCCCTGCACCTTCTAAGGCTTCTGGCAAGGAACCGAAGTGCCAGAGGAAGGTCCGGACGCTCCAGGAGAAGTTTAAGGTAAAAGGTGCTCGATATAGCTTTGGGAAGGAAAAAAGGTTTGCCACCATTGGACGAGCACTGCTCATACCCAGCACCTCAAAACCGACCAAACCAGACTAGTCGATCTCAGGCACCTCAAACCCAATCACGCCAAACGACCAGACCAGACCAGTCGATCTCCGGCACCTCAAAACCACTCACTGCCAAACCGACCAGACCAGACCAGTCGATCTCTGGCACCTCAAACCCACTCATGCCAAAACCGACCAGACCAGTCGATCTCCGGCACCTCAAACCCAATCACTGCCAAACCGACCAGACCAGACCAGTCGATCTCCGGCACCTCAAACCCAATCACTGCCAAACCGACCAGACCAGTCGATCTCCGGCACCTCAAACCCAATCACTGCCAAACCGACCAGACCAGACGAATCGATTTTTGGGGAGCGTCCATTCATCGCGAATTTTCACTTAGCGCGGGGAGGTTTGGAACGTAACCCCCGCGAGAAACGGGATTACTGTATATATATATATATATATATATATATATAATATTATATATATAATAAGTTAACATTGAAATAAACATGAATATATAATAAACACAGTGTAAATTAAATAAAAACACAAGAGTTTACCTTTAAATTTATTACAAAAGAGCGAGGTTGGTGAGCATAAACATATTACAGACTCGCACTGTACTCTGCCGTAAATAGAAACCACAAGAACAAGACTTATCTTGGTATGATGCTGTTAGTAGGGGGAGTGGAGTGGGGAAAGGGAGCAGGTGAGCGGGAAAAAGGGTGAGTGGGGAAAGTATGAATGGGGAAGGGAGAGTGGGGAAAGATGAGCGGGGAAAAGGTGAGCAGGAAAGGGTGAGCGGAAGAAAGGGTGAGAAAGGAAAGGTGAGTACGTGCGTGCCCGTACGTGCGTGTCGTACGTGCAAAAAAAAAAAACTTTCAAACCGCGTGCCAGAAAAACAACCACACAAGCCGTTCCTTCACTCTCGCATGCCCGTACGTGCATGCCCGTACGTGCAAAAAAAGAGAAAAAATAAAATAAAAGAAGAATTGTGACGTCAATCATGACGTCATAGCACCGTGTACTGTCATTGGTTTGGTAAATAAATGGCCAAAACGTGAAACCGCTTGTTCCCTAGGGAACCGCTTGGAACCGCCTGGCAAGTTTCAATTAGATCGGACCAGTGGTTGTCGAGAAACAGCGGTCGCAGACGCAGACACACACACACACACACACCACAACACACACACACACAGATGTAAGTAGTGCGTGCACAGACACACACACACACACACACACACGCACACACACACACACAACACACACACACACACACACACACACACACACACACACACACAGAGTGCGTGCCCGTACGTGCGTGCCCGTACGTGCATGGCCGTACGTGGAAAAAAAACTTTCAAACTGCGAGCAAGAAACAACAACCACACAGGCCGTTCTTCGCTCTCGCATGCCCATAGTGCGTGCCCGTACATGCGTGCCCGTACGTGCATGGCCGTACGTGCAAAAAAAAAGATGAAAAAAAGAAGAATTGTGACTTAATCGTGACGTCATAGCGCCGTGGACTGTCATTGTTTGGTAAATAAATGGCCATAACTTGGGAACCGCTTGTCCATTAATATTAAACCTTGAAAAGACACATCGACAGGGCCCCAGCAATATACCTGGCAAGTTCTATTAGATTGGACTAGTGGTTGTAGAGAAACAGCGGTCGCAGACACACAGACACACACACACACAGATGTAAGATGTGTGTGCACAGACACACACACACACACACAGAATGTAAGATAGTGTGTGCACAGACACACACACACACACACACAGAGATGTAAGAAGTGTGTGCACAGACACACACAGACACACACACACAACACACACAGATTGCCGGAATTATATTTGTTTGGTAAATAAATGGCCATAACTTGGGAACCGCTTGTCCGTTTAATATTAAACCTTGAAAAGCACATCCGCAGCCCCAGCAATATACCTGGCAAGTTTCAATTAGATCGGACCAGTGGTTAGAGAAAACAGCGGTCGCAGACACACACACACACACACACACACACACACACACAGATGTAAGATAGTTGTGCTACAGACACACACACACACACACACAGATGTAAGAAGTGTGTCACAGCACACACACACACACACACAGATGTAAGATAGTGCGTGCACAGACACACACAGACACACACACACAAACAGATTGCTGGAATTATATTTGTTTGGTAAATAAATGGCCATAACTTGGGAACCGCTTGGCAAGTTTCAATTAGATCGGACCAGTGGTTGTAGAGAAACAGCGGTCGCAGACACACACACACACACACACACACACACGTAAGATAGTGCGTGCACAGACACACACACACACAAAAAGTGCTGCGCGTATGTGCGGGCCCATACGTGCGTGCCGTACGTGCAAAAAAAAAAACTAACTAACCGCGAACCAGAAACAACAACCACACAAGCCATTCCTTCGCTCTCGCGTACCCGTACGTGCGGGCCGTACGTGCAAAAAAAGAAAAAAAAAGAAGAATAATTGTGACGTCAATCGTGATGTCATAGCACCGTGTCTGTCATTGGTTTGGGAAATAAATGGCCATAACTTGGGAACCACTTGTCCGATTAATATCAAACCTTGAAAAGGCACATCCTCAGGTCCCAGCAAATTACCTGGCAAGTTTCAATTAGATCGGACCAGTGGTTGTCGAGAAACAGCGGTCGCACACACACAGACACATACACACACATACACACACAGACACACACACACGCACACACACAGATGTAAGATAGTGCGTGCACAGACACACACACACACACACACACACACAGAGTGCATGCCCGTATGTGCGTGCCCATACGTGTGTGGCCGTACGTGCAAAAAAACAAAAAAAAAACTTTCAAACGCGAGCCAGAAACAACAACCACACAGGCCGTTCCTTCGCTCTCGCGTGCCTGTACGTGCTTGCCCGTACCTGCATGCCCGTACGTGCAAACCAAAAATAAAAAATAAAAAAAACTTTCAAACAACCACAGGCCGTTCCTTCGCTCTCGTAAACGACGACTGGATTGGGGCATTGTGTTTATCTATAAATGCGCATAAGAAATCGAGAAATTATTAGATACACTAAGTCATCACTATCCGAGTAGTGCGTGCCCGTACGGAATGTTCACATGCATTCCACGAATTATCGCTTGTATTGAAGTACGTTTTAATAATATTATCAGAATACACAATGGGTATGCCTATGAACATTTCATTGGTTGTGGTATCATTTTGAATCCGACTACGGTGTTCATTTTGGCTAACATAATGAAGCGCCCCTCTTCATCCCTTTCTGCACTTGTTGAATGGCAATGTGAGCGGCTTGCAAAGCAGTTGATATGGAATGACTGCTTTGGAACAAACTTTGTCTCAGACGTCCTCGGGCCAAAAGACCCCAAACCTAAGCACGTGTCTACTTTTATTCTTGTGGCACGACAATTTGTTTCCGGTCAAGTACCAGTGTGAGGGGTCAATTGAGGAGTTTTTGGTTCATGAGCGCCAGCCAGAGTGACCACTATATTCGTTATGTCTGTGTGTCTGTCTGTGTGACTGTCTGTGTGTCTGTCTGTCCAGAGCATAACTCCGTGGACTTTGATCCGATCTTGATGAAACTTTTTGTTATGTGTTCGATATCAATGTCTAGTTGTGTTTTCCTGATGAGGGCATGCTAGCCCATTGTGGTGGAGCCACGCCCAAAATAGCCATTTTTAGGGAGTAGTCAGATTAAAAATCTATCTTCTCCGAGGGAATTGACTGAATGGATAGGTTCTTCGGTATTTGAATAGCAAAATGAATTATCTAAAACTTGTCGTTGTCCGATTTTTCATTTTCATCCAAGGTCAAGGTCACAAGGTCAAAAACTTAGAAAATTGGCGAATTTTGACATAAAAATCATACGACCGCCCAAACTTTGAGAGCTAGGATGACAATATTTTTATGCATAATCTTGAGGTTTTAATGCATCATATGCATATTTTTGCATTCCCACCTAAAGTCTTGAACCATTTTGCTCCATCTCGAACACTGCCCGTGGGCGCCCCTTCAAGTTTGTTTTTACGGCTGATTTCACAAGGTATGGATAATCCGAGGAGTGTGAATGCATAAAGCCTATATGACGTTATATTGTTCCTGGAATGTTCCAGAGGAAGTTTTGCACCAAAGGTCATAATCCTTGACCTTTTGACCTTTGAAGGCCACAAAGGTCAAATTTTAAAAGTTGTGGGAATCGAACCGGGTTTTCGACCTTCTTCGACGAACTAACTCCAATAAGCTATAGCACGTATCCTGTTTCCTTATTGTAATGTCCACAACATTGTTTTGTGACCTTTAAAGGTTATGCAAAGGTCAAATTTTGAAAGTTGTTGAACGAAACCGGGTTTTCGACATTTTTCAGCTATACCTGTCACTCGCACCACATCATGTTGATCATTTTTATAACTTTGTCAAAAATTTCACATTGTCTCATCCTTGACTTCTGAAACAATCTAATCGTCAAATACCGCTCGTGAACCATTGTCGTCTTCAGACTTGTTATCCGCCGCCCCCCCCCCCGGAGGGAGGGAGCAGGATATTGTAATCGTCCGTTTGTTGGTTTGTTATCTTGCCAAAGCGAGTTTTTGCAAGATATGTTAGTCGTCTGTATGTTTTTTTTATTTTTTTTTTGTTTGTTTGTTTGTTTGTTTGTTTGTTGTCTGTAATCACGAAAAAAAAATTCTGCAGACCACAGTTTTCATTGAAATTTTTGTAACTTCGCATATCGAGGCCTATGGAGGTCCTTTCAGGCCATAAAATTTTGAAGGTCAAGGTCAAAGGTCAAGGTCACTTTTTCGCAATCAGTGTAATCGACAAACCCTCATTTTTTTGAGTATTTTGATCGGATCGTCTTCAAACTTCATGGGAATATAGTTATGGCTGGCATCAGCTGATTAATTTGGTGGCGATTGGCCTTGACCTTCATGGTTTAACGCCTCAGGTCAAACATTTGACCAA
This sequence comes from Eptatretus atami, assembly GCA_035128595.1. Classification (NCBI taxonomy): domain Eukaryota; kingdom Metazoa; phylum Chordata; class Myxini; order Myxiniformes; family Myxinidae; genus Eptatretus; species Eptatretus atami. The sequence continues at coordinate 63,820,170 of CM068965.1, read as the reverse complement.
GGTCAAATTTTCAAGTTTTAGGAACATATCGGTATAGTACCTCAAATTGAACACCTCGATGAGTGCTTTCTAGATATATCAGTTGAGACATTATGACGTGATTTGGTGACGTTATGAGGCAAACGCATATTTTTTTCATGGTTATCTGTAGAACGTTTCTCATCGGAATCTCTCGTAGGCAGATATTCTCAGGAGTTTGCTCCTGGTGGATAGCAGCTTGTTCACCTCAGTGTGACGCTTAAGAAGTCACCGTGGTCACCTTTTTGCAAGTACGGATCACCCTAGCGGGTGCCATTGGTTATTTGTTTGTCCGGTCGTCTACAGCCCAAACGCTGACCAGTCGTTCTTAAATTTTTACACCTGATAGGCAATCCACCTGAGACGGTCCGCGTCCAAACCCCGTCTTAATCGGACTAAACGTCGCGACTGACGTCACACAACGTGAAAAACATTTTTGACATAACCAGTGACCGGAGTCGTAGCGACTTCTGTTGACGCCAAAACAACTTCAATGGAATATCTAAATGTTTTAAAATGAATGTTAGTACAAATTATGCACAGTTTTCGCAAACGTATGACGTCAAAGTTTTTAGCTATTGGTGTGATTTAAAAAAATTCTATTCGTTCTACAGGTCACAATTCTTAACCGATTTGGATGAATTTTAACAGCTGATAGAAATCCACAGTGCAAAAAGATATGTGACTTTTGGTGATGTTCAAGATCAGGATCTGGATTCTGCATCAGTTATATTATCGCCATTATAAACCAATGGGAATTTTGTGAATTACACATGGCTATTTCTCAACAGTTTTGCACTTATTATATTGAAACTTATACTGTCTATTTATGCATGTAATTTAACATGTGTACAAGTTTGATCGAAATTGACCCAAGGTCAAGGTCAGGGTCACCCAAAACATGAAAAACACACATATAAAATACATATTTTTGTTTTACAACATATTTCAAACTGATAAGGGATCGTAAAGCTGGTTGAAAAGCAATGTCCTAGGTATTTTCAAATATTTTCTACGATCAGAATGAAGGCAACAAGCACCGATGATAAGTTGTTGAATGTCACATGGGGCTTTAAATGAGTTGTGAAAATTTTCATCTGCTGCCGTTACCATGACAACGCGGCCTGATAATTGTTATTTGTGACGTCGCGTCATTTTATTAAGTACGAACAAATAAACACCACACATTCCATGACATACAGCTTGGACCACCACACGGAAGGTCAACTAATTCGCCAAGTGTCGTGCTAAGCACGATTTTTCATTTGTCTGTCTGTCTGTTAGCAACTTTTACGGCAAACGGCTTTAGCAAACACTATCAAATTTAATCCACAGGTGGGCAATGAACCTTGGACGACCCATTAACTTTTGGGTCAATTGGATCAAAGGTCAAGTCAAGGTCATGAAAAGATCAAAATCGTTTTTCGCTCATAACTTCGTCAAAATGATCTGATTTACTTCAAACTAAGCTTATAGTGAATTATTCTATTTTCACATATAATCTACCATTCTATAGTAAAAATGCATATTTGTGAAGATCGGTAGGGTCCGAAGTTTTGGGGTCATGGCATCGGTCAAATTACATTTTCCATTGAAACTAAAACATGGTTACGAAATACAACTTTACGGGAAAACGGCTGGCTCAAACACTGTCAAATTGTATCCACAGGTGGGCAATGAAAGTCTAGAGTCAAATCGTTTTACGATCAGAACGTTTTCATTTATTTGTTATTTAATATTCTTGCTGTATGATGTAGTCTGATGTTTATTATCAAGTGCACCACGCACTATTAACCACGGGTACTTGAAGCTTGTAAATTATGTTAATTTGATATATTATAACACTGTTTGATAGGTGTGGTAGATGATAATAAATATTAATTCTACAGGCCATATCTACACTCTACAGACATACGCGGCCAGCTCTAGACTAACATACTTACAAGTTTCAATACCCGTGATTTAAACAACAGTTATCACATTCAAGCATTATGATGTCATCGGTCAAAATTACATATTTTCCATTATAAATCAAAAAAGGTTAGGAATATGCGTGTTTACTATGGAAGACATATATCAAGTCCTTTATGCTTTCATTTGACACCATGACCTTTGACCTTACGTGGCCTTGAAAGGTCAAAATCATTTTAGGTCATAACTTCGTCAAAATGATTTAATTGACTTCAAACTAAGACTAAAATATTCCTTATAATCAACATTCAGGTTAAGGATGTATCAAATTTAAATTTGATCCCCAAAATGGGTGGGATTTGTTGTGCCTGGCACCACTTGTTTTAATTCTTATTGTGCTGTCCGAAAGCAATGAAATGCCAATGCTTTCTTTATTAACTTTATTAACTGCTTTGCTTTCTTTATTTACTCATGATCTGGTGTTGTACATATGGGGGTAAATGTGTAATATAAATAATTGTTCTTGTATTTGTGTTTCTTGGGCACACACATGGCTGTCTTCCTGTCTGTGTTGGATGTGGTGACGTTTGGGTTGTGTGATTTGTGGAGGTTCCATTGAGTGTTGTGCATTTGTGGGTGTGGTGTTGAGCATCAAGTGTTGTTGTTTTTTGCTCACCTGTTTTCCCATTGAATTTTTTTCCATTTGTAATAAAGCAGTGCATTGTGTCAGTCTGTCCACGGTCTCCTCATTTCGACCACCCTCTCGGCACTTGACATGCCATACCTCCAGAATCGATGCGTCATTTGTTGGATGTCGTGTTCTGGGGTATCCTCCAGGTCAAATTCATGCCCAGATTGCAGGCAATGGTGTGCTACGGCTGTCTGCGTCATCTTCCAAGCCTAATTGCTCTATCAACGTCATCTCGCCTTTGTTTAAAATACTTTCCAGTTTCACCAATGTGGAATTGGTCACAATCTTTGCTGGCTGAATTTGATTCCTCATATATTTCCAATAAACTATATTTCGATTTTACAAACAGTATGTGTTGGATTTTATTTTTCTGAAAGACATAATTAATGGAACAGGTGTGTATCTCAATCAAAAGTAAGGAGGTCAATTCTCTTGTTTTTTTCATCCTTTAGAGAGGAAGTGTTTTAAACGGTTTTACAAGGACAATGAAACCTCAGCAAAGAGAAAAGGTAATTTGTCTTCAAATGCCAGTTTGCGTTATCGATCCATCACTCCTCTTCTTCACACCAATCATACACAGGGCACACAATAGAATAGTTATGGAGCATACAATTGTACAAGGGGCTTTCTACTCTTCACCAAACATTTTGTTAATCGACACATCATCCAAGGCAAATCCGTTTGGATTTGTTTTTTTTTAAACCGAGGACAGATGCAAATACAGTAGATGTTTTTTTTTCAGTATCATAACCGACATAAGCAGAACGATTCCTAACAGCGATTGTCTTTCTCAATTCTATTTCATCATTAATTTGCAGTTCGATGCAAAATACCAAAAAATTGTAAATGCCAAAAATTAACAGAGAAGGAGGAGAGACAGCTGTTTATTCCCCCCTCTTTGTTTATCAAGAACTACATCACAAAGAAAGCTAGTTCACGGCAAAGTGCCCCCAAGACATACACACATGATTATTTGCTGTTATTATATGTTCGATAAATTATAATCGATCTGAACTTGGTGATTACATGTATTAGAACAAGAATGTAGAAACAGATTTTGAAAACCAAACATAGACATGAGGCTTTTTCACAAATTCTTAACGAGCGATTGTTAGGCAGTATAGTTATAATGTTTTTTTGTGGTTAGATGCTCCTGCCCAATCTTTTGACTGGACCCTGTGTATTTTGTTGTAAATGTAGAGTGGAGTAAAAGTATGACAAGTGTTAGTGGTGAAATTGGATTGAACAGCCTGTGAAAAGATCAGGAGTATTCTGGAAATTTCTGGCTGCTTCTGGATATGTGGTCATCTCGTATCAATGAGCACTGAGCAGTTTCTGGCACTGTCCGGTTATAGAACCATCTGTTACTTCGTAGTTTCTAGACAGAGAAGCTTTTGGCACTGTTCATGAGCTGTAAATATGCAACAAAGCAGTGCCCAGAGAAAAGGAGAGAGTGGAGAGAAGAGCCAGTCACATTTGCTTTGTTAGTGTGTTGCTTTGTGTTTATACCTTCACAAAACTCAAAGTTTGACTGGACACGACTGCCGATTGGACATGTACAAATAATAAGACATTGGTGTTGTGAAAGCCTCCCAAGCTGCCATTTTCAATTATGGTTTTATTTCCAAATTATATTTCATTTTCAAAACCCTTTTTAAATTTCAAGACTTTAAATTCAGAATTGCTGTAAAGGCACATCATTCCCACATGTAACAAAATCAGCCATTTCACCAACTTGCACAAACACAGAATGCCACTTGTGTAAATTATATTTCTTGTTGCTTTTTGTTTGAGATGATGATTGAACCGCTTCATTATTCTTCGACTAATTCTGTGCTATTAGCCTTCATATTTAAAGATTTCACTATGTTCACCAGGAGGCTGTCCTCATAATCTTTCAAAAAAATTATTCTGTCTAACTTCTGTGTCACTCTTATTGCTGTGTCATTATTTTTTGCATACAAAGTAAAGGCTTGTCAAAGAGCGAGAACACAGAACAAACAAAAAAAAACACGTTTTAAAATGGGAAATCCCACCAAAAGCAAGGTAGGGGGACATAAAAGGACAGTAGGAACAAGAATAAGAGCAAGCAGAGGGGGAGTATGACACAAGGGGTTAACCAGCTGGATATAAGCTTAAACATAGCAAGAAGAGTCGGAAGGAAAAAAGAACAGGGATTAAACAGCAATGGGACAAGAATGGAAAGGTGGATGGAGGGAGAGGGAAGAAAACACTGGAACCTGGAAAAGAATGGGTGGCCATAGAGAGGGTTGATTAAACATCATGAGTATAGATAGTGGATGAGCTGAGGAGTAGGTCAACAGCCATCTTGAAGTCCAACAAGGAAGAATGAAATCGAAAAAACTGAGAAAGTTGTATCCACGGGTGAGAAAAAAAGAGGAAAAAATGAGTGGAGGTGAGTATGAGTGAGCTGGATTTTGAGAGTTTCATCAGAAGTAGGTTACAGGCAGATATCAGGCACCCTGGATAAACAGGGGGTAGGGGGAGGGAGAACATGCAAGGGCATACGGTGCAAAACCAGAAAGTAGTCAGTCAAAGATAGGCATGCCTGATGTTGGCTTAATGGTTAGGGTGGTGAGCTTGGGATCTTAGGATCCTGAGTTCAAATCCCTTTCAACTGTTGAATTAATACCAGGTGGGGTTGACTCTGCCTGTCATTCTTCTGAGGTCGGTGAAATGAGTGCCAGCTTGCTGGTATCCAGTGTTGGAGTGGTGACCTGTCCAGGATTGTGCCCAATCGCCAAGGAGACTGCTTAGGCAGCACCAATGTTCTGCACAGAGTATGATCCCAATTGATAGATGGATGGAAGATAGGCCACCATCCGGTCTGTTTTGTGCAAGTAACAGGTCCAAAGAATCAATGTAATCACTGGAGATACCAATGATTTTGAGCTCCCTGGACTCCATGGCATCAATATGTGAAAAATGTAAAGCAGCGGCTCCAGCCCGAAGAGGAGAGAATACTCCAACAAGTTGCTCAAAAAGGTCTTGTACATTCTTAGAAGTTTGGATTTGCCAAGGAAAGACTTACTGCAATAGAGGATTCACATTGGCAACTGCCTTTGGAGGTGCCACTTGGACATGTAGTTTGCCCATTAGAGATCGTAGATAAGAGGGAGGCCCCAAATTTGAGTGACTGAACATCTTCAAGAACTTTGTTTAGGAAGTAAATGGGAGGGTTCAGCAGATGGTCCTTTTGGAAGAGATAGTGAGATGTGAGATTTCTCCTTTTGGAAAGACACATTCCAAGTTTTCGAGCAGTTCCTCATTCTACGAAGGTCTGCAGAGTGAGAAGAGGTGCTGCCTGCCGAACTGAAAGATGAGGGAAGCTATGATAGAGGGTCTAGTCATCAACAAAATGATAAGGATTGCTTTTCAGAGAGGATCAGAAACTTCTTTGAAGAAGGTGAGGAAAAGGACCTCACCCAGGGCACTGCCTTGGGGCACTTCATCCTCGATATGGAGAGGAGATTGCGTCACATAGAGAGCCACATGTTGGCTGCAAGATTGGAGGAATTGCAATTGGAGATAAAATTGGAAGGAAGGAAGTAAGGAAGTGAAATTGGAAGGAAAGCCTTGAATCAAGAGTAATTAGTCGGCCTGTAAGTAGGAGAATCTCTCCATCTCTGCTTCTTTCCCAGTGGAGGCGGGAGTGCCCCAAGGCAGATTATTGGGCCCAGTGTTCTTCCTAATCTTGCTCCTATCTTGTTTGCTTGCTCCTGGCCAGGTTTGCTCCTGCTAGTGGTCATTCTTGCTTGCTCCTGCCCAATCTTTTGACTGGACCCTGTGTATTTTGTACCTGAGAAGGTGGAGAAGGTTATTTTAATGCTCGGCTCTGACTCTGCAACTGGACCAGATGACATCATCTCAAGTGTCCTAAAAACCTGCTCTGCTGCTCTTGCACATCCACTCTCTGCCCTTTTCACCATATCATTTGTACAAGGTGATCTTCGATCTGCTTGGAAGTCTGCCAACATCACTGCACTCCATAAAAGGTGCAACAACTGATCCCTTCAACTATAGACAAATAAGCTTACTTCCAATCCTCAGAAAGGTCATGGAATCCATCATCACAGTTGATATGAAATCCTTCCTTTTCTCCAACAACCTCATCTCAGATCACCAATTTGGTTTCATTATTGATCATAGCTATCTCAATGCTATTAATGTACTTGCAGGTTGCTGTGTGTTCCCACCCTCCTCTCTCCTCTTTTCCTGTTCATTCATTCCCTTGCTTTTTGTGCCCAACCGTTGCCCCACTGCCATTTTCATATCCTCCGTCATATTTCTCCTGCACGAGGCTTTATCTTGGAAATAAAAGACCATTTTTCAGGGTGAAAATAGAGGACAAGTTCACCAAGGAATAGGTGGCAAAGGCAGTATGGCATGCAAATGAAACATATCAGTTTCTAAGCCAGCTACTTATCTTTCTGGAGCAGATTTCACAGGGAGAAATTTACTCGGCCTCATTTGAATTGACATTTAAGCAAATGGCACAACCAGGCTCACCTCCTTCATGAAGCACAGCTTAAAATAATCAGCTCCACTTTCGGAAAGAACCGTTCAAAATTTTGAACAGACCATCTCTGTGTGCATTGGCTGTATTTAGCACGGTACCGATTACAGCTGTTATCGCACTGAGCAAAGCCACAATTTTCCTTTTGAGATCAAAATAATTGCAGTGTTTCAATGTTTACACTCACCGTTTAAAATTGCAAATATTTTTTATTTATGAGGACATATATTTCAATTCTATTCATCCTCTCACACAAAGGCTCAGATCTATTAAAGCAATGGAAGGAATGAAATGCATTGGGTAATTTGCTGTCACCATCTCAGTCGGATGAGGACTTGAATCTGGAATCACCAACCACAATGCAGAAGAACAACCTTATGACCTAACGTAGGGGCCATTTATGAATGTACACTACAGGAACAATTGTCACCACCAAAGGGTTGCTGTTAAGGTTGAGACGAAATTTAAATAATTTAATAACATTTTATTTTCCTTAATTGTTAGTGGAACAGTTTGCGTTGAAAGGATAGATATGAGAGCCGAGAGGTATGTACACTCGCCTCGAAGTTGTCTCGCATGGGTTTGAATCTTGACTCAGTATAAACTGTCATCCACGTGTTTCACAGCTAGGGTGATTAATCAATGTGTGTGCTGTCCCTTGGATTAACGTTAAATGGGTGTCCTGTCTGCTGGCACTTATTTGCAGACATCAAAGATCCATGGTGTCCTTTGTAAAGAGTAAGCGAGCTATCGCTGGCACTATGGACAAATTACAAATTCCTGCCATAACCAGCAGAGGGCGCTGCATCAGTGACACAGTTGTCAGGTCAGGTATGGGAGTATGTGCCAGAACAGCGCGTCGCTGCGTCCACTTTCAAGTACTACAGGGCCTCCGTCTGGCCATCCTCAGGCAGATGCCAGCCCATCCCATCTCCTTAAGATCCGCGGTCAACCTGCTGCAACCACGAGGCACGTGGTCGGCCCATTGGCCTCCTCCACTCACGAGACTCCCTGCTGAGAGAATCTGGTGAGCAGGATCGGCGTCAGGAAACGAGCCACATGTCCATACAGCACAGCTGACGTCACGGACAATGCAGGTAACAAATCTCATCCGAGTCCCTCTCTCAGCAACTGCTCGTTGGCACAAAATCAACCAGTGATAGCCAAGGATTCTCCGAAGAGACCTGGTACCAAAGGAATTAAGTCTCCGTCTCAGATCCTTGGTCAGGAGTCCAAGTCTCGCATCCATAGAGCAAGACTGGAAGCACCAAAGACCTGAAGACTCGGACTTTCGTCCTCCCGCACAGGTACCGCGCACACACCCATGATCCAGTGAATCCATGACTCCCCAGGCCGACCCAGACGTCTATTGACCTCTGACTCACAGCCAGTAGAGACATGAATATCACTGCCAAGTAAGTGAATCTCTCCACGACCTCAACATCCTCAGCACAAACAGACACAGACAGGACAGCAGCATCCAAGATGTCATTGAAAGCCTGGATCTTTGTTTTGACCAAGAAACCCGTAATCCCAGCGGCTCCGACTCTTCATTCACACCTCGAGGGCCTCCAAAAGGATATCTAAAGTCTCCGCAAAGATGACTGCATCAACTGCGAAATCAAGGTCCGAGATCTTGACATTCCAAACGATGCACCGCAGCTTGATCTCTACGACATCCTCCTAGAATCCGTCCATACAAGTGCTGAAAAGTGTGGGGGCAGTACACACCCTGACGAACTCCAGTAACAACTGGAAATAAGTCAGAGATGGTACCACTAACTTTCACAGCACTCTCGTACCAGAGTAGAGTTCAGACATCAGATCAATCAGTTTTGGTGGCACTCCACGAAGACAAAGAATCCTCCAGAGGGCATCCCATTCACTGAATCGAACGCTTTACAGAGATCAACATAGGCTGCAAGCAGCCCCTGCCAAACTCTCGTCTGCGTTCGGTGAGGACCCGAAGAGCAAGGATACGGTCAATCGTTGACCTCTTTGGTGTAAAGCCTGACTGCTCTGGACGCTGGTGCTCAAGCAGATGGTGGCGAACCCTATCAAGAATTATCCGAGCAAAGACCTTGCCCGGCACTGAGAGCAGCGTCACCCCTCGGTTGTTGTTGCAGTCTTGGCGATCACCCTTCCCTTTCCAGAGAGGGACAACAAGGCCCTCTTCCAATCAGTTGGGATGATGCCTGTGTTCCAGGCGAGCACAAAACTGCATGCAAGGACATGAGTGCAGCATTTGCACCAGCCTTGAGAAGTTCAGCATGGATGCCACAGATCCCTGGAGCTTTACCCCATTTCAACCGGTTCACCGCAGCCTGTTTCCACAAGCGAAGGTGGACCGAAGTTGATTGGAGGGTCAGCAACAGGGATTGTAACACCCCTGACGTCCAACTCGACAGCTGGTGGATCAGCCTGGTACAACCGCTTCAAAGTAACCGGCCAGCAGGGCCTTCACTTCAGACTCCTCTGTCAAGAGCCTACCACCCTCTGCTCTAACTGCAGTGCTCCGAGGGATGGGCTTGGATATGAACGCAATGCGCAAATTCCCCTGTAAGCAGGACGCAAATCACTTGACCAAGGTGATGCTCTACCCTTGGTTTTTCAACCCGGGGCGCGCGACCCCAAGTGGGGTGCCGAGCAAATTTCGTGGGTCGTGGGCGTCCGCTTGCAGCGAAAAAAAATTGTCTATTTTCGATCGGTGTTTCGCTTTTACGGGATGTAATATAAACGGTTCGTTCAAAGTATGGGAAACAGCGCAACATGACACTTGGAATGGGATCCAGCCGATGTGCGGGCTCGCTGAAGGGCGGTTCATTTTGGCGGGAAATTAGTGGTTTGATCCATGGCCTCTCAGACTCAGACTCTGACTCTATCATTAACATCTATTCACGTCCACATTACGACTCGAGACCTTATTTGTGATGGCAGCACCGCCACCAGCAAATCTCGAGAACGTTTCTTACCAGGATAAATTTCTGGACCTTGGATTTTACTACGTGGTGGATAAAAGTGGGGCACAGAGGCCTCAGTGTGTGATTTGTTTCGAAGTGCTTTCTAGGAGTCTATGAAACAAAATAAGTTGCAGAGGCATTTGACTACAAAACATGTGCCTTATCAGGATAAGGAGAGAGCGTTCTTTGAGAGGAAACTTCTTGCACTCAAGAATACGCGTCTTGAGAGAGAGGGTACATGCCATCAGACCAATTATCGGGCATTCGAGGCCTCGTATCGAGTGTCGCTCCATGTTGCCAAGACTAAAAAGCCTCACCCATTGCGGAAGGACTCGTGCTGCCATGTGCAGAAAAGGAGCATGGTTCTCCTGATGGTTGGGGAGGAAGCGGCGAAGAAACTGGCAGTTATACTCCTCTCTGACAACACCATCCAACACAGAATTGAAGATATGAATCTGGACGTAACGGCTCAGGTCGTACAGAAGATAAAGGAATCGCCGTGGCATGCCATACAGTTGGACGAG
>CM068965.1:63782110-63795089 GCA_035128595.1 Eptatretus atami | reverse complement strand
TGGGACATTTCTCTTTGCCACGTGGGACTTTTCTCTTTGTTACGTGGGACTTTTCTCTTTGCCACGTGGGACTTTCTCTTTGTTACGTGGGACATTTCTCTTTGCCATGCGGGACTTTTCTCTTTGCAACACGGGACATTTCTCTTTGTTACGTGGGACATTTCTCTTTGCCATGCGGGACTTTTCTCTTTGCAACACGGCACTTTTCTCTTTGTCACGTGGGATGTTTCTCTTTGCCACACGGGACATTTATCTTTGTCACACGGGACATTTTTCTTTGTCACGCAGGATGTTTCTCTTTGCCACGTGGGACGTTTCTTTTTGTCATGTGGGAAATTTCTCTTTGTCATGTGGGACATTTCTCTTTGTCATGTGGGACTTTTTGCTGTGCTTCAAACCAAGATGAGCAAAACCTGCAAAAAGAAGAAAGAGAAATTATTTAATTCTATTTTGCGGCCTCTTAGCTTGCTACTTGAGGTCGTTTGCCAACGGTGGGACTTCATTCTGGATGGTGACTCTCAAGCGTTACTTCAGAAGACCCTCAGACAGAAGGTCTTATGGGGTCTATATGGTCTACAGAGTCCTAAAGGATCTTAGGGTTATAAAGGATCCAAAGGGTCTTCAGAGTCTAAGGAGTCTTAGGGGCCTTAACGGTCTAAGGGGTCTACAGAGACATGACAGAAGTAAATAGACACCATGATTTTTATAGAATTTATATTTTTAACATTTGAAGAACATTTAATCCATTTTTAGCTCGCCTGTTCGAAGAACAGAGAGCATGAGCGTGAGCGTGAGCGTGAAATGTTAAAGTTTTTGGTGCAAGTTATTTCCTTTCTAATGTTTTTATCTACCACACTATTTTTTACTGATTACAATATACAAATACATATATTGCTTTAAAATTATTTGGATCAGACTTCACTGCAATGCTTTATAAAAAATATTATTACACAAGTCTTTTAAAACGATAAATGTATAAACAGGCGAGCATTGGGTGGCTTTGACACCAACTCTCTGGTAATACATACACTGGTATTTTGTGGACTTGCCATTTGCAGATTTCAATGCTTTTACTCTTTCAGACATAGAACTAACAAGTTCCGAAATTTTCTCTTGTGGGATTTCTGCCCAGGCTTCACGCAAATGGGTTAGCAATTCTGCCCATGATGTTGGTTTCCTGGACTTTTTCCGCACAGCTCGATCCAATATGGCCCAGAGGTGTTCAATGGGATTCATGTCATGAGACTGACTTGGCCATGGACGTCGCTTTATCCCATTTCTGTGCTGCCATTCTTTGGTCTTTTTTGCAGTGTGGCATGGAGCTCCATCTTCCATGAACAGTGTTGTTTTTGACCATCTGATCAGTGGAGAAGACAGGGAGACGTCCATCCTCAAGGATAGAAATGTGTATCGTAGAGTTGATGTTGCCAACACACTCCATAATCTCTGACCGACCAGCACTCCAGATTGCTCCCCACACCATCACTGAAAAACCACCATGTTTGACAGTAGGCTGCAATCAATTAAAGAAAACTCTTGAATGGGAAGTCTCCAGACCCATACGTGTCCACTGCCAGAAAATTGAGCAAATTGAGACTCATCTGAAAAAATTACAGTTTGCCAAAACTCCAAGGGTCTGGTGGCCATCTCGTCAGCCCACTTCTTTCTCCTTTGAATGTTGCCTGGTCTAGGAAGAGATTTTCTCCTTGCTGCTCTCGCATGGCAGCCCAGTTGATGAAGGTACCGCACGGCAGTTCTTGATCTAACTTGGACCTCCTCTGCAACATCTGCTGCCTTGCAATGGAGAGGTATCTCAATGGACCGCTTGACAGCTCCAAGTCACCTTTCTGAGGGTCCAGGTTGACCAGAACAGGAAGCTGTGGATTCCTTGCCGTCGCTGGTGAATTGCACAATCATCCAATTGACCGTAGAAAGAAGAATGTCAAGGTTCTGAGCTATCTGACGCTGGCTGACTCCACGTTCCGATTTGCAAATAATTCGTCCTCTTTGAAAATCGCAAACATCGTGTGCTCCCTGGGTTTGAGGCATAGTTAATTGTCAGACACGACCCAGGAACTCGTTTCTGAAAATAAATAGTTGAATATTAGGACAAATCACTGATTAAACTTGCTTTAAACAGATGAAATTAATAAATTTAACATGTCTATTTACTTCTGTCATGTCTCTGTATTATAGTTATCTCTTATATTAGAATAAGTCACCTCATAATTACTCCAATTAACACCAGACATCGATCGTCTAGACAAATATTCATATTCCTACTATTCCGCTGTACAGTACTTTGCTCTGTTCAATGTGCTTTCACTTCCTCTACTCAATATCATCATTGGTGTCATGGCATACATGAGAAGTTGGGAGGGCGTCGGGGCATAACAGCCAAGGAGTCCATGTGGTGGACACAATGGCGAAAGCAGCAGCCACACTGACGTTGTGTGCCAGGGGTTATAAAGCCCGACTTTTCTGCTTGTGTGTGCTGCATCAGTTCAAATCATGTTGCCAGTAAGCCAGTGAGTTGGATTTCAGTGCCAGTCAGAGTCAGGGGCAGAGTTTGAGAAGCATTCTGCATGCTGCTCCATTTGGAGTGAGCCTCAATTCTGTTCATGTCAGGGGAGAAAATGCATTTGTTTGGTCAGTTTGGGAGTTACACTGGAATGAGCCACTCTCCACTCCTGACCAGCCTGGTGTTGACTTAGTGGTTAGGGTGGAGGCTTGGGATCCTAGGGTCCTGAGTTCAAGCCCCGTTGGCCGCTGAATTAAAAATACACCAGGAGGTTGACTCAGCCTGTCATCCTTCCGAGGTCGGCAAAATGAGCACCAGTGAACTGGTAAGGGGGACACTGCATCAGCGGCATAGCCGCGTCCCAACCAATGATGCAACCAGCAGCCGCAGGCTGCACTCGATAGAGAGAGAGAGAGACTCCTGACCAACTCGCCTCACACCAGCTGGCATGGCAGAAGCCGTGTCATCCAAAGGTGCTTCAGTTTGAGGGAAGTCCAACTCTCCTCTACACTCAGTGTGCTTTTGTCTCTCCCCTGTATCTTGTTCTGTATTTTTCAGTGAAAGTGTGTCTTGAAGGTTCTAATTAAATAGGTGAGGTTGTCTCTGTTTCCATTTCAAATGGGTACGGCCAGTTTTTCTTTTCACTCATTCCTATTGTTTTACTGAGTTCCCTCCCTGTGGTTCAAAAACCCAGTATTATTCATTTAATTGCCGTGGTAAATTTGGCCCGTAGACGCACCTCTAAATTCTTCATGGGGATAATAGACACGCCAAAACCTTGGCACACAAACTACATTGAGATAGTAATCTATCGTGCTCAGGTTTTGCGTACGTGCCAATTTCACCTCGGTTCAGGCCTCCAGTGGAGATTATCTCTGATGAGACCGGGTCAAGAGTGGGTCGACTCATTACAATTGGGAGTCAGTGAATGAGAGTTTTGAACCCTAATTTTAAAACACCAAATTATACTTCATTACAATTGGAGTTCAGGAGTGGAACGATTCTAATTTCACTCCATTTAGATTGGTGTCGGAGGAAATTCACATTTTTAAAATATAAAATTAATGACTTTTAGCACCAAATAAATTTTTGATGTGCAGGCTGTACAGGAAAAAATAACGATACCAGTGATGGCGAACAGCCTGAATTTGCTCATAGAACGAGGTTAGTTAAAGTTTTGAATGTGAAAAAAGAATGATTACGGATGGGGACCAATCCATGTCGGAGTGATGGCAGGAAGGAGCAGAGAGAAGTTGTTGAAATGCTGAATAGGAGAACTTATATTTGCCGTCTTCAAAAAACGAGATGGAAAGGCATTATTGGCTACAACAAAGAAATATATAATATTTTTTTTCTGTTGTGGAGATAATTAAGGCATCGGTGGTGTTGGTAGTCCTTCGCAGAAAGAATTAACCAAAAATTGACAGAAGTAAAAACTATTCCATCCCAGAACAAGAAGGGCACTCGGTGGAGCGCATACCTCCGCTACTCAACGCCTGATCCAGTAGAATATATCAGCCCAATAATTTTTTGAAATGTCATGCGATACATCGTTTTTGGTCCCATCTCTCAATGTTGAAGAATCACTTTAAAAATTAAAAAAAATTATCAGATTCGGATCCAGATCTGGATGTTCACCAAAATTGAATAAATTCTTCCTCGTGACACACTCAACGTGTCCAGAAAATTTCGGCGGAATCCGTCGACAACTTTTTGAGATATCCTGCACACAGACAAACAAACAGACAGAGAGGAGCGAAAACATAACCTCCTTCACCTTCGTGGGTGGAGGTAAAAATGACACTGAAAATTGTTGTTGCAGAATAAATTTTGCATCGTGTGCACGTCTGCGCCCGAAGATTAATTTTTGCATCGTGTGCACGTCTGCACCCGACGCGAGTTGAAGTGAAGAGGAACGTAAATCATTTTGGGAGGAACAAAAAGATTTGGTTTCAAAAATAACCTGCAATAAAGAAGTGATTACAGGTGGAGATTTGAATGGACATGACAGCGAGAAATCAAATGGATATACAGTAATGATGTTCATGGCGGATTTGGATGTGGTGAAAGGAATAATGCTGGATATGTGACATGACAAATGGTGGGAAGCGACTGATATGTACATCCTCGACACCTATTTTCAGAAAAGAAGAGAACAACTCATCATTTAAACAAGTGGAGTTGCAAAAAGCCAGATTAATTAATTATATATTAGTGCAAAGGAGTATGAAAAGAAGGGCAAGCAAAGTGAAAGTTATCGCCGGTGAAGAATGTTTGACGGAACAGATTGGCAGTTGGATGTTGTTATGTTGCAAACGAAAAGGAAAACTGGGGTCTCAAGCAAAATCAGCAGAAGTTCAGAAGTAGAAAAGTGCAAAAAACAAAAACAAATAAATATAAACTACAAAAACTCTTCTTTACTTACTATAAAAACAAAAACATCACCTCAATCTGCCACGCACAGTTTAACCTTCATTCTCTATCCATTCTCTTTTCAATATCCCCAAACTGAATATTCATTGAATGAAACCATTTCTTCCTTTAAAAGCTCGTAATAAAATTTGACAAAACGATTTTTAAATGAATTTCAAAAATGCTTCGCTCTCCTCACTTAGAATAACCTGTTCATCCTTCTTATTCATCACATTTTCTACTTCTGTTTTTTTTACATGAGGCTTATTTCCCCAAACATTTTCACTCCTAAATGCTGAGTTCATTCACACTCCTCTCGTACTCCCAGCTCCACTTCCCTCCATGTCTTCAATGGAAAACGTATTTTCCCACCTCTCCCACACTTCTTCCATGTCCGGATGTCCAGTTGCAGAATCCTAAGAAGTCAAGTTTGCAGGGTATGCATGCACACAACAATCAGTTCCCCTTCACGCCCATTAATGTGTCAAACCCCTCCATGTCAGTACCTTTCCCATTCTCAGCTTCCCCCTCATCTCACCCCCTCGTTACACCCCCTCTCAGCTTTCCCACTCCTCTCCCTCCCAGCTCCCCATCCTTCTCCTTGAACTAAGTTTTTTCCCCCTGCTCCACCTCCTCCCAACTCCCCCCATACCCTGCACCCACCCAGCCCAACTTCAATCCCCCCCCCTGCCTGCACCCTCCCAGCATCCATCTCACCCACCCACCACCAATTTCCACCCCACGCCCCACACCCTACCAGTGTCCCCAACCCCACCCCCTCTCCTTGCCTCTTTCCACATCCCTGCATCCTGCCAGCAGCTCCTCCTCCCCTGTCCATCACTGGGTGGACCTAAAACATCCAAGTCTCCACTCCAACTTGACAGATCTATCAATCCAGGCCACCGCCAATAAACCGGACATCATCTGTTTTGACAGAATCCTTCCTCCCATAGGACATCCAAGACTCCTTAGTGTCTCTCCCAGGCTATTGTCTCCTCTGATTCGACCGAAATGAACCCACTCCTGGTGGCACAATCACACTGAACATCAAGAACTCAATTTCTCACTGTCCATGTACTGCTCTCATACCTCCCAAACCAGAGGAGTGCCACCAAAATCTTGCTGTAATTTCTCCTCCGTTCCCACCTCTTATTTATCTGTTTGTTGTACCATTCTACAAAGAGTGATGACTCCATCTACATCTTTCTCAGACAACATGGACCAACTTTTAACCTCTCATTCCATCACTCTCTTCCTCATATGTGGTGATTTAAATTGTGACCATGCAAAACGGCTGGGTGTTGGTACTTCTCTCACCAGCCATGACACTTCAGCAAAGGACATCTGTGACTCCATGCGACTGACTCAATCTATAAACCTTCTGACCAATATTTCTGTGAATGGCATATCCTCCTTTCTGGATTTGGTTGTGACCAACCTCCCTGCTAATGTCTCCTGATCTTACTCGACTCCAATTGTGCTTGTAATGGTCACAAACTCTCGCCATTCTCAGAAATCAGTCTTAGCGTCGGTGAGTTTGACAGTTCACTCAGGCAAACTGGCAGGGACTGAAAGCAGCCATTGCACTTCAGGACTGGTCTCCTTTATCTATCACCCCTGATATTAACTCAGCTTGAAAAAACAAACAGTAGGTTTCCTGTTTGGAATGATTTTCAATTTTGTTTTACTGTTAGACAGGCAGACAGACAAAGTTAAAGAAGAAAAAAAAATTGCAGCTGTGTCCGAAGGAAGCGGTTCAGTTTGGCATTTTTAATATGAAATAAGTAAGCCTGGAAATGAATGAAACCCATCAGAATTACCCTTTGGAACCCATTATCTTTACCCTTTAGAACCCATTAGATTTACCCTCTAGAGCCCTTTAGATGTACCCTTTAGAACCCACGAGAATTACACTTTAGAACCCTTTAGAATTAAACACTGTGAGTAGAAAAGTTCTTCTTCATTTTTGACGGATGGATGGATGGAAGGAAGGACATACCCAAATATTAAAGCAGCTTCAACGCTTAAAAATGATCTCACTCCTCTCTGCGCATATTCGATCGGGACAAATTCAGAGACAAGGTACTGTTAAACTGCAAGTTTGACCTCTAATTCATGTTCCTATTCCTGTCCAAAATATAACATTCAATTTAAATTTAGTTGTCCCTCAATCATAAACTGACGTTTGTGGACAGACAGAAGAATGGACGGGCAAGATCAAATTGCTTTTAAGCCTTCTTTTTGTTTTGCATGCACGAGCTAACAACATCCAAAAATAGATCCCTTAACTCCAGCTCTATCAGCTTACTTCCAATAATTAGCAAAGTCGTGGAATCCATCATCACAGGAGACACCAAATCCTTCCTCTTCTCCAATGGCCGATCTCTGACTAATAAATTCGGATAACTTATAGACCAGGTCATTTTACCTTGAACGTGCTGCTTTTACTCTCCCAAGAAAGGATGGGGGCCGTCTCTGTCAACATATCTTGAACATTCAATACAGTCAGTATGTGCAGTTGTGGGGGGAACCACACACTGCTCTTAAAAACCTCCAAAAGGCCAACTGCACATGTTGGACTCTCAAAAGGATCCTGTCATCTCCTCTCCCCGTCAAGGCTTGCTGCCACAAGGCAGTATTCTGAGCCCTGTCCTATTCCTAACCTTCATCAACAATATCTTACTCTCTTGAAAATTATCTTTATCTCTTTGCTGATAACTCCACCCTCTAATGTGTCATCCCACATCCTTCAAATGGGCAGGCAGCAGACTCTTCCCTCTTATCTCTACAGTCTTGATAGAATGAGGAGCTTGTCCAACACTTGGAATGTCTTTCAACCCTGACAGATCCCATTCACTCTGTCTCTTCAAGAGGACCATATGGCAAACCTCCCATCAATTGCTCAAACTAACCACTTGAAGAGATGAAGTCACTCAAACTTTTCTGCCTTACTCTCAGCCATGATCCTTATTGGGTCTTTCCTTGGCCAATCTGAACTTTTAGCAACCTACAAGGCCTTGATTCACAAATTGATGGGGGTACTGCTTTCCCGTTTGGCCTGTTGGCCCTGCCTCACACCTTACTTTCACACCACAAACAGGTTGGTGGCCTCTCCCTTCTATTGCCTACTTTATGGTCTTGCACCCTATGCTCTATTCTGGCTCTGTCCCTTTCAGGTTTCTACAGGGTACACACAGTCTGCCAGTGACCCTCTTCTTGTTAAACTCCCAAAATCCAGGCTCACTGCTCACCTCCACTCATTTGTTCCTCTTTTATCTCACCCATAGGAAACAACTTCCCCTCTCTGTCCTGTTATATTCTTCCCTCCAGCGCTTCAAGACAGGAGTTCACCACAACCTCAGGTTATCCCCCATCCATACCCATGATATCTTCTATCCCAGATGACCCCATTCCCAAGCACTCCCTTTTGGCAGGTTATTGCAAAAAAAATATTTACACCATCCCCCTCACCTCTTTTCATTTGTCGGTTGGTTTGTTCGTTTTCGGTTTCAAACCCACTTCCCCCTTCCTCGTTTTTGTTGCGTTTCAGGTTGTATGCAGCTTGTTCTCCCAATGTGTCCTTCTCCAACTCCCCTTGATCTCACTCTTATTCTCTCCTCTACTCTGCTGTTGATGTTTTCCCTTTGCCATTTTGTTCCATTCCATTCTTCCATTCTGCTCTAGCTCTTCCATGAGCCTCGACCCTGTATACAAACAAAAAAAGGACAAATTGCAGCAAACAGAGGGTAGAATGAGATGTGATACAAAATTAGAACAACAGGAAATCAATTTCAAAATTGAACAGAATTCCATTCGAATAATTGTCTTGGAGTAGAAATGAGAAAATAAAACAAAAATAAAAAATATGAGGAGCTGCAGCAAGCAAACATAAAAAATGTATTAGTTGTGTAATGACCTGGAACACCATGATAATAGTGTGGATGTTAGCCTGCACTGACAGAGAAAAAGAGAACATGTAAGTGACAGAGCAATGTGGGAACCTCGAAGCCCAAGTTCAGCAGTTGGGGTCAGCAATAGCCACCCGTAAGAGCAGTCTTCTCTGGAAAGGGGTCATTGGGAGTCCTGATTGGCTGAGGTGGGTGCAGGAGCAGCTGGTCACTTGTGGCGGTCACATAAGGGCGGAGGTTGCTCAAGCATAGGAGTGGCTGAGAGAGGAACTACAAAGGTCCTCAAGTCGTCTTCATGAGGAGATGAAGTTGACCCATGGAGTATTGCGAGCAGTCATATTTGGGTATCTGAGGCTCACAGATTGTGTGAGGAACAGCTATAGGGTAAGGTCATCCCTCGGCTGTATTGGACCATGAGAAGACAATTTGGCTAGCCCCAGAAAAGAAAATCTCAAAAGTAACTTTTGATGGGCCAGAAAGCATGGAGGTCTTCCTGACCTAATTTTAGTGTGTAGCCCAGCTAAATAATTGGTCAGAGATAGACCCACACAGGGAATCTTGCGGCACACAACAGGGCCAAGTCACAGAGGTAATGAATGTGGTTCTTAAAGGTTAGATCTGCACCACTTTAAACAACCAGTTTGGCACAAGGGCACATAGCGGTGTGGTTCAGGCTCAGCCCCAAGACTGAAAATGAAAATAAGTCGATGCAAGAGCTGGACGAGGACATTCACCATGCCATTGTTATCACATATCATGACCTGCCAGTGCAGGTGTGGTAAAGTCTGGCTTTAGAGAAATTCCTGGCCGCTCATCCCGATCAGGAGCTGAAGGTGCTGGTGGGAGTCAGGGTTCCCACTGACCCCTTTCCAAAAAAGACTGCCCTTGTGAGTGGCTACTGCTGACTCCAACCGCTGAACTTTGGCTACGAGGTTCCCACTAACGACCATCCAGAAGACTCCCAAATGCATAGCCAGGCTGAGCATTTTGCGGAAGTCTGGGCATGGCACAGATTGGCCAAATGTGACCGTCTGCTATTTGTAGGCTCCTGGGTAGGAATATCAACCAGCGGAAAAGGCTTTTTGCCCAGATGTTAGAGGGTATAAGCCAGCAATTGTCAGATTTGACAAAGGAAATATAGTCACCAGGAAAATCACAGCAGGGCAATCCAAACCCATTGGGGGCAACCTGAGCTACAGTTCCAGAATGACTGGGCTGGACTCTGGGGGCAAAGGGGGTTAAAGGGCAAGGGGGCCAATTTGGCTGTTCCTGAAGTCCCACTATAGATGTGTTAGGAAGTGCCACATGGTGACGTATTTCCAGGCCACACATTTTAGGTGGTATAGCCAAGGGCCACAGTGACCTGAGGAGGGAACTATTCAGTCAATCAAGCTGGCAGCCTCTTTTTGTGGTTTTGAGAAGCCAGTGATTGGGCAACTCAACTCCGTGCAAAAGTTTGGAGAGATGCAGGACACATGGACTTGTAATTGCAATGGAGCCCCAAACCAGAGCATCTGTGGATAGTGATATCAAAATATTGAATGGAAGTTTGGACAAGGCCTACAAGTTTGGGAGAGGTGATTTGGCTTGACTTCAAGATTGAAAGTGAAGTGCAACATTTGGGAACATGGCCAGAGGTTTCTCCCCGGTAACCCAATTTGGCTTTTCTGGCCTGGCAGGAAGAAAGGTGTGCGTGTCCAAAGCTCACCTTTCCCTTGAAGGCCCCAGCATGGTGTTATAACAGATTATATTTTTCAAAATTCAGATGGGTCTGCATACCCTTCCACAGATAGTCCTTTGTGATTGGGTGAGTTTATCTGGATAGGTTATCTGGGTTAGCAACTGGATGGATGGGCAGAGTCAAGGGAAACATTGGTTACATGAAAGGAATGCATATGATTGAACAACCCCTCAAGTGAGCATTTAAAAGGATTTGCTATAAATAAACAAATAAACAAACAAGCAAATCAAAGTTGGAGAACTTTTCCAACTGTTATGATTAAACAAACTGTGGTGGGAAGCCCCTGGGCAGAGAACAGCAGGCAGAGACTAGTGGAAAGGCCTGGAGCATAAATTGGTGGAAAGGCCAAAGGCAGGGAGTAGTAAATGCCCCGCTCCATGATTTTTGGAGAAAGAGAGACAGAGAAAGCTTGTGGTAACCATCCAACAGAGACATGAAAACAAAAGCAATAGTTTGGCCATCTTGGGGCGCTAACCACATTGGGGGTGGTGGCCGTACAGTGTGTGGCAGTACATTCCATTCAGTCGGGAGCCGTATATACACGTTCAGTACTTACCGAAACAAAGAAAAATGGCAAAGACAACCAATAATTGCATTACATAATATACTGAAACGCAAAAGAAACTTACCACCTTTTAAACCTTCAAATATCAACAATAACACTGGGCGTGTAGTAAATGTGTGAACTTATTTGTGGACAATAGTGTCCTCACTGACAGACAAACGGTCACGGATGGTCACTTGAACCTTCAATGGTCACTTCATAGCACAGCTGTTGAACAGCCGTTTTGACTGTCAGTGATTACCAAGGGGTACGGGAGATGATTTAATGAGCTGCACGTGATGTCTTGATATTGGCTTTAAAAAGGCCAGTGCAAAATGGGCATTTCAATCAACATGCCACGATTGTCAAGGGATCAACGGCAGTGGCCTTGGGCATACTGCAAGGCGGATTGGGCTACCGTGAGGTGGCACGTCGCCTTGGCTGTTCACACCAGACGATATCGGCCCTGGTGGACAGAGACACCCTCCACAACTCTGCAGATGACAGACCTCGATCAGGGAGGCCAAGAGTCACCACTGCAGGCAGGACAGGCAGATGGTCCTAAGTCAGATGGCTTCAGACATTGAGGACTGAGTGGGACGAATCCAGCAGCAATCCATCCAAAGACTGGTAGGCAGTAATGCGCCGACGATGCACATGACTGTATCCAAAACAATGGTGGCCACACACGCTATTGAAAGGGGACTGACATTGCACCCTGTGCTGTTCTGTACTGTAGAACAAACTATGAGATGGTGTATCTTGGTCAAAAACTTGACATGTCATCAATAAAATGCCAATGTTTCAATTAGCAATTGTTGGTTTGTTTTATTTTGAACTGTTACAATTTTATTACATTTCAAACAAGTGGTAAGTTTCTTTTGCGTTTCAGTATACTTTAACGATTTTACAAAAACCGAAAAAGCATAGACAGTCTCAGGCAACATTTAATTAACGACCCAAAGACTTCCACTGGCCTGATTCTCGCACTTTCATGTGTTTTTTGTTTATACTCCCCTTATGACAATGTTCTGGTCAAGGGCCACGAGAGCAAACATTGAAAAGAGCATCAACTCATAAGCACTCCATCATCGGTAGTCTGCTAAAAAAAAAAATTCTTGAAATTGGTGCTATCTGTTGTTTTTTGGATGGTGTTCATGAGCAGTCTCAATTTCATAGCCAGAATGTTCACTATACGATGGAACACTATTTCAGACTGTGTCACCCTTCCCAGCAGTGTAGCCCAACTGTGTTCTTTGAATATTTGTTGATTATAATTAGTTAAAATTTCAGCAATACTTGTCACTGTCCCAAAAGTTAATGTGTGCAACAATTTCTGTAGAACCACTCATGCACGTGCAAAAACCAGATCATGCCAAATACAAACTCGATATTGCAAAATGCCTTGCTGGTATAGTGGAAAGAGGGTTTCTTGGATCGCAGCCTGGCATTTTGCAGTGTTGAACACATTTAGTGCAGGTATATGGTGCCACATGCCATACATCTAGAACCATCTCTACCTGGAGAAAGGAATGGGCAATGGCTTCTTTCCTGGGAACAACAGGGTCCTCACATGAATCCCAGCAAAAATTCACTCAAGGGCTTCAAAGTTTACTCCACACTTGTAAAAGTCTGGATCAGGTTGTCATGAAAAATGACAGATTTGAAGCCTTCATGGGTTCAGGCAGTGCTCTTTGCCAAAAGACTTGTGACCAGATAGTGCATTTGATTGTGTTTGAATATATGTGCAAACCCATTTGATTGCGTTCACATCACGGATTGTTCAAATAAAATTTGTTCACAAACAGGGGTTTTTATTTTATGAGGGTAGGGCACTGTAGGTACATATATAT
>CM068965.1:63764639-63782085 GCA_035128595.1 Eptatretus atami | reverse complement strand
CACGTGGGACATTTCTCTTATTTGCCATGCCGGCACTCTTCTTCTTTGTCATGTGGGACATTTCTCATTTGTCACACGGGACGTTCTATTTTGTCATGTGGATATTTCTCATTCTCACACGGGACGTTTCTCTTTGTTCATGCAGGACGTATCTCTTGCCATGTGGACATTTCTCTTTCAACACAGCACTTTTCTCTGTGTCACGTGGGATGTTCGCTCTGTCACGTGGGACATTTCTCTTCTGTCACACCGTACATTTCTCTTGGCACGCGGAACGTTCTCTTTGTCACGCGGGACGTTTCTCTTTGCCACGCGGGACTTTCTCTTTTGTCACGGCAGGACATTTGCTTCTTTGTCACGCAGGGCGTTTCTCTTTGTCACGCTAGGACGTTTCTCTTTGTCACGCAGGACGTTCTCTTTGCACGCAGGACGCTTCTCTTTGTCACGTCAGACGTTCTCTTTGCCACGGCCGTGTAGAGACGTTTCTCGTTGTCACGCAGGACATTTACTCTTGCAATGTGGACTTCTCTCTTACTGATTGTCTCTTTGCCACGTGGGAAGTTTCTCTTTGTCACGCAGGACGTTTCTCTTTGCCACATACATTTCTTCTTTGCCACGCGGACATTCTCTTTGCAATGGGCCGTTCTCTGACGTGGGAAGTTTTCTTTGTCGCGCAACGTGTTCTCTTTGCACATGGGACATTTCTCTTGCCACGCGGGGACATTTCTCTTTGCAATGTGGGGACGTTCTCTTTGTTACGTGAAAGTTTCCTTTTGTCCACGAGACGTTCTCTATCGTTCTTCTCGTCGGGACATTCTCTTTGCCACGTGGGAGTTTCATCTTTTACTCTATAACTGTCTCTTTGCTCGCAATGGGTACTCTTGTATCGATACATTTGCTCTGCAATGTGTGGGACGTATTCTCTCCATGCAGGACGTTTCTCTTTGCCACATGGGACATTTCTTCTTGCAATGTGGGACTTTTCTCTTTGTTAAAGCTGCTGCACACCGTGTTATCTATATCCAATATTACTGTATAAAATGATAAACTCGTATCTGCGAAGATGTTTTGTTTTTTAAAGTTTTGGTATATATATCTTGTTGGTCGTATGCATAACATAGATGGTGAATGGCACAGAACGTCGTTGTCTTGTATATAACTTATACCAATCTGCTTAGCCTGTGTCGTGCGTGCACCGCTATGCGCTGCAGAGTGTCGTGTTTAACTTAGGCATTATTGCGCTGCACGTATCGCCGACGATACATTGGCGTAGCTGTTAAAAAAAAACCTGCCGGACACGCCGATGTAACATCATAACCGCCGAAATTGGAAGTGTCAACCACGCAGTCACACTTGACGATTTACCAGCGTTATGCCGACCTATGAAAATTTCCGAACCAACTGGCACACGTCGAATACGTTATGGTAATGTTATACGTTAAGAGCACGCTTGAAAAAACGAAATGAAGTATGCTGTCATATTTCGGGTACTCTCGTACGTCGTGAATTCAAGCATGCTGATAATACGACGTACTCGCCGTATGGCTCACACGGGTTCCGCTACGCTGGAATAAGTTGTAGGACACGTTATGCGATCGTTTGACACACGTCGACCACTTACTTGTAACTTACTCATAAGTCGAAACACGTCGAGGTAATGTTAGCAACCGGAAACTTATTTTCTCCGTCAAGACACATTTCTTGTTTTCTCCTTGGCTCCCGTGAAGGCACGTGACGAATATCGTTTTGTTGGTGTTGTGTTGTTATTTATATTATTTTGTTTGTCTATCACGAATTTTAAAATATCATTTGGACATTTGACTTTTAGTTTCGACTGTCGACGTGACAATATCCTCAAACAGAAATATACAGAGGACGGAACTAAGAATAACATGAGCCAAACTAAGAGCAATCGGAGTGACGTAACGGCACGTGACGAAAATCGGGAAGTAATGTGTTTTTGTTTTTTTAACGCTGCCAATACGCCATTATTGGTAGCTGTAATTAGAAAACACGTTCAGTAAGTTCTGTGGTCGTCCGGAAGACGTCAATCAAATACGTCTACATACTCAATATGCGTTTGAGGTTACGTTTACACCATAGGTTCAAAGCACGTTACTCATAGGTTAGAAATAAGTTTTGGGTACAGCTAAGCATACCTCGAGTTTCGACTTATGAGTAACTTACAAAGTAACATGCTTGAGGTGTCAACGATCGGCATAACGTGTGTCGACGTGTCAACGATCGTTAATGCTTACAACACGTTACTCATAGGTTATAAATAAGTTTCGGGTACGCTACATCATTACTCGACGTGTTTCGAACTTATGAGTAACTTACAAGTAAGTGTGTCGACAGTTTGTCAACGATCGGCAAATGTGCCACAACTTATGGCCAGCGTAGTGGAACGTGTGAGTCATCGCGTGGATACGTCGTTAAATTTCAAGCCATGCTGAAAATTGAGGACAACCGCCAAAGTACCAACGGATGAAGCCAGCGTACTACGACGTATGGCAGGATTTTCAGCGTGCTCTAACATATAGAAACTTACCCTAACGTATTCGATGTGTGCCGGCGTTTATTAGACAAATTTTTTCATACAGTCGGCATACGCTGGCTAATTCGTCAAGGTGTGACAGCGCCTACGTGGGAATTCTCTCTTTGCACATCGGACATTTCTCTTTGTTTACCGTGGAATTTCTCTTTGCCACGTGGGGGACTTTTTCTCTTTGTTACGTGGACTTTCTCTTTGTAGTGGACATTACCTCTTTGCCACGTGGGACTTTTTTCTTGTTAACGTGGGACTTTTCTTCTTTGGGGCCCCCCCCCCCCCCCCCAAACTTGGGACTTTCTCTTTGTTCGTGGACATCTTCTCTATGCCATCGGGACTTCTCTTTTGCAACAGGACCATTTCTCTTTGTTACGTGGACATTTCTCTTTGCCATGCGGGATTTCTCTTTGCAACACGGCACCTTTCTCTGTCACGTGGATGTTTCTCTGCCACAGGACATTTTATCTTTTCACACGGGAACATTTTTCTTTGTCACGCAGGATGTTTCTCTTGCCCCGTGGACGTTTCTTTTTGTTATGGGAAATTTCTCTCATGTGGGACATCTCTTTTGTTGTGGGACTATTTTGCTGTGCTTCAAACCAAGATGAGCAAAACCTGCAAAAAGAAGAAAGAGAAATTATTTAACTTCTAATTTGCGGCCTCTTAGCTTGCTACTTGAGGCGTTGCCCAACACGGTGGGACTCATTTCTGGATGGTGACTCTCAAGCGTACTCAGAAGGACCCTCAGACAGAAGGTTCTATGGGGTCTTATGGCTTACAGAGTCCTAAAGGATCTTGGTTAAATAAAGGATCCAAAGGCGTCTTCAGAGTCTAAGGAGTCTTAGGGCCTTAACCGGTCCTAAGGGGTCTACAGAGACATGACAGAAGTAAATAGACACCATGATTTTTATAGAATTTAATTTTAACATTTGAAGTACATTTAATCCAATTTTTAGCTCCGCCTGTTCGAAGAAACAGAGAGCATGAGCGTGAGCGTGACGCGTGAGCGTGAGCATTAGCGTGAAAAGTGTTAAAGATTTTTTGGTGCAAGTTATTTCCTTTCTAATGTTTTTATCTACACACTATTTTTACTGATTAACAATATACAAATACATATATTGCTTTAAAATTATTTGGATCAGACTTCACTGCATGCTTTATAAAAAATATATATTACACAGTCTTTTAAAACGATAAATGTTATAAACAGGCGAGCATTGGTGGCTTTGACACCAACTCTCTGCTAATACATACACTGGTATTTTGTGGACTTGCATTGCAGATTTCAAGCTTTACTCTCAGACATAGAACTAACAAGTTCCGAATTTTCTCTTGTGGGATTTCTCTGCCGCCAGGCTTCACGCGCAAATGGGTTAGCCAATTCTGCCCATGATGTTGGTTTTCCCTGGACTGTTTTCCGCACAGCTCGATCCAATATGGCCCAGAGGTGTTCAATGGGATTCATGTCATGAGACTGGACTTGGCCATGGACGTCGCTTTATCCCATTCTGTCCTGCCATTCTTTGGTCTTTTTTGCAGTGTGGCTATGGAGCTCCAATCTTCCATGAACAGTGTTGTTTTTGAACCATCTGATCAAGTGGAGAAGACATCGGAGACGGTCCATCCTCAGGATAGAAAGTGTATCGTATAGTTGATGTGCCAACACACCCATAATCTCTGACCGACCAGCATCTCCAGATTGCTCCCCACACCCATCACTGAAAACCACCACTGTTTGAACAGTAGGCGCATCAATTAAAGAAAACTCGTTGAATGGAGAGTCGCCAGACCCATACGTGTCCACTTGCCATGAAAATTGAGCAAATTGAGACTCATCTGAAAAAAATACAGTTGCCAAAACTCCAAGGTGTCTGGTGCCATCTCGTCAGCCACTTCTTTCTCCTTTGATGTGCCTGGTCGAGGAAGAGATTTTCTCCTTGTGCTCTCGCAGGCAGCCCAGTTGATGAAGTACCGCACGGCAGTTCTTGATCTAAACTTGGACCTCTCTCTGCAACATCTGCTGCCTCTGCAATGGAGAGGTATCTCAATGGACCGCTTGACAGCTCCAAGTCACTTTCTGAGGGTCCAGGTTGACCAAGAACAGGAAGCTGTGGATTCTTGCCGTCCGCTGGTGAATTCACAATCATCAATTGACCGTAGAAAGAAGAATGTCAAGTCTGAGCTATTGACGCTGGCTGACTCCAACGTTCCGATTTGCAAATAATTTCGTCCTCTTTGAAAATTCGCAAACATCGTGGCTCCCTGGTTTGAGCATAGTTAATTGTCAGCACGACCCAGAACTCGTTTCTGGAAAATAAATAGTTGAATATTAGGACAAATCACTGATTAACTTGCTTTAAACAGATGAAATTATATAAATTTAACATGTCTATTTATCTGTCATGTCTCTGTATATAGTTATCTCTATATTAGAATAAGTCACCTCATAATTACTCAAATTAACACCAGACATCGATCGTCTAGACAATATATTCATATCCTACTATTCCGCTGTACAGTACTTTTGCTTGTCAATGTGCTTTCACTCCTCTAACTCAATATCATCATTGGGTCATGGCATACATGGAGAGTTGGGGGGCGTCGGATCACACCAGGAGGTCCAATGTGGTGGACACCAAGGCGAAAGCAGCAGCCACCACGGACGTTGTGTGCCAGGGGTTATAACAGCCCGACTTTTCTGGCTTGTGTGTGCATCCATTCCAGTGTCAAATCATCGTTGCCAGTAAGGCCAGTGAGTTGGATTTCAGTGCCGTCAAGAGTCAGGGGCAGAGTTTGAGAAGCATTCTGGCATGCTGCTCCATTTGGAAGTGAGCTCAATTCTGTTCATGCAGGGGAGAAAATGCATTTGTTTGGTCAGTTTGGGAGTTACACTGGAATGAGCCACTCTCAACACTCCTACCAGCCTGGTGTTGATCTTAGTGGTTAGGGTGGAGGCTTGGGACCTAGGGTCCTGAGTCAGCCCCGTTGGGCCGCTGAATAAATACACCAGAGGTTGACTCAGCCTGTCATCCCCTTCCCGAGGTCGCAAAATGAGCACAGTGAACTGGTAAGGGGGGACACTGCTCAGCGGCATAGCCGCGTCCCAACCAATGATGCAACCAGCAGCGCGCAGGTCTGGCACTCGATAGAGAGAGAGAGAGACTCCTGACCAACTCGCCTCACACCAAGCTGGCATGGCAGAACCGTGTCATCCAAAGGTGCTTCAGTTTGGGGAAGTCCAACTCTCTCTACCACTCAGTGGCTTTTGTCTCATCCCTGTATCTGTTCTGTATTTTTCAGTGAAGTGTGTCTTGAAGTTCTAATTAAATAGGTGAGTTGTCTCGTTTCCATTTCAAATGGTACGGCCAGTTTTTTTTTCACTCATTCCTATTGTTACTGAGTTCCCTCCCTGTTGTTTTCAAAAACCCAGTATTTTCATTAATTGCCGTGAAATTTGGCCGTAGACCACTCTGAAATTCTTCATGGGGATAAATAAGACACAGCCAAAACCTTGGCACACCAAACTAACATTGAGATAGTAATCTATCGTGCTCAGGTTTGCGTACGTGCCAATTTCACCCTCGGTTCAGGCCCTCCAGTGGAGATTATCTCTTGATGAGACCGGTCAGAGTGGTCGACTCATTACAATTGGGAGTCAGTGAATGAGAGTTTTTGAACCCTAATTTTAAAAACACCAAAATTATACATACTTCATTTACAAATTGGAGTTCAGGAGTGGAAACATTCTAATTTCAACTCCATTTAGGTTGGTGTCGGAGGAAATGTCACATTTTTAAAATATAAAATTAATGACTTTTAGCACCAATAAATTTTTGATGTGCAGGCGGTACAGGAAAATAATAACGATAACCAGTGATGGCGAACAGCCTGAATTTGCTCATAGAACGAGGTAGTTAAGTTTTGAATGTTGAAAAAAGAAGATTAACGGTGGACCAATCCTGTCGGAGGATGGCAGGAAGGAGCAGAGAGAAGTTGTTGAATGCTTGAATAGGCAGAACTTATATTTGCCGTCTTCAAAAAACGGAGATGGAAAGGCATTGATTGGCCTACAACAAAGAAATATATAATATTTTTTTTCTGTTTGTGGAGATAATTAAGGCATCGGTGGTGTTGGTAGTCCTTCGCAGAAAGAATTAACCAAAATTGACAGAAGTTAAAAACTATTCCATCCAGAACAAGAAGCGGCACTCGGTGGAGCGCATACCTCGCTACTCAACGCCTGATCCAGTAGAATATATCAGCCCAATAATTTTTGAAATGTCATGCGATACATCGTTTTGGTCCATCTCTCAATGTTGAAGATCACTTTTAAAATTAAAAAAAATTATCAGATTCGGATCCAGATCTGGAGTTCACCAAAATTGAATAAATTCTTCCTCGTGACACACTCAACGTGTCCAGAAAAATTTCGGCGGAATCCGTCGACAACTTTTTGAGATATCCTGCACACAGACAAACAAACAGACAGAGAGGAGCGAAAACATAACCTCCTTCACCTTCGTGGGTGGAGGTAAAAATGACACTGAAAATTGTTGTTGCAGAATAAATTTTGCATCGTGTGCACGTCTGCGCCCGAAGATTAATTTTGCTCGTGTGCACGTCTGCACCGACGCGAGTTGAAAGTGAAGAGAACGTAAATCATTTTGGGAGGACAAAAAGATTTGGTTTCAAAAATAACCTGCAATAAAGAAGTGATTACAGGTGGAGATTTGAATGGACATGACAGCGAGAAATCAAAATGGATATACAGTAATATGTTCATGGCGGATTTGGATGTGGTGAAAGGAATAATGCTGGATATGTGACATGACATGGTGGGAAGCGACTGATATTGTACATCCTCGACACCTATTTTCAGCAAAGAAGAGAACAACTCATCATTTAAACAAGTGGGAGTTGCAAAAAGCCAGATAATTAATTATATATTAGTCGCAAAGGAGTATGAAAGAAGGGCAAGCAAAGTGAAAGTTATCGCCGGTGAAGAATGTTTGACGGAACAGATTGGCATTGGATGTTGTTATGTTGCAAACGAAAAGGAAACTGGGTCTCAAGCAAAATCAGCAGAAGTTCAGAAGTAGAAAAGTGCAAAAACAAAAACAAATAAATATAAACTACAAAAACTCTTCTTTACTTACTATAAAAACAAAAACATCAACCTCAATCTGCCACGCACAGTTAACCTTCATTCTCTATCCATTCTCTTTTCAATATCCCCAAAACTGAATAATCATTGAATGAAACCATGCTTCCTTTAAAAGCTCGTAATAAAATTTGACAAAACGATTTTTAAATGAATTTCAAAAATGCTTCGCTCTCCTCACTTAGAATAACCTGTTCATCCTTCTTATCATCACATTTTCTACTCTGTTTTTTTTACATGAGGCTTATTTCCCCCAAACATTTTCACTCCTAAATGCTCAGTTCATTCCACACTCCTCTCGTACTCCCAGCTCCACTTCCCTCCATGTCTTCAATGGAAAACGTATTTTCCCACCTCTCCCACACTTCTTCCATGTCCGGATGTCCAAGTTGCAGAATCCTAAGAAGTCAAGCTTGTCAGGGTATGCATGCACACAACAATCAGTTCCCTTCACGCCCATTAATGTGTCAAACCCCTCCATGCAGTACCTTTCCCATTCTCAGCTTCCCCCTCATCTCACCCCCTTCGTTACACCCCCTCTCAGCTTCCACTCCTCTCCTCCCAGCTCCCCACCTTCTCCTTGAACTAAGTTTTTTCCCCCTGCTCACCTTCCCTCCAACTCCCCCCATACCCTGCACCCACCCAGCCCAAACTTCAATCCCCCCCCCTGCCTGCACCCTCCCAGCAATCCATCTCACCCACCACCACCAATTTCCACCCCACGCCCCCACACCTACCAGTGTCCCCAACCCACCCCTCTCCTTGCCTCTTTCCACATCCTGCATCCTGCCAGCAGCTCCTCCTCCCTGTCCATCACTGGTGGACCTAAAACATCCCAAGTCTCCACCCCAACTTGACAGATCTATCAATCCAGGCCACCGCCAATAAACCGGACATCATCTGTTTTGACAGAATCCTTCCTCCCCATAGGACATCCAAGACTCCTAGTGTCTCTCCCAGGCTATGTCTCCTCTGATTCGACCGAAATGAACCCACTCCTGGTGGCACAATCACACGAACATCAAAAACTCATATTCTCCACTGTCCATGTACTGCTCTCATACCTCCCAAACCAGAGGAGTGCACCAAAATCTGCTGTTAATTTCTCCTCCGTTCCCACCTCTTATTTATCTGTTTGTTGTACCATTCTACAAAAAAGTGATGACTCCATCTACATCTTTCTCAGACAACATGACCAACTTTTAACCTCTCATTCCTCACTCTCTTCCTCATATGTGGTGATTTAAATGTGACCATGCAAAACGGCTGGGTGTTGGTACTTCTCTCCACCAGCCATGACACTTCAGCAAAGACATCTGTGACTCCATGCGACTGACTCATCTATAAACCTTCTGACCAATATTTCTGTGAATGGCATATCCTCCTTTCTGGATTTGGTTGTGACCAACCTCCCTGCTAATGTTCCTGATCTTACGCACTCCAATTGTGCTTGTAATGGTCACAAACTCTCGCCATTCTCAGAAATCAGTCTTAGCGTCGGTGAGTTTGACAGTTCACTCAGGCAAACTGGCAGGGACTGAAAGCAGCCATTGCACTTCAGGACTGGTCTCCTTTATCTATCACCCCTGATATTACTCAGCTTGAAAAAACAAACAGTAGGTTTCCTGTTTGGAATGATTTTCAATTTTGTTTTACTGTTAGACAGGCAGACAGACAAAGTTAAAGAAGAAAAAAAAATTGCAGCTGTGTCCGAAGGAAAGCGGTTCAGTTGGCATTTTTAATATGAAATAAGTAAGCCTGGAAATGAATGAAACCCATCAGAATTACCCTTGGAACCCATTATCTTTACCCTAGAACCATAGATTTACCCTCTAGAGCCCTTTAGATGTACCCTTTTAGAACCCACGAGAATTACACTTTAGAACCCTTTAGAATTAAACACTGTGAGTAGAAAAGTTCTTCTTCATTTTTGACGGATGGATGGATGGAAGGAGGACATACCCAATATTAAAGCAGCTTCAACGCTTAAAATGATCTCACTCCTCTCTGCGCATATTCGACGGGACAAATTCAGAGACAAGGTACTGTTAAACTGCAAGTTTGACCTCTAATTCATGTTCCTATTCCTGTCCAAATATAACATTCAATTTAAATTTAGTTGTCCCTCAATCATAAACTGACGTTGTGGACAGACAGAAGAATGGACGGGCAAGATCAAATTGCTTTTAAGCCTTCTTTTTGTTTTGCATGCACGAGCTAACAACATCCAAAAATAGATCCTTAACTCCAGCTCTATCAGCTTACTTCCAATAATTAGCAAAGTCTGGAATCCATCATCACAGGAGACACAAATCCTTCCTCTTCTCCAATGGCCGATCTCTGACTAATAATTCGGATAACTTATAGACCAGGTCATTTTACCTTGAACGTGCTGCTTTTACTCTCCCAAGAAAGGATGGGGGCCGTCTCTGTCAACATATCTTGAACATTCAATACAGTCAGTATGTGCAGTTGTGGGGGAACCACACACTGCTCTTAAAAACCTCCAAAGGCCAACTGCACATGTTGGACTCTCAAAAGGATCCTGTCATCTCCTCTCCCCGTCAAGGCTTGCTTGCCACAAGGCAGTTTCTGAGCCCTGTCCTATTCCTAACCTTCATCAACAATATCTTACTCTCTTGAAAATTATCTTTATCTCTTTGCTGATAACTCCACCTCTAATGTGTCATCCCACATCCTTCAAATGGGCAGGCAGCAGACTCTTCCCTCTTATCTCTACAGTCTTGATAGAATGAGGAGCTTGTCCAACACTTGGAATGTCTTTCAACCCTGACAGATCCCATTCACTCTGTCTCTTCAAGAGGACCATATGGCAAACCTCCCATCAATTGCTCAAACTAACCACTTGAAAGAGATGAAGTCACTCAAACTTTTTCTGCCTTACTCTCAGCCATGATCCTTATTGGGTCTTTCCTTGGCAATCTAAACTTTTAGCAACCTACAAGCCTTGATTCACAAAATTGATGGGGTACTGCTTTCCCGTTTGGCCTGTTGGCCCTGCCTCACACTTACTTTCACACCACAAAACAGGTTGGTGGCCTCTCCCTTCTATTGCCTACTTTATGGTCTTGCACCCTATGCTCTATTCTGGCTCTGTCCCTTTCAGGTCTACAGGTACACACAGTCTGCCAGTGACCCTCTTCTTGTTAAACTCCCAAAATCCAGGCTCACTGCTCACCTCCACTCATTTGTTCCTCTTTTATCTCACCCATAGGAAACAACTTCCCCTCTCTGTCCTGTTATATTCTTCCCTCCAGCGCTTCAAGACAGGAGTTCACCACAACCTCAGGTTATCCCCCATCCATACCCATGATATCTTCTATCCCAGATGACCCCATTCCCAAGCACTCCCTTTTGGCAGGTTATTGCAAAAAAAATTTTACACCATCCCCCTCACCTCTTTTCATTTGTCGGTTGGTTTGTTCGTTTTCGGTTTCAAACCCACTTCCCCTTCCTCGTTTTTGTTGCGTTTCAGGTTGTATGCAGCTTGTTCTCCCAAGTGTCCTTCTCCAACTCCCCTTGATCT
This sequence comes from Eptatretus atami, assembly GCA_035128595.1. Taxonomy (NCBI): domain Eukaryota; kingdom Metazoa; phylum Chordata; class Myxini; order Myxiniformes; family Myxinidae; genus Eptatretus; species Eptatretus atami. Next base: position 63,770,826 of record CM068965.1, on the reverse strand, counting down.
CACTCTTATTCTCTCCTCTACTCTGTGTTGATGTTTTCCCTTTGCCATTTTGTTCCATTCCATTCTTCCATTCTGCTCTAGCTCTTCCATGAGCCTCGACCCTGTATACAAACAAAAAAAGGACAAATTGCAGCAAAACAGAGGGTAGAATGAGATGTGATACAAAATTAGAACAACAGGAAATCATTCAAAATTGAACAGAATTCCATTCGAATAATTGTCTTGGAGTAGAAATGAGAAAATAAAACAAAAATAAAAAATATGAGGAGCTGCAGCAAGCAAACATAAAAAATGTATTAGTGTGTAATGACCTGGAACACCATGATAAATAGTGTGGATGTTAGCCTGCACTGACAGAGAAAAAGAGAACAATGTAAGTGACAGAGCAATGTGGGAACCTCGAAGCCCAAGTTCAGCAGTTGGGGTCAGCAATAGCCACCCGTAAGAGCAGTCTTCTCTGGAAAGGGGTCATTCGGAGTCCTGATTGGCTGAGGTGGGTGCAGGAGCAGCTGGTCACTTGTGGCGGTCACATAAGGGGAGGGTTGCTCAAGCATAGGAGTGGCTGAGAGAGGAACTACAAAGGTCCTCAAGTCGTCTTCATGAGGAGATGAAGTTGACCCATGGGTATTGCTGAGCAGTCATATTTGGTATCTGAGGCTCACAGATTGTGTGAGGAACAGCTATAGGTAAGGTCATCCCTCGGCTGTATTGGACCATGAGAAGACAATTTGGCTAGCCCCAGAAAAGAAAATCTCAAAAGTAACTTTTGATGGCCAGAAAGCATGGAGGTCTTCCTGACCTAATTTTAGTGTGTACCCAGCTAAATAATTGGTCAGAGATAGACCCACACAGGGAATCTTGCGGCCACACAACAGGGCCAAGTCACAGAGGTAATGAATGTGGTTCTTAAAGGTTAGATCTGCACCACTTTAAACAACCAGTTTGGCACAAGGGCACATAGCGGTGTGGTTCAGCTCAGCCCACAAGACTGAAAATGAAAATAAGTCGATGCAAGAGCTGGACGAGGACATTCACCATGCCATTGTTATCAACATTATCTGACCTGCCAGTGCAGGTGTGGGTAAAGTCTGGCTTTAGAGAAATTCCTGGCCGCTCATCCCGATCAGGAGCTGAAGGTGCTGGTGGGAGTCAGGGTTCCACTGACCCCTTTCCAAAAAAAGACTGCCCTTGTGAGTGGCTACTGCTGACTCCAACCGCTGAACTTTGGCTACGGAGGTTCCCACTAACGACCATCCAGAAGACTCCCAAATGCATAGCCAGGCTGAGCATTTTGCGAAGTCTGGGCATGGCACAGATTGGCCAAATGTGACCGTCTGCTATTTGTAGGCTCCTGGGTAGGAATATCAACCAGCGGAAAAGGCTTTTGCCCAGATGTTAGAGGGTATAAGCCAGCAATTGTCAGATTTGAACAAAGGAAATATAGTCACCAGGAAAATCACAGCAGGGCAATCCCAAACCCATTGGGGGCAACCTGAGCTACAGTTCCAGAATGACTGGGCTGGACTTGGGGGCAAAGGGGTTAAAGGGCAAGGGGCCAATTTGGCTGTTCCTGAAGTCCCACTATAGATGTGTTAGGAAGTGCCACATGGTGACGTATTTCCAGGCCACACATTTTAGGTGGTATAGCCAAGGGCCACAGTGACCTGAGGGAGGGAACTATTCAGTCAATCAAGCTGGCAGCCTCTTTTTTGTGGTTTTGAGAAGCCAGTGATGGGCAACTCAACTCCGTGCAAAAGTTTGGAGAGATGCAGGACACATGGACTTGTAATTGCAATGGAGCCCAAACCAGAGCATCTGTGGATAGTGATATCAAAATATTGAATGGAAGTTTGGACAAGGCCTACAAGTTTGGAGAGGTGATTTGGCTTGACTTCAAGATTGAAAGTGAAGTGCAACATTTGGGAACATGGCCAGAGGTTTCTCCCGGTAACCCAATTTGGCTTTTCTGGCCTGGCAGGAAGAAAGGTGTGCGTGTCCAAAGGCTCACCTTTCCCTTGAAGGCCCCAGCATGGTGTTATAACAGATTATATTTTTCAAAATTCAGATGGGTCTGCATACCCTTCCACAGATAGTCCTTTGTGATTGGGTGAGTTTATCTGGATAGGTTATCTGGGTTAGCAAACTGGATGGATGGGCAGAGTCAAGGGAAACATTGGTTACATGAAAGGAATGCATATGATTGAACAACCCCTCAAGTGAGCATTTAAAAGATTTGCTATAAATAAACAAATAAACAAACAAGCAAATCAAAGTTGAGAAACTTTTCCAAACTGTTTGATTAAACAAACTGTGGTGGGAAGCCCCTGGGCAGAGAACAGCAGGCAGAGACTAGTTGGAAAGGCCTGGAGCATAAATTGGTGGAAAGGCCAAAGGCAGGGAGTATAAATGCCCCGCTCCATGATTTTTGGAGAAAGAGACAAAGAGAAAGCTTGTGGTAACCATCCAACAGAGACATGAAAACAAAAAGCAATAGTTTGGCCATTGGGCTACTGGGGCGCTTACCACATTGGGGGTGGGGCCGTACAGTGTGTGGCAGTACATTCCATTCAGTCGGGAGCCGTATATACACGTTCAGTACTTACCGAAACAAGAAAAAATGGCAAAGACAACCAATTAATGCATTACATAATATACTGAAACGAAAAGAAACTTACCACCTTTTAAACTTCAAATATCAACAATAACACTGCGTGTAGTAAATGTGTGAACTTATTGTGGACAATAGTGTCCTCACTGACAGACAAAACGGTCACGGATGGTCACTTGAACCTTCAATGGTCACTTCATAGCACAGCTGTTGAACAGCCGTTTTGACTGTCAGTGATTAGCCAAGGGGTACGGGATGATTTTAATGAGCCTGCACGTGATGTTCTTGATATTGGCTTTAAAAAGGCCAGTGCAAATGGGCATTTCAATCAACATGCCACGATTGTCAAGGGATCAACGGCAGTGTGCCTTGGGCATACTGCAAGGCGGATTGAGCTACCGTGAGGTGGCACGTCGCCTTGGCTGTTCACACCAGACGATATCGGCCCTGGTGGACAGAGCACCCTCCACAACTCTGCAGATGACAGACCTCGATCAGGGAGCAAGAGTCACCACTGCAAGGCAGGACAGGCAGATGGTCCTAAGTCAGATGGCTTCAGACATTGAGGACTGAGTGGGACAGAATCCAGCAGCAATCCATCCAAAGACTGGTAGGCAGTATGCGCCGACGATGCACTGACTGTATCCAAAACAATGGTGGCCACACACGCTATTGAAAGGGGACTGACATTGCACCCTGTGCTGTCTGTACTGTAGAACAAACTTATGAGATGGTGTATCTTGGTCAAAAACTTGACATGTCATCAATAAAATGCCAATGTTTCAATTAGCAATTTTTGGTTTGTTTTATTTTGAACTGTTTACAATTTTATTACATTTCAAACAAGTGGTAAGTTTCTTTTGCGTTTCAGTATACTTTAACGATTTTACAAAAACCGAAAAAGCATAGACAGTCTCAGGCAACATTTAATTAACGACCCAAAGACTTCCACTGGCCTGATTCTCGCACTTTCATGTGTTTTTTGTTTATACTCCCCTTATGACAATGTTCTGGTCAAGGGCCACGAGAGCAAACATTGAAAAGAGCATCAACTCATAAGCACTCCATCATCGGTAGTCTGCTAAAAAAAAAAATTCTTGAAATTGGTGCTATCTGTTGTTTTTTGGATGGTGTTCATGAGCAGTCTCAATTTCATAGCCAGAATGTTCACTATACGATGGAACACTATTTCAGACTGTGTCACCCTTCCCAGCAGTGTAGCCCAACTGTGTTCTTTGAATATTTGTTGATTATAATTAGTTAAAATTTCAGCAATACTTGTCACTGTCCCAAAAGTTAATGTGTGCAACAATTTCTGTAGAACCACTCATGCACGTGCAAAAACCAGATCATGCCAAATACAAACTCGATATTGCAAAATGCCTTGCTGGTATAGTGGAAAGAGGGTTTCTTGGATCGCAGCCTGGCATTTTGCAGTGTTGAACACATTTAGTGCAGGTATATGGTGCCACATGCCATACATCTAGAACCATCTCTACCTGGAGAAAGGAATGGGCAATGGCTTCTTTCCTGGAACAACAGGTCCTCACATGAATCCCAGCAAAAATTCACTCAAGGGCTTCAAAGTTTACTCCACACTTGTAAAAGTCTGGATCAGGTTGTCATGAAAAAACAGATTTGAAGCCTTCATGGGTTCAGGCAGTGCTCTTTGCCAAAAGACTTGTGACCAGATAGTGCATTTGATTGTGTTTGAATATCTGTGCAAACCCATTTGATTGCGTTCACATCACGGATTGTTCAAATAAAATTTGTTCACAAACAGGGGTTTTTATTTTATGAGGGTAGGGCACTGTAGGTACATATATATAATATATATATATATATATATATATATATATATATATATATATATATATATACGAGTATATATATATTATATATATATAAAATATATATACTGTATATATATACTATATATACATATATATATATACATATACATATATGTACATGTACATATATATATATATATATATATATATATATATATACATAAATTCAAAAGTTTTAGAACACCCCCATTTTTCAGTTTTACTGAAATTTAAGCAGTTCAAGTCCAGTGATAACCTGAAATGGTACAAAGCTAAGTGGTAAACTGCCAGAGGTTAAAAAACAAAGTTTACGTTACCAAAAACTGAAAAATAATGTAAATTTCTGTTGTTAAAAAAGTCCCTTTTCAGCGGAACAAGTAATGGGTTAGCAACTGCAGCTGTTCTGAAGCAATAGAAGTAAATTAAGCCTTGAAAGTCGATGCAAAACAATTACTACAGGTGTCCCAACTTTGTTGATTAGTTATAAACCCTCTGTCTGTATAAAAGTAGTGTTGAACAGACTGTGTTGCTACACCCTCTGAAGCATTATTTGGACAATATTGCACTGCAGGAAGTAGTATATTGCTATCATAATGGCGAGAAAAAGACAATTAACAAGGAAGACAGACAGACCATAATAACCTTAAAAGTGTTGGTCTTTCCTTTAGAGAAATTTCAAAGCAAGCCAAGGTGTCAGTGAGTACAGTTTCCTACACCATCAAAAAGCACTTGGAAACTGGAGGAAACTCTGACAGGAAGGGTCTGGCAAGCCAAAGCCACAACACAATCAGAAGACAAGTTTCTGAGAGTCAACAGCTTGCGTGATAGGTGGCTCACAGGACAGCAGCTTCAAGCACAGCTTAACACTGGTCGAAGTAAGGAAGTCTCAGTTTCAACTGTGAAGAGAAGACTTCGAGCTGCATGTTTGACAGGTGAGTGGCAGTAAGAAAGCCATTTCTAAGATGGCAAAAAAGAAAAAGAGGCTTGTCTCGGCCATGAAGCACCCCAGTGGACAATGAAAACTGGAAGAAGGTCTTATGGACCGATGAATCAAAATTTTAAATCTTCGGTTCATCACGCAGGGTTTTTGTATGCCGTCGAGAAGGCAAAAGGATGGTTCCTCAGTGTGTGACACCAACTGTCAAACACGGAGGAGGAAGCATGATAATCTGGGGCTCTTTTGCTGGATCCAGAGTCGGCGACTTACACAGAGTGACTCGCACCCTGAACCAAAAGGGCTACCACAGCATTTTGCAGCGCCATGCAATACCCTCTGGTCTAGTTGGTCAGGGGTTTGTCCTTCAGCAAGATGATGACCCAAAACATACCTCCAGGCTATGTCAGAACTACCTTAGAGAAAAGAGCAAGACGGTAGGCTTCAAATCAGGAATGCCAGCACAGTCTCCAGACTTAAACCCCATCGAGCTGTTTGGGATGAACTGGACTGAAGGTGAAAGCAAAGCAACCGACAAGTTGCAACACATTTGTGGAAGTTCGCAAGTGTTGGAAGAACTTCCCGAACAATATTTGATTTCCATTGCAGAAAGAATGCCACGAGTATGTTTGGCTGTTTATATCTGCAAAAGGTGGCACTTTGACTTTGATGAGTCAAAAATTTAGATTAAATTTTGTTCAACAAAACGATTCCATGATTTATTTTTTATCAGTAATTGTTTATTTGTTATATGCTTTAATTTCAGAGTACATTGAAAACTGGAAAAATGGGGGTGTTCTAAAACTTTAGACC
>CM068965.1:63738935-63764629 GCA_035128595.1 Eptatretus atami | reverse complement strand
TGTGGCATTCACGATCAGCCAATTGCTCAGTTAACAACCAGGAAGCAGGACTGATCATGCATTGACCCATGGGTGACGGGCCAGCTGATTAACACACTTCATTTGTTTGATCTGATAATGAGCAGTTTTATCCAACAGCTTTAGGTGATATTTAAAGGTAGCACGGCAATTATCGGATTATGATAATCGCCTTAATTAATTGAAATCCCCTCCAGGAAAAATCCAATGGACCTCGATGTTTTATGAACATGGCTCGATGGTCTTAAGAAATATAGACAATGTATTTTATGGGACAGGACAAACTGAATGATCTTAGGCTGAACAGACAGACAGCCAAGCATGATATTGAAGGATACAGATGAGGTCGAAATCCCTAAGCATCACAAACACAATTGACCATCCACACAGAAGTAGGCCAGGTCTTTTTTAATGGAACTTGTGTTCTCGCTTGATAGGCAAGGCGCTGCTGGCATGCAGCTCTCCTCCCACCAACGTGGTTCATGGGTCCGAAAGGGGTGAACATGGCAGCCAAACAAAGGAATTATGGAGAGTCCCACAGAGAGAGAGAGAGTGAGAGTGAGGTGAGGAGAGGAGAGTGTCGAGAGGAGAGGTTGAGAGGTGAGAGAGGAGAGAGAGAGAGGGAGGGAGGAGAGAAGAGAGAGAGAGAGTGAGAGAGAGAGGGGGAGAAGAGAGAGAGAGAGAGAGAGAGAGAGAGAGGAAGAGGGAGAGAGAGGAGAGAGAGGGGGAGAGAGAGAGAGAGAGAGGAGAGAGAGAGAGAGAGAAGAAGGAGAGAGGAGAGAGAGAGAGAGAGAGAAGAGGAGTACGAGAGAGAGGAGAGAAGAGGAGAGAGAAAGAGGAGAGAGAGAGAGAGAGAGAGAGTGAGAGAGAGAGAGAGAGGAGGAGAGAGAGAGAGAGAGAGAGAGAGGAGAGGGGAGAGAGAGAGAAGAGAGAGAGAGAGAGAGAGTGAGAGTGATTTTCTGCCGAGTAAAAGTGGATCACTTGCTCAATCCTTGATGGATTAGTTCTACATAGTCAGTGACCACTTAGGGGTATGGTCTGTGGTTATTGGGCAGTTACAGTCCATGTGGCAATCGATGTTTAGGGAGTGGAAGTCAAACCCAATTCCTCCAGAGGAAATTTTAAATTTTAAATTTTTTGCACTCGAGTGTAATTGCAGCTTTTGTTTTGAAATTGAAAGAATTTTTTTGTCTGCTGCGTGGAAGAAGAACATGGAGTGCACTGTGAAGAAAACAATGCTAGGGTGGGTTCTTGCAGTCGGGAGAAGCTGAGCAGAGGAGCCTCCTTCACGTCCAGCATCAAGCAAGGCAGGCCATCCTCCATGGGGCTGGGGGCGGGTGTAGCGGGCTGACAAAGCTGGACATGGCGATGATGTTCCAGGCATTGATGGTGTAAATGAGAGAAACAGAGGGGATAGATGAAAAGAAATTAAAGTAGGAATTAATCTCAATGTTGTAATAAATAAATTTAATGAAAATGAACAGATGCTCCAGATATGGGGAAATTATATGGAGTAAAACTCGACGAGAGAGGGAAGGGTTGGAGTAGATTAAGGGAAATAATGACATGAAGCTCCATCACGATTGTGGGGATGCCTTCTTGCAGTGGCAGAGAAAAGAGATTGTCCAAGTGAAGGAGCAATATGAAGAGCGAATGGACAAACTGCAGGAGTTAGTGCCAATGGATGTGGAGTTAGGTAGTGTCTGTGGATGTGAAATTAGAGGCCTGCACGACTGCACAAGAGGAGGTTTTACTGGAAAGAGGTCAGTGGGAGTCCTGATTGGCTGACTTGGGAGTAATCCTGTGCTGGTGTGTGAAGAGCTGGTTGCTCGTGTATGGTTACAGAAGAGCAGCTGGTCACTCATGACAGTCGAAGAAGTGAGGATGTTACTCAAAACATGCTCTTTCTTTCCTCTCATCACACCTCCCCCTCTTCCCAACCCCTCAAATCTTGTGCCTCCCACTGCCCACTCCCTTCTTCACCATATCACGAACAAGTCTCATCCGTCTCCTCTCCCCATCTCTCTCCTCGCCCTCCTGCTCCACCAGTCGGCACGACTGTCATCGTCTTCCCTCCCTCTCAAAGCTTCCCTCTCACCCCTCAGCCTCAAAGCAACCTTCACTCTCTTCCCCCTCCAAGCTTCCCTCTCACCTTTCTCAAAAATTCCCCCCTCACCATTCTCACTCAACTCTTCCCTCTCACCCTTCGCCCTCACTCCCCTTCTCAAAGTTGCTCCTCCCATCTCACATCCACAAAGCAGACTCCTTCCCCTACCCTCTCTTTCCAACTCATTCCTCCACCTCCTCCAATCTTCAATTTACCTCTGCCCCCTCTCTCATAACTCTCCACTGAGCATCATCCCATCACCACCAAACATTTTCTCCTACTCATTCGACCCTCTCCCCTTGCTCTTCTGCAGTCTCCCACACAATGTCAACAACTACCATACCTCCCCCCTCCTCCCTCATCCTTCCCACCCCCTCCGCTCCCCACCCCCTGCACCCAAAGCCTCCTCCCCTCCCTGTTCCTTAACAGTGTGGACTTCAAACATTCGGGGCCTTTGCTCAATCCTGACAGATCCTTCCATACAGGTTGCCACTGACAAGCTAGACATAATCTGCTTAACAGAAACTTTCCTCCTTCAAGACATCTCTCACTCCTTAGTATCTCTCCCTGGTTGGATTCAGACCAGATCACTCTACCTCCACATGCTGCTTCTGCTTTCCTAACAATGGATGGAGGTGCTCAATGCCAGACATGAGATCAGAGCCATCTCCCGAGACATACTGTGAGCTTTCGATACGGTCTGGCACCCCACCCTGCCCGTGCTCACCAAAATCTCTTTCTGTGGTATCCAAGGCAACCTCCACTCATGGCTCACAGACTTCCTCTCCTGTCACAGTCAACATGTGGTCCTTAATGGAATTCTCTCATCCCCTCTTCCTGTCCAGGCTGGAGTTCATCAAGGCAGTGTTCTGGGCCCTGTGCATTTTCTGGTTTTCATCAATGATCTCTCAAACTCTCTTTAAAATCCTCTTTATCTCTTCGCTGATGACGACCCTCTGCCGTACCATCTGTCATCCCTCAGATCAGCAAGCAATAGCCTCTTCACTCTCTGCAGACCTGGATAAAATTACAAGCTGGTCCAACACTTGGAACATGTCTTTCAATCCTAACAAATCTCACACTCTCACCATGTCTCTCCAACAGGACCATCTGGAAACCTCCCCCACCCCCGCCACTCCCATCTAATTTCTCAACAATCCTGTTGAAGAAGTCCTTTCATTCAAGCTTTTGGATCTCACTATCTGCCATGATTTTTCCTGGGAAGTCACATCTCCAAGCTGTCCTCCAAAGTCAGTTGCTGTCTGGCATCTTACATCATACAGTCCTTCCATGGTACACCTGTGCCCCTAACACACATACAAAGCTTTCATCCACAGCCTGGTGGAGTACTGCTCTCCACTCTGGGCTGGTGCTCCCACCTCCCACCTTTCTTGGCCTCATGCTGTAGAAGCCAAGGCATTTAGGATCATTGGTATCTCCCGTGCAATGAAGCTGAGTCTTTGAGTCTCTCACTCTCTCACTGCAGGCAGGTCATGGTCCTTCTGTCTTCCACTGTCTCCTTCTAGCCTCGCCCCCCCCCCTCCCGGCTGTGTCTGTGATCTGTCCCCCCCCCCCATTCCAATTCCGCGGGTGCTTAAGGTCCACCAGCAACCCCCTTCTGGTGGAAACTACCAAAATCAAGATCACTGCTCACCTTCACTCTTTCATTACTCGTTTTCCCACCTCTGGAACAAACTCCCACACTCATCTCTTAGCCATGATCCCATCCAAAACCATGATCTTCTCCACCCCCGTTAATCTACCCCAAACCCAGCTCCTTCAAATCTGCTTTCCTTCCTGAAAGTACCTTCGTGTCCATCTTGTTTACCCCATGTACCTTGCCGCAATCCCTCTCCCTTCCACAGATCTCCTAATGTCTCTGTTCCAGACTTGTTTGTGCTTCCTCTCCCGCCCATCTTGTCTCTTGCTCCCTTTGTTATCCCTCCTATATATTAGCTTTTCTACGAGCCTCGACATTGTATACAACAAAACAACAAAAAAAAGCATGAGTAACTGAGAGGAGAGAAAAGAAAGTCTGCAAGTCATCTTCAGCAGGATATTAAGTTTCTGTCTTTCTTCTCCCCCCCCCCCCCCCACCACTCCCCTGCCCCTCCTCCCCCACGAATCAAAATAATATGATTAGACTCTGACACTGGCTTTCACAATCAAAGTGATTCACCAATTGTCCAGTAAAACTATACATAACAGTTTAGCTGACTTTAAGAGAAGTCTGTAACGAGCCTGCCAAACCGCTGTTGGCATGGAAATACAGTCAACGTGCGCTGCCCCAACTTGCCCCCCCACCACCACCACACTCACACACAACCCTTTTCCTTTACTAAATGTTCCAAAGTAAGCAGATACCTCCATACAGAACCATTATGTTTCTTTTGGCACTGCACCTCCCATAAAATAGTTTTTTAATGTCAGAATTTTGATTTTTCTTTTCTATGTGATTGAGCAATCCATGCCATATTATGATTATTGTTACCTCCACCATCGAAGGTGAAGGAGGTTATGTTTTCACCCCTGTCTGTATGTTTCTTTATTGGGTGGTCGCTAGACTACCGTTATTCTCAGGTTTTGTTTGTCTGTCTGTTTGTTTGTTTGTAATGGACAGCTCTGGAGGCCAGAGGAGTCAACCGATAGGGCCAAAAAACGGCATTGTACTATATGGCATGATATTTCAAAAATGTAATGGGCCTGACATGTTCTCGTGGATCAGGCATTACATGGCAGAGGTGTGCACTCCACCGAGTGCCCTTCTAGTTGGCGAATGCAGAAGAATGAAAGAATCAGAATACTTATCTTGTTGAAATCACACACTACAATGCTCTGATTCTAATCCCATATTGCTGTGACAACAACTGTAAAATATCAAAGTCCCCATATAAATGGTGTTGCAACAGCAATGACGGTCATGATGGGGTTTTAACAGATATCATCACGATACTCAAGGAGCACATCCACAATCTCCACTTTTTCAAAATTCCTAATCACCTGCAATGGTCAGGTTTACTTACAGATATTCGAACAGGATGTGTTAACAAAAACGAGATGTATTATGAGATAATTGTCTTTATTATAGTCAAGAACATCATGATTGTTATCGTACCCTCTCTGTATAAACCAAAAGGCAATTTGCTCAAGCCTGATCCAATTGATTTGCCACAACAAAAGGCTTATTGAAGCAGCAAGGTCAAGCAAAAAGGTAAATTGATTGAGTCACTTTGGCAGAGAGCATCACAAAAAATGTTCTTTAATTTACTTGACCCCATCACTTCCCAAACAAAAACCAATTTGGAACTTCTTAGAGATAACGCACCCAAGATGATGACAGGAAAGATGACCCGTGACAAACTGAAAACACATACAAATGTTCATAAACAATTTAGAGACAGGGAAATGTACTGATGTTGTTGTGTGTGTGTGTGTGTGTGTGTGTGTGTGTGTGTGTGTGTGTGTGTGGTGTGTGTGTGTGTGTGTGTTTGTGTGTGTGTGTGTTGTGTGTGTATACATATATTGTTGTGGACCCGGGTCGGGGGGGGGGGGCGAGAAGACCACGAGGGTGTGGGAACTCTCTGGAATTACAGGCCGTCGCACACGGATAACTCCGTGACGCAGCAGGCCACTTAATCGACCGTGAATGTCAATAACTCAACCACATGACTTAGGGTCCTCCGTCTACTAGATACCAGTTACCTAATGGTTACGTGATGTAATTACCGGGGGACACGCCCTCGTTATGCCTTGTTCAAAGCGGATCACCTTTCCGGATCAGATGCAGCCGAGCGTAACTGCCAAGGACGTACCGGCTAGAAAACAGATCATTGGGTGATAACGTCCCGGCTAGGCTAGGATGCGGACCATGCTGGACCAATGAAGGAAAAGACGAAAACGAGCTGGGAGCATTTCAATACAAAGCATTTATTTACAATCAAGTGAGGAAAGGTATGTGGCACGGTGAATGGGTTTTATTATTATGTACAGCAGGGACAGCAAGGAATTTGTGGGGTGTGACAAAAGGCAAGAAATTTACAAAAACAGACACAAAGCAGACATATCCCATTATCACTTCTACAATCTTAACTTATGCTATGACAGGTGCCATCACAGACATACGCACACATAAACCCGATGAAGATTAGAGAGCCAGAAGGAAGGAGAGCAGATGAGGACTAACGGCCTCTTAATACATGGCACGGTCGGCTGACCAACGCAGCCCAGAATGCCATGGGGACACTCCGCTTGAGTAACCCCACCTTATAAGTCGTCGCATTATCTCCTGCTTAATCACTTTGCCCGGGCTCGTGGAAACGTGTGCTCCATACTGGTCCCAGAAAAACCTCTGTCGAACACCCACCCCGAGTGCAGACGCAGTGACAGGCAGACAAGGAGTGGTGAAGAGAGGGCGGAGCAGAGAGGTGAAGGAGGGGGGTGACGACCTGAAGCGACGCGCCATCACCCGAATTGTGCTCCCCTATTGGGTCCCATCCCTGCCAGGCACCTGGGGCCGGAAGCAGTCTCATTCGTACATCCGGCGTGACACGGCCCGTGACTACCTGGGAGCCTTGCACCGAACTCCCGGGCCATGTTCTGGCAACTGGATGAGGGTCGTGTTGGTCCCGCAAGCCCATTCGGGCATCCCCGGTGAGATGCGGTTGGTGCTGTTAACGTGCTTGGCCTGTCCCCGTGCCACGTGGTGCAAGTGGCCTGGGCCGCGCAGCACGCCCCTCTTCGGTGGCGAATTGTATCGATGTGGAGGTGCGTGGAGGCGCGGGATGATTTTTTCCATGTGTGGGACATTTTCGTGGTCGAGGTGATTAGTTTTTGGTGTGCAAAGGTTGAGCAAGGTGAGACGCCATTGTAAATTGGCACACAGATTTGAATGAAAGGGCGTGCTATGCGTGCCCTGTAGTGTTGCTGGTGAGTCTCTCACAGGTGGCTGCCTGGGTGCGGTGCTTACTTCGATTTGTATCATGGATAAAAGGAAAGGATTGGAGGGAAATCAGGATTGAAAATAAGATAGAGATCTAATTATTAGACCTAGCTCTTAGACCCATGCAACCCATTAGACATGAGGGGATGGTCTGACTACACAAAGACTAACAAAATAACTACCTGGGGATCACTGTATGTTGTGTGCCATTGCCTTAGAGGCATGCGGTTTTGCAGAACCGCAAAATAAAAGAAAAACATACATATATATATATATATATATAGATTTGCGAGAGGAATCCCAGAACATAATGAGGCCATCTTCACAGCTGTACCTGTGTATGAACAGAGCCAGTGCCAGAGTAATTGTGCTTACACCAATGGCGGTGGTGGGAAACTCCTGCAGCCCATCCTGATCCGTATTTAGGCTCCTACCTCACCAATTAACTCTAAAAAGCCATGCATCCCGCACGGCGTGCTAGCTCATAGTTCGGCTGGTGGTTCAACAGAGCTCGTGGTTCTGCACCTGATCAGGTAAGATAAGACAAGTATGCATCAAAGGCACAAGCCCCCCTTGACACTGTTGTCCAAAGAAATTAACATGTGAAGTAGTGATAAGCCTGCCAGGATTGGCGGTACTAATGTACCCAGTTTGTAGCGTCTTTTCCTCCAATGGTCTGACATCGTCCACACATATTCCAAAGCAATCCAAATCCGTTGGGACCATACTCTGTGCAGAGGGTTGGTGCTGCTAAAGCAGTCTCTTCAGCTATTGGGCACAATCCTGGATCGTTGGCTATTGGGTACAATCCTGGATGGGTCACCACTCTGACAGAAGACACTTGAATGGCTCAATCAACCCAGCAAGCTGGTACTCATTTTGCTGACCTCAGAAGGATGACAGGATGAGTCAACCCCACCTGGTATTAATTCAACAGCCAAGCAGGATTTGAACTCAGGATCTTTGGATCCGAAGCCACCCTCATCACTAGCCAACACCAGTCATGCTTTGGATCCCAAGCACACCCACCACCCTAATCATGAAGCCAACACCAGGCATCCACACATATTGTTCGCCGGGAAGGTATGCCCTATCCATTGACTCTACACATTAGCCGGTGCATACTTAGCAGCTCCGCTCGGCTGCTCCTGATCAGGTAATATAAGACAAGTATGCATCGAGGGCACGAGCTTCCCTTGATACTGTCGTCCAAAGGAAAGGTAAAACGTGAAGTAGTGATAACCCTGCGAGGATTGGCGATACCAATAGCACCATATTATGTCACATACATTGCCATTATCTGTATCTTTATTGATTAATTAGGATATTTAACAACCACTTTTGTGCACACTTAGACTAAATTGCATCAATGAAGTTGAATATGAAAAAAAAGCCTCAAACGATATTCCCCATGACTAGTCAATCATATCTATGAAGTTTCGCATAGATCTGTGAAGCAGTTCTGGTAAAGAAGATTTTTTTACATTTTTATTTTTAATCCAATATTGCTGTCAGACCACGTGACCGATGACATCATAAATTTAATTCTTCACTCACATCGGGTCCTAAATCTGATAAATGAAGTTTCAGATTTTTCGGATAAGGATTTAGATTCAACCAATTATGGCTGAAATACATTTTACCGATGATGTCATTGTTATCACCCTACTTTATGTGTCACTAGATGACCCGTGAACCCGTTGGGTTCCCGTTGTGACAGCGGTTGATGAAAAACATCATTTAAAAAAAAAGAAAGAAAAGATAGCTCCAGCGAACTATACTGCTGAGGTTGTTTGCATCGATCAAATAATCCCGAAGAGTACTTGACTGAATCGGGAATTGATTTTTAAATAATTTTTTTCGTTGCCCGATTTGAACGAAACTTGATATTGCACGTCAATGTGAAACAAAAAAACGGAGAAAAGAAAGTTGAAGAAATTATTGTGTGTAATCTTCTAAACACAATTTTATTTATTAATGAACACGGAAGTATTAGATCAAAATGGTGATGTTTATTTTATGCTCAAAAAGAAATCGTTCTTTGTCTTTACTAAATGTTTGAGATTTTAAAAATAAATCATTTCTAGCTGTTAGTGTGAATAAGGAGAACTGCATACCGCAGGAGAATGGTGAGTAATGTGGCCCTAAAATTTTTGCGCTATCGTGTACCATTTTGGCTGTATTTCGGGAACATACATACATACATACATACATATATACAAGATGAGAGTTTTAGGAATATATAGATGTGGTTGTTTGAATGTGAATGCACATACAATAAAAAAGAAGAAAATGTTGGAGAAGGATTTGGTGTTCTGGTGTAAGAAAGATCATGTGAAGGAATGAAGGATTGATGTGGGAAGGTATGAAGGAATGAAGGGGAGAAGGGAAGAAAAGCAAATACCGGGTTGACATCGGCACGTGGCTGTGTAGAGTTTGATTGTAACCTGTGTGAAATGAACAACGGTTTCCTGGTGTGGAAGAACATTATATTTACCAATGATGGGAGCTATGTGCTCACAACTTCTCTACATCCATCCATTGGAACCACACTCTGTACAGAACGTCGGTTAGGTTAGTTATCTGAGTGTTATTGTTATGTCCGTAGACGCAGGAAGTAAATGAGTTTATTCTCCATCAGGCCAGCTATTTTAGTGCATGCACATCGCAACTCTGCCCCCACCCCATAATCACGTCATCAACCCGGAAACCAACGGATCACGCCATGCTAAAGCATACATCAGACACAGCAACTATGCAAATTGCTGTGGTGCTATCACACAAATTTGTATCGCACCATTGTCATGGACTTTACGCCGCCACACTTGTACGATTTTTAGGTCTGTTCGCCCTGTTATTGGCAACTGTGACGTACTATCTCAAATTGAAATACATTTCATCATTGATTCGTTGACCAAAATAATGTTGAAAAAAAATCCTTTTCACCTAAAAAATCTATATTTTCTTTCTTCAGAACATGTATCCACAGAAAACACAAAATTAATCAGAAACTCCATTTTGAATGTGAAAAGGGAGATTTCTTGAGACAGAGGAGCAAAGAGAAGCACAATTAAGAAGAAACTCGAATGTAAGACCTGTCACTTCGCTGATGGGAATACCAATCTTTGTGTAATTGCTAAAAACAAACAAAAAAAACCGGTTGTTGTTAATGGGAAATGTAAATTTATGTGGTGTGTGTGTGTATATATATATATATATATATATATATATATATGTACAGGCCTAGCTATATACTCAAGGAACAATGAGGGGGAGAGTGTAAATGGGATATTTATCACAGCCTTTTTCGATGCTGAATTCCGAATAATATACAACAACACACTGAGAGAAAGATCAAAATAAAAAATAAATCTCCCCCTCGCCCTTTCTTCCTTCTTTTGATCAAACTGTCTGGGGTATGTATTAGGCACGGGCCGTGCCAGGAAACAAACTCTCCTCACGCGTGTATGCGTAGCACGTTATATGCTGTGTGTACGTATATGTGCATATGCGTGTATTGCTATGCTGCGCACGTACGTGCATGCTGCACTGCCGATTGTGTAGGGGTTACTGTTATTGCTCGATTAGTTGTATTCCCTATAGCGGATGGACGGAACGCAAAGATAAGACAAGAAGAAGAGCAAGTTTGTCTGTGACTGATTTTAACATTTACAAAACAGAGTACAAAACAGAGAAGCTCAGCAGAGATTTGTAAGTCAACAAACGGATGATGAGAGGACATCAAGGCAGACAAAAAAATTGTCTCCAGCATGAGAGAAGACGACACTCAGCTCTGCACAGAGAGCTAGCTGTCTGTGTGGTGGTGCTCCAGTTTTTAAATATATATGTGCATTAATACTCAACCACAAAACACAAAGTTAATCAAGATATGTTTCAACAAGCTCAAATGAGCTAAGATCCTCGTCCTCTTAATGATGACGTCATAAAAACGAATATGACGTCATTTGATGTATCAGGTTTGCGATAAATTATCTGTGCTAATGCCGGCTTGCTTCCCGCAAACAAAATTCAAACAGCTTGCCGGTTTTGGAGATAATGGTATAGGCGATTTCCATTAGCGGCGATATTATGACGTCAACTTTTTTATCGAGGAAGAATTTCCAAAATCGAGATGGTTACTGCCTGCGCGTGGGCTTTCTGCATATACATGGCAAGTTTCACGAAGATCCGATGAAAACTCTGGGTTGTGAAACAAAAAATGTCAAAAAATAGGAATGACGTCATAAAATTGATATGACGTCATAGTGATGCATCATATGTGTGGTAATTCATCTCTGCTAATGCCCTGTTCGATTCCCGCAAACAGAATTCAAAAAGCTTGCCTAGTTTGAGATAATTTTTTAGGCGATTTCCATTAGCGGAGATATTTTGACATCATAACTTTTTCTAGGAGGAATTTTCAAAATCGGAGATGGTTACTGGCTGCGCAGGGTATTTTTACATATATCTGCCAAGTTTCAGGAAGTTTCGATGAAAACTGTAGGCAGTGAAACAAAAAAGTCCACAAGAGAAGCAGAAGAACAACAACGTGAGTAAGACTTAGAGATCCTCCACGAGGATCTAAAAACATTCAAAGCATAAACACATCTGTTCTGCATGGCGCATCTCCCTCATTCGCAATTAAATCGAAAAATTTGTCATATAATCCTGTAGATATCAAGGAGGGTGTCTGGCCAGTCATGGTCTGGCCTCCGGACATACCACTGCCACTGGGTCACTTGCCGGCTTTGCTCAGGAGAATCACCAACATCCTCCATCTCCTCCTCTCCAGAAAACTGTGAATGAACTTTGGCGTTAAATCATCGAACTTGTGATATGTTGTGTATGATTTTCTGTCCACATCTTTGAAGAAAAAAAACCCGTCCCCTTTAATGCTTCTACTGCGTAAGGGTGTAGATCATAGGTCGTGCTCAGCTTAATCTGTTTTGGTTGTTGTAGAAGAACTGCGTCACCTACATGATGTCGTGGGTTAAAGTGCGCTGCTTGGCATCCGCATTTTGTTTGATAATTAATCCAGTCTTGGTCCAGGGCATTTCTGAGTACAGAATTCTTGATCTGAGTTGGTAGGTGAGGGATTTTGTTGCGGACTTTTCTTCCCAAAATAGGTGCTGCTGGAGATGCCACTGCAAGCAATTTGGTGTTGTATGATTATTTAGCAGAAATGTGAAGAGTTCCTAACACCAATTCCTGTGATCGATGCATGCTGTGTGAAAAGCTTTATCCAGAGTGTGGAAAAAAAAAAACATTCTCCTTCCGAGTTGGCTTGAGGCCAACTTCCGAATTGGCTCCTTCCGAGTTGGCTATGGTGTAATTTTATGGTTTGATTCCATGAATGCTACAAAACTGTTTAAACTCAAAACTGATAAACGAGGGTGCATTGGCTGATGCAATTTCATGTGGTGAGCCATGGATGAAAATACCGTTGGTAAGCCTCAACTGTTGGACTGGGTAGAGGTGGATGACAGGATAATTGCTTCTGGCCATCGGGAATATTCATCGCCAATACCGAGGATGTATTCTCTGGTGGGAAATGGACTGCACTGGTCAACATGGAAGACCTTCCATGAATTGCTTGGCATCTTGGTCATTTGCAACGATGCAGATTGAACATGTAGTCTGATCGTTAGCACCCCAAGTTTTGCTGTTGTTATACTATCAAACGTACCCTGAACAGGTAGAGGAGTGTTTGAACCATATGTAAATATGGTAGTGGCTGACTTGGACAGAGTAAGGTGGTGGCCACCTTGACATAGCCTGTGGTAAGTGTTTCTGTCCAGCAGATTGACAGAAGCCCAGGAATCGGAAATCATTTTCACAGGAATATTATCGATTTTGACCGTTATGGTGTCCATCCCCAGTGGGCAATCCGTGCAATTAATGACATAACTATCCCCATGATCATATTCAGAACCCGTGACCCGTTGCTCCACAGCCGTAGCAAGATTTAGATGTGCGGAAAATTTTCGTGATGTGGCCAGATTTTTAATTGCATTGTTTACACACAGGTGACTCATTTGATGTTTGCCAATAATGAGTTTTGTTAATCATGTCTTAATAATTATCGATTGTCCTTTCTTCCATTTGTGTGTCTTGAGTCTCAGATACTTCCACAGTCCAAGCTATTCGTAGCACGGTGTCGATGTTCAAATCAGTTTGTGAAGGAGACGTCTGCACAGGCATCTTGTTTGATATCTTGTTTGATTTGATATCTTGTTGCCTCATCAGCATCATTATGCTCAACATCACACCTCACTCACAAAATCACACAAAATCCCACAATTAGTGATCAACTCTTGCAGTGTTTGGCCGGCAAGGCGAAGCATGTGACGTCAAATTAAACATTTTGCCAAAGTGTTTGTTAAGCTTTGTGATCGTCGGCAAGTGCGATCGTCACGATCGAATGCCAGGCAACTTTTGTGCCATTATGTATTCACCTCGACATCAATATAATGTTCTCCCACACAAGAAAAACGTCCTATCACACCAGGAAACTGTTGTTCATTTCACACAAGCTTGAATCAAACACCACACCACCACAGCACATCAAATTGCCATTTGTCTTCCTCCCTTTTCCCCCTTCATTCCTTCACACAATCTCCCTTACACCAGAACACCATAGTGTGTGTACAAAAAGCACTTGTTTATTACTATTAGTAATATTTATTCATTTAATAGTGTATATTAATGATTTCAGGTTATTATTACAGTTAATATGTATATTTAGTATGTCCTCAGAATTAGTACAGCATTAAAGTGCATGTCAATTGCCAATGGTGCTAAAAAAATACATATAGCGACCACATTTTCATTAAATTAATCAAAAAAATTCTCACCTGCAACCGCAGGCCACATATAAACAGATCTTTCATCATGTTCTCGAACACCCAAGTGAAATGTTTGAGCAAGAAGTCCATTTAGTGCAAACGGAATTGGGGATTGCAATTCACACATACATATATACGTACATTGTGTAAGCATACGAACCGTGCTTCTTCATTGCCACTGGTCGCTCACCTGCATTTGATTTTTCATTTATTTATTTTCAATTCTTTTTAATTTACTTATATTTTCATAAACAGATGCTTTTGTCTGATTGTTCTGTGATTATCCTGGTGTATCGGCTTCGATGTCCATCGGCACGCAGAATTACCCTGCTTCCCCAGTATCTGGAGTCACTCACCTGCATTCATTTTTTCATATTTTTAATTTAAAAAAATTATTTATTTTCATTCATTGATATTTTTATTCATGGATGTTGTACAAATTATTTCTGTAATTTTACCGGTTGTACTGGCTTCGATGCTACATTGGCACGCAAAATTTCAGCTTTATATGTCACCGTTTACGATCTTTATATCAGTTCATGAGTCAATAAGTGAGTCAGTGAGTCAGGAGTTCAATTGTGAGAAAGGCTTTTGTATTAATATATACTATTATATATTATATATATATGTTATATAATATATATATATATATATTGTTGCGATATTCGCGCCCCGTCGGCCGTGCGATCGGGCCACGTGACTCGAATGCGCGACGCCTCGCCCACCGGACGGACAATTCAGTCGTGACCCTCCGGCTACGCCGGGATCCAGTCACTGGGTGGACCTTTCGACCACACAACCCAGTCCGCATTCTAACCGCGCGGAATAGGGTTGATCGCGAAAGTCGATATACCTAAGTACCCGCGCGGTAACCTACGAGGGATTGTACCTCGCCACAGCGCCGACTTCGACACGATCGCTTAAGCGGCTCGTTCCGCGGCTAACGCGGATAACCGAGCGGTTGTTATCGTTCGCCTTGACGGTTCAAGATTAATTATCGGGCGGATTATCCCACGACGAAACCCTTTTACTGAAACAATGATGGAGGACCCAACGAAGGAAGGACGCCAGCGACACGGGGAAGAATTCAACAAGACGCATTTATTTACACAGACGGACACAAAGCACACGTATAGCACATATTATAGCAACAATAAAATTAAAGAAAGCACATATATCAAACAGAAAACAAAAGAAGCCACAGCTTCTACCGACTAACGCCGACACACGGCCACTTAAACCATACATAACTTCACGGGACTGCGCCGACACACCACACGTTCACACCAAAACCCCAAAAGAAATGGAAGCTCGCGACTTCCCTGAGCTGTTGAGTCCTTGGCGCCCGTCCACGTGGTCCCGGTGGTGTGACTCGATCTGAGCGTGGTCGGCGAGGCCTCGCCGGCGTGCTCGCGCCTGCCTCGTGCTGGCCTCCGACGCCACGCGACTGAGCACCGGACCTGAGTTCCACCGAACCCGAGCAGCAGGACCTGAGACAGCAGACGAGACGAAGTAAAGCAGGATCCAGCAGGCACGAAGCACACGAAACTTGAAAAACTCTCTTTTAAACCTCCTGCTTCACCGTGCTTTTACCGCCCGGCCACCCCTGTTTCTCGGCTCCACCTCTTCGAGGCGCTTCGAGAAGGGGGCGTTCCCTCTCGTCCCTCCCACCTGCGTCTTGTGGGGACGAGGCCGAAGCCGTTCGACGCCTTCAGCGCGCAAACCGTCGTTCGTAGACCGCTGAGATATTGGCGTTCGTTGCTGTGGGTAGCGTGAGTTGAAGATGGTGGCGTGTGTTGTGAGGTGGCGCGTGCCGGCGTTGTTAGAGTGGTGGCGTGGTTAGCGTTGTTGTTGTTGGTGCGTTTGTTGACGTTGAAGTGTGGTTGGTTCGAAAATAAAGCAGAACAAAAAACAAAAAATCGCCTAACTCAAAGGATCGCCAGCCCGAATGAATCACATTAACTTCCCTAGACAATGGTTTGGGCTAACTACCACCATGTACTTAAGAACTATTTCTCAACCTACGGACCGTGGATGGTTGCAATGCGGAATTTCCACAGCCGTAACACTACCCCTCCCCCATTTTTTTATACAGACTCGTCCGATGTCGTCAAATTATCGTGTGCCATCATGTGTAGTTCCCCCTAGTACGTTTTACCTACGGATCCCTGAGTGCGACATTCATGTATTCGTGTCCCCAAAATAAATAACCTTGGGCTGAGTTAACTAACTAAACAAACTCACTCACACAGACGACTTAAATAAAAATGCCGCGCGCTAAGACAACATGCCGGGGCACACTCATATTTACATTACACATTACACAAACTACCTTAAACCTTATAATTTACACTAAACCATGCCAGGATCAATGAAACTCTGCAGGGAAAAAGGTAAGATCAAAGAAAACGGTGCACGGGCCGCCACTGCAGCCCTGTTGCCAGCTGCCAACAGGACAGTTCCTGCAGCTTGCAAACTGTTGCTTCTCCTGGCGCACAGCAATGAAACAAGGGGGCAAAGCAAAACTGGACAGGGGCAAATGACTAGAGGGCAGTAGCATGGCATGGCAAAGGTGAACAGGCATACAAAGCCGGCCAGAAAAGCCACTGCAGGCAAACACAGCCGGCAGTATGATCGGGCGCCGGCACAGGCCTGCATAAAAAACAACAGCCGGGACGATCACCGGCCGGCACGGCCTTGCAGTACAGCAGCTGCAGATGATCCGGCCGGCACAGCCTTGCAGCAAAACAACAGTGCCGATGTGAGTTGGCCGGCCTCTGGCCATGCAGTGCAGGTTGGGGAGGAGTGCGGTGCGTGCTGGCCACTCGCAGAAGGCGGGGCTGGACCTACCCTACGGTCTCCCTCCCACCTATCGCCTTTGCCTGTCACTGTTCATACCACTCCCTTAATTTGTCAAACCCAATTTAGGCCCCACTAATTTTTTTTTTGTTTATGTTTACTTCCCTCCTTCCCCAAACTGATAATTCGTCCCCTTAACCCCCTTTACTGTCTCTGTTCGGCTAACCTATCGTCTCCAGCCTAACTCCCAACCCATACGTTCCCTTCCCGGAGGGGGAATTAAGGGAGAGCAGCGTTCTGTGTCGAGGCCCAACGAAGCCTCAGGATGCCCTCCCCAATCTCAGCGATCTAACCCAAAGTGGGTTCCAGCTTCGGCCCACAACGAGAGCGAAGGGATGGATGGTGCGAGGGGACACTTCCTAATCCACCCTAACCATAAACTGTTAAACTACCCCGGCGGCTTTTAAACAAGCGCCCTCCTAACTCTATTGGCTTCTAAACAACCCAGTTTCCCGTCGCCTTGTTTGTTCCTTTACATTTCGGGCCGCCCTCGAATTCCCTCGTGCCCTGCAACGTCTCATGGCTGGACGCGTTTGGCTCCTTTGGCAGCACGAGCCCTCTGCCGATTCCCCAACGATGCACCCTCCGTGGTGTGTGTAGAGCTCGTAAGTGCGTGTTCCTGCGAGTCGCCGCTACCAGCTCCTAAACACCGGGGAGTGCCCCATGGCAACTCCCCTGGAAACGCACACGCAGGCTGGCGCCCCGGGCCCCTTTCCGAGGGTCACCCGTGCCACGACACTGCCCAACGCGGCAACGGCGCCTCCGGGCCCCCGCACCAAGCGGCGCCACCCGCTGGCCCACTACGCTAACCCGGCCCCCCATGGGCCCTTGGCCTACACGGCCGACTAGCCGCTGTGCCCGGGTACCCACTCAGCGATACTCACCGTTCGCCAGCCACGCTCCCAGCCCGTCAACAGGGTCCTGCACCCCCTCCATATGGGTATCGTAGCCTACACTCCCACCAACAGCCAAAACGCCTCCATTTGTCAATTAACCTAACCCAGCTAACTCACTTTACACTTGTGACCCGGGTCCTTGGGCGGGAGTCACTCTCCCCCCAATCCACTCATCGCACCATGCATTCCCCATTCACTCTATACACAGGACCCACTGGCCTCACTCACTCAACATGTCTCCACACACTCACCAACTCTCAAACACACTCATCGCTGCATCCTGCCATCCTTCTATCTACCTCCCCTAACTATCTCGTTGCTTCCCACTCATCCTTAACTTACAGCACGTTCCATTTAACACTACGTTAGCTAAGCTACTCCCCTCTACACATCAGCCTTACCGTCTCCAAATTGTCCCGATTACCATTTCCCCACCTTAAAATCTCAACTAAAATCCCTCTAACTTAATCCATTCCACGGCCCCATGAGGACTTACCCCTGCCCCATGGGAGCCGGTCTAACTATCACTAACCACTTCCCCCTAGCTAGTTCATCCTGTGCCCAGGAGGCGGTCTTTCACCCCTTACCTGGGAATTCCGTTCACCGAAAGCGCGGCTTGCTTTCGTTAATTTTGTATTGCCAAAATAGCGCAGCACCAGCGCGGCAACTCACAGCCCTGCGCTCTTGCACCTTCCCGTGACGTCATGCAGCTGCCACTGTACCTCGGCCTCCACTGGACGGTACATCCGGCAAGGATTCACCCTCCTGCCGGATTCCAACCCCATGTGCAGTCATGACGTCACCTGCGCAAACCCCCAGAACAAAACCTCACACTCCGAGGGGCTCCACGCGAACCAATTGCTCTTGCCCGTGGAGCCTTAACACACGCTCGCGTGAGAACCCATCCGGTCCAAATCCGTCTTTACCTGCCTAACTTTGTCCGTCCGCGGGACGGCAAATCCACCGTGGCGTTTCCGGAACCGGGCTTCCACTCCCGCAAGCGAGCACGTGGGTCTCTGGTGCGTCTGGCACAGCATGGACCTCGCGCTCGCTGCTGGGTAACCGGCACGGTCCCCATTAAACTACGGCCGCTACCGGCTTTTTCCCTCTGTCGCCGTCGTCTCCGTTCCACCCACGCACACCTGCCGTGTCACGACGCACAGACTCATTTCCAACACACTCACACCGGGAGACGCGGCTGCGTGCTCCCGCATGCCGACGACATCTACCTCACCATACAGAGACCTCACACACACGGTCTCCCCACACGGACCCTCTCACTCCACACCCAAACCTTCCACTTGCACAGGGGTCTCACTCACACCATGCGCTTGCTGGAAAGGCACGCCATCTCCGCACACTCGCGAACACCACACCCCTGCACAACCACACTGGGTTCGTGTCCCCACAAGGGTTCCGGGGCCTCTATACCCCCCCAAGCTGCAACGTGCACCTATCCACAGCACTCGTCCCTTCAACTCCGCTTGCACGACCGAACCCACCTGGTCGTGATTTGCCTCAAGGCATACTCCCTCCCCTCGTTCCTGGAGGCGCCATCCAGCTGCTCACACCGGGTCTCATACCCCAGTCGCGAGCTCACCCCCATTATCCTCCATTACCTCTGTGTGTGTGATGTTCTGTTCCTTAACCCCGTCATTATCATAGCAGTCTCTCCTCTATTTTCTCTATCTCCCTGGTCCTCTATACATCTATTAGTTTCTGTTTCTTGCTGGAGTTTCCATCTCTCTGGACTTCAATTCATTCTCTCTTCGTTCATTAATTCAAACTCGTATAGTTTTTGTTTTCTCTCCCACTTTCCTCTGCTCCTCATTTCCAATCTCATCGTTTTCTTCAATTGGAGCCCATTTCCTTCCTGTGTTTCATTCGCTGGCTCTCTCATTACCCTTCCTTCTTCCTCTCCTGTTCCTTCCTTCTCCAGTTTCATGGTTTGGCTCATTTGTTAAACTCTTCCTTGTGTTTCAGTTGCTGCCTGCTCTCATACCTCTTCCTGTTTTCTTCTCCTGTTTTTCCTTCTGCAGTTTCAATGGTTTCTTCATTGGTTAATTTCCCTTTTGTGTTTCATTCGCTGTTCTTTGTCTACCTCTTCGCACTTCCAGCCTTGCCTTTTCTTTCAATTTGGTCAACCTCGGTTCATGTTCCTTTTGTTTTTCATCCCATTGTTCCTCTCGTTCTTCCCTCTCCCAATCTCGTTGTGTCCTTCAATCTCCTCATTTCTCCATTCCTGCTTCATTCGTCTCCTTCAACTTCTCCTCGTATTTCCAACTTATTTTTTTCCTTTTGTCGTTCAGTTCAAATTCATACTCTTTCAGTTTTTCATATCCACTGTCTTTCTTGTTCCTCGGTTTCTGCAATCTCGTTATTCTTTCAACTGACAGATTTCTTTCTCCCTGTCTCATTCCTTGTTCTTCGTATTTCTAATTCCACTGTCTTTTCTTGTTCCTCATTCTTGTAATCTCGTTATTTCTTTCAACTGACCTGACTTCGTCTCCTGTCGTATCTTTGTTCTATTTCAGGACTCTTTCTTGTTCCTCATTCTGCAATCTCGTGGTTTCCTTCCATTGATCGATTTCCTTCTTCTGGTCTCATTCGTTACTTCCATCATTACTCTTTCTTGATCTCATTCTTTAAATCTGGCCCCTTCGCTTTCCAGCTGTTGGATCTGTACAGCGTGGTTCCTTAAACTTCATTCTCCGTTCTCGTTCTTCCTCTCTCAACATTCCTCAACTCGTTTTTGCAATTTCCGTCTCTTCGTTCTGCGTTTCGCTAACTCAGTTTTCTTTTTCCAATTCCTTTCTCATCTCCGTACACTCCGACCTTACTTTTGGCTTCTAACTGTCCTCCGGCTTCCCCTTGTTGTTTGTCTATCAGTCTTCCCAGTGCCTCTGTCTCCGTTTTTACCTCCCAGTCCCAGCTTATCAACTCTCTTTCGTTTCAGCCTGAAGTCTTTTCTCCACACTCCACCATTTTTATTCCTTCGTGCACGTCTCGGCACCCCAATTAATTTTTCCCTCTCGGTCACCGTCACTTTTTCGTCACCTCCACGCTTCTCGCCCAACACGTCTCCCGATTATTTTTTCACTTCACCCGCCTTCACCGCGGCCTGACAAACCGTTGCACCCGCCTCCCAGCTCGTTCGCTCCCACACGTGGCTCGCCATTACGCACTTCGCTGTTGTTTCATGGCCG
Source organism: Eptatretus atami (assembly GCA_035128595.1). Lineage (NCBI taxonomy): Eukaryota > Metazoa > Chordata > Myxini > Myxiniformes > Myxinidae > Eptatretus > Eptatretus atami. The sequence goes on along the minus strand of CM068965.1, from coordinate 63,743,759 downwards.
CCTGCAGGCATTGGCCTATTTGCATGCGTTTCGACCCCGCTTTCTTTTATTTCTCCTTCATTCGTTTTGTTTGTTTCCATTTGAGTGCGTTTTTCCATCCATTTTTTCGTTCATTCCAGTCCATTTTGCCGTTCCATTTCGTTTGTGTTTGTTTCATCTGCTTGTTCACTCCTTTTTATTTCGTTTTTATTTCGTTCATTTGTTGCCGGCCATTTCCGCTTATTGCCTGCAAAACATGTTTACCTGGCCCACGTAAGTGGGTCCGCGGCAATCGCTTCACCTCAGGCGCGGGCCGCCGGCGACGGGGAAGGATCTTTGACGGAGGCGGGGTGGGGGGGTGTCATACACCGCGGCCTCTGCCGCCGCCGGCCGCCATTTCGGGCCCTGGGTTCAGTTGGGGGGGAAATTGTTCCTGTACACCAATGTCCTGGCATGGGGATTCCATCCTGGACCATGGATTCTACATCACTACACATATACCATTTTATTACCCCGGCTCCCGCTCGCCTTGTAGACGCCAATCTTATTCCACGGTAAGGGGTTAATTTAATCGCTCGTAATTTAGAGGGAATCGTGGACCTCCTCCTGGACCGATTCCCTATAATTAGCTGGAGACGGGAGGATTGAATCACACTCCTGTACACCAGGTTGCGAATTCGCGCCCGTCGCGTGCGATCGGCCACGTGACTCGATCGCGACCGCCTCGCCACCGGACGGACAATTCAGTCGTGACCCTCCCGGTAACGCGGGATCCATCACGGGGGACCTTTCGGACTCACACAACCCAGTCCGCATTCTACCGCGCGGAATAGGTAATGCGCGAAAGTCGATATACCTAAGTACCCGCGCGAACCCTACCGAGGATTGTACCTCGCCAACAGGCCGACTCGGAACACGATCCGCTTAAGCGGCTCTGTTCCGGGGCTAACGGGATAACCGAGCGGTGTTATCGTCGGCCTTTGACTGTTCAGATTAATATCGGGCGCGATTAGCCACGACGAACCCTTTACATGAAACAAGATTGGAGACCCAACGAAGGCAAGGGACGCGCGACACGGCGGAAGGAATTCAACAAGGAGCATTTATTTACACAAGGACGGAACAAAGCACCACGTATTAGCACATATTTATAGCAACAATAATAATTAAAGAAATGCCACATATATCAAACAGAAACAAAAGAAGCAGAGCTACTTACGACTAATCGCGACACAGGACACTTAAACAATACTACTTCACGGACTTGGCGCGACACACACACGTTCAACAAACCCAAAAGAATGGAAGTCGCGACTTGCCTGAGCGTGTTGAGGCCTTGGCGCCCGTCCACGTTGGTCCCGGTGGTGTGACTCCGATCGAGCGTGAGTCGGCGAGGCCTCGCGGCGTGCCTCGCGCTGCTCGTGCTGGCCTCCCGACGCCACGGACTGAGCACGGACCGAGTCCACCGAACCACGAGCAGAGGACGAGAAGCAGCAGACCGAGACGAAGTAAAGCAGATCCAGCAGGCACGAAGCCAACACGAAACTGAAAAACTCTTTCTTTTTAACCTCCTGCTTCCGTGCTTTATAACCGCCCGCGCCACGGCCCTGTTCTCGCTCCACTTCCTCGAGGCGCTTCGAGAAGGGTGGCGTTTCCCTCTCGTTCCCTCCCAACCTGCGTTGTGGGACGGAGGCGAAGCCGTTTCGGACGGCCTTCAGCGGCGGCAAACCGTCTTCGTAGACCGCTGAGGATGTCGTTCGTTGCTGTGGGTAGCGTGGTTGAGATGGTGGCTGGTTGGAGGTGGCGGTGCCGCGTTGTTAGAGTGTGGCGTGGTTAGCGTTGTGTTGTTGGTTGGCGTTGTAGACGTTGCAGTGTGCGTTGGCTTCGAAAATAAAGGCAGAACAGAAAAACGCCTAACTCAAAGGATCGCACCGAATGAATCAATTAATTCCCTCTAGACAATGGGTTGGGCTAACTACACTTACTTTTAAGAACTATTTCTCACCTACGGCCTGGATGGTGCAATGCGAATTTCCACCAGCCGTAAACCCCAATATATATTATATGTATCTGTATATATAAAATAAATTATAAATATATATATTTATACATAAATTAGTGCTTCTCAATATTCTCGTAATAAAGTTTGTTGAAATTGATGAGAACATCTCATGGTAAACTTGGAAAGTATGTCAAAAATGCAAGTGGACAAATAAAGAAACACAGAAGCAATTTGCAAACCTGCCGTCTCTCACTTGGTGAGTGGCAGATGGGGTTAACAGCCGATTTTACTTTCTGTGACTTCCCGTTTGACATTTTGACCCAATTGTGAATGTCTTTTCCATATTCTTCCTAATGAGGGTTTATGAAAATTTTGATTGACAAAAGTTGAAATAGGTAAAAACATTATGTCCTGGACACACACACACAACACACACACAACACACCACACACACACACACACAAACACCACACACAACACCACGCCACCCCATCCCCACGTGTGTGGGATGGGCAACTAAATTGCAATGCAAGTTTTAAAATAAAAACTTTGCAGAGCTGGAATGGATAACACAATGCCAGACGACTTGTGCACCCAAGGTTGAAGACATTCTAAAAGAAGAGGCCAAAAACAGTGTCCAAAAAGCAAGCAGAATGAAGAAGGCTAAATGGTTGTCAGAAAAGGCAATAAGTATTGCGGAAAGAAGAAGAGAGATAAAAATCAAAGGTACATTAAGAGAGTACATTAAGCGGTTAAATGCTGGCTTCCAACGACAAGCCATAAAAGACAAAGAGGTATTTTAAAGAGAATTGCATACAGGGAGAAAGTAACAACAGAGTATGGAAAATAAGATATCCTTTTTAAAATATCAGAGAGATCACAGGAAAGTTTTGGTCTGGTATTTAACATGGGGTTCCTCAAGATACAATGGGAAAAAAACACCTGACACAAGAAACAAAGGTGACAGAAAGATGGAAGGACCATACCAAAATTCTACACAAGGGAGACATCAATGTGATGACAACCTTGAAAGAAAGATAATATGAGTATGAATCAATAGTGAGAGAATGTAAGGTACGTATAGCATTGAAAGTGTGAGCAAATGTAAAAACATCAGGTGCTGAAAAAAAATCCAATATAACTATTTAAGGTAGTTAGAGGCAATCAAAATTTTATCAGCTATCTGAACACAGATCTGGAGCAGGATGGTACTGCCTAAAAGGTGGAAACAATCGGTCCACACAGCATTGCCAAATAAAGGCGATCTTGGAGAATTTTCAAATAACTGAGCCATTGCCATGATTTCACATGCCAGCAGTATATTACTAAAGATAATTCAACACAGAATAGAAGACTTCATTGAGTGAGGAATGTCACTTGAGCAAGCAGTTTTCAGAAGAGGAGGAGATACCAGAGATTAAACCACAAATCTGACACAGCTCATGGAAAAAGCAAGGGGATATCAAACGAAGGTGTATTTCTGCTTTATAGATTACAGCAAAGCCTTCGACTGTATTGACCATTAATTGATGTGGATGATGCTCAGAGAAATGGGGATGTCGGAGCTCCTGATATGTCTGATAATAAGCCTGTACGCTAAACAAGAAGCTACAGTAAGAACAAAGTATGGAGACAGAATGGTTTGGAATTAGAAGAGGGGTTACACAGGGGTGCATCCTCAGGAAGGAACAGTGGTCTGGGTGGCAGACATACTTTTGTTCTTTGCGGATTATGCGATTTTTATGATGTGAAATGTAATCCACTGCTTATGCTCACATTGAAGCCAGGAGGTCCTGCTTTCATGTGTGTGTGTGTGTGTGTGTATGTGTGTATGTATATATATGTATTATGTATATGTATATGTATATGTAATGTATATGTATGTATATGTATGTATATATATATATATGTATATAATAGTTTTTTTTTCATATCTTCAACGCTCCATGGCAAATTGAGGTGTGTAATGGCTACAAATTTATGAATCCATATGACTGTGGGTGTGTTTAAATGGAAATCACAAATTTATGAATCTACATTCTATTGTAATATTTCTGTTAGAAATAAATTGAATGATGCAGCTTTTCTCCATTGCGAACATTATGGAAAAAACAAGAAACAGCAACACAAAATACAATGATTATAAGTAATGAATAAAGGTTTCTTGAAGCAATAGACACTAAGCGAAAACTATGAAAGCAGCCCACCATCCTTTACATACCTCCCTCAGGCATCCCATGAAGTTGTTGCTAATTGGAGAGCCTGGAAGGTCGGCAGTGTTTGGGCTGCCACCCACATAGAAAAAATCATCTGATCCCAGCATGGTGTAATCTTCTTGTGTGTATCCAGTCGACGTCAAGACACCGTCCACGGAGATGGTGACCTGCGTGCCAGGTAAGGGACTTGAGTAACTGTGCCAGTGTGTGGGTACTTCATAAATCTGCACTGTTATTTACAGACAAATGGCAGTGAGCTGCAGACAAACAGCTGTCTTCCAAACAAGTTAATCGCTATGCCTGATCAAGTTTATGCATTGATGTTTACGCCAACAATTTAGTCAGGAAAACTTAGCAGTAAGAACAGTTATTCAGATTTGGAAGAAAAAAAGACAGAGATCATCTTTATGAAATAATTATTTTGGGATTGATGTGACAATGTACTTACCTAAAATTCATTTGATGAATATCGAGCAACCATTTATTGTTGACTTAAGATTATTATAAATCCATGATTTTTCAGAGCAAAACTAAGTAATTGTGAAATAATGTATCTTAATAGTTGAAGAGGCAGAGGTACATATTAATGATAGTTTCTTGGTGATAACAATTCTCTCTTATAAAATG
>CM068965.1:63718935-63733935 GCA_035128595.1 Eptatretus atami | reverse complement strand
TCATTGAGTAGCCCCTTCCCTGTGCTCTCTCCAGCTATGACCACAGTCAGTGCACTGTTGAACTCTATTTCTGTTCCTCCTCCTCTTAACTCTGTTCACAACACCCATCCAGCTTCAACTCATCACTCTTTCTGTCATTACCCTTCCCTCTGTATAAATCACCATGTGCCCTCCTTCTTCCCCTGCACTGCCTCTCTTTGGAACAGCTTCCTCAACAGTGTGTTCCTGACTTCTATAAACTTGCATCGATTAAAGTACCAAATCAATCATCAACATCTCATTCAATTATTGCACTTTCCAATTTTCTTTCTTTGCATTTCCATCCAGGAGGACCCTCTTGTTTTTAGGGCTCAACCTTTCCCCAGTCATGGTAATAGAGCAAATTCAATGGTATTAAGCATGTTGCATCTCCACTGATGAAGTACAAAGAAGCATCAAATAGTGATAGGGAGAAAGATTCCAGAGCAAATAATTTCATGTGGATCTCAAACATCCACATACATTTCAAAACCAAACAGTAAGTGGGAAGACTGGGATCAACATTAAAGTATGAGATGCTTTACAAATTAACCAAAATACTGTAATGTTTGTGAGGTAGATGGAGGATTTTCATAGGAAGGATAGGATTGTGTAGAGTTGTTTGGTCCGTGGACATGTAGGATACATCTCAATGTAATTACGTAGGGAAACTGTGAGCTAAAGTGTTACGTGTCACCAAACTTGGGGTGGTGCGGTGTCAATTAGATAGGGATTAAGGATAAGTTCCCCCAGTATGTGATTGCCCCCTGTGACCTTTTCCTATGTTTTTGCATTTCAAGGTCAGCGATAAAAAGGGATCACATCCTTAAAACAACAACAACCGAGCTGCATGTCCAGGCAGGCAAGAAAGCCCCGCCTCCAAGGGTAACGCCTGGCAAACCACACCCCTGGAGTGGACGATTAATGGGCGTGACGTTAGTAAGAGGAGGAAGAGCGTGTCTCTGTAGGAGAACGGGGAAGTCTCCAATTGCATGAGGAAAGAAAAAGGTCGCGCTGTGGTGTTGCGAGTAGACCTAGTATGGGATGGAATCGGTGGTTGAAACATGACCAGAGAGAAAAGACAGAAGCACGTGAGATGGTTCAGTGGAGACGGGAGGATTGAGGCAGGATTGGTGTTCTGGGAAGAGAACAAGGAAGACAAGGTTATGGGAGGATGCAACCGAGTAAGGGGGTCTCGCTGGCTGGCTACGTCTGGACACGATGAAATATAGCAACACAATTCTCGTGTCATGCGGTGAATTTGCCCGCGTGACGGAGCAAGATGCAAGTCATCGACTGTTGGGCTGCATCGTGCGAGATGTGCCTCAAAGCCTCATGTTGTGCAATTCTGGGCGAGCGAGCCCGGCATTCTGCAGAGGAGCGGCATCGATTCCCTCAATCGTGAAGCGGAGCTTTCATGACAGCTTGTGGGTTCTCTTGACGAAGGGACCATCCGCACGAATTACCTCCTGTATGCTTTCCGCAACGAGAACGACTTGGTGCCATTTTGGGCATGGTTTCCCATCACACCAGATGATGCAGTTCGACCCCAAAGCTCATTAAAGATCATCGCCGGGCATACAGCTAAGTGTCGGGATAAAAGGAGGGATTTTTATTTATTTATTCTGTCCCCTGTATTTAAGTCTGTGTGAAGGTGCTTCAAAATTAGATTTAGGCTACCTCATGTCTTGATTTATTTCCATTATAACTGTTTGATTTTCTGTTTATTAAATCATCATTTATTTAATTTGCTGGTGTCCATGTATCTGTTGTGGGATTGAGTACAACCCATGTGCCTCCGTCCTTTGCCGCCTTTTCCTTCCCGCGTGCGCCATAATCCATGAGAATCTCGGCTGTAATCCTCCAAGGGAAATCGTTTGGCCATCCGTCCAGGAAGGACACAACACGACCCCTGTACATGACAACTGGTGCCAGGAGTGGGATTTTTTGAGCCCCACCCCCCACCACACCAAGTGGCAATGAGGTAGGATTTTTGAAACCATCGGGACCACAATAATTGATGCCGGAGCGAGCTAAAGCTTAAAAAAAAAAAAACTGGGAATCGAAATTTTTTAATGATCACCTCTCTACCACTGAGGGAGAGGGAGTTGTAGCAATTGAGGTACAAATTGTATAGTTAATTGGTGTCTGTAGAAAAGAACGCTTGGAAATTTAAGGGAAATATTAATTTTTTTTGCTGAGGCCAAAATGTTTACTATATCTATACTAAGAGTTTTAAGAAATTTACAATAATTGAATAAGGATTGTCCTATGGTCTTAGTGAAATAAACCTTCAATGGGGTTCGCTCTCTAACTTTATCTGGTAATAAACTCTCTACACTAGTTCACCTAAAAATAGAATGAAGCTGAAGCCTATCTTCCTGCTTGTTGGAAAAATGACAAACTAAGAACTCACGGATCCCATCAACTTTGGGAGTAGACTTCTTTACCAGAACCCTGTGACAAAAAGCTCCAATCAAAAAAGATCACATGTCATATGAACCTGCTGAACTCTGGATAATATTAGCTAAGACTTGTTTGGAACATGACCTCAGAAGAACATAAAAAATCTTTAATATAGACATAAACAGAGACATTTTGAAGGACATTATCATAAAAACAACAGGCTTCTTCTTTATGCCAAACCCTACCATGTGGTGAAGTTTCATGAAGATCGGTTGAAAATTGTGACCTGTAGGCAACAAACAGGCAGACAAACAGACAAACACAGACAGACAGACAGAATAACAAAATCGACTCACCAATATACTTGAAAAATCTTAGATTTTGTCAGTAACAAACGTACAGAAAGGGGTGAAAACATAACCTCCTTCACCTTCGGTGGCGGAGGTAACAAAACTGTCAGAAGTTCTAAAAACTTTACAACACAAACATCGACAGGAATTACACTTTATAAAAACAGCTTCACAAGTACTTGACAAAACATACTGACTCATTCTGACACTGTATGAGTGGAAGTCCTAGTCTTTCACTTGGATTGGAATAGGGTAACAAGATAAGGTATTTTGTTGAATGAGAACTTCAGAGAGCAGTAATTGGGGTAGAGAGGTGAGGGTAGGAGTGGGTGGAAGAAGCAATAGAGGACTCTGAGAATCTTGTTCTTGCCTCCTGCCATGAGATGCCAATGACATGGAGGACCTTTGACTCCATAGCAACTCCAACCTTTGCAGTTTTGAAAGAAAAGAATGAAACCCCTCTAGAAGCCTACCAGACAGTGATTCCAGCCTTTCTGCATAGTCAACACCACTCTATTATCATCATACACATCAACACTGAAATCCAGATGATTTTCTTGGCACCGGTGCTGCATTAAACCCTGAAGTTAATGTCATGGACGGCTTTCACAGAAGCAGTTAAAAGAACAGTTCACCAAATCTCAAAGGTGCTAGCATTTTTGAACTACTTTGCAATCCTCTTGCCAACTGCTGCATAAAATACCATTGCCCACGGCTGTAAGAAAGCCTACATGCCATTCTCAACACTGCAAAGCGAAGCACTCCTTGAAGAGTACAATAAGTATGGTGATCAAGACCTTACAACATCTCTTCTATCGTCATTGGACTCAGAAATATGCCAACAGAAGATAGTGTGTGTACAATACCTAAACTTCAAACATTACAGCCAAAGTGGTTGGGCCTTATTCAGAAAACTTGACATAGCAAATCCATATCTAATCACAAATGAAATAAGAACCAATAGCAGATACTCTTCTGGTTAACATAAAGGTTCTGAAACAAAAGGGAATCAGAACATATCATGCAATTGCTCACGGAAGCTATGTCTTCAAGGCTCTCTTGACCCCTTTTACAGAAAAGTGATCAGTGAAGCCGAATGAGCGATAAAAAAAATGGAAGGGAGGCAGAGAAAGATGCTCTCTTCCTGGAAACCTTTCCACAATCTTGGATTGAAAGCAGGGCACAAGATCGCTACCTATTTCACTCATGTTCACTCTTATAAGATAATCCATCCCAATCTGAAACGAAGCACAGTGGGGTGGGGTTGTTGTTTTCTTTCTGTGACTAAATCCTGGCCTTCACCATCAATAATATTGAAGAATGCTACAGATACAAATGGGTGTGCAGCTGAGTACTCTTCAATCCTTGAATATAGGGCTACTTCAATGCTTCGTCCTTTCCCCAACACTTTTCAACATTTACGTTATAATGTGCCAAATAATGCATCACAAATATTTGCACCATGGATAACCTGGTTTTTGCAACCAAAGCTGACGAGTCCAGAAAAATGTAGCCACTTTCTCCTCTGACCTGAACATAATTTTTGTAGAAGTTTATATATGGGTATCAAGGGTCATGTCAGATCACAATGGCAAGGGGCAAAAGGCTCAAAAAACAGAAAATTAGGAAAGATAAACAGCAGGACAAGGACATAGATGCATCACAAAATAAAAGAAGGAACATCAGGTTCTGCACTTTGAAGGTGGCAAGATGGGAAGAAGCAGTACCAGACCACAAGAGGAGCCATAGTCCATGGCATTTAAAATGAAAGCTTTTCACACCATTAAAAGCTGAGAATGGAAAAGGAAACAATTGACCCTACAAAGAATTCCAAAGTGACAGTCGGATTTGGAAGCCAGCTAGCTTGGAGAGTTGTCATCCACTCAACGTAACTGAAAGTTGATCGTGAGGACCAGAAGCTTGAGAGGCCATATCTCTCCTAGCGGCTGAGCGCAAAAATATATTGGGGGGGTTGCCAGCTGGTCTTCACGGAGGGACAACATGAAAAACATAGTTCTTCCTTGCATCAAAACATGCTCTAAGTATATGACCAGTTACGTGTATTTTCAAGATAAACAGAAGAATGCTACCGCAGAAAGAATGAGTGGTGGGGTATGAGCAGGAACATTGCAGTGAGGAACTATCCTGCACAGAGTGCAGTTATCTCAAAAAATGGTACAACGGATTTTTCTCGTGACAAATAAAAATAATTGATCGACATATATGAAGAACAGGATTTATTTTTTTTTTTTTTGTGCAGTATACATTGTCGAGAATTGTGCAGAAGCTCGTACACTGAATGGATCAGGTTGTAACAGGACAAAATGAACAGCAGATTAGGATGTGGGGAGACACCAACAGCAGAGCTGAAGGCCAAGATAGAGGAAGACTTGGACAATGTGTGTGGGGAGGAATTGAGGGGGGGAGGGGCAGAAAAGCATGCATGGGGAAGATAAGAAGGATACAGAAGGAAAGTCAAAGTCTCATGGAGGGAAAACTAGAAATTTGAATGAGTGGAGGTGGGCAGTGATCCGGGATTTATGTAGTTTCACCAGAAGGGGGTTCATGGTGGACCATATGTGCCCTGCAAAAATCTGGGGTGGACAAAGAACAGAGGGTGCAAGACCAGAAAGGAGGCGGTAGAAGACAGAGAGACCACCGACCTGTCTGCGATGGGAAAGTTTTAGGCCCATAGACAGCTTCATCATGGGAGATTCCAATAATCTTGAAGGCCTTGGTTTCTACAGTGGCAAGCTGAGCAAGATGTGAGGCAGCAGAGCCAGCCCAAACAGAAGAGCAGTACTCCATTAAGCTGCAGATGAAGGCCTTGTACCAGGATATGAGTTCAGATTTGCCAAGGAAGGACTTTGTATGACGGTGGTTACCCAGTCAGCGGCTGGCTTTAGAGGCCAGTTTTGAAATGGGATTTGCCCAAGAAAGATAATTATAGCTGACAGTGAGACCCAGGAGTTTGAATAAATGAACTTCCTCAATAAGATTGTTTAAAAAAAAAGTAGACAGACAGTCCTTTTGAAGAGAGGTGTGAGATTTGTCAAGATGGAAAGACATGTCCCAAGTGTTTAACCAGCTTGTAATTTTGTGAAGGCCGAAAGAGAGGGAGTCTGCAGCCTGCCTATCTGAAGGATGATGTATGTCACAGCAGATGGTGCAGTCATCAGCAAATAGATAAAGAGGATTTTCCAGAGTCAGAGAGCTCATTCATGAAGATCATTAATCGGACTGAGCCCAGAACACTGCCTTGGGGCACTCCAGCCTTGACAGGGAGAGGAAATGAAAGGATTCGGCTCAGAACCACATGTTGGCTGTGAGAGTAGAGGAAGTTGGTGAGCCATGTGTGGAGTATGCCTTGGATGTCATAGGCAGAGAGCTTGGAGAATAATGCAGGATGCCAGACTGTGTCAAAAGCACGAGATATGTCCAGCAGCATGTCCAAGGTAGAGTGACCAGGTCTGAAACCAAATTAGTGATCTGAGATGAGGCATTGGAGAAAAGGGATGATTTTATGTCAACTGCGATGATGGATTCCATGACCTTGCTGATGAATGGAAGTAAACTGATGGGTCTACAGTTGAGGTGATCAGTTTTTGCACTTTTTTGTGCAACGTGGTTATGTTGGCTGATTTCCAAGTAGATGGAGGATGGCTTAGGGTAAATTATAGGGTGAAAAGAAGAGAGAGAGGATGTGTAAGAGCAGAAGAGCAGAGTTTTAGGATACCTGAGTTGATGCCATCCATTCCAGTTGCAGTCAGAGTCGAGGGTTGAAAGAACATTCTCCACCTTCTCAGGTGCAAAAGACACAGTTAGGTATGACAAGTAAGGGTGGGTTACGAGAGCGAGCAAACAAGGTAAGAGTGGGGAGACAAAATTTTGAAGAAAACAAAGAATTGAGGCATCCGGTCTTCTTACGTGCGGAGTCGGCTGTGGTGCCATTGAAAGAGAGGGAAGGGATGGAGGGGGAGCATACTCCAGAGACAGACTTAACAAGGCACCATCAGATTTTGGAGGAAAGAGACAAGTGTGAAAGTTCATTATTGAGGTTGGACAGATGTTTTCTGGCTCTCTTGGTAGTGGACGCACACTTGTTGCAGATTTTTTTAGAATACACTGAGATTGCCTTCGGTCAGATTTGCCTTCCAGGAGGAGAAGGCAACTTGTTTCAAAGCAAATGTCTTACCACAGGATTCAGTTCACCATGAGCAGTAGGAAGGGTATGATAATTGAAAATGAGACGGGATTAATCCGTGCCTAAGAGAGAGAATGTTTCTGTGAAAGAATTACCAGGATGAATTAACATCAAGGGCAGCATATATGGGAGACCAGTCCTGAAAAGAGATGGCTGCTTGCATTCTGTGCCAATCTGCCTGAGTGAACTGCCAGACTCGCCGGTGCTGAGGCAGCTCTCTGTGAATAGCAAGAGAGATGTTGACTTTCACCAGCATATGATCACATAAACCAATTGGAGCAGAGGAAGAACATGATAAATTTTATCACCAAGTCCAGAAGGGAGGATTTGCCATTGGGAGAAATCCAGGTTGGAAAGTACACAGATTAATTCAGTCTCATGGAGTCACAGAAGTCCTTTGCTGAAGTGCCATGGCTGGTGAGAGGGGTACCAACACCTCGCCAAATTGCATGGTGACGATTAAAATCCCCACATATGAGGAAGAGAGTGTTGGGATAAGTGCCTAAAAGTTGGTCCATGTCATCTGAGAGAGACATGGAGATGGAGTTGTCACTGTTTGGAGGAGAGTAAAACCAGAGGTGGCGTTAGAGCAGAGCAGAGGAAGCAGAGGAAGCAGAGTAAACCAATTGGAGCAGAGGAAGAACATGATAAATTTTATCACCAGTCCAGAAGGGATGGTATGCCATTGGGAGAATTCCAGATTAGAAAGTTCATAGATTGGTCTTATAATTCCAGCTTGAGGCCTCCAGAGATATGATATGGGAGACAACTCCATCCACTACTCTTTGTGAGCACATATAAAATTTGAAAGCCAGTCTTGGCTGGAGCAAAGAAGTTGGAAGATTACTTCCAAGTATCATGACTGAGACCAAACAAATATATCAATGTAACAGGCATTCTACATTGATAAAATATAAGCCCAAAGGCACTCTCAATCCTCGCATTATAGTCAAATAAAAAGTCAAACAAAATCAAAATTTGTCCATCAATTTTTTTTTTCAACAGGTACGAAACTCATGGAAGAACAAAATGAGGTCAACAGACAGAAACTTGGGGGATGAGGAAATGGAATGATGAGAACAGACAGAAGCACCAAATCACGAGGAAAGAAGTTGGAATGGGGAACATAAACAGGTGTAGAAGAACTCAGAGGTAGATGGGAAAGACTGTGATGCATAGCAGATGTTAATGCTGAGATGAAAAAACAAGAAGGAACAGATTGGGGAAGATAGTTGTGCATGTAAGAGAAGGGGAGGACAAATAAATTGAGGCAAGATTAAGCTTATATACTTTGAAAGAGGAAGAAGGTATGAGATTCTGGAAGAATGCATGAAATATGGTCTGGTCTTGCAATCTCTCCAGCCAAATACTGTACTCCAATCTGGTCTACACACCACGCGCACACACACACACACACACACACACACACACACACACACACACACACCAAATACCAGAAATGAAGATACATCATGGGTCTTCCAGGGAGACAGCATTTCTCCCCTCCTGTTTTGCCTGGCTCTGGACCCACTGAGTAACCTCATTAATGAACAAGGACACTGATGTACCTTAACAGCCAATAGAAGAATGTCCAAAGAAATAGGAAAGGTGACACATCTACTTCTTGTTCGTATGCAGCACAAGGCTATGTGGTAGCATCATTGGCTGAGGGCACGGCTGTGCCGCTGATGCAATGTTCTTTGCTGGTTCGGGCAAGAATTTGGAATTTGGCCAAGGTGTAGGCGATAGCTCACCTACTCTTTGCAAAGGACACCGTGGGATCTTTAATATCCACCAACGAAAGATGGCAGACTAATCTGATGACTCTGCACTCCAACAATTTTCAGGTTTTGACTGCCGTGGCACAGAGGCATCAGACTGAAGCTCCATGGATGTCCGTAGCAGTTTGGGACCATGAACCATCCCAATATTGGTTCAATTGTGGTTCCCTGCGACGTACGCCAACCCAGCACCCAGATCCAGTCCAACGGATCTGCACAACTGGTGTGGTGAGTAATACCATCTGCCAGGAAGAGTGTGGAGCATAGTGCTCACTGAGATTTCCCGGCCGGCGGCATCCAGCATGCAACAACCCAATGGTTAACCATGTATGGCTAGGCCAACCCAGGTCATGTGTCTGAGGTTACCGGTGGAATGCCCGTCGCTGACCCCAACAGACTCCCCTGAGAGGGCCATTCCGCATGCAGTGAGTCGCAAGCACTGTGGAGAAATTCTGGGGAAGGGGAGTAGGACCCGTCTCAACAGGGTACCCCCTTCTGAGACATAGCGGTTGTACCACATGTCTTATAGAAGTGACCCGTCCCCATGAGCCCAGCTGTACCTGAATGGATCAGGCTGTTTAACGTCCATTTCTGCCTGTTCAAGGTCCATCCAAGGGATGGCACAACATTGATGAATCACCATGCCCATGAAACACCGGGATGACAGTTTATAGCTGGATCGGGATTCGAACCTCGGGTACATAGCTAAGAAGCGATTGTGTCACATCTGCCGTACATGGATGATCCATTTATTCCTGATATGTGAAACACCCTGCAACCCATGCCTGCAGAAAATACGTTTTGGAATGCTGGTCACATTTTCCATCAAATCATCATGTAACTTAAAAAAAAATTCTCCATGGGTAGGCACTCCTAGGTTGAAGGTTTTGTGTCAATTGCTCAAGCGGTTGTGGAGAAAACAAATTTAAAAGTGAATGAAGGTGAAAAGGTGAGGGTGGAAGAACAAATGTGAGACCCTCGGCCAACATTCAACAACATGCTAACGGATGGTTGTAGATGCCTCTTACTAGTTTATAACTCTTCGCACCAAATGACGAAAAATTGTAAGAACAATAGAAATTAGTAAAACGGTATTGTGAAGACATTCAAATCGAATTTGGCTGAGATAAGTGTGCCAAGTGCACAATCGTACAAGGTAAATCAAACGAAATGGACAACATAAAATTCGACATGAAAACAACACAGCAATTTGAAAACGAAGCATCATACAAATATCTCGGAGTACAGGACGGCCACCAAATATGTCACAAAAATGCGCAAAACAATTAACAAATAATACCTGCATATCATGAGGCAGATCCTGAAAACATACCTTTCCCCAAGAAAAAAATATCAAAGCGATAAACCAACTCAAAAGACAAGTGTTCCAATACATTTTTGGAATAACAAATTGGATACAATCGGAGATCAACAAACTAGATATCAAAACTAGTAAACTCCTCACCATCCACAAAAAGTTCGACAAAAATTGATGCATCCCGAGAATGGTTCCATCTCAGATTATATCAATCATCCAAACCCATGATCTTTTCTACCTCCATTAAACCCCTCCATCCCCCAACCCTGACCCCCAAATCCACCTCCTTCCAAATTTCCAACTATTCTTTGCTGAGGGCCTGCTTCTTTATCTTGTCCACCCCATTCATCATCCCTTACCCTTCGTTCCTCCCCACTTCACTTATTTGTCCAACTCTCAATTTTATCCTTCAACCCTGCTGTTAGTGTTTCTCATGTCTTTGTCAACTGTTCCTTTTGGTCTGTTCCCTCCTGATCCGTTCAGTGTTCTTGCTCTTCCACGAGCCTTAATCTTGTGTACAACAACAAAAAATGTACCTGCTGTGACTTGAAGGAGGTAGCGTAACTAAACCAAGTGCACAGAATGATCACTCTTGGATTGGCTGAGTACATGCAAACTTCAACAGACTACCGAACTCAATTTGTATGCAAACATGAAGACAGTAATCCAGAAAAGATATCCCTAACCCACTTTGGAAAAAAATTCCAAAAACAGGTGCGAATAGGTGTCGCACATGAA
This sequence comes from Eptatretus atami, assembly GCA_035128595.1. Classification (NCBI taxonomy): domain Eukaryota; kingdom Metazoa; phylum Chordata; class Myxini; order Myxiniformes; family Myxinidae; genus Eptatretus; species Eptatretus atami. The sequence goes on along the minus strand of CM068965.1, from coordinate 63,723,120 downwards.
GCTGAAACAGCAACACATATGGCCCCAATGAGTGCAAAAAAGAAAAATATAAAACGAAATATCAACAGATATACACTGACAACTGGGAGAATGATAAAAGAGCAGAGATATATAAAAAAGGAGTTGGAGAGTTTAGGCATAGACATTAAATGGCTCATTGGAATGGCTAAAAGAGGTCAGCTCAACTGGGATGGAGAACAAATCATAACTGGAGAGTTCATAGAACACAATACCCCATGCAGTGTTTAAGTATATGTACTTCATTCTTAATAAAATAATGATAGTAAAAATCGTTTAAAAATTTTTTGGAAGTTTAGTGCGACTGAAGCAGTCTTAAACACCACCCTTATACATTATAATAAGATAATGATGAGTCACAATTCAGGAGATGAAGACTTTATTGCTAAACATAGAAATCAGCATCAATTGGCATTGTACATAGCCATATCAGCAGCCATTGTGCCCCCAATAGCTCGCCCAGTCTTCACGATGGACACCATGGGGATATTTAATGTCCACCAACTAACAAATCGCCTTCATAATGCTTCCAAGAACCTCCAGTTTTGCAGTACTTGGACGTGTTCTGTCGGGTGGTGTTTGTTATAAGAGTTGTTAAGAGCAGGTCCTGGAAAATGGGCACGGCACGTGAGAGGGTGCAATATCGTGGTTAAGAAGAGTTGGTCATTGTGCTTTCTCACCTCTAAGCTGTCGAGCCAGTGTTAGAATCTCGGCCCAGCTATAAACTATAATCCTGGTGTTTTGGAGACTGGGTGAATCATCAATGTGTGTGCCGTCCCTCAGATGGATGTTAAACGGTCTTTCCATCTACCGACATTAGTTGATACTTGTGCAAGAGTTTAATCGAATTTGGCCTCGATAATTCCCAGGATGAAAAATGAAGGAAGTAAAATTTGGGGTGGCTCTAAATAGTTTATATCTAAAGGAGTGAATTTGAAAATTTATCTTTCATTCATCATTCTTTACTAATTCTCAATTTAACCCTGGTGTTGACTTAGCGGTTTGGGTAGTGGCTTGGGATCCAAGGGTCCTGAGTTCAAGCCCTGTTGGCTGCTGAATTAACACCAGGGGGTTGACTCGGGCTGTCATCCTTCCGAGGTTGGCGAAATGAGTACCGGTGTAGCAGCCAAAAAGGCTGCACACGAAGGGAAGGGGTATTGACGGATTTATTAAATCTGGTATTGGTGTGGTGCAGGCATGATGGGCTGAATGGCCTCTTCCTGTACAAACATTTCCTTGTAATTCCTTGTAATTTGCTGGTACATCAGGTGGTGTCCATTTCCTCATTAATTGCCATCTTTCTTAAGGTAATAAACTGGGACTTTGGTAACAACCTCTTCCGTGAGGACTCCATTAGCTGGAAGTCTGAGCTCAATATCTTTCATTTGCTCTTCTATAAGTCCATGTCTTGTAAAAACAAACTGTTTTAGTGCATTCCCAGACTTTTTTGATTGGCTACCAGACGTGTTGGCTGGTCCAAGAATATCTCTGTCATTAGTTTTGCGAGCTTAATCACAATGTAATCACTGACCTGGCCCATAAAAGCATCCTCTAAAGTTTAAAGTGTACCTGGGTTTTAAGTCCAAATCCTTTTTAACTCTACTTTCTTCAGGCTGTTTCTGACCTCTGTTTCTGACCAAGGTTTGTGCCACTGATGAAAACTCTGCGGTCTGTTTCTGACCACCAGGAAAATTTTACTTCTGGTAAGAAGGCTTAAAATAATCAAACTTGGCTTGAGAGTTTTATGGAGGACCTTTAAATAAGGGTCTATTTCCCTGACTTGGTTTACTGTAGCTCCTAAGGTTGCTTTTGGTTGGAAAACCCGGTTTGTTGAGATATATTTTGTGAGTCGGAGCATAATCATCAGCTATAGTTGCTTTAATGTAATGCTGTCATGTAGTGCAACTCCTCCTCATCCTGGTCAATAGGTAAAACAGAGTAAATATCTTGAGCTTTGCCAACTAAAACACATTGCAATAACATAGTCCAAGATTACTTACGCCAACCCAAGTTTTGTGCCACTTTTTCAAAATGAAGGAAGTATTTATCAACTTCTCTCTCATTAAAAGGGGGAACAAGTCTCACATGTTTGGTAATGTCCCAAGAGTTTCTACTGGTCAACCGAGCAAATTGGGAAGTTCTGATATTATTTCCACTCTGTATTTCAAATTCTCTTAGTTTAAACTCTCCCTGAATCTCCAGCTCTTTCAGCTTACATTCCTTTTCTTTTTCCTGGATCTCCAGTTCTTTCAGTTTGCATTCCCTTTCTCTTTCTTTTTCTTGTTCCTTACTCCACATCTCCAGTTCCTTAAACTTTTCTCTTCCCCAAATCTCCAGTTTTTTTTACTGCAACTCCAATATTTGCAACTCATTTTGAACAAATTAAATGCTGATTCATCCAAATGCTACTCCTCAACACAATGGTTTACAACCAATGACAGAATTTCAGCTCTCTTTAGATTTGATCTAGCCTCAAGGTTGAAATACTTGGCCAGATCAAGAAACTCAGATTTCTCTCACGTACTAAGTTCTTCCTCATCTGGTGACTCAACAAACTTCTCTACATCAAATACATTTTCGACCATTTGTTGGTTTCACTTGGTTATCTTTGAATTGGTTCACGAGCACCAGCCAGAGTGACCACTATATTCGTTATGTGTGTGTTGTGTGTGTGTGTCTGTCTGTGTGTCTCTCTTTCCAGAGCATAACTCCGTGGACTTGATCGATTTGAGAAACTTGGTTATGTGTTCGATATCAATGTCTAGTTGTGTTTTCCTGGATGAGGGCAATCTACGCCCATTGTGGGCGGAGACACGCCCCAAAATAGCCATTTTTAGGGGGTAGTCGGATTTAAAATCTATCTTCTCCTTGGGAATTGACTGAATGGAATGGGTTCTTCGGTATTTGAATAGCAAAATGAATTATCTAAAACTTGTCGTTGTCCGATTTTCATTTTCGTCCCAAGGTCAAGGTCACAAAGTCAAAAAATTAGAAAATTGCGAATTTTGACATAAAAATCATACGACCGCCCAACTTTGGGAGCTAGGATGACAATATTTTTATGCATAATCTTGAGGTCATTCCCCACATAAAGTCTTGAAAACATTTGCTCTATCTCGAACACCTTGCCCATGGTGCCCCCTTCAAGTTTGTTTTTACGCTGATTTCATCAACGTATGGATAATTCGAGGAGTGCGAAATGCCATCTAGCTTATATGACGTTCTATTGTTCCTGGAATGTTCCAGAGGATGTTTTGCACCAAACGTCATAATCCTTGACCTTTGACCTGTAAAGTTCATTCAAGTTGTGGGAATCGAACCGGGTTTTCGACCTTATTCGACGAACTAACTCCAATAAGCTATAGCACGTATCTGTTTCCTTATTTTAATGTCCACAATATTGTTTTGTGACCTTTAAAGGTATGCAAAGGTCAAATTTTGAAAGTTGTTGACGAAACCGGGTTTTCGATATTTTGCAGCTGTTGATTGAAGGCCACTATAATTAATTATAACTTTGTCAAAAATTATCACATTGTCTAATCCTTGACTTCTGAAAAAATCTACATCGTCAAATATCGCTCGTGAACCATTGTCGTCTTCAGACTTGTCAATGTATTATTATGAGCAATTTAGTTTAAGATCCCGGACAAGCCCCCAATATTTGTTCTGTGTAGACCTCGGGGCACCACAGTGAGTGCACCGGTAACCTGGAGGCATCAAGGCAGAAAATAAATGAAGACACTGATGTGCTATTAGTGTTGTTTTCATGATGAAATAAACATACGACAGGAGTCAGAATGGTAACTTAATAAGGAATATATATTAAGCCCTACTGCCCACCTTAAACACAACAAGAAAAATAGCAATCAGAGATTGTAGACCCTCACCAGGACATGTTTTGTGTGTTGTTTGTGTAGTTTTGTGTGGTGTATTTTGTGTGTTGTATTTTGTGTGGTGTTTGTGTACTGGTGTGTGTTACATAATTAATAAAAGACATAACTAGAACTGCCACTTTATAACTGCTGGCATGGATGACCGGGTACCAAGACGTCTCGCTTTGATGCAACCTCGCTTTGATTGGACACCTGACCCTGACCCGGGACGTTCATTATTATTCAATTGAATTTAGAATGGGATTAAAATTAATTCAATTCAAATCAAATGGAA
>CM068965.1:63706200-63716206 GCA_035128595.1 Eptatretus atami | reverse complement strand
TTCTTCAGAGACATTTCAACCCTTTCAGTCCAGAACCTCTGCAAACAATGGAAAACAGTGGATCCACAATGGCAGTAATGGGTCACATCAGTCGATCTACAATCTGAGCTGTGTAAGTCAGTCAACCCAACAATGCAACCTCATTATTCAATCGTTATACTTATAATAATATCTATATCTATGTTATATATATATATATAATTATATATATTATATATATATCTTCTTCTTCTTCTTTCGGCTGCTCCGTTAGGGGTCGCCACAGCGGATCATCCGTTATGATCCGCATACTGATTTGGCACAGGTTTTACGCCGGATGCCCTTCCTGACGCAACCCTGGTCGCTTCTTACGACACAGGATAAGGATTGGGTTTCGCCATAATTCCGGGCTGCCCTACACCCTCTCATAGCGTGGCCCAGCGCAGAGCTCCCGTCCTCAAGCATCCTCCAACCCAAGCCTCCGAGTAGCCGGATTACAGGCGCACGCCACTACGCCGGTATATATATATATATATACATATATATATATATATATATATATATATATAATATATATATATACATATATATATATATATATTGTTGTGGGCCGGGGGTCGGTGCGGAGAACAACCACTAGGTGGGGAAAGCTTGCGTCGTCTCCCACCAAACTCCCCAAAATTGTTGGCCGTCGCTCGGATAACTCCGCGAGCCGGCGGGTCGTTTAACCGACCGTGGTCGCCAATATCTCAACTGCGTAGCGTAGGGTGTATTTGTCTATAACCAATTTACCTAATTTACTACGCGATTTCGACTTCCGGGGAAACCACGCCCTCGGCACGTCTTGCTCGAACCAGGTCACTCTACCGACTGCGGTAGAGTTCCAACTACCGACTACCAACTCCGATTCGGGTGCAGCCGAGCGGAAACTGCCAAAGCCGTGCCAGCTGGAATGAACGGATTATCGGGGATAAAACCCCGCCTTCAAGAAGGGACAGAAACGGACTGGAATATTTATACAAATGTTTATTTACAACAAAAAGACAAAGGCAAGACTTGACGCGAATATGCAAGAAGGAATATTTACAATGAGCAAAAACACTTATTCAGATCTACTTACAAGACGGCCCACACCAGAAGACGGGCCCACACACACACAAAATGAAAAGAAACCAAGAGTCTTTATTGGACCCTCGCAGCCGTGGAGAGAGACAAGCTGGGGGTCAGAGTTCGGTGGTGTACCTGACCGTCGGAGGAAAGGCGTGCTCCGCGATGCGGCACCTGACAAAGGTCGTTGGTCCGGTCCCCAGTCGCACATTGGGACTCGTGGTTCGTGACGGAGCTCGGGGTGTGAACAATCGGGGTCCACGGAGGGAGGTCAGGATCGCTCTGTCCTTCCTAAAGACTCCTCGTAGCAGCCACCGTGAAACTCCAGAACCCCGTACAGCCACTGTGAAACAAAAACTGACTGCACAGCCACTGTGAAAGCAAACTCGAACCGTTACAGCCACCGTGAAAGCAAACTCGACGCGACCCTTTTTACAGAGAGTCTCCGAGATTTATTGGCCTTCTCCACGGGGAGTGGCCCTTGGCGAAAACGCACCTCGCTGTCCGCCTCTGATTGGACAGGGTCCTCCGGCCCGCCTTTCCAGAGCGGGGCCTTGGCCCCTGCCAGGAGACCCCAATTACTCCTCCACGTGGCTTCGCTCTCGACGAGTAACAGTGTCAGTGCCGCAAAGGTCATCGTACAAAAGTTACAACATTCGTGGGAGCCGAGAACTGAACGCGAGACCCCCTCTCGGCAAGTCAAGGTACGAGCAGCCAGCGGGTGGTGATGGAGCGTGATGGGCCAAAGGGGTCATGCAGATGGGATGGTTTATTAGATGTAATAACCTAACTAAAAGAAATCGCAACGCACGCCTTTGATTCTCCCACTAGACAAAAGGAAGGGATCTAACTACACACATACTTAACGACATAACTGACTTTCGGGACATCTGCATGTTGAATGCAAATGGTTTCCAGATCCGTAGCAATACATATATATATATATATATATATATATATATATATATAGATATACATATATATATATACTGTATATATATATATATAATATATATATATATATAGAATATAGATATAGATATAGATATATATATACATATATAAATATATAAATATATATATAAACAATATATATAACAATATATATATATATAAATATATATATATAATATATATATATACATACTTATAGTACTATGTTTATATATATTATATAGTATATGTATGTATATATATATATATATATATATATATATATATATATACGTACTGTATATATATATATATATATACTATATATATATTATATATATATATATACGTACATGTATATATATATATATATATATATATATATATATATATATATACATACATATACATATATATATAATATATAAAAATACAGTATGTATGTTTTATATATATATAAATTCTGTTCTGGAAACATTCTGGAAAGGAATTTATGAAGATCGAAAAGAAAAAAATAAGGAGTGGAATGGATCCAAAACCTGGATCTATTCTCAAACCTGGATCCATATGAAGATCGAGAAGAAGCAACATCGCGAGGAAATACCCCAGTCATAATTGATGTGGAAAGATAAGACAACAACTTGCAAAGATGGCAACTTCAAAGCCCTGGCCCAGATGGGATCTCAAACTTCTGGCAAAAGCAATTTGATGCTCTCCACATTCACTACGCTCGACCACCAATTAACTTATCCAAGGGGATCAGGAAATGGATGAATGGCTCCGAGAAGGTAACACCTTCCTCATCCCAAAATCTGAAGAACCCCAACTACCTCACAAATACAGGCCAATAACCTGGCTACCAACAACATACAAACTTTTAACAGAAATCATCACAGAAGCAATGTACCACCACCTAACACAACAATAAGGCCAAACGGCAGAATAGAAAGGATACAAGAGAGGATGTTGCAGAACAATAACTGCAATTGTTCTAAACTTACTACTAAACAAGGCCATACTCGAAAACTGCAATACTAGAGGAACCAAATTGTTCACAGCCTGGCTAGACTATGAAAATGCTTTTGACAGTGTCCCACTTCATAGATGATAAAGTGTGTGAAATGTACAAGATAAATCCCCAAATAATCAATCTCATTGAGAAAGCAATGAATCTATGGAATACCACACTAATCCTGCAGCACACGGAAGGAAAGATCAAAATACCAGAGAGTGAAGATACGACGTGGGATCTTACAGGAGACAGCCTTTCCCCCCCTGTTTTGCGTGTCTCTGGATCCACAAAGTAACCTCATTAATAAGTAAGGACACGGATACACCCTCACAACCAACAAAAGAATGTCCAAAGAAATAAGGAAGGTCACACATCGATTGCACATGAATGATTTAAAACTTTGCACCGAAAGACAAAAATTGACAGAACAACTGAAATTAGTGAAATGGTATTCTGATGACATCGAAATGGAATTTGGCCTAGATAAGTGTGCGAAGTGCACATTCGTACAAGGTAGACCAACAAAATGGACAACATAAAAATCGACCTAGACACAACAATACAGGAGCTACGACAACGAAGCATCTTACAAATACCTTGGAGTAGAACAGGGCCACCAAATATGTGCCAAACAATGACCAAAGAATACCCTACAATTAGCAAAGGCTGATCGTGAAAACATACCTTTCTTCAGGAACAAAATCAAAGCCATAAACCAGCTACTAGTACCAGTATTCCAATACAGCTGTGGAATAGGAAACTGGTCACAAGCAGAAAACAGAAAACTAGATATCAGAAACAAGGAAACTCCTCACTATCCACAAAATGTTCTACAAAATCAATGCATCCTGAAATGTACCTGCCGAGAAAAGAAGGATGTGGTGGCCTAATGGAGCTCAATCAAGTGAACAGTGCGACGACTTTAGGATTAGCAGAGAACGTGAAAAGTTCAACAGACTACCAAATACAATTTTACACAAGCATGAACACAAGCCAGAAAAGTTTATCTCTCATTCACCTTTGAAAATACTTCCAAAAACAGGTCCAACTAGAAGATGTCATGCACTAAACAGAAACAGCAACAAACACAGCCCCAACAATTGCAAGAAAGACAAAAGAAAAATACAAGAAAAAATACCAGCAGATATATATGACAACTGGGAGAAAGGCAAAAGAGCAGGGAAAAAGAAAAAAAAAAAGAGTTGTACAGATTGGGGATAGACAAAGAAGAATCACTGGAATGACTAAGAAGAGGTCAGCTCAATTAGGACAGAAAACAAATCATTATAAATGTCCAAGAACAAGGTCACTATATGAATGACTTTAAAAATGGCATGACTGAGCCAATTGGACAAGTGCAGATTCTGCAAGGCAGAAACAGAAAGCACGAGTCACCTCCTATCGGGATGAAAAAACTCATGTGAGAACAACTGTACATACAAAGGTACAACAAGGTTTGTCGAGTCATCCACTGGCACATCTGCAGAAATTTCAATATCCCAGTTCCACAAAACGAATGGAAACATGAATCAAAGCAATCATTGAAAACAAGGAAATAATGCTCACGTATGACCTGATGATCCCATCCATGTGAACATGAACATAGAAAACAAAGCACTGCGACTGGACATCGTACTCAGATACAAAAAGGAAAATAAGGCATTGCTAATTGAGGTTTCAGCACCCAATGATTTTGGTCTAAATAACACTGAAGTGAAAAGATCCTAGAAGCTGAAGAGTGCTAAAATTGTACCAGTGATAATTGGAGCAACGGGAATGATAAAATAATAATTAGAAATGGACAGGATAGAGCGAACATCATAAATATAAATATGTGGAAAACTTACACACCCAGACTGGAAATCAAGCACCAGGTCCTCCAGCCAAGCAACCTATACCAGTGCTCTGCCATCTAGGCTATCTGAGCTATCTGGGCAACCACTGGCTGTGCACCACAATTATTCCACATATACAAGTGCCACTCTCTTTCCTCCACTGCTTCTGGGGCACTCGATGCCAACCATTGGAGTAGCTTGGGCCTGCTCTCGAGAGGGTCTTCCCCCTGTGGGGGCGGGGGGGGGGGGGGACATCCATGTTCCACTATTAAACACCACAGGGGGCGTAGTAATATAATTAGAAATGAATAGGATAGAACCAACATCATAAATAAATATGTGGAAAAATTTCCACATATATATTTTTGCCAGATGTTTGCCTAAGGTTTGCCAGAGGACCTGGTTTGATTCCCGTCTGGGCCCATAATTTTCGACAGGATAAAACGGTCCACAGAAAAAAAATTGATGACGTCATCAGTCACGTGATTCGGCAGCCATATTGTTTAAAAAAAAAACCTTTAAAAATCTTCTTGTCTGAAATGGCTGAAAAGATCGAGATGAAACTTTACACATATGACCACCTGTCCTTGAGAAACAAAAGGCTCCACATATGATGTCATAGATCACATGGTTTGGCAGCCATATTGGATTTACCCTAAAATCTGTAAAAATACACCACTCAAAAGAGTCCTGGTGAGGGTCTGCAATTTCTGATTGCTATTTTCTTGTTATTCATGTTTTGGAGGAGGGGTGGGGAGGTGGGAGCTGTGTTTGCTGTGAGTACTGATATATATATATATATATATATATATAATATATATATATATATATATATATATATATATACATATATATATATATATATATATAGTGGATATATACATATATATATATTTTATATATTGTTGCGGGCCAGGGGTCGGGGTGAGAAGACCACGAGGGGGGGGGGGGGGGAAGCTATCTCGGCTCCCACCAGACTCCCCGGAATTGTACGCCGTGCACACGGATAATTCTGAGACGCGGCGGGTTGCTTAACCGATCGTGGACGCCAATAACTCAACCACGTGACTTCGGGTCCTCATCTAGTTAATCCGGTTACCTAAAAATAACCACATGATTTAATTACCGGGGAGCACGCCCTCGGTACACCTTGTCCAAACCGGATCACTCTACCGAACCGGATCACGTTACCGGATCGGATGCAGCCAAGTGACACTGCCAAGGACGTATTGGCTAAAAGGAATGGTTGTTGGGAATAAAGTCCCGGCTAAGCTAGGATTCGGACATGCTGGACCAATGAAAGAAAAGACAAAAATGAGCAGGGAACATTTCAAATAATAATTTATTTTCAACTAGTACGTGTCCGTACGTGCGTGCCCGTTAGGGATACAACTTTTTTGCAACTCCATAGTCCTGTATCATATTCTGATGAGCTTTTGCTAGAAAACAATGAAAATCAATGTTTTTTTGTATTTGTTCAAAAAAGTTCACCCATGACTAACTTTGAAATTTTTATACTCAGTTGCATTTGGGTGGATTTCCAAAACTAGAACCCTGTTTAATTATTTATTTAACTTTAAAAAAAGCCTTACTACCCTGCAAGACTGCTTTGAAATCCTTGACAAATCACTGGAAACAAGAGCCATCAAAACTAAACATCAGCAGAAAGCAATCAATGCTGTGAGCGAGCAATTAAGGTCATGCAAGTCATGCAAATTTCAAAGTTAGTCATGGGTGAACTTTTTTGAACAAATACAAAAAAAACATTGATTTTCATTGTTTTTCTAGCAAAAGCTCATCAGAATATGATACAGGACTATGGAGTTGCAATAAAGTTGTATCCCTAGTGCCCGTACGTGCGTGGCCGTACGTGCAAAAAAAAACTTTCAAACCGCTGCCAGAAACAACCACACAGGCCGTTCCTTCGCTCTCGCGTGCCCGTACGTGCGTGGCCGTACGTGCAAACCAAAAAAAAAAAACACTTTCAAACAAACCACACAGTCCGTTCCTTCACTCTCGTAAATTATGACTGGATTGTGGGAATTGTGTTTATCATATAAATGTGCATAGGAAATCGAGAAATTATTAGAATACAGTAAGTCATCACTATCCGGAAGTAGTGTGTGCCCGTACGGAATGTTCACATGAATTCCACAAATTATCGCTTGCATTGAAGTAACAACTGCTGTGATACTTACACACACAGAGTTAATTAAAATCCAAATTAAAATCAAGTTTACCTCCTGTCTTTGCTAGCCATGACATTCGCTGCCATAGACCATTGCCACTCCTACACCACGGTAACTAAATGGCACCCTTTCCCCATCGGCCACGCCTACGCAGCAACGTGTCTTGTCATTGGTTTGGTAAATAAATGGGCCGCAGCAACGTGTCATGTCATTGGTTTGGTAAATAAATGGCCATAACTTGGGAAGCACTTGTCCGATTAATATCAAACCTTGAAACGCCACGCTACTCAGGTCCCCAGCAATATAGCTGGCAAGTTTCAATTAGATCGGACCAGTGGGTTGACGAGAAACAGCGGTCACAGAACACAGACACAGACACAGACACAGACACAGATTGCCTGTGAATTATAGATAGATGGGACGAGGAAAAGTATGTGGTACAGGTAACAGGTTTTTGGGGTGTGTTGTGCAGAGATAGGGAAGAGAGGTGAGGTGCGGCAATAACAAGCAACTTATGAAAGCGGACGCAGAGCAGAACCTAACCCGAAAATAATAATAACAATCTTCTGCAGGCTTACTTATATGGACAGGCGCCAGGACACACACACACACACAAACACACACACACACACACACACACACACACACACAACACACACAACACACACACACACACACACAACACACACACACAGAAAACCCGATGAAGAGGAATGGAAAGCAAGACAGGAGGAGGAGGTTTGAGGCTACGGTCTCTCGGTACCTTTGTATAATTGATACGCGGTACCACGAACGCGCCACCAATACGTTTGGGGGGAATGCTCCGCGGCGCGATACCCCCTGGCAGCTGGCGTGTCGTCTCTCGCATTGGGCAGCTCGCAGTCGAGACGTGGGCGTGCAGGAGGGGCTTGAGTTGGAGGTGAAGTCAGAGTCGTGTGGGCAGAGAAGAGGAGGAGGAGTCCAGCGAGACGACAGAAGGCAGAGTCGAACACAGCTTGAGCAGGAGAGGAGGATCCTCTCGGACCTTTATAGGCCCGTGGCGGGGCCACCCGAAACTCGGTGTCGTCAACCGAATCGGCGCTCTGATTGGCCCCGACCCCCTGCACAGCCCCGGCCGCGATGGCCGGAAACCGCCACAATTCTATTTCCGGCAAGATGATCCCGAGCCGTAAAAATGTTCTTGCTCCGACCTCACGACATGATATGAATCACCCACACCAACTCCGCGTCATAACTTGCCTTGCAAGAACCCCCGGGCCGTGCTCTGATGACCGGCCAAGGGCAGCGTCGGTTCCCCGCACGCCGCTCGGGCACCCCCAACCAGCGCTGGCCAACGCGCCCAGTCCGTGTGCGCCACGTGGCCCGAGCTGCACAACATGCCTCTGCCGATCGCAGTTTTACTGGCCGTAAGAGGCGGGGGGACATTTGCCGTCCATGGGGAACATCCATGGCCGCCAACGAGGATCGAAGGTATGATGTTATGGAACCCATGCACAGACAGTAAGAATGTGTCATTCGTGCCCGGCTCTGTAGGATAACAAAGTGTCGTGAGCGGCGCACGGATCTGCCTTTGAGAGCACGTTCCATACAAACATCTTCCGTTCCGATCCGCCATTACAACATGTGGCAGCGCTCGCCAGATTCTGCTATCCGTTGCGTGGATGAAACCCTATCGATAAATTAGTCCAGAAATGGGTTGAAAGGAATGTGCCGCTTGTGCCTTGCACACTCTCATCCCGCGCAACGTGTGTGTGGGGTTGCCTTTCTATTATCGGCCTCGGTACGCATTCCGTTGCAGCGTGGGTGTCGTGCTGGGTGTGTTTTCCTTGTTTGTGGAAAAACACATCGGGTGGAATTACCGCTGTGAGTGCGTTTGGCAGGCTGTGTTTTCTACGGAGGGGTGGGGGTGTAATGCCTGCTGGCCCTTTGCTGAGGACCCATCTCACAGCGAAGGGTGCACGTGGATCAGATTTACCTCAGGAATAATCAGAAAAGAAGAGTAGAAATGACGTTAGAAATGAAAATGAAGAAGGAATGAGTAAGCAAACCTAGCTATGAGTCCTCACAACGCACGCCCCTGTTGTCCGCAAGACAAAAGGGAAGGACTATATACACGTATATTATAGAAGTAACTGTCTTGGCGACCACGATCTGTTGGATGCATGTGGTTTCCGAGAACCGCAACAATATACACATACATACAGTGCAATGTTGAAGTCGAACCCGCTTTCAAAATTTTCACCTTTTGTTGCCTTATAGCTTGGAATTAAATTTCTTTAAATAAGACTTTTTCCACCTTTATTTACACATTGTAACCCACAACCTCAAATGAAAAACAATTTCTACAAATTTCAAAAATTAATTTAAAACACAAAAAAAAATAAGTGTCCACCCTCCTGAGTTAATACTTTGTGGAACACCTTTGAAACAATTAGAGCTGTGAGTCTGTTGGGATAGGTCTCTACCAACTTTGTACACTGTGATATGCAATATTTGCCCATCTTCTGCACAAACTGTTCAAGCTCAGGAAGTTGTGGAGAGTGTTGCATGGACAACAATCTTCAAGTCATGCCACAGATTTTCGTATGTATTTAGGTAGGGGTCTCTGACTGGACCACTCAAGGACATTTATTACTTGCAAAATCGAAGTTTTTTCAAGTATATTGGTTCGTCGATTTTGTTATTCTATCTGTCTGTTGGGTCGCCGAAATAGGTGACCCTTATTGTCAGTATTGGTTCGCCGAAATAGGTGGACCCCCTTAATGTCAGTAATCTGTCTGTTTATCTCTCTCTTTTATAACTCCGCGAGCCGGCGGGTCGTTTAACCGACCGTGGTCGCCAATATCTCAACTGCGTAGCGTAGGGTGTATTTGTCTATAACCAATTTACCTAATTTACTACGCGATTTCGACTTCCGGGGAAACCACGCCCTCGGCACGTCTTGCTCGAAC
>CM068965.1:63678117-63705937 GCA_035128595.1 Eptatretus atami | reverse complement strand
TAACCTTGTCGGGCTCGTGTTGAGAGCTACAACAATGCACGCAGAGAGGCATGGACAGAGGGTGGGAGTGGAAGACAAAACAGAGGGGGAACAGAGACATTAGGAGATTATGGGGGAGGGGGGGCAGGAACTGCGGGATACACAGATGACTAAAGGATTTTCGGGAAGGAAAGCGGAATTGGATTCTGTGGGTGGTTTGGGTAGATTAACGGTGGGTAGAAAGATCAAGAATTTGGATGGGGTTGAATCCACTATCGTGTGTACTAGTACGAGGCGGAGGAGATAAAATGAAAATAGGGTGGTGGTGGAGCAAATAAAGAAATACAAGTAAAAGAGGGAAAAAAAACAAATACTAACAGCTGTTTGAGCCTGGGAGGGAAGATGGATTTTTGCTTTTTTTATTTTTTGTGTTTGTTTGTCTTGCTTTTAGAACAGAGTGAGGGAGTTTAGTTCAAAAGTGGGAAAGAGGACTGACAGAGTAGACGGTGAGCGTGATTCGTGTTTTTGGAGTTTTACCAGAAGGAGCTTTGTTTCGTGGACCTTGAGGCCTGCGCGAAATATGGGGTGGACGAATGCGCAGACAGGTCAGGGGGACGAGCAGAGAGGGGCGTGGAAGACAGAAAGACCCGATGTGCGGTGATGAGGTGGAGGCCCAGAGATCGCCTCTCATCCAGGAGATTGAGTATGTATATGCTTGTTTGCTTTTTGTTCTCATTTTATTCTTCTTATCTGTTATGTATGTCTGGTTAATCTTTTCCAGTGTTGACCTTGTGAATCCCCTTCTTCATTCACCACTCTTATGATCTCTCTATAATCTTCTTTTTTGCTCACATGTTCCGTGAAGAACAAAAGCGTTGCAATGAGTCCGTCAGTGATGCGGAGTTCGACACTGGTTCTAGAATACTGTAACTTATATTTAGCCGTGGCAAAGCCCTGCATTAAATGTTCTGTCTGGTTCAGATTTATCCCTTTTTAACTATGTTTATTAATCCCTCTTTGGAATCTTCTTTCAGAACTGAGCCCAACTTGATCTTCACTTATCCAAGTTGCTTTTGCTGGACTCCATCTTAATGACGAATATATTTTCCTTAATGTGGTGATCTAACTGCACACACTCTGGATGAACCTGCAGAGACCTTTATCAAATGACATGTGATATTTGCAGTTGATATCCCTTCGTGCTGAAACATTTTGCATCATTGCTTGGCCTGGATATTGAGAGGTGGCTAAACAAGTATATTTGCCAGCGTACTCCTCTTTATTACTGCACTCATACATACCTGAAGTGTAGTCCCTGTTCCCCTGATTCTCGAGACTTTTATTTTCCTTCATGACATCCATTCACCAATTTACGCACTCAATCAGTGTAGCTAACTGTTTTGTGGTCGGTACATATTAAAATATTTTTGTTGTGGATATCTTTTGTTAAATCTAGAGATATCAACCAGTGCCTGCCTTTTATACAGTGGAAATGGTCAATAACTTAATGATTTCTTGAAATGTGGGCTAGCATTTACGAAAATTACTATCGACGCAATTACTTTGATTTTTTCCATGCTGCGTGTACTTGATGAGTTAACTTTTCCTACTTAGAAGTTTCTAGTGCAGTTGATGTGTATAATATATATATATATATATATATTTATATAGTATTATATATTATATATACATATATTACAATTATATAATAATTACATAAATATATAATATTATACATATATCATACTATACATAATATATACTATATATTATATATACATGTATATACAACATATATTATACATATATATAAATAATATTACTATTATACATATTATATACCACCTATATATACATAAATATATACATTAATTACATATATATACACCATATACTATACTATATATATTTAATACATATTAGTAAATATTATACAGTTAGTGTTTACATAATAATAAAAAATATAGTATATATATATAACTATGTGTGTATGCCACGTAGTATAGGTTATATAAATTAGTATTTATATGTTATATATATTTTATATATGTATATAGATTATATTATATAATATATAAATATCTATACTATATTTACAGTTTTTATATTATTACTGGGTTTTTAACAACCCCAACATATGTATTTATATATCTTTATATTATATTTATATATATATATTATTATTATTATTTATAGTAACGGTTCCATTATTTTCCATCTTCCTCTCTTTCTTGGAACCTTTCTTCGATTGTTTACGTCGCCATTAGGCTAGCTATCAGTTCCCTCTGCAATAATCACCTGATATTTATGACGTGTCAAATTGCTTGAGCTCAGTTATATTGGCATGAGCAGCGGATATCTGTATTGCATGAGGGTGAAAATTCATTGTGGTAATGCCATGTGTTTATATGCTAATATGAAAACTCTTTATTGTTCGTATGACAATAAGTGGTGGTTGGCTGTTTTCACAGTTATTCAAACCTCATTCTACGAGTATTTTAGCAGTGAATGCAACCGAACTGAAACGGGCTGATGGAGCGCTACCTCGCCAGCCTGAACAGTTTACGTTTTTGTATCCCACGATAGGGCGCGTCTCGTGGATCGGACTTTACCGAAATCGATCGGCTTGTTCTTGTTAACTTACCGCAAACTCATCCAAGTTTGTTTAATAATCCGTCCACCTTTTTGAGATATTCATTTCTATATTATCGCTTGATGGCCTATTTCTTAATGGTAAGCTCATTTAGTTTCCGTATCCGTCCGGATCTTCACGAAAACTAATTCTTCATCCTTGTCAACACCAACCTGTCATCATTTCGTTTTTGATTCATCGGTTAAATCCTGCTCACAGCCAGACAAACAAGCGGACAACTAGAGATGACAACATAAGCGTCGTTCATTCGGTGGTGGAGGTAAGGTGAGTAAAAATCGCATCTCCTTGACATTTGATTGCTTACCAGGAGATCGAAAATTTGCTTGTAGACATCTGCAGTACTCTAGATTCCTACTCATTGTAATCCACCTTGCTATTATACTGTACTTTATTGACAAAATGTTGTTGGTGTTGTGCTGTGCAGCTGTGACTGCTGGTTGCCATCATTTTCTGGAGTGGGCTGTTGCTTGCTTTGCAGTGCCTGGTTACCATAAGCAGGTACTCAATTTTGCCGACCTCGGAAGAGATGACGGCTGAGTCAGACCTACCTATGTTATTTCACAGCACAACAGGGCTCAAAACTCAAGCCCCTAAGACCCTAGATATTAGCAGCGTATTTTAACCATTAGCCAACCCAGTCTTATGGAAGTTTGTGTTTGGACGTGGAGACATCAACAAACATGAATCAAAATATGCTCACCATGGAGCAGGAGAGGTCACACTCTCCCTCCTTTGCTCTCAATGAAGGATAAACCCTGAAACGTCACTTCTCCTTGCTTTCCTGGCGGTTGCATACCGATAAACGTTCTGTGGATTCATCCTGGTTCATCTGTCTGCATGTAGATCGGTCACTTGCCTTTCAGCGAGCGATGGTTCTTCATCTGTGGCAAAGGAGTTGCGGGTACTTGCAAGGCTATCACGAGAGCTTGGCATTGGTAGACAGATCTCATACGGATATGCTGTTGTGCTTACAATGTGAGGCAACCTTCTGTCCACAGTGAGCTATTTGTAAAGATGACTCTGGGCTGAGTATTTCCGATTATTTAGAGTCTAGGGGCCTATGAATGTTTTTTATTTCACCGAACATGGAATTATTACAAAACAATGGCTGTAAAAGTGACAGATTAAATGACTTGTTTGTCCAGCTTTCGAAGCTGGAATTCAGATGCCAGCAGTCCACCAGGTAATGTCCTGAAATGGAGATAGATGTTTTGGAAATGTTTACACATCTCCTTGATAATTTAAAACACTAAAGGCAACCTTGTGATATTTCTCAACACTAACCACACACCACCAGACCACAATGTAATTTCTATTGTTGGTTGCAGGTCTTCAGGTAAAGCATAGCATACTGATGCAGTTCTGCAGCTTCCAATATGAAATAGCATTAAAATGCAATGGACAAATAATGTGTTGCACCAGAATATCAGAACTGGAGGCGGATTCACTTGTGTTCTCCCTTTGTAGTAAGTTTTTTTTTTAATATACTCTCAAAGACAAGTGTCCTGAAACAGAGAGATGCTTTACTAACAATTAAATAATTAAATGTCCTATGCATGGCCAATATTTCTTGTCCGTCGGTGTGAGCAATGGAAAGAAAAACCTCCACAACTATTCACTGCCATGGCTCACAAACTGACAGACAATGTTAACTAAGTAGATCGTGAACCTTTTTCGATTCATTTTCTTATGTGAAGAATTGCCACACGCATTGATGCTTACAAAACTGACCAAGCGTTTCGAGCATCATCTGCCAGGAAACAACCATCTGTCTACATTTTACAATTTCTTTACAACTGACTACTTTCACAAAAATTATCTGTTAGGAGGGGATTTGCTTAGGAGTTAGTTAGTGCTGTCAGCAAGGGCTTCTTGGCCCTATGGCATCTTTTGGTCATTATTTGCTCGCAGCACAGAGCAAAGGTTGAGGAAACAGACAATCTGCATGAATGGCCTACTTTCAAGCATCTCCAAAATTCTGACTCTTCTTGGTGCCCTTCTGCTGCCTCCCTCGCTATGATACAGTCAGTGCCCTGTTGGTTCACGAAAATATTTCACGAAATCACGTGACCACTATATTGTTATTGGTGTGTGTCGTGTTGTCTGTCTGTCTGTTGTCTGTCTTTATGTCTGTCTGTATTGTCTGGTCTGTATGTCTGTCTGTCCGAGGCATGTCCGTGGCGTTTTTGAGTCCGTCCTGATGAATAAATGTTTTGGTGGGGGTTTATTCTCATATCTTAGTTGTGTTTTTCCTGAAAAAGATGGGCGTGGTGCGCCCTTTGGCGGAAGCCAGCCAAAAACATAGTGTGCTATTAGGGGGTAAGCGATTTTCAAATTTGCAGTCTATCTCCGTTAGCGGTTGTCGATCGGGAAGGTGTTTCGGTATTGTTAGCCCAATGCGATCTGCAGCCCACGGAGCTCGTATTATTCATTTTCGGGCCCAGGTTCAAGCTCCCAGGTCGAGACTGAGCAACTGCGGATTTTGACATAAATCCATCTTCTTCGAGGGTTGTGAATCTGGCAGGGGTGTTCGGGTATTTGGTGCCGAATGGCACTGCAATCCCACTCGGAGCTCGATTTTTCATTTTTCGGCCAGGTCCGAATTAGAAAATTCGATTTTGACTAAATATACGACCGCCCAGACTTTGGATTAGTGGATGACAATTTTTTAGTGCTATCTTGAGGTCATTTCCCACTGAAGTCTTTGGAACCATTTCTCATTCGTCGCACACCTTGCCGTGGCCCCCTTACGGGTTGACTTTTTACGCTGTTTCATCAAACGTATGGACTGAATCCGATGAGTGCGACGCAATGCTATAAGCCTTATGACGTTGTCTTGTTCCTGGATGTTCCAGAGGAAGTTTGCACCAAAGGTCATATCCTTGACCTTTGACCTTTAAGTTCGGCAAAGGTTCACATTTTCAAATTGTGGATCGAAGCCGGGGTTTTCGACTCTTTCTTCCGTTCGAATAACTCGCAGATATAAGCTGCACGTATTCTGTTTCTATATTTTAATGTCCCAACCTTTTTTGGTGACCTTTAGGTTATGCAGTTCAATTTTTTGAATATGGTAGACATCGCGAAACGGGTTTTCGTCTATTTTGCAGCTTAATAACCTGGTTCACTTTCGTATCCACTGCATGTTATCGTTTTTTTTATACTTGGTCACATTATCGAAGTTGTGTCCTCCTTGACTTTCTGAAACATTTCACATCGTTCAGAATACCGCTCGTGACCGCATTGCTGTCTTCAGACTGTTTTGAACTCTATTCTGTTCTCCTCTCTTACGTTGTTGACAACCCATCGCTTCACGTCATTTTCTGCGTTACCCTTCCTCTGTATAATATCACCATGTGCCTCCTTTCTTCCACTGCACTGCCTCTCTTTCGGATAACAGGCTTTCTCACAGTGTGTTCCCTTGACTTCTTAAAGCTTGCCTCGATTAAAGTACCATCATCTATAACATTCTCATTCAATTATC
This sequence comes from Eptatretus atami, assembly GCA_035128595.1. Lineage (NCBI taxonomy): Eukaryota > Metazoa > Chordata > Myxini > Myxiniformes > Myxinidae > Eptatretus > Eptatretus atami. The sequence goes on along the minus strand of CM068965.1, from coordinate 63,699,824 downwards.
TGACTTTCCAATTTTCTTTCTTTGCATTCCATCCGAGGACTCTTGTTTTTTAGGCTAACCTTTCCAAGTCTAGGTAATAGAGAAATTCAATGGTTACTTAAGCGATGTTTGCATCTCCGATGATGTAAAAGAGCATCAAATAGTGATAGGGGAAAGATTCGCAGAGCAATTTTCATGTGAATATGGATCTCAAACATCCAGATACATTTTCAAGACAAACAGAGTGGGAAGACTGGGTATCACATTAAGCTCTTGAGAATGTCTTTTAAAAATTACAAAATACGTAATGTTTGGATGGTAGATGGAGATTTCATGAGGAGTTGATTGGTGGTTAGTGTTGATTGTTGTGCCTCGGACCATGTAGGATAATCTGCAATGTATGGCGTTTTAGGAAACTGCTGAGCTAAGTGGTTAGTGTCACAACTTGGGGCGTGGTTGCGAGTTCAATTAGATGGGATTAGAGGATAAGTTCCCTCCCGAGTATGTGATTGCCCCTGTGACCTTTGCCTATGATTCGTTTTTTGCTTTCAAGGTCAGCGAAAACAAGGTCCAATCCTTAAACACAACACTCGAGCTGCATGTCCAGGAGGCAAGAAGCCCCGCTCAAGGGGTAACGCCTGCACCCACCCCTGGGTGGAGATTAATGGGCGTGACGTTAGTTAAGAGGGTGGGTAAAGAGCGTCTCTGTAGGGCGGTGGAAGTCGTCCAATGCAGAGGAAAGAAAAGGTCGCGCTGTGTTGTGTGCGAGTACGACCTAGTATGGGATGGTAATTCGGTGAGTTTGAACATGACCAGAGAAAATCTGAAGACGTGAGATGGCTTCATGGGCGGGAAGATTGAGGCAGGATTGGGTGTTCTTGGGAAGGAAAAGGAAGAAAATAGGTTATGGGGGATGGCAACCGAGTAAGGGGGTCTCGCTGGCTGGCTACGTCTGGACCGATTCGTAAAGTATAGCAACACAATTCTCGTTGTCGATGCGGTGATTTTGCCGCGTGACGCGCAAGATGAAGTTCATCGACTGTTGGGCTGTCGTGCGAGATGGGCTCAAGCCTGCATGTTGTTGCAAGTTCTGGCGAGCGAGCCTCGGCATTTGAGGAGGAGCGGCATCGATTCCCTCATCGTGAAGCGGAGCTTCATGCACAGCTTGTGCGTTCTCTGGACGAAGGGACATCCACGCTACCTCTGTATGCTTTCCGACGGACACCGAGCTGGTGCCATTTTTTGGGCATTTGGTTTCCCATCACACAGATGATGCAAGTTTCGGACCCCAAGCTCATTCAAGATTCATCCGCCGGGCATCGAGCTAAGTGTCGGGGATAAAGGAGGGTGATTTTTATTTTATTTTATTCCTGTCCCCTTGTATTTAGTCTGTTGTGAGTGTGCTCAAATTAGATTTGGTACCTCTGTCTGATTTTTTCTTATAACTGTTGATTTTCTGTTTATTAATATCATTTATTTAACTTTGCTGGTTCGATGTTCTGTTGTGGGATTGCAGTAAACCCCAATGTGCCTCGCGTCTTATGCCGCCTTTTCCTTCGCCGCGCGTTGGCCTAATCCTGAGATCTCGCTGTATCCTCCAAGGAATCGTTTGGCATCCTCCGGAGGACACCATCGACCCCTGTACCTGACAAATGGTTGCCAGGAGTGGGCATTTTTTGTGCCCACCCACCAGCCCTACGGTGGCAATGAGGTTAGGATTTTTAAACATCTGGACCACATATTGATGCCGAGCGAGCTAAAGCTTAAAAAAACAAACTGGGACATCGAAATTTTTTAATGATCACCTCTCACCACTGAGGGAGAGGAGTTGTCGGCACATGGAGGTTACAAATGTTATAGTTATTGTGTCTGTAGAGAAGAGACCGTCTGTGGAATTTTAGGGGATAACTTTAATTTTGTTTTGCTGAGGCCAAAGATGTTTACTATTTTTACTAAGAGTTTATCAAGAAATTTCAATAATTGAATAGGTGGTCTTGGTCTTAGTGAATAACCTTCAATGGGGTTCGCTTCTCTAACTTTCGGTAATAAACTCTCTACAACTAGTTTACCTAAACATAGGAATCGAAGCTGAGCCTATCTTCCTGCTTGTTGGAAATGGACAAATAAGAACTCACGGATTGCCCATCAAACTTTGGGTAGACTTCTTACCAGACCCGTGTTGACAAAAAGCGTCCAATCAAAAGTTCACATGTCTGCATGAACTGTGCTGGAACTCTTGATATATTGTAGCTAAAGACTTGCTTTGGAACATGACCTTCAGAAAGAACATAAAAAATCTTTAATATGACATAACAGAGACATCTTTGAAGGCATGATATTAAACAACAGGCGTTCTTCTTTTATGCAAACCTCCATGTGGTGAAGTTCGGATCGGTTAAAATTGTGACCTGTAGGCCAGACAACAGGTGCGACAAAAGACAACACAGACGACGACAGGATACCATAAATCGACCACAATATACTTGAAAAATCTTGATGTTTATCAGTTAACAAACGTACAGAAAGGGTGAAACATTACCTCCTTCACCTTCTGGTGGCGGGGTGTAACAAAATACGTCAGAAAGTTTCTGTAAACAACTTTCAAACCAACATCGACAGGAATTCACTTTATAAAAACGCTTCACGAAGTACTTTGACAAACATACTGACTCATTCTGACACTGTAGGAGTGGAAGTCCTAGTTCTTTCACTTGGATTGGATAGGGTAACAAGATAATGGTCATGTTTGTTGAATTGACGAACTTCACGACGAGCAGTTAATGGAAGGTCGAGAGGTGAGGCTAGGAGTGGTGTGGACGAAGCAGATAGGGATCTCTAGAATCTTTTCTTGCCTCCTAGCCATGAGATGCCTCATGACATGGAGCTTTGACTCATGCACTCCACTTTGCAGTTTTTGAGAAAAGAATGAAACCTCTAGAAGCCTACCAGACAGTGTATTCCAGCCTTTACTGCATAGTCAACACCCTCTATTATCATCATTACAATCAACCACTGAATCCAGATGATTTTCTTGGCATCCGGGCTGCTGCATAAACCTGGAAGTTAATGTCAATGGACGGCTCTCCAGAACAGTTAAATGCAGTTCACCATCAAAGGTGCTAGCATTTCACATTGAATACTTTTGCAATCCTTGCTTGCCAAACTTGCTGCACAATCATTGCCCTACGGCTGAAGAAAGGCCTAACATGCATGCTCAAATGCAAGCGAAGCACCCTTGAAGAGTGACAAGTAAGTTATGGTTTGATCAAGACCTTACACATTCTTGCTATCTGTCATTGGATCAGATATAGGCCAAAGAGATGTGTGTGTTCAACTTAAATTTCAACTTATAGCAAAGTGGTTTGGGCCTTATTCAGAAAACTTGACAAGCACAATCGCTATCCTACTCTCACAAAGTGAATACATGATACAATACAGATACTCTTTTGAGTTAACATAAAGGTTCTCTGAAGCAAAGAGGAATCAGAACATATTGCATTTTCTACGGAAGCGTATGTCTTTCAAGGCTCTCTTAGACCCTTTTACAGAAAAAGTGAGTGTCAGTGAAAGACGCGAATGAGCGATAAAAACAAATGGCGGGAGGCAGAGAAGAATGCTCTCTTCCTGGAAACCTTTTCCCATCTTGGATTGAAAAGTCAGGGCACAAGTCGCTACCTATTTACTCATGTTTCACTCTTATAGATATCCATCCCATTTGAAACGAGCCGTGGGTGGGTTGTTGTTTCTTTCTGTGAACTAATTCTGGCTTCACATTTAATATATTGAAGATCTCAGATACAATGCGGTTGCGCTGGTACTCTTCATTCCTTTGAATTAGGGGCTACTTCATGCTTGCGTCCTTTCCCAAGCACTTCTTCAAACTTTACGGTTATGTGCCAATTATGCTCACCATATTTGCACCATGGATTAACCTGGTTTTTGCAACAAGCTGACGAGTCAGAAAAATGTAGCCACTTTTCCTCCTGACCTAACATATTTTTGTAGACGATTTATATTATGCCGGTATCAGTGGTCATGTCAGTATCACAATGGCAAGGCAAAAGGCGTCAAACACAGAAATTTAGAAGATAAACAGCAGGACAAGGACATAGATGCATCACAATATAAGAAGGAAATCAGGTTCTGCCTGTTTGAGGTGCAAGATGGGAAGAAGCAGGACCAGACCAAGAGGAGACCAGTAGTCCATGCGCATTTAAAATGAAAGCTTTCCACACCATTATAAAGCTGGGAATGTAAAGGAGAACAATTTGACCTACAAGAGTGCTTCAAGTGACGTCGGATTTGGAGCCAGCTAGCGTTGGAGAGATTGTATCCCACTCAAGTCATGAAGTTCGATCGTGAGGACAGAAGCTTGCTGGAGGCCATGTCTCTCCTAGCGTCTGGACGACAATATATATTGGGGGGGTGCAGGCTGGTCTTCCGGAGGGACAAAGTGAAAAACATTAGTTCTACCTATGCATCAAACAGCATGCTAAGTTATATGCCAGTTAGTGCATTTCAAGATAACGAAGACATCGCTTACTTTCGCCAGAGAAGAATGATGTGGTGGGGTATGAGCAGGAAATTTCAGTGAGTACTATCCTGCACAGAGTGCGTATTCTCAAAAAATGTGATCCAACTGGATTTTTCTTTGCAAAATTAAAAGATAATTGATCGACCACTATGAGAACAGGATTTTTTTATTTTTTTTTTTGTGCAGTTCTATTACATTGTGAGTACTTGTTTGCAGATAGCTCGTACACCTGAATGGAATCAGTTGTAACAGACAATAATTGAACAGCAGATTTGGATGTGGGGAGAGCCCAACAGCAGTTAGCTGAACGGCAAAGATTATGAGGTAGACTTGGACTGTGGTTGAGGAGGCCATCAGAGGGGGGCGAGGGGTCAGGCGATGCAGCATGGGGAGATAGAAGGATAAGAAGGAAGTTCCAAGTCTCATGGAGGGAAAACTAGAACTTGACTGAGTGGACGGTGGGCAGTTATCGCGGGATTTATGAGTTTCACCAGAGGGGGTTCATGGTGGACCATATGTGCCCTGTCAAAATTTCTGCGGGTGGACAAAGAACAGAGGTGCAGAACAGAAGGGAGGCGTGAAGACAGAGAGCACCGATCCTGTCTGCGATGGGAAGGTTGTAGCGCCTCATTACGACGCTTCATCATGGGCAGATTCCAATAATCCTTTGAAGGCCTTTGGTTTCTACGTTGCAATGCTGAGGCAAGATTCTGAGCAGCAGAGCCAGCCAACAGAAAGAGCAGTTACTCCATTAAGCTGCAGTGAAGTCCTTACCGGATATTTTTCATATCTATCCTTATACCCATCAAGAAAGCATCCCCCCTGACATGTATACCCATAACATATTCTGCTCCTCTTTAACTACCACAAATACACCTCTTCGCATATAAGCCCCTGCTCCTACCGCTCTGGTACTTTTCTTCCTACCCTATCTTCCATTTCTGCTCTATATAAACAACGACTCTACCAAGCTTAACTACTAGTCATCAATCCCCTTTTACTTCTTTTCTTATCCAAACGCTCTCCGACCCCACCGACACGGTCCTACCCTGGCACCTATTAAACTTCTCATCAATGCCTACTCTTTCCTCACCTAGCTCTCCTCTTCCTCATACCATCTACATCACTCCTTCTCGTCTGTGATTATCATATGGCTCTTACCCCTCCCTTGCTCTATATCCTATTCTACCTCTTCACTATCATTAATATTTCTCTCCCATTCCCTCTCTATTCTCCTTTCTCTCGTACTACGTCCTGTATCCTTCCCTGTCCTACCTCGTCATAAATTCGAACATTCCCTCATATACTCCCTTCCCTCATCTCTTCGTTCTCTCTATTTCTTCAACTCAATATCATTCTATATACTGTCTATCCTCTATAACATATTCCTTTATCTACCTTTATACTTATACTGTCTGACCAGTACCTAATCCCTCTCACTTACTTTACAAGTGGTATGTGGTTATCATGTTAGTGTTTGTGTTGGAGGTATTGTTTTCCCTGCCTTTACACCAACAGACTTCCATTAGCTCTTATCTTTTACTGTTTTCAACGTTGGCCCTTGGGTGGGTAATAATCTCTGCTAGGGGTGTCTGGGTTTTACGTTCTTTATTCTGTGGAGCGATCTCAATACGTATTTTCCTGCAGTGGTGGTGTTGCTTCGGATATGTTTGAAATGGTTTTTTATATGGATCGATACTTATCGTGTTTGTGTGGTGATCTCATGTTGGTCTGTGTGATGACGGAGATGGGTCGATCCTCTTTCGGATGGTCTGGGGCGGTCTTCTAGTGTGGTCCCTTGTTACGAGCTGGTTGGTTCAGATTTTCTCCCTTTGGTCCATGTGCGATGGTTGGGTTGTGGTCCGGGCTTCGAGGTACTCAGTGTTGGATTTCGGGTTGGTGTGGAGTGTGGCGGGAAACTGAGTTATGCATCATTTGGCATTATTGTTTTGCATCGTTGGTTTGGTGCTGGGTGGTGTGCGACCTACCTTTGTGGTCTGGTACGATGTCGGGTTCCGTCTGTTTTGTCCCGCCGGAAACTGAAATTTAGTGCGGTTATTCATTAGTTGCTCTTTTTGTGTTCATCGGTGTCTTGTGGTGGTTGTGTTGCTCTTGCTTCTTCTCCGACCAGAAGTTGCATCCGGCGTGCCGTTGTAGTTTGTTTGCGTGGTCCCTTTATTTTTTTGTTATGTGTATCCCCGTGTTTATGGTACCCTGGTGGTAGAGGGGTGTTTTGATATTGTGTTTTTGTTTTGTGTGTGTGTGTGTTGGGTGTGGGGTGGCTGGTTGTGTAGATGGGTTTTGGCTGGGATTGGCGTTTCTCGGATCTTTCTTCCATTGGCGATCTATATTTGTCCTTCCTTTCTTATGCATTTTCATCCTGTTCTTGTTTTTTTCATCGTATTGCTATGCTCCGTTTTCCTTACTCTGATGTTCGTCCTTTTATGTTCCCTCAACTTTTTCCTCCTGTGAATTTTGTGCTTATGTACTTTCTCATATTCCATTTCTATCCCAGTTTCTGTCTGTCGACATCATTGTTTTCCACGAGTTGTCCGCTTGTAAAAAAAGATCCTTGATGCATGTATATTTTGAATTTTGATTTTGTTTGACTTATTTGGCTTAATGCGGGATTGAGGTGCTTTGGTTTTTCTGTGGTGTTGTTGGTGTCTTTTGGTTTCATTCTTTGTCCTGCCGTTGCTTTCTTTTTTAATGGTCAGTGGTGTGGTGGTTCCTATCTTTTTTGGGGTACTGGTAGGCTCTTGTTTTATTGTCTTGGTACCTTTGTGGTGTTTTGTTTCTTTCCTGTTCTTGTTCCTTTCCTTGCTTGCCCTGCATTGTTTTCTCCATACGTGATCATTCTGTTCTTGTGACTGACTTTTAGATTTATTTATTTTTAGGGTTTTCGACCATTTGGCGAGTGTTATCTCCCCTGGCTTCGCAAGGACTGTACTCTGTGTCTGTGTCCTTAACTCTGCCATTCTTTGATTGGATTCTCTGCTCCTTGTTTATTGTGTAGTTTTTGCTTGGGTGTACGGTTGGTTAGGCGTTGGGTGAGGTTCTTGGTGTCTATTTCTTTGTTATTCTGTGTTTTTTTGGGATATGTTTCTTTCTCTATTGTTGTTGAGATTTGGTATTTGCTTTTTCGTTGTTTTTGGGCGATTGCGAGGACCTTCGGTTATTTCTATAATCTTGCTGCATGGTGTATAGGATCGGCTCCTCCTTTGACTTCATATGTTTCTTCTTCAATTTGTGTGCCTTTGTTTGTTCTGGGTTGCTGTCTCTCTGCTCCTTGCTTCCGCCATCTAGCGTCTGAGGCGGTCCTATTCGTTTGTTCTTCCATTTTGTTCCGATCGTATTTGTTTGGTCGTCTCGTAAACCACCTCTTTAACCTAACTGTGTCTTTTGCACCTGGAAGGTGGAATTTTTACGGCTTGACTGCTGTGATGGCTATATGTATCCTCTTGCATTTCTGCTTAACTCTCTCTCTCTTCTTATTAATTCCCCTGCCTCTCCTCTATGAATCCGCAACTAAGTCACGTGTGTTCCTGTGATCAGTTTATTATTCCGGGTTGATTCCCGTGTTATTTTTTGTATTGTCCTTTTGGTTAGCGTGTGGACTGTTGTGCCGATTCGCTTTTCGGGTGATTTCTAGTTTGTTCGCGTGGTCTTGTGTGGGTGTTGTTTGGTGTGGGGGGTTGTGCGCGTGGGCGCCTTGTGCAGGTGGTGGCGGTCGAGTGTCCCTGTGTGTGGTCGGTGGGCACTGGGGGTGATGGGGGTGGCTGGGAGGTGGTTGGTCTTATCTCGTGTTATCAGGCTTATCTGCTGTCTTAGGAGTAGTGCTCTTTCCTGTTTGGGCTGCTCTTTGCTTGCCTATCAGTTCTGTGTTGGCTGTGAGACGTGGCCGTGGCTGGTAAGTGGGAATGATCCACTTCAAGTGCAGGAAGTCTTTGTTTGACTGGTTGGTACCATTCAGGCGGCTGGTTTGTGAGCAGGTTTGAAATGGGATTTGCCCAAGGAAAGTATTATAGCTGACCTTGAGCCGGAGTTTGAATAAATGAAACTTCCTCATTTAGATTGTTTAAAAAAAAAGTAGGACAGACAGTCCTTTTGAGGAGTGTGTGAGATTTGTCAGAGATGAAAGACATGTCCCAGTGTTTAAACCAGCTTGTAATTTTGTGAAGGCCGTACAGAGAGGGATCTGCGACCTGCCTATCGAAGATGATGTATTCGTTATCCAGAGATGGTTGTCAGTCGCTCAGCAAATAGATAGAGGATTTCCGCAGTCAGAGAGCTCATTCTCTTTAGAAGATCATTATACGGACTTTGAGCCCAGAACACTGCCTGGGGCACTCCACCTGGTGACAGGGAGGGTAAAATGAAGGATTCGGTCAAACCCACTGTTGCGTGTGAGGAGGTAGAGGAAGACTTGGTGACATTGCTGTGGGAGTATGCTTGGCAGTATAGGCAGGAGGTTGGAGAAATGCAGGATGCCGACTGTGTCAAAAGCACCGAGATTGTCCGGCAGCATGTCTCAAGGTTGAGCTGACCGTCTGTGAAACCAAGTTATGCATCTGAGGATGAGCATTGGAGAAAGGATTGATTTTTATTCAACTGCGATGGATGGATCCGATGACCTTGCTGATGATGGAAGTAAACTTGATGGGGTCTCTAGTTGAGGTGAGCAGTTTTTGCACTTTTGGCAACGTGTTTAGTTGGGCTGATTTCCAAGTAGATGGACGGATGGCTTAGGGTAACAATTATAGTTGGTGAAGAAGAGAGAGAGGATGTGTAAGAGCAGAGAGCAAGGTTTTAGGATACTTGAGTTGATGCCATCCATTCCAGTTAGCAGCAGGAGTCGAGGTTGAAAGAACTTCTCCACCTTCTTCAGGTGCAAACACGTAGGTATGACAGTAAGGGTGGGTACGGAGCGAGCAAACAAGGGTAAGAGTGGGGAGACAAATTTTGAAGAAACACGAATTGAGGCATTCCGGGTTTCTTACGTGCGGGAGTCGGCTGTTGTTAGCATTGAATATGGAGAGGAAGGGATGGAGGGGTGCGCATATCAGAGACAGACTTACAAGCCATCAGATTTTGGAGGAAGCAAGTGTGGAAAGTTTCACTTATTGAGGTGGACAGATGTTTTCGTGGCTCTCTTGGTATGTGGCGAACAACTGTGCAGATTTTTTTAGAATAACTGGATTGCTTCGGTCCAGATTTGCCTTCCAGAGGAAGAAGGCAACTTGTTTCAAAGCAATGTCTTACCACAGGATCAGTCACAATGTAGCAGTAGGAAGGTATTGATATTGACAATGAGACGGGGATTAATCGTGCTAAGAGGAGAATGTTTCTGTGAAAGATTTACGATGATTAGACATCAGGGCAGCATTATGGGAGACAGTCCTGAAAAGAGATGCTGCTTGATTCTGTGCCAATCTGCCTGAGTGAACTGCCAGATCGCGCGTTGCTGAGGGCAGCTCTTGTGAATAGCAAGAGAGATGTTGACTTATCCCGCATATTGATCACAAACCAATTGGAGCAGTGGACAGAACATGATTAATTTATCACAAGTCCAGAAGGGAGGATTTGCCATGGAGAATCCGGTGGAAAGTACACAGATTAATTCAGTCTCATGACGTCACAGAAGTCTCTTTCTGAAGTGGCATGGCTGGTGAGGGGTACAACACCTCGCAAATTCATGGTGACGATTAAAATTCCACTTATGAGAAGAGAGTGTTGGGATAAGTGCCTAAAGTTGGTCATGTCATCTGAGAGAGGAACATGGAGGATGAGGTTGTTCACTGTTTGGAGGAGAGTAACAAGAGGTGGCGTTAGACAGAGCAGAGGAAGCGAGGAAGCGAGTAAACCAATTGGACAATAGGAGAACATGAATAATTTTTATCACCGTCCAGAAGGGAGTGGTAATTGCATTGGTAGATTGCCAATTAGAAGTTCATAGATTGGTCTTAGTATAATTCAGTGAGGCTCGCAGAGATATGATATGGGAGACACTCCATTCCTACTCGTTTTTGTGAAGCAACCATATAAATTTGGAAAGCAGTCTTGGCTGGAGCAAAGTTGGAATTACCTTCCAAGTATCTGTGACTGAGACAAACAAATAATATCAATTGTAAACAGCATTCTACATGTGACTAAAAATATATGCCCAAAGGCCACTCGTCATTCCTTTCGCATTATAGTCAATAAAGTGTCAACAAATCCAAAATTGTCCATCATTTTGTTTTTCAACAGGTACGAATCATGGAAGAACAAAATCGAGGTCAACAGACAAGAAACTTGGGGATGAGGGAATGGAAATGATGAACAGACATGAAGCACCAATCACGACGAGATCAGAAGTTGGAATTGGGACATAAACAGTGTAGACAGACTCAGAGTAGTGGGAAAGCTGTGTGCTAGCAGTGTTAATGCTGAGATGAAAACAGAAGGAACAGTATTGGGGAGATAGTTGTGCATGTAGAAAGGGTGGACAAAAAATTGAGGCAGATTAAGCTTATATACTTTGAAGAGCGAGAAGGTTATTGAGATTCTGGAAGAATGCATGAAATATTTGGTCTGTCTTTGCAATCTCTCCAGCCAAATATCAGTACTCCAATCTTGGTCTACACACCACGCGCACACACACAACACACACACACCAACACGACACAACACACACACACATGAATACCAGAAATGATGATCACATCATGGGTTATTCCAGGGGATCAGCTTTCTTCCCTCCTGGTTTTGCCTGGCTTCTGTGACCCACGAGTAACCTCATTATAATGACAAGGGACCTGAGTACCTTACGCAATGAGATGTCCAAAGAAGATGGAGCGTGACACATCTTACTTCTTGTTCGTAGTGCAGCCCCAAGGTATGTAGTGATCATTGGCGGGCACGCTGTGCGCTATGCAATGTCTTTGCTGTGTCGGGCGAATTTGGAATTTGGCAAGTGTAGGGCGTTAGCTCACGCTGACTCTGCAAATGACCGTGGATCTTAATATTCCCCAACCGAACGATGCCGACTAATCTGACTGTACTCTGCACTCCAACAATTTTTCAGGTTTTGACTGCGCGTGGCACAGGGCATCAGACGTACGCCTCGCCCATGGATGTTCCGTTATAGCGCGTTCGGACCATAGAACCATCCACGATATTGGGTTTCAATTATGTGGTTCCCTGCGACGTACGCCACCAGCACCCAGTATCCAGTCCAACGATTGCACAAACTGATGTGAGTGAGTAATACCATCTGCAGGAAGAGTGTGGAGCTAGTGGCTCACTGAGATTTCCCGGCGCTGGCGGCATCCAGCATGCAACCCAATGTTAACATGTATGTTGCTAGTCCAACCAGTCTGTGTTGAGGTACCGGTGGAATGCCCGTCGCAGACCCCCAACAGCTCCCCTGAGGAGGGCCATTCGCGCATGCAGTGAGTCGCAAGCACCTGGGAGAATTCTGGGAAGGGGAGTAGGACCCGTCTAACAGGGTACCCCCTTCTGGACATACGGTGTACCACATGTCTTACTAGAAGTGACCCGTCCCATGAGCCAGCTGTACCTGAATGTGATCAGGTGTTTAAGTCCATTTCTGCCTTGTTCAAGGTCCACGCCAAGGGATGGCAAACATTGATGAATCACCATTGCCCATGAAACACCGAGTTGACAGTTTAGCTGATCGGGATTTCGACCCGGGTTACATGCTTATAGAAGCGATTGTGTCACATCTGCCGCTACATGTGAAGATCATTTATTCCTGATATGTGAAACCCGCTGCAACCATGCCTGCAGAATTACGTTTTGGAGATGCTGGGTCACATTTTCATCAAATCTCATGTGACACTTAAAAAAATTCTCCCATGGGTAGGACTCCTAGTTGAAGGTTTTTGTTCAATTGTCAACGGTTGTGTGGAGAAGACAATTTATAAAGTGAGAGAGGTGAAAGTGAGGTGAGAACCAAATGTGAGCTCGGCCAACATTCATACAACATTGCTACGATGGTTGTAATTGCTCTTACTAGTTTTAACTCTTCGCACCAAATTGACTGAATTGTGAACAATAGAAATAGTAAAAACGGTATTGTGAAGACTATTCATATCGAGATTTGGCTGAGATAAGTGTGCAATGTTGCACAATCGTACAAGGTAAACACGAAATGGACAACATAAATTCTGACATGAAAAAACACTAGCAATTTAGAAACGAGATCATACAATATCTCCTGGATACAGTGACGGCACCAAGTATGTCACAAAATGCTCAAACAATTAAAAATAATACTGCATATCATAGGCGATCCTGAAAACATACCTTTCTCCAAGAAAAAAATATCAAAGCGATCACTTCAAAAAGACAAGTGTTCCAATACATTTTTGGATAACAAATTGGGATACAATCGGAGATCAACAAACTAGATATCAAAACTAGTAAACTCCTCACCATCCACAAAAAGTTCGACAAATTGATGCATTCCGAGAATGTTCCATCTCAGATTATATCAATCATCCAAACCCATGATCTTTTTACCTCCATAAACCCTCCATCCCCCACCCTGACCCCCAAATCCACTCCTTCCAATTTCCAACTATTCTTGCTGAGGGCCTGCTTCTTTATCTTGTCCACCCCATTCTCATCCCTTACCCTTCGTTCTCCCCACTTCACTTATTTGTCCAACTCTCATTTTATCCTTCAACCCTCTTTAGTGTTTCTCATTCTTTGTCAACTGTTCCTTTTGGTCTGTTCCCTCCTGATCCGTTCAGTGTTTTGCTCTTCCACGAGCTTAATCTTGTGTACAACACAAAAAATTACCTGCTGTGACTTGAAGGAGGTAGCGTAACTAAACCAGTGCACAGATGATCACTTTGGATTGGCTGAGTACATGCAAACTTCAACAGACTACCGAACTCAATTTGTATTGCAAACATGAAGACAGTAATCCAGAAAAGATATCCCTAACCCACTTTGGAAAAAAATTCCAAAAACAGGTGCGAATAGGTGTCACATGAGCTGAAACAGCAACACATATGGCCCAATGAGTGCAAAAAGAAAAATATAAAACGAATATCAACAGATATACACTGACAACTGGGAGATGATAAAAAGAGCAGAGATATATAAAAAAGGAGTTGGAGAGTTTAGGCATAGAGCATTAATGGCTCATTGGAATGGCTAAAGAGTCAGCTCAACTGGGATGGAGAACAAATCATAACTGGAGAGTTCATAGAACACAATTACCCATCAGTGTTTAGTTATGTACTTCATTCTTAAATATGATAGTAAAAATCGTTTTAAATTTTTTGGAAGTTTAGTGCGACTGAAAGCATGTCTTAACACCACCCTTATACATTAATAAGATAATGATGAGTACAATTCAGGAGATAAGCTTTATCTAGACATAAAGACATCAGGGCAAATTCAATTGGGCATTTGTACATGCCATATCAGCAGCCATTGTGCCCCAATAGTCGCCCAGTCTTCACGATGGACACCCATGGGGATATTTATGTCACCAACTAACAAATCGCCTCTTCTAATGCTTCCAAGAACCTCCAGTTTTTGCGTCTTGGACGTGTTCTGTCGGGTGGTGTTTGTTATAAGAGTTGTTAAGAGCAGGTCCTGGAAAATGGGCACGGCACGGAGAGGTGCAATATCGTGGTTAAAAGAGTTGGTTTGTGCTTTCTCACTCTAAGCTGTTCGAGCCAGTGTTAGAATCTCGGCCAGCTATAACTATAATCCTGGTGTTTTGGAGACTGGGTGAATCATCAATGTGTGTGCCGTCCCTCAGATAGGTGTTAAACGCGTCTTTCCTCTACCGACATTAGTGATATGTGTGCAGAGTTTAATCGAATTTGCCTCGATAGATTCCCAGGAGAAAATGAAGAAGTAAAATTTGGGGTGGCTCTAAATAGTTTATATTCTAAAGGAGTGAATTTGAAAATTTATCTTTCATTCATCATTCTTTACTAATTTCTCATTAACCCTGGTGTTGATAGCGGTTTGGGTAGTGGCTTGGGATCAAGGGTCCTGAAGTTCAAGCCTGTTGCTGCTGAATTAACACCAGGGGGTTGACTCGGCTGTCATCCTTCCGAGGTTGGCGAAATGAGTTACGGATGTAGCAGCCAAAAAGCTGCACCACAGGGAAGGGTATTGACGGATTTATTTAAATTTGGTATTGGTGTTGGTGCAGATGATGGGCTGAATGGCCTCTTCCTGTACAAACATTTCCTTGTTAATTCCTTGTATTTGCTGGAAATCAGGTGGTGTCCATTTCCTCATTAATTTGCACTCTTCTTAAGGTAATAACTGGGACTTTGGTAACAAAACTCTTTCCTGAGACTCCATTAGCTGGAAGTCTGGATCAATATCTTTCATTTGCTCTTCTATAAGTCCATGTCTTGTAAAAAAACAACTGTTTTGTCATTCCCAGAACTTTTTTGATTGGTAAGATGTTGGTGGTCCAAGAATATCTCTTTCATTAGGTTTTGCGAGCTTAATCACAATGTAATCACTGACCTGGCCATAAAAGCATCCTCTAAGTTTAAAGTGTACCTGGGTTTTAAGTCCAAATCTTTTTAACTCTACTTTCTTCAGGCTGTTTCTGACCTCTGTTTCTGACCAGGTTTTGCCACTGATGAAAACTCTGCGGTCTGTTTCTGACCACCAGGAAAATTTTACTTTGGTAAGAAGGCTTAAAAATTCAAACTTGGCTGAGAGTTTTATGTGAGGACCTTTAAATAAGTGTCTATTTCCCTGACTTGGTTTACTGTACGCCTAAGGTTGCTTTTGGTTGGAAAACCGTTTGTTGAGATATATTTTTGATCGGAGCATAATCATCAGCTATAGTTGCTTTAATGTAATGCTGTCATGTAGTGCAACTCCTTCCTCTCCTGGTCAATAGGGTAAACAGAGTAAATATCTTGAGCTTTGCCAACTAAAACACATTGCAATAACATAGTCCAAGATTACTTTACGCCAACCCAAGTTTTGTCCACTTTTTCAAATGAAGGAAGTATTTATCAACTTCTCTCTCATTAAAATGGGAACAAGTCTCACATGTTTTTTAATGTCCCAAGATTTCTACTGGTCAACCGAGCAAATGGGAAGTCTGATATTATTTCCACTTGTATTTCAAATTCTCTTAGTTTAAACTTCTCCTGAATCTCCAGCTCTTTCAGCTTACATTCTTTTCTTTTTCTGATCTCCAGTTCTTTCAGTTTTGCATTCCCTTTCTCTTTCTTTTTCTTGTTCCTTACTCCACATTCTCAGTTCCTTAAACTTTTCTCTTCCCCAAATCTCCAGTTTTTTTTTACTGCAACTCCAATTTTGCAACTCATTTGAACAAATTAAATGCTGATTCATCCAAATGCTACTCCTCACACAATATGGTTTAAACCAATGACAGAATTTCAGCTCTCTTTAGATTTGATCTAGCCTCAAGTTGAAATACTTGGCCAGATCAAGAACTCAGATTTCTCTCACGTTACTAAGTTCTTCCTCATCTGCGTGACTCAACAAACTTCTCTACATTCAAATACATTTTGACCATTTGTTGGTTTCACTTGGTTATTCTTGAATTGGTTCACGAGCACCAGCCAGAGTGACCACTATATTCGTTATGTGTGTGTGTGTGTGTCTGTCTGGTGTCTCTCTTTCCAGAGCTAACTCGTGGACTTTGATCGATCTGATGAAACTTGGTTATGTGTTTCGATATCAATGTCTAGTTGTGTTTTTCCTGGATGAGGGCAATCTACGCCCATTGTGGGCGAGACACGCCCCAAAATAGCCATTTTTAGGGGTAGTTCGATTTAAATCTATCTTCTCCTTGGGATTGACTGAATAGAATGGGTTCTTCGGTATTTGAATAGCAAAATGAATTATCTTAAAACTTGTCGTTGTCGCGATTGTTCATTTTCGTCCAAGGTCAAGGTCACAAAGTCAAAAAACTTAGAAAATCGCGATTTTGACATAAAAAATCATAGCGGCGCCCAACTTGGAGAGCTAGGATGACAATTTTTATGCATATCTTGAGGTCATTCCCACATAAAGTCTTGAAAACCATTTTGCTCTATCTCGAACACCTTGCCATGGTGCCCCCTTCAAGTTTGTTTTACGCTGATTTCATCAACGTTATGGATAATTCGAGTGCGAAATGCCATCTAGCTTATTGACGTTCTATTGTTCTCTGAATGTTCCAGAGGATGTTTTGCACCAAACGTCATAATCCTTGACCTTTGACCTGTTAAGTTCACAAAGGTCAATTTTCAAGTTGTGGGAATCGAAACCGGGGTTTTTCGACCTTATTCGACGAACTAACTCCATAGCATATGCACGTATCCTGTTTCATTATTTTATGTCCACAATATTGTTTGTGACCTTTAAAGGTTATGCAAAGTCAAATTTTGAAAGTTGTTGAACGAAACCGGGGTTTCGATATTTTCAGCTGTTGATTGAAGGCCACGTATATATTAATTATAACTTTGTCAAAAATGTATCACATTGTCTAATCCTTGACTTCTGAAAAAATCTACATCGTCAAATATTGCTCGTGAACCATTGTCGTCTTCAGACTTGTCAATGTTTATTATGGCAATTTAGTTTAAGATCCCGGACAAGCCCCCAATATTTGTTCTGTGTAGACCTCGGGGCACCACAGTGAGTGCACCGGTACCTGGAGGCATCAAGGCAGAAAATAAATGAGACACTTGATGTGCTATTAGTGTTGTTTTCATGATGAAATAAACATACGACAGGAGTCAGACATGGTACTTAATAAGGAATATATATTAAGCCCTACTGCGCCCACCTTAAACACACAAGAAAATAGCAATCAGAGATTGAAGACCCTCACCAGGACATGTTTTGTGTGTTGTTCTGTGTAGTTTTGTGTGTGTTGTATTTTGTTGTTGTATTTTGTGTTGGTGTTTGTGTACTGGTGTGTGTTACATAATTTAATAAAGACATAACTAGAACTGCCACTTTATAAACTGCTGGCATGGTGACCGGGTACCAAGACGTCTCGCTTTGATGCAACCTCGCTTGATTGGACCTGACCCTGACCGGGACGTCATATCAGTTATTCATATTGATATTCATTATTGAATTTAGTATGGGATTAAAATTAATTCAATTCAAATCAAATGGAGACCAAATAGGTACAGTCCTGTATTGGAGTAATCAGAAGACCCAAACAAGCAAAAAGCAAAGATGAAGAAATCAGGCAGAACCTGGTAGGATTTGCATTTCATCTGCTACTTCTTTGCCTCAAACCCATCCAAGCACAGCATGTGAGCCTTTATAAAAATATAAAATAATAAAAAAGAACCCAGATCAAAAATATAATTCTGGCTGGAGACCATGTGTTTCTGGCTGCCAAAAAATCAAAAGAACCCAATCAGGTTGAAATTTAAAACATGTATTCCCCATCACATATGAGAATCATATTGTAAAGTTTCATGTTGTTGATGAAGCAGTTACAGAGAAATTTTTTTTTTAAGATTTTCGTTCAACACAATATGAGTGGCCAGACCATGTGACTATGACATCATATGTAAGCCTTTTGTTCCTCATAGGTAGGCAGTCATATTGTGTAAGTTTTGCCTTGATCTTGTTCAGCCACTTCAGAGAAGATCTTTGAAGGATTTTTTTTTTTACATATGGCTGCCGAATCATGTGACCGATGATGTCATCAAATATTTTTTCTGAGGATGACTTTATCCTTCGATGACCATCAAAAATGTTTCTATGATCAGATATAGCTTCTACACATGCAATGACGTCATAATGAAGGATCTATGTGGATTATTAAAAAAAAATCATACTATTCTCCATTGAAGAGTACTTGCCATGTGCCAGTTTCAATTTTTCCTTGCTGTTGTTTCGAGATAGAGATCAAAGTTTTACTGTGTTCCAACAGTGGCTGCCAGAACACATGACATATGACATTCATAATTATAAACAAAACATTCTATGAGTAGTGCTCCTCTGTAAAAATTTTGTCTCGATCCGCCAAGCAGTTGCGGAGAAAAACACTAAATTTGTGCGGACAAAGATACAAACAAACAAACAGACAGATAAACAAAGAAGAGACTCAAATGCCAATACCTCTCCTCCGGCAAGGTAATATACTAATTAAATGTAACACTCAATATTTCCCAAAGAATCCACAAATTAATGAGTTGCTAAACATCACAGACACAATGTAGCTATATAAGCTAACTCACCACTCTCAATGTGACAACTTAGCCCAAGCAAGGGTTATTAAATGGGTAAAGGTCGACGTGTGAGCATGGTTGAAAGGATCTAGTCTGGAGGCTGCACATAGGATAGAGCGACTGGACAGTCACGTTTTACAACTTCTCAGAAGGTGAAGTCCTCGTATCACTGAAGCATAGAGAAGAGAATTGAGTTCAGGTTAAAGCTGTATCAACCGATAATGAAGAGGGGATCTCCAAGCTGTAAATGACAATGTGTTTACTTAAGGAGGGGAGATTGGAGGACAAATAGCTCTGAGAGCATGCACCAATCACTCAGCCACGTGCCTTCTCAAAATGGTGTGTTAATCACCCAAAATGGTGTTTAATCACCCAAATGGTGTGTTAATCACCCAAAATGGTGCAAATGAGGGGACACAGCTTTAAATCTCACCGTGAAAACAACAGTCGCATGTCAACAGGTAGATACCCACGGTAGAGGAGTTCAGAGAGAATACTTCACTGGGGTATGATTATAGAAGTGAAACTGAAACCCCCACAGCACCATGCACAGCGGGTTTAAGTTTGTTCCGTCATGGTCAGGAATAGGTATACCCAGGTTCGCATACAGAAGACCCCATTCCTCCTTTACTGCTGTATGTCAGTTTTTAAAATGAATATACACCACTGAAAACAGAGCGTGGCTGCTCAAGAAACGTGTCCATGTCTTTCTCTTCTCGTCGTCCTTCTATCCGCCTTCTCATTCCCTTATCCCTTCATCTTCAGTGCTGCCATACCTTTTATTTCTCATGTTGTAGTTATGGTGTGATTCACAGGGAATTTACAGCCAATATTTATAACCTTCACCAAAGCACAATTAAATGTTTTACAGTTAATACAAAAATCAAAAGAAAAAGAAGGCATTGCAAATTGAGGTTTCATTACCAGTTGATTTTGGTCTCTACGTAAATTGCCAAACTCAAGAAAATGACCAAATATCAAGATCTCAGATGAAGTGAAATATCTTGAAACTGAAGGTGCCAAAATTGTACCAGTGATAAATGTGCAACAGAATTAGAAAATAATCTGAGAAAAGGAAGAACCTTACAAAGATCCTGGGACTACCACAACAAACTAAAGTTTGAAGCTGTCCGGGCTCAGTGACGATTCTGAAAGAACCCTCGGAACAAAACTCTTGAAACAACACAGTTAGTCCATGAATCACGATCCTTCAACTGAAGTGGATACTTCAAGTCCTGGGAAGAATCCATTTTACCTTCTGATACACGAGTATGGAGATAACAATCAATGACAACACACAACACACACACACACACAACACACACCACACACACACACACACACAACAGTTGTTTCTTTCTGTTCCTCACACATCAAATCATTTCTTGAGGACGGTACAGCCTATTTCTAACATCATATTAACATTTAAGGATTAAGTGATAGCAATTTTACGAACACCCATACTTAATTTTCTATTCATGGCAAACCTCGAAATTGTTTAATGTTAAAGAAGAACCATTATTAACTGGAAGCAATTGACAGATTTTCCGAATGCTGGGCTATTCTTCGAGAAATTTCAACGCTTTCAGTCCAGAACCTCTGCAAACAAATGGAAAACAGTGGATCCACAATGGCAGTAATGGTCACATCAGTCGATCTACAATCTGAGCTGTTGTAAGTCAGTCAACCCAACAATGCAACCTCATTATTCAATCGTATATACTTTAATAATATCTATATCTATGTATATTAATATATATATTATATATATTATATATATATCTTCTTCTCTTCTTTCGGCTGCTCCCCGTTAGGGTCGCCACAGCGGATCATCCGTTATGATCCGCATACTGATTTGGCAGCAGGTTTTACGCCGGATGCCCTTCTGACGCAACCCTGGTCGCTTCTTACGACACAGGATAAGGATTGGGTTTCGCCATATATTCCGGGCTGCCCCTACACCCTCTCATAGCGTGGCCCAGCGCAGAGCTCCCGTCCTCAAGCATCCTCCAACCCAAGGCCTCCGAGTAGCCGGTTACAGGCGCACGCCCTACGCCGTATATATATATATTATACATATATAATATATATATATATATATATATATATATATATATACATATATATATATATATATTGTTGTGGGGCGGGGTCGGTGGCCGAAACAACCACTAGGGGGGAAAGCTTGCGTCGTCTCCCACAACTCCCCAAATTGTTGGCCGTCGCTCGGATAACTCCGCGAGCCGGGGTCGTTTAACCGACGTGGTCGCCAATTTCAACTGCGTAGCGTAGGGTGTATTTGTCTATAACCAATTTACCTAATTTACTACGCGGATTTCGACTTCCGGGGGAAACCACGCCCTCGGCACGTCTTGCTCGAACCAGGTCACTCTACCGACTGCTGGTAGAGTTCCAACTACCGACTACCAAATCCGATTCGGGTGCAGCCGAGCGGAAACTGCAAAGCCGTGCCAGCTGGAATGAACGGATTATCGGGATAAAACCCCGCCTTCAAGAAGGGCAGAAACGGACTGGAATATTTATACAAATGTTTATTTACAACAAAAAGACAAAGCAAGAACTTGACGCGAATATGCAAGAAGGAATATTTACAATGAGCAAAAACACTTATTCAGAATCTACTTACAAGACGGGCCCACACGCAGAAGACGGGCCCACACACACACAAAATGAAAAGAAACCAAGAGTCTTTATTGGAGACCCTCGCAGCCGTGGAGAGAGACAAGCTGGGGGTCAGAGTTCGGTGGTGTACCTGACCGTCGGAGGAAAGGCGTGCTCCGCGATGCGGCACCTGACAAAGGTCGTTGGTCCGGTCCCCAGTCGCACATTGGGACTCGTGGTTCGTGACGGAGCTCGGGTGGTGAACAATCGGGGTCCACGGAGGGAGGTCAGGATCGCTCTGTCCTTCCTAAAGACTCCTCGTAGCAGCCACCGTGAAACTCCAGAACCCCGTACAGCCACTG
>CM068965.1:63644900-63678092 GCA_035128595.1 Eptatretus atami | reverse complement strand
TAACCTTGTCGGGCTCGTGTTGAGAGCTACAACAATGCACGCAGAGAGGCATGGACAGAGGGTGGGAGTGGAAGACAAAACAGAGGGGGAACAGAGACATTAGGAGATTATGGGGGAGGGGGGGCAGGAACTGCGGGATACACAGATGACTAAAGGATTTTCGGGAAGGAAAGCGGAATTGGATTCTGTGGGTGGTTTGGGTAGATTAACGGTGGGTAGAAAGATCAAGAATTTGGATGGGGTTGAATCCACTATCGTGTGTACTAGTACGAGGCGGAGGAGATAAAATGAAAATAGGGTGGTGGTGGAGCAAATAAAGAAATACAAGTAAAAGAGGGAAAAAAAACAAATACTAACAGCTGTTTGAGCCTGGGAGGGAAGATGGATTTTTGCTTTTTTTATTTTTTGTGTTTGTTTGTCTTGCTTTTAGAACAGAGTGAGGGAGTTTAGTTCAAAAGTGGGAAAGAGGACTGACAGAGTAGACGGTGAGCGTGATTCGTGTTTTTGGAGTTTTACCAGAAGGAGCTTTGTTTCGTGGACCTTGAGGCCTGCGCGAAATATGGGGTGGACGAATGCGCAGACAGGTCAGGGGGACGAGCAGAGAGGGGCGTGGAAGACAGAAAGACCCGATGTGCGGTGATGAGGTGGAGGCCCAGAGATCGCCTCTCATCCAGGAGATTGAGTATGTATATGCTTGTTTGCTTTTTGTTCTCATTTTATTCTTCTTATCTGTTATGTATGTCTGGTTAATCTTTTCCAGTGTTGACCTTGTGAATCCCCTTCTTCATTCACCACTCTTATGATCTCTCTATAATCTTCTTTTTTGCTCACATGTTCCGTGAAGAACAAAAGCGTTGCAATGAGTCCGTCAGTGATGCGGAGTTCGACACTGGTTCTAGAATACTGTAACTTATATTTAGCCGTGGCAAAGCCCTGCATTAAATGTTCTGTCTGGTTCAGATTTATCCCTTTTTAACTATGTTTATTAATCCCTCTTTGGAATCTTCTTTCAGAACTGAGCCCAACTTGATCTTCACTTATCCAAGTTGCTTTTGCTGGACTCCATCTTAATGACGAATATATTTTCCTTAATGTGGTGATCTAACTGCACACACTCTGGATGAACCTGCAGAGACCTTTATCAAATGACATGTGATATTTGCAGTTGATATCCCTTCGTGCTGAAACATTTTGCATCATTGCTTGGCCTGGATATTGAGAGGTGGCTAAACAAGTATATTTGCCAGCGTACTCCTCTTTATTACTGCACTCATACATACCTGAAGTGTAGTCCCTGTTCCCCTGATTCTCGAGACTTTTATTTTCCTTCATGACATCCATTCACCAATTTACGCACTCAATCAGTGTAGCTAACTGTTTTGTGGTCGGTACATATTAAAATATTTTTGTTGTGGATATCTTTTGTTAAATCTAGAGATATCAACCAGTGCCTGCCTTTTATACAGTGGAAATGGTCAATAACTTAATGATTTCTTGAAATGTGGGCTAGCATTTACGAAAATTACTATCGACGCAATTACTTTGATTTTTTCCATGCTGCGTGTACTTGATGAGTTAACTTTTCCTACTTAGAAGTTTCTAGTGCAGTTGATGTGTATAATATATATATATATATATATATTTATATAGTATTATATATTATATATACATATATTACAATTATATAATAATTACATAAATATATAATATTATACATATATCATACTATACATAATATATACTATATATTATATATACATGTATATACAACATATATTATACATATATATAAATAATATTACTATTATACATATTATATACCACCTATATATACATAAATATATACATTAATTACATATATATACACCATATACTATACTATATATATTTAATACATATTAGTAAATATTATACAGTTAGTGTTTACATAATAATAAAAAATATAGTATATATATATAACTATGTGTGTATGCCACGTAGTATAGGTTATATAAATTAGTATTTATATGTTATATATATTTTATATATGTATATAGATTATATTATATAATATATAAATATCTATACTATATTTACAGTTTTTATATTATTACTGGGTTTTTAACAACCCCAACATATGTATTTATATATCTTTATATTATATTTATATATATATATTATTATTATTATTTATAGTAACGGTTCCATTATTTTCCATCTTCCTCTCTTTCTTGGAACCTTTCTTCGATTGTTTACGTCGCCATTAGGCTAGCTATCAGTTCCCTCTGCAATAATCACCTGATATTTATGACGTGTCAAATTGCTTGAGCTCAGTTATATTGGCATGAGCAGCGGATATCTGTATTGCATGAGGGTGAAAATTCATTGTGGTAATGCCATGTGTTTATATGCTAATATGAAAACTCTTTATTGTTCGTATGACAATAAGTGGTGGTTGGCTGTTTTCACAGTTATTCAAACCTCATTCTACGAGTATTTTAGCAGTGAATGCAACCGAACTGAAACGGGCTGATGGAGCGCTACCTCGCCAGCCTGAACAGTTTACGTTTTTGTATCCCACGATAGGGCGCGTCTCGTGGATCGGACTTTACCGAAATCGATCGGCTTGTTCTTGTTAACTTACCGCAAACTCATCCAAGTTTGTTTAATAATCCGTCCACCTTTTTGAGATATTCATTTCTATATTATCGCTTGATGGCCTATTTCTTAATGGTAAGCTCATTTAGTTTCCGTATCCGTCCGGATCTTCACGAAAACTAATTCTTCATCCTTGTCAACACCAACCTGTCATCATTTCGTTTTTGATTCATCGGTTAAATCCTGCTCACAGCCAGACAAACAAGCGGACAACTAGAGATGACAACATAAGCGTCGTTCATTCGGTGGTGGAGGTAAGGTGAGTAAAAATCGCATCTCCTTGACATTTGATTGCTTACCAGGAGATCGAAAATTTGCTTGTAGACATCTGCAGTACTCTAGATTCCTACTCATTGTAATCCACCTTGCTATTATACTGTACTTTATTGACAAAATGTTGTTGGTGTTGTGCTGTGCAGCTGTGACTGCTGGTTGCCATCATTTTCTGGAGTGGGCTGTTGCTTGCTTTGCAGTGCCTGGTTACCATAAGCAGGTACTCAATTTTGCCGACCTCGGAAGAGATGACGGCTGAGTCAGACCTACCTATGTTATTTCACAGCACAACAGGGCTCAAAACTCAAGCCCCTAAGACCCTAGATATTAGCAGCGTATTTTAACCATTAGCCAACCCAGTCTTATGGAAGTTTGTGTTTGGACGTGGAGACATCAACAAACATGAATCAAAATATGCTCACCATGGAGCAGGAGAGGTCACACTCTCCCTCCTTTGCTCTCAATGAAGGATAAACCCTGAAACGTCACTTCTCCTTGCTTTCCTGGCGGTTGCATACCGATAAACGTTCTGTGGATTCATCCTGGTTCATCTGTCTGCATGTAGATCGGTCACTTGCCTTTCAGCGAGCGATGGTTCTTCATCTGTGGCAAAGGAGTTGCGGGTACTTGCAAGGCTATCACGAGAGCTTGGCATTGGTAGACAGATCTCATACGGATATGCTGTTGTGCTTACAATGTGAGGCAACCTTCTGTCCACAGTGAGCTATTTGTAAAGATGACTCTGGGCTGAGTATTTCCGATTATTTAGAGTCTAGGGGCCTATGAATGTTTTTTATTTCACCGAACATGGAATTATTACAAAACAATGGCTGTAAAAGTGACAGATTAAATGACTTGTTTGTCCAGCTTTCGAAGCTGGAATTCAGATGCCAGCAGTCCACCAGGTAATGTCCTGAAATGGAGATAGATGTTTTGGAAATGTTTACACATCTCCTTGATAATTTAAAACACTAAAGGCAACCTTGTGATATTTCTCAACACTAACCACACACCACCAGACCACAATGTAATTTCTATTGTTGGTTGCAGGTCTTCAGGTAAAGCATAGCATACTGATGCAGTTCTGCAGCTTCCAATATGAAATAGCATTAAAATGCAATGGACAAATAATGTGTTGCACCAGAATATCAGAACTGGAGGCGGATTCACTTGTGTTCTCCCTTTGTAGTAAGTTTTTTTTTTAATATACTCTCAAAGACAAGTGTCCTGAAACAGAGAGATGCTTTACTAACAATTAAATAATTAAATGTCCTATGCATGGCCAATATTTCTTGTCCGTCGGTGTGAGCAATGGAAAGAAAAACCTCCACAACTATTCACTGCCATGGCTCACAAACTGACAGACAATGTTAACTAAGTAGATCGTGAACCTTTTTCGATTCATTTTCTTATGTGAAGAATTGCCACACGCATTGATGCTTACAAAACTGACCAAGCGTTTCGAGCATCATCTGCCAGGAAACAACCATCTGTCTACATTTTACAATTTCTTTACAACTGACTACTTTCACAAAAATTATCTGTTAGGAGGGGATTTGCTTAGGAGTTAGTTAGTGCTGTCAGCAAGGGCTTCTTGGCCCTATGGCATCTTTTGGTCATTATTTGCTCGCAGCACAGAGCAAAGGTTGAGGAAACAGACAATCTGCATGAATGGCCTACTTTCAAGCATCTCCAAAATTCTGACTCTTCTTGGTGCCCTTCTGCTGCCTCCCTCGCTATGATACAGTCAGTGCCCTGTTGGTTCACGAAAATATTTCACGAAATCACGTGACCACTATATTGTTATTGGTGTGTGTCGTGTTGTCTGTCTGTCTGTTGTCTGTCTTTATGTCTGTCTGTATTGTCTGGTCTGTATGTCTGTCTGTCCGAGGCATGTCCGTGGCGTTTTTGAGTCCGTCCTGATGAATAAATGTTTTGGTGGGGGTTTATTCTCATATCTTAGTTGTGTTTTTCCTGAAAAAGATGGGCGTGGTGCGCCCTTTGGCGGAAGCCAGCCAAAAACATAGTGTGCTATTAGGGGGTAAGCGATTTTCAAATTTGCAGTCTATCTCCGTTAGCGGTTGTCGATCGGGAAGGTGTTTCGGTATTGTTAGCCCAATGCGATCTGCAGCCCACGGAGCTCGTATTATTCATTTTCGGGCCCAGGTTCAAGCTCCCAGGTCGAGACTGAGCAACTGCGGATTTTGACATAAATCCATCTTCTTCGAGGGTTGTGAATCTGGCAGGGGTGTTCGGGTATTTGGTGCCGAATGGCACTGCAATCCCACTCGGAGCTCGATTTTTCATTTTTCGGCCAGGTCCGAATTAGAAAATTCGATTTTGACTAAATATACGACCGCCCAGACTTTGGATTAGTGGATGACAATTTTTTAGTGCTATCTTGAGGTCATTTCCCACTGAAGTCTTTGGAACCATTTCTCATTCGTCGCACACCTTGCCGTGGCCCCCTTACGGGTTGACTTTTTACGCTGTTTCATCAAACGTATGGACTGAATCCGATGAGTGCGACGCAATGCTATAAGCCTTATGACGTTGTCTTGTTCCTGGATGTTCCAGAGGAAGTTTGCACCAAAGGTCATATCCTTGACCTTTGACCTTTAAGTTCGGCAAAGGTTCACATTTTCAAATTGTGGATCGAAGCCGGGGTTTTCGACTCTTTCTTCCGTTCGAATAACTCGCAGATATAAGCTGCACGTATTCTGTTTCTATATTTTAATGTCCCAACCTTTTTTGGTGACCTTTAGGTTATGCAGTTCAATTTTTTGAATATGGTAGACATCGCGAAACGGGTTTTCGTCTATTTTGCAGCTTAATAACCTGGTTCACTTTCGTATCCACTGCATGTTATCGTTTTTTTTATACTTGGTCACATTATCGAAGTTGTGTCCTCCTTGACTTTCTGAAACATTTCACATCGTTCAGAATACCGCTCGTGACCGCATTGCTGTCTTCAGACTGTTTTGAACTCTATTCTGTTCTCCTCTCTTACGTTGTTGACAACCCATCGCTTCACGTCATTTTCTGCGTTACCCTTCCTCTGTATAATATCACCATGTGCCTCCTTTCTTCCACTGCACTGCCTCTCTTTCGGATAACAGGCTTTCTCACAGTGTGTTCCCTTGACTTCTTAAAGCTTGCCTCGATTAAAGTACCATCATCTATAACATTCTCATTCAATTATCTGACTTTCCAATTTTCTTTCTTTGCATTCCATCCGAGGACTCTTGTTTTTTAGGCTAACCTTTCCAAGTCTAGGTAATAGAGAAATTCAATGGTTACTTAAGCGATGTTTGCATCTCCGATGATGTAAAAGAGCATCAAATAGTGATAGGGGAAAGATTCGCAGAGCAATTTTCATGTGAATATGGATCTCAAACATCCAGATACATTTTCAAGACAAACAGAGTGGGAAGACTGGGTATCACATTAAGCTCTTGAGAATGTCTTTTAAAAATTACAAAATACGTAATGTTTGGATGGTAGATGGAGATTTCATGAGGAGTTGATTGGTGGTTAGTGTTGATTGTTGTGCCTCGGACCATGTAGGATAATCTGCAATGTATGGCGTTTTAGGAAACTGCTGAGCTAAGTGGTTAGTGTCACAACTTGGGGCGTGGTTGCGAGTTCAATTAGATGGGATTAGAGGATAAGTTCCCTCCCGAGTATGTGATTGCCCCTGTGACCTTTGCCTATGATTCGTTTTTTGCTTTCAAGGTCAGCGAAAACAAGGTCCAATCCTTAAACACAACACTCGAGCTGCATGTCCAGGAGGCAAGAAGCCCCGCTCAAGGGGTAACGCCTGCACCCACCCCTGGGTGGAGATTAATGGGCGTGACGTTAGTTAAGAGGGTGGGTAAAGAGCGTCTCTGTAGGGCGGTGGAAGTCGTCCAATGCAGAGGAAAGAAAAGGTCGCGCTGTGTTGTGTGCGAGTACGACCTAGTATGGGATGGTAATTCGGTGAGTTTGAACATGACCAGAGAAAATCTGAAGACGTGAGATGGCTTCATGGGCGGGAAGATTGAGGCAGGATTGGGTGTTCTTGGGAAGGAAAAGGAAGAAAATAGGTTATGGGGGATGGCAACCGAGTAAGGGGGTCTCGCTGGCTGGCTACGTCTGGACCGATTCGTAAAGTATAGCAACACAATTCTCGTTGTCGATGCGGTGATTTTGCCGCGTGACGCGCAAGATGAAGTTCATCGACTGTTGGGCTGTCGTGCGAGATGGGCTCAAGCCTGCATGTTGTTGCAAGTTCTGGCGAGCGAGCCTCGGCATTTGAGGAGGAGCGGCATCGATTCCCTCATCGTGAAGCGGAGCTTCATGCACAGCTTGTGCGTTCTCTGGACGAAGGGACATCCACGCTACCTCTGTATGCTTTCCGACGGACACCGAGCTGGTGCCATTTTTTGGGCATTTGGTTTCCCATCACACAGATGATGCAAGTTTCGGACCCCAAGCTCATTCAAGATTCATCCGCCGGGCATCGAGCTAAGTGTCGGGGATAAAGGAGGGTGATTTTTATTTTATTTTATTCCTGTCCCCTTGTATTTAGTCTGTTGTGAGTGTGCTCAAATTAGATTTGGTACCTCTGTCTGATTTTTTCTTATAACTGTTGATTTTCTGTTTATTAATATCATTTATTTAACTTTGCTGGTTCGATGTTCTGTTGTGGGATTGCAGTAAACCCCAATGTGCCTCGCGTCTTATGCCGCCTTTTCCTTCGCCGCGCGTTGGCCTAATCCTGAGATCTCGCTGTATCCTCCAAGGAATCGTTTGGCATCCTCCGGAGGACACCATCGACCCCTGTACCTGACAAATGGTTGCCAGGAGTGGGCATTTTTTGTGCCCACCCACCAGCCCTACGGTGGCAATGAGGTTAGGATTTTTAAACATCTGGACCACATATTGATGCCGAGCGAGCTAAAGCTTAAAAAAACAAACTGGGACATCGAAATTTTTTAATGATCACCTCTCACCACTGAGGGAGAGGAGTTGTCGGCACATGGAGGTTACAAATGTTATAGTTATTGTGTCTGTAGAGAAGAGACCGTCTGTGGAATTTTAGGGGATAACTTTAATTTTGTTTTGCTGAGGCCAAAGATGTTTACTATTTTTACTAAGAGTTTATCAAGAAATTTCAATAATTGAATAGGTGGTCTTGGTCTTAGTGAATAACCTTCAATGGGGTTCGCTTCTCTAACTTTCGGTAATAAACTCTCTACAACTAGTTTACCTAAACATAGGAATCGAAGCTGAGCCTATCTTCCTGCTTGTTGGAAATGGACAAATAAGAACTCACGGATTGCCCATCAAACTTTGGGTAGACTTCTTACCAGACCCGTGTTGACAAAAAGCGTCCAATCAAAAGTTCACATGTCTGCATGAACTGTGCTGGAACTCTTGATATATTGTAGCTAAAGACTTGCTTTGGAACATGACCTTCAGAAAGAACATAAAAAATCTTTAATATGACATAACAGAGACATCTTTGAAGGCATGATATTAAACAACAGGCGTTCTTCTTTTATGCAAACCTCCATGTGGTGAAGTTCGGATCGGTTAAAATTGTGACCTGTAGGCCAGACAACAGGTGCGACAAAAGACAACACAGACGACGACAGGATACCATAAATCGACCACAATATACTTGAAAAATCTTGATGTTTATCAGTTAACAAACGTACAGAAAGGGTGAAACATTACCTCCTTCACCTTCTGGTGGCGGGGTGTAACAAAATACGTCAGAAAGTTTCTGTAAACAACTTTCAAACCAACATCGACAGGAATTCACTTTATAAAAACGCTTCACGAAGTACTTTGACAAACATACTGACTCATTCTGACACTGTAGGAGTGGAAGTCCTAGTTCTTTCACTTGGATTGGATAGGGTAACAAGATAATGGTCATGTTTGTTGAATTGACGAACTTCACGACGAGCAGTTAATGGAAGGTCGAGAGGTGAGGCTAGGAGTGGTGTGGACGAAGCAGATAGGGATCTCTAGAATCTTTTCTTGCCTCCTAGCCATGAGATGCCTCATGACATGGAGCTTTGACTCATGCACTCCACTTTGCAGTTTTTGAGAAAAGAATGAAACCTCTAGAAGCCTACCAGACAGTGTATTCCAGCCTTTACTGCATAGTCAACACCCTCTATTATCATCATTACAATCAACCACTGAATCCAGATGATTTTCTTGGCATCCGGGCTGCTGCATAAACCTGGAAGTTAATGTCAATGGACGGCTCTCCAGAACAGTTAAATGCAGTTCACCATCAAAGGTGCTAGCATTTCACATTGAATACTTTTGCAATCCTTGCTTGCCAAACTTGCTGCACAATCATTGCCCTACGGCTGAAGAAAGGCCTAACATGCATGCTCAAATGCAAGCGAAGCACCCTTGAAGAGTGACAAGTAAGTTATGGTTTGATCAAGACCTTACACATTCTTGCTATCTGTCATTGGATCAGATATAGGCCAAAGAGATGTGTGTGTTCAACTTAAATTTCAACTTATAGCAAAGTGGTTTGGGCCTTATTCAGAAAACTTGACAAGCACAATCGCTATCCTACTCTCACAAAGTGAATACATGATACAATACAGATACTCTTTTGAGTTAACATAAAGGTTCTCTGAAGCAAAGAGGAATCAGAACATATTGCATTTTCTACGGAAGCGTATGTCTTTCAAGGCTCTCTTAGACCCTTTTACAGAAAAAGTGAGTGTCAGTGAAAGACGCGAATGAGCGATAAAAACAAATGGCGGGAGGCAGAGAAGAATGCTCTCTTCCTGGAAACCTTTTCCCATCTTGGATTGAAAAGTCAGGGCACAAGTCGCTACCTATTTACTCATGTTTCACTCTTATAGATATCCATCCCATTTGAAACGAGCCGTGGGTGGGTTGTTGTTTCTTTCTGTGAACTAATTCTGGCTTCACATTTAATATATTGAAGATCTCAGATACAATGCGGTTGCGCTGGTACTCTTCATTCCTTTGAATTAGGGGCTACTTCATGCTTGCGTCCTTTCCCAAGCACTTCTTCAAACTTTACGGTTATGTGCCAATTATGCTCACCATATTTGCACCATGGATTAACCTGGTTTTTGCAACAAGCTGACGAGTCAGAAAAATGTAGCCACTTTTCCTCCTGACCTAACATATTTTTGTAGACGATTTATATTATGCCGGTATCAGTGGTCATGTCAGTATCACAATGGCAAGGCAAAAGGCGTCAAACACAGAAATTTAGAAGATAAACAGCAGGACAAGGACATAGATGCATCACAATATAAGAAGGAAATCAGGTTCTGCCTGTTTGAGGTGCAAGATGGGAAGAAGCAGGACCAGACCAAGAGGAGACCAGTAGTCCATGCGCATTTAAAATGAAAGCTTTCCACACCATTATAAAGCTGGGAATGTAAAGGAGAACAATTTGACCTACAAGAGTGCTTCAAGTGACGTCGGATTTGGAGCCAGCTAGCGTTGGAGAGATTGTATCCCACTCAAGTCATGAAGTTCGATCGTGAGGACAGAAGCTTGCTGGAGGCC
The DNA here is from genome assembly GCA_035128595.1 of Eptatretus atami. Lineage (NCBI taxonomy): Eukaryota > Metazoa > Chordata > Myxini > Myxiniformes > Myxinidae > Eptatretus > Eptatretus atami. Next base: position 63,667,616 of record CM068965.1, on the reverse strand, counting down.
ATGTCTCTCCTAGCGTCTGGACGACAATATATATTGGGGGGGTGCAGGCTGGTCTTCCGGAGGGACAAAGTGAAAAACATTAGTTCTACCTATGCATCAAACAGCATGCTAAGTTATATGCCAGTTAGTGCATTTCAAGATAACGAAGACATCGCTTACTTTCGCCAGAGAAGAATGATGTGGTGGGGTATGAGCAGGAAATTTCAGTGAGTACTATCCTGCACAGAGTGCGTATTCTCAAAAAATGTGATCCAACTGGATTTTTCTTTGCAAAATTAAAAGATAATTGATCGACCACTATGAGAACAGGATTTTTTTATTTTTTTTTTTGTGCAGTTCTATTACATTGTGAGTACTTGTTTGCAGATAGCTCGTACACCTGAATGGAATCAGTTGTAACAGACAATAATTGAACAGCAGATTTGGATGTGGGGAGAGCCCAACAGCAGTTAGCTGAACGGCAAAGATTATGAGGTAGACTTGGACTGTGGTTGAGGAGGCCATCAGAGGGGGGCGAGGGGTCAGGCGATGCAGCATGGGGAGATAGAAGGATAAGAAGGAAGTTCCAAGTCTCATGGAGGGAAAACTAGAACTTGACTGAGTGGACGGTGGGCAGTTATCGCGGGATTTATGAGTTTCACCAGAGGGGGTTCATGGTGGACCATATGTGCCCTGTCAAAATTTCTGCGGGTGGACAAAGAACAGAGGTGCAGAACAGAAGGGAGGCGTGAAGACAGAGAGCACCGATCCTGTCTGCGATGGGAAGGTTGTAGCGCCTCATTACGACGCTTCATCATGGGCAGATTCCAATAATCCTTTGAAGGCCTTTGGTTTCTACGTTGCAATGCTGAGGCAAGATTCTGAGCAGCAGAGCCAGCCAACAGAAAGAGCAGTTACTCCATTAAGCTGCAGTGAAGTCCTTACCGGATATTTTTCATATCTATCCTTATACCCATCAAGAAAGCATCCCCCCTGACATGTATACCCATAACATATTCTGCTCCTCTTTAACTACCACAAATACACCTCTTCGCATATAAGCCCCTGCTCCTACCGCTCTGGTACTTTTCTTCCTACCCTATCTTCCATTTCTGCTCTATATAAACAACGACTCTACCAAGCTTAACTACTAGTCATCAATCCCCTTTTACTTCTTTTCTTATCCAAACGCTCTCCGACCCCACCGACACGGTCCTACCCTGGCACCTATTAAACTTCTCATCAATGCCTACTCTTTCCTCACCTAGCTCTCCTCTTCCTCATACCATCTACATCACTCCTTCTCGTCTGTGATTATCATATGGCTCTTACCCCTCCCTTGCTCTATATCCTATTCTACCTCTTCACTATCATTAATATTTCTCTCCCATTCCCTCTCTATTCTCCTTTCTCTCGTACTACGTCCTGTATCCTTCCCTGTCCTACCTCGTCATAAATTCGAACATTCCCTCATATACTCCCTTCCCTCATCTCTTCGTTCTCTCTATTTCTTCAACTCAATATCATTCTATATACTGTCTATCCTCTATAACATATTCCTTTATCTACCTTTATACTTATACTGTCTGACCAGTACCTAATCCCTCTCACTTACTTTACAAGTGGTATGTGGTTATCATGTTAGTGTTTGTGTTGGAGGTATTGTTTTCCCTGCCTTTACACCAACAGACTTCCATTAGCTCTTATCTTTTACTGTTTTCAACGTTGGCCCTTGGGTGGGTAATAATCTCTGCTAGGGGTGTCTGGGTTTTACGTTCTTTATTCTGTGGAGCGATCTCAATACGTATTTTCCTGCAGTGGTGGTGTTGCTTCGGATATGTTTGAAATGGTTTTTTATATGGATCGATACTTATCGTGTTTGTGTGGTGATCTCATGTTGGTCTGTGTGATGACGGAGATGGGTCGATCCTCTTTCGGATGGTCTGGGGCGGTCTTCTAGTGTGGTCCCTTGTTACGAGCTGGTTGGTTCAGATTTTCTCCCTTTGGTCCATGTGCGATGGTTGGGTTGTGGTCCGGGCTTCGAGGTACTCAGTGTTGGATTTCGGGTTGGTGTGGAGTGTGGCGGGAAACTGAGTTATGCATCATTTGGCATTATTGTTTTGCATCGTTGGTTTGGTGCTGGGTGGTGTGCGACCTACCTTTGTGGTCTGGTACGATGTCGGGTTCCGTCTGTTTTGTCCCGCCGGAAACTGAAATTTAGTGCGGTTATTCATTAGTTGCTCTTTTTGTGTTCATCGGTGTCTTGTGGTGGTTGTGTTGCTCTTGCTTCTTCTCCGACCAGAAGTTGCATCCGGCGTGCCGTTGTAGTTTGTTTGCGTGGTCCCTTTATTTTTTTGTTATGTGTATCCCCGTGTTTATGGTACCCTGGTGGTAGAGGGGTGTTTTGATATTGTGTTTTTGTTTTGTGTGTGTGTGTGTTGGGTGTGGGGTGGCTGGTTGTGTAGATGGGTTTTGGCTGGGATTGGCGTTTCTCGGATCTTTCTTCCATTGGCGATCTATATTTGTCCTTCCTTTCTTATGCATTTTCATCCTGTTCTTGTTTTTTTCATCGTATTGCTATGCTCCGTTTTCCTTACTCTGATGTTCGTCCTTTTATGTTCCCTCAACTTTTTCCTCCTGTGAATTTTGTGCTTATGTACTTTCTCATATTCCATTTCTATCCCAGTTTCTGTCTGTCGACATCATTGTTTTCCACGAGTTGTCCGCTTGTAAAAAAAGATCCTTGATGCATGTATATTTTGAATTTTGATTTTGTTTGACTTATTTGGCTTAATGCGGGATTGAGGTGCTTTGGTTTTTCTGTGGTGTTGTTGGTGTCTTTTGGTTTCATTCTTTGTCCTGCCGTTGCTTTCTTTTTTAATGGTCAGTGGTGTGGTGGTTCCTATCTTTTTTGGGGTACTGGTAGGCTCTTGTTTTATTGTCTTGGTACCTTTGTGGTGTTTTGTTTCTTTCCTGTTCTTGTTCCTTTCCTTGCTTGCCCTGCATTGTTTTCTCCATACGTGATCATTCTGTTCTTGTGACTGACTTTTAGATTTATTTATTTTTAGGGTTTTCGACCATTTGGCGAGTGTTATCTCCCCTGGCTTCGCAAGGACTGTACTCTGTGTCTGTGTCCTTAACTCTGCCATTCTTTGATTGGATTCTCTGCTCCTTGTTTATTGTGTAGTTTTTGCTTGGGTGTACGGTTGGTTAGGCGTTGGGTGAGGTTCTTGGTGTCTATTTCTTTGTTATTCTGTGTTTTTTTGGGATATGTTTCTTTCTCTATTGTTGTTGAGATTTGGTATTTGCTTTTTCGTTGTTTTTGGGCGATTGCGAGGACCTTCGGTTATTTCTATAATCTTGCTGCATGGTGTATAGGATCGGCTCCTCCTTTGACTTCATATGTTTCTTCTTCAATTTGTGTGCCTTTGTTTGTTCTGGGTTGCTGTCTCTCTGCTCCTTGCTTCCGCCATCTAGCGTCTGAGGCGGTCCTATTCGTTTGTTCTTCCATTTTGTTCCGATCGTATTTGTTTGGTCGTCTCGTAAACCACCTCTTTAACCTAACTGTGTCTTTTGCACCTGGAAGGTGGAATTTTTACGGCTTGACTGCTGTGATGGCTATATGTATCCTCTTGCATTTCTGCTTAACTCTCTCTCTCTTCTTATTAATTCCCCTGCCTCTCCTCTATGAATCCGCAACTAAGTCACGTGTGTTCCTGTGATCAGTTTATTATTCCGGGTTGATTCCCGTGTTATTTTTTGTATTGTCCTTTTGGTTAGCGTGTGGACTGTTGTGCCGATTCGCTTTTCGGGTGATTTCTAGTTTGTTCGCGTGGTCTTGTGTGGGTGTTGTTTGGTGTGGGGGGTTGTGCGCGTGGGCGCCTTGTGCAGGTGGTGGCGGTCGAGTGTCCCTGTGTGTGGTCGGTGGGCACTGGGGGTGATGGGGGTGGCTGGGAGGTGGTTGGTCTTATCTCGTGTTATCAGGCTTATCTGCTGTCTTAGGAGTAGTGCTCTTTCCTGTTTGGGCTGCTCTTTGCTTGCCTATCAGTTCTGTGTTGGCTGTGAGACGTGGCCGTGGCTGGTAAGTGGGAATGATCCACTTCAAGTGCAGGAAGTCTTTGTTTGACTGGTTGGTACCATTCAGGCGGCTGGTTTGTGAGCAGGTTTGAAATGGGATTTGCCCAAGGAAAGTATTTCGCTGACCATTGAGCAGGGTTTGAATAATGAACTTCCTCATAGATGTTTAAAAAAAAAGTAGGACAGACAGTCCTTTTGAGGAGTGTGTGAGAGTTTGGTCAAGATGAGAAACACATGTCCCAAGTGGTTTAACCAGCTTCGTATTTTGTGAAGGCCGAAGGGAGGGATCTGCCGACCTGCCTATCCTGACAGATGATGATTCGTTATCCAGAGATGGTTTGCTCAGTCGCCTCAGCAATAGTAGAGGTTTCTCCAGTCAGGAGCTCATTCTGAAGATCATTTACGGACTGAGCCCAGAACACGTGCCTTGGGGCACTCCACCGGATGACAGGGGGTAAAATGAAGGAGTCGGTCCGCTCACTGTTGGTGTGAGGAGGTAGTAGGGACTTGGGAAGCTGTGTGGGTATGCTTGGAGTATAGCAGAAGTTGGAGAAATGCAGGTGCCAACTGTGTCAAAGCTCCGAGTTGTCCGGCAGCATGTCTTCAAGGTTAGAGCTGACCAGTCTTTGACCAATTAGTCATCTGAGGATGATGCATTGGAGGAAAGGGATGATTTTTTGATCTGTCAACTCGAGGATGGATTCCGTATGTACCTTGCTGATGATGAAGTAACTTGATCGGGGTCTCTACGTTGAGGTGAGCAGTTTTTGCACTTTTTGTGCACGTGGTTAGTTGGCTGATTTTCCAAGTGATGGCGGATGGCTTAGGTAACAATTTATGCTTGGTGAAAGAAGAGAGAGAGGATGTGTAGGCAGATGAGCAGTTTTAGGATACTTGAGTTGATGCATCCTTCCAGTTGCAGCGAAGTCGAGGGTTGAAGAGGAACTTCTCCACCTTCTTCAGGTGCAAGACACAGTTTAGGTATGACAGTTAAGGGTGGGTACGAGAGCGAGCAAAAAGGTAAGAGTGGGGAGCAAATTTTGAAGAAACACGAATTAGGCTATCCGGGTTTTCTTACGTGCGGGAGTCGGCTGTGGTTAGCCATTGATAAATATGGAGAGGAAGGGCATGGGGGGTGGCATTCCAGAGAAGACCTTACAAGGCACCTATCAGATTTTGGAGGAAGCAAGTGTGAAGTTTCATTATTGAGGGCTTGGGACAGATGTTTTCGTGGCTTCTCTTGGTTTTGTGGACCAACAACTGTGCAGATTTTTTTTAGAATAATGAGATTTGCTTCGGTCCAGATTGCCTTCCAGAGAAGAAGGCAATTGTTTCAAAGCAATGTCTTACCACAGGATCAGTTCACCATGAGGCAGTAGGAAGGTTTGATATTGCAATGAGACGGGGGATTAATCGTGCTAAGAGAGGAGAATGTTTCTGTGAAAGATTACGGTGAATTAGACATTCTAAGGCGCATTATGGGAGACATCCTTGAAAAGAGATGTGCTTGATTCTGTGCCAAATCTGCCTGAGTGAATGCCAGATCGCGCGTTGCTGAGGCGCTCTGTGTGATAGCAAGGAGATGTTGCTTTCCGCTTGATCACATAACCAATTGGAGCAGTGGCAGAACATGATAATTTATCACAAGTCCAGAGGAGGATTTGCCATGGAGAATCCGGGTTGGAAAGTACAGATTATTCGTCTCTGGACGTCACAGAAGTTCTTTCTGAAGTGGCATGGACTGGGTGACGAGGGGTACCAACACACTCGCAAATTATGGTGACGATTAAAATCCACATGATGAGAAAGAGAGTGTTGGGATAAGTGCCTAAGTTGGTCTGTCATCTGAGAGGAACATGGGAGATGGGTTGTCCCTGTTTGGAGGAGAGTAAATAGAGGTGGCGTTAGAGCGGCAGATGGAAGCGAGGACAGCGAGTAACCATTGGACATATAGGAGAACTATAATTTTTATCACCGTCCAAAGGGGTGGTATTAATTGTGCCATTGGTAGATTGCCAATTAGAACGGTTCATAGATTGGTCTTGTATAATTCAGTTGAGGCCGCAGAGCTATCGTATGGGAGACACATCCATTTCCACTCGTTCTTTGTGGCACATATAAATTTTGAAGCCAGTTCTTGGCTGGAGCAAAGTTGGAAGATTACTTCATAGTATCTTTGACTGAGACACCAATAATATCAATGTAACAGATTCTACATTGACTTAATATTGCGGCCAAAGGCCTTCGTCATCCTTTCGCTTCTGTCAATAAAGGTCAAAAATCCAAAATTGTCATTCATTTTTTTTTCACAGTACGAACTCCTTGGAAGAACAAATCGACGGTTCACAGACAAGAAATTGGGATGAGGGAAATGGAAATTGATGAGAACAGGACTCGAAGCACCAATCACGACGGTAGATCAGATAGTTGGAATTGGGCATAACAGGTGTAGGACAGACCTCGAGTAGATGGGAAGATGTGCTGCTAGCTGATGTTAATGCTGGAGTGAAACAGAGAACAGTATTGGGGAGATAGTTGTGCATGTAAGAGAAGGTGAGACAAATAAATTGAGGAGATTAAGCTTATATACTTTGAGAGCGAGAGGTATTGAGATTCTGAGAATGCATGAAATTATTGGTCTAGTCTTGCGCAATTCTCTCAGCCTCAAATATGAGTACTCCAATCTTGGTCTACACACCACGCGCACACAACAACACACACACAAATCACGACACAACACCACACACATGCCAATACCAGGAAATGATGATCATCATCATGGGGTTATTCAAGGGGATCCAGCATTTCTTCCCTCTGGTTTTGCCTGGCTTCTGTGACCCCACGAGTAACCTCATTTAATGGCAAGGACACTGATGTACCTTACGCAAATAGAGATGTCCAAGAAGATGGAACGTGACACATCTTACTTCTTGTTCGTAGTGCAGCCCCAAGGGGTATGTCGGTGCATCATGGGCGTGGTCACGCTGTGCCCGCTGATGCAATGTTCTTTTGCTGTGTTCGGGCGAATTTGGAATTTGGCAAGGTGTAGGGCGATAGCTCACTGCTGACCTCTTTGCAAATGTACACGTGGATCTAAATTCCCCAACGAACGATTGCCGACTATCTGCTTGTTATCTCTGCACTCAGACAATTTTCAGGTTTTGACTGCGCGTGGCACAGGGCATCAGACGGTACGTCCTCGCCCGATGGATGTTCCGTTAGCGGCGTTTCTACGGGACTTGAGAACCATCCTCGATATTGGGTTTCCATTATGTGGTTCCCTGCGACGTACTCCACCAGCACCAGTATCCGTCCACGGATTTGCACAAACTGTGTGAAGTGAGTAATTACCATCTGCAGGAAGAGTGTGGAGCATTAGTGGCTCACTGAGATTTCCCGGGCTGGCGGCATCCAGCTGCAAAACCCAATTTACATGTGCTTGCTAGTCCAACCAGTCTGTGTCTGAGGTTACCGGTTGGAATGCCGTCGCTGACCCCAATCAGCTCCCCTGAGAGGGCCATTCGCATGGCAGTGAGTCGCAGCACCTGGGAGAATTCTGGGAAGGGGAGTAGGACCGTCTCACAGGGTACCCCCTTCTGGACATAGCGGTTGTACCACATGTCTTCTAGAAGTGACCCGTCCCATGAGCCAGCTGACCTGAATTGATTCAGGCTGTTTTAGTCCATTTCTGCTTGTTCAAGGTCCATCCAAGGGATGGCAAAATTGATGAATCACCATTTGCCCATGAACACCGGAGATTGACAGTTTATGCTGGATCGGGATTCGACCCGGGTACATGCTTATAGAAGCGATTGTGTACACATCTGCCGCTACATGTATGATCATTATTCCTGATATGTGAAACCCGCTGCAACCATTGCCTGCAGAATTACGTTTTTGAATGCTTGGGTACATTTCATTCAATCATCATGTGACACTTAAAAAATTTCCGATGGGTAGGCACTCCTAGGGTTGAGGTTTTTGTTCAATTGTCAACGGTTTGTGGAGAAACAATTTTAAAGTGACGGAGAAGGTGAAATGTGAGGGTGGAGACCAAATGTGAGCTCGGCAAATTTCAACAACATTGCTAACGGCATGGTTGTACTTGCTCTTACTATGTTTATCTTCGCACCCAATTGACTGAAAATTGTAGAACAATAGAAATGGGAAAAAAGGTATTGTGAAGACTATTCTCATATCGGATTTGGCTGAGATAAGTGTGCCAAGTTGCACAATCGTACAGGTTAAACACGAAATGGACAAATAAATTCGAATGAAAAACACTAGCAATTGAAACGAGATCATACAAATCTCCTGGGTACAGTGACGCACCAAGTATGTCACAAAATGCTCAAACAATTAAACATAACTACTGCATATCATAGGCGATCCTGAAACATACCTTTCTCCAAGAAAAAAATATCAAAGCGATCACAATCAAAAAGACAAGTGTTCAATACATTTTTGAATAACAAATTGGATACAATCGGGAGATCAACAAACTAGATATCAAAACTAGTAAATCCTCACCATCACAAAAGTTCGACAAAATTTGATGCATTCCGAAATGTTACCATCTCAATTATATCAATCATCCAAACCCATGATCTTTCTTACCTCCATAACCCCTCCATCCCCCACCGACCCCCAAATCCACCTCCTTCCAATTTCAACTATTCTTGCTGAGGGCGCTGCTTCTTTATCTTGTCCACCCCGATTCATCATCCCGTTACCCTCGTTCTCCCCACTTCACTTATTTTGTCACTCTCATTTTATCTCAACCTCTTTAGTTTTCTCATTTCTTTGTCAACTGTCCTTTTGGTCTGTCCCTCCTTGATCCTTCTAGTGTTTTGCTCTTCCACGGCCTAATCTTGTGTACAACACAAAAATTACCTTGCTGTGCTGAAGGAGGTAGCGTAACTAAAACCGGTGCACGAATGATCACTCTGGATTGGCTGAAGTACATGCAAACTTCAACAGACTAACCGACTCCATTTGTATAGAAACATGAAGACAGTAATCCAGAAAAATATCCCTAACCCACTTTGGAAAAAAATTCCAAAAACAGGTGCGGAATAAGGTGCACATGAGCTTGAACAGGCAACACATTGCGCCCACCATGAGTGCAAAAGAAAAATATAAACGAATATAACAAATACCACTACAACTGCGGAGAGATAAAAGCAGATGATATATAAAAAAAGTGAGTTGGAGAGTTTAGGCATAGACATAAATGCTCATTGCGAATGGCTAACAGAGGTCAGCTCAACTGTGATGGAGAACCAAATCATAACTGGAGAGTTCATAGAACACAATACCCATCAGTGTTTAGTATATGTACTTTCATTCTTAACAATAGTGAGTAGTATAAAATCGTTTTAAATTCTTTTGGAGTTATGCGACTGAAAGCATGTCTTAAAACACCCCGCTTATACATTAATAGATAATGGTATGAGTCAGATCGCGAGATGAAGGCTTATCGCTAGACATTAAGAACGATCAGCAAATTCAAATTGGGCATTTTGTACAAATGCCATATCAGCAGCCATTGTGCCCCAATAGTCGCCCCATCTTCAGATGGACGACCCATGGGGATATTAATGTCCACCAACAACAAATCGCTTCTATTAAGGCTTCCAAGAACCTCCAGTTGTTGCGGACTTGACGTGTTCTGTCGGGTGGTGTTTGTTTAGAGTTGTTAGAGCAGTCCTGGAAATGGGCACGGCATCGGAGAGTGTGCAATATCGTTGGTTTAAAAGGTTGGTCATGTGCTTCTCACTCTAAGCTTTCGAGCCAGTGTTAGAATCTCGCGCCAGCTATAAACTAATAATTCTGTGTTTTGGGGGACTGGTGAATCATCAATGTGTGTGCGTCCCTCAGTAGGATGTTAGAACGCGTCTTTTCCATCTACCGACATTAGTGATACTTGCATGCAGAGTTTAATCGATTGGCCTCGATACATTCCCAGGAAAAATGAATGAGTAAAATTTGGAGGTGGCTCTAAATAGTTTTATTCTAATAGGAGTGAATTTGAAAATTTATCTTTCATCATCATTCTTTACTAATTCTCAATTAACACCTGTGTCTGATAGCGGGTTTGGGTAGTTGCTGATCAAGGGTCTGGTTCAAAGCCCTGTTGCTGCTGATTAACACCTAGGGGGTTGACTCGGCCTGTCATCCTTTCCGAGCGTTGGGCGAAATGATACGGTTTAGCAGCCACAAAGGTCTGCACACGAAGGGAAGGGATTGACGGATTTATTTAAATTGTATTGGTGTTGCGGCAATGATGGCTGAATGCCTCTTCCTGTACAACATCTTCCTTGTAATTTCCTTGTAATTGTGCTAAATCAGGTGGTTCCATTTCCTCATTAATTGCATCTTTTTAAGGTAAATAAACTGACTTGGTAACAAACTTTTTTCCGTAGAGACTCCTTAGCGGAAGTCTGAGCATCGATATCTTTCATTTGCCTCTGTCTATACGTCCATGTCTTGTAAAAAACAACTGTTTAGTTGCATTCCCAGAACTTTTTTTGATTGCTACCAACGATGTTGGTGGCCAAGAATATCTCGTTTCATTGGTTTCGAGCTTTAATCACGATTAATCACTTGACCTGCGCATAAAGAGATCCTCTAGTTTAAAGTTTAACCTGGTTGTTTAAGTCCAAATCCTTTTTTATCTACTTTCTTCAGGCGTTTGCTGACCTCTGTTTCTGCTACCCAGGTTTTGGCACTGATGAAAACTCTGCGGTCTGTTTCTGACACCGGAGGAACAATTTTACTTTGGAAGAAGGCTTAAATAATTCATAACTTGCTGAGAGTTTTATGTGAGACCTTTAAATAAGTGTCTAATATTCCCTGACTTGGTTTACTGTAGCCCAAGGTTGCTTTTGTTGAAAACCGGTTTGTTGAGCATAATATTTTTGATCGGAAGCATAATCATAGCTTATTGCTTTAAGTAATGCTTCATGTAGTGCAATTCCTTCCTCATCTGGTCAATAGGGTAAACAAGTAATATCTTGAGCTTTGCCAACTAAAACACATTGCAATAACACTAGTCCAAGATTACTTTACGCCAACCCAAGTTTTGTCCACTTTTCAAAATGAAGGAAGTATTATCAACTTCTCTCTCATTAAAAGGGAACAAGTCTCACAGTTTTTGCGTAAGTCCCCAAGAGTTTCTACTGGTTAACCGAGCAAATGGGAGTCTGATATTATTCCACCTGTATTTCAAACTTCTCTTAGTTTAAACTCTCGAATCTCCACTCTTTCAGCTTACATTCTTTTCTTTTCTCTGATCTCCAGTCTTTCAGTTTGCATTCCCTTTCTCTTTCTTTTCTTGTCCTTACTCCATCTCTCAGTCCTAAACTTTTCTCTTCTCCCAAATTCTCCACGTTTTTTTACTGCAACTCCAATATTTGCAACTCATTTAACAAATTAAATGCTGATTCATCCAAATGTACTCTCACACAATATGGTTTACAACAATGACAGAATTTCAAGCTCTCTTTAGATTTGATCAGCCTCAAGGTTGACAATTACTTGGCAGATAAGAACTTCAGATTTCTCTCACGTTACTAAGTTCTCCTCATCTGCGTGACTAACAAACTTCTCTACATTCAAATACATTTCGACCATTTGTGTTTCACTTGCGTTATTCTTGAATTGTTCACGAGACAGCCAGAGTGACCACTATATCGTTATGTGTGTGTGGTGTGTCATGTCGTGTGGTCTCTCTTTCCAGAGCATAACCGTGACTTTTGATCGATCTGGATTGAAACTTGGTTATGTGTTTCGATATCAAGTCAGTTGTGTTTTTCCTGGATGAGGGCAATCTACGCCCCATTGTGGCGGGAGACACGCCCCAAAAATAGCCATTTTTGGCGTATCGATTAAAACTATCTCTCCTGAGAGATTACTGAATAGAATGGGTTCTTGCGGATTTGAATGCAAAATGAATTATCTAAAACTTGTCGTTGTCCGGCGATTTGTTCATTTTTCGTCCCAGGGTCAAGGTCACAAAGTCAAAAAACTTAGAAATCGCGAATTTTTTGACATGTAAAAGAATTACGGACGCCCAACTTGGAGAGCTAGGATGACAAATTTTTATGCATATCTTGGAGGTCATTCCCACATAGTCTTGAAACCATTTTCGCTCCTATCTGAACCCGTTGCCATGTGGCCCCTTCAAGTTGTTTTACGCTGATTTCATCAACGTGCTATGGAATATTCAGAGGTGCGAAATGCATCTGCTTATATGACGTTCTATGTTTCTGAATGTTCCAAGGAGTTTTGCACCACGTCATAATCCTTGACCTTTGACCTGTTAAGTTCACAAAGGTCAAATTTTTCAAAGTTGTGGGAATTCCCGAAAACCGGTGGTTTCGGACCTAATTCGACGAACAACTCCAATAGCTATAATGCACGTTCCATGTTCTCTTATTATACTGCCACAATATGTTGTGACCTTTAAGGTATGCATAAGGTCCAAATTTTGAAAGTGTTGAACCGAAACCGGGGTTTCGATATTTTCCAGCTGTTGATTGAAGGCCACGTATATATTAATTATAACTTTGTTCAAATATCACTGTCTAATCCTTGACTTTCGTGAAAAACTCTACATCTGTCAGAATATTGCTCGTGAACCATTTGTCTTCAGATGTCAATGTTTATATGGCAAATTTAGTTTAAGATCCCGACAAGCCCCCAAATTGTTCTGGTTTGTAGACTCGGGGCACCACGAGTGAGTGCACCTACCTGGAGGCTTCAAGGCAGAAAAAAATGAACCACTTGATTGTGCTATTAGTGTTGTTTCATGATGAAATGAACATACGACAGGAGTCAGAATGGTACTTATATAGAATATATATTAAGCCCTTATGGCGCCCACCTAAACACACAAGAAAATAGCATCAGGATTGTAGACCTCCGCAGGACATGTTTTGTGGTTGTTCGTGTATTTAGTTGTGTGGATGTTGTTTGTTGTTGTATTTGTGTTGGTGTTTTGTACTGGTGTAGTGTTACATAATTAATAAAAGACATACTAGAAACTGCCACTTTATAACTGCTGGCATGTGGACCGCGTCCAAGACGTCTCGCTTTGATGGCACCTCGCTTGATTGCGACCTGGACCCTGACCGGGACGGTTCAATTGTCCAAGTGTAATATTGGCTTTTTTTTTTTATATTAGAAGTTGCATTTGATGGATTTAATGGGATTAAATTAATTCAATTCACAATCAAGATGGAGACAATGGTACAGTCCTGTATTGGAAGTAATCAGAAGATACAACCAAACAAGCAAAAAGCAAAGATGAAAAATCAGGAGAACCGTGAGTGGATTTGCATTTCATCTGCTACTTCTTTACCCTCAAACCCATCCAAGCACAGCATGTGGCCTTATATAAAAATATTAAAAATAATAATAATAAGAACCAGATCAAAACTAATAATCCTGCGCTGCGAGACCATGTGTTTCTGGCTCCAAAAATCAAAAGAACCGCAATCAGGGTTGAAATTTAAAACATGTATTCCCCATCACGTATGAGAATATATTGTAAAGTTTCATGTTGTTGATTGAAGGCAGTAAGAGAAATTTTTTTTTTAAGATTTCGTTCAAATACAATATGAGTGGCACAGACCTTGACCTAGACATTCATATGTAAGCCTTTGTTCCTCATAGCTGGCAAGTCATATTGTGTAAGTTTTTGCCTTGATCTTGTTCAGCACTTCAGAGAAGATCTTTGAAGATTTTTTTTTACATATGGCTGCCCGATCTTATTGACCTATGATGTTCATCAAATATTTTTCTGAGGGATGACATTTATCCTTCGATGACCATCAAATGTTCTACTGATCAGATTATAGCTTCTACACATGCGATGACGTCATAATGAAGGCATCTATGTGGATTATAAAAAAAAATCATCTATTCTCCAGAGCAGTACTTGCCATGTGCCAAGTTTCAATTTTTCCCTTGCTGTTGTTTAGAAGATAAGATCCAAAGTTTTACTTTTGTTTTTCCACAGTGGCTGCCATGACACATACATATGACATTCATAATTATACAAACCATCTCATGAGTAGTGCTCCTCTGTAAAAATTTTGTTCGATCCGCCAGCAGTTGCGGAGAAAAACACTAAATTTGTGCGGACAAGAGATACAAACAAACAAACAGACAGATAAACAAAGAAAGAGACTCAAATGCCAATACCTCTCCTCCGGCAAGGTAATTATACTAATTAAATGTACACTCAATATTTCCCAAGAATCACAAATTAATGAGTTGCTAAACATACAGACACAATGTAGCTATAAGCTAACTCACCACTCTCAATGTGCAACTTGCCCAAGCAAGGTTTTAAATGGGGAAAGTCGTACGTGTGAGCATGGTTGAAAGGATCTGTCTGGAGGTCACCATAGATAAGCGACTGGACAGTCACGTTTTACAACTTCTTAGAAGGTGAAGTCCTCTATCACTGAAGCATAGAGAAGAAATTGAGTTCAGTTAAAGCTTATCACACCGATAATGAAGAGGGGATCTCCAAGCTGTAAATGACAATGTGTTACTTAAGGAAGGGGAGATGAGGACAAATAGCCTGAGAGCATTGCACAATCACTCAGCCACGTGCCTTCTCAAAATGGTGTTTAATCCCCAAAATGGTGTTTAATCACCCAAAATGGTGTGTTAATCACCAAAATGGTCAAATGAGGGGACACAGCTTTAATCATCACCGAAAACAACAGTCGCATGTCCAACAGGTAGATACCACGGTAGAGGAGTCAAGAGATGAATACTTCACTGGGATGATTATAGAAGTGAACTGAACCCACGCACCAATGCACAGCTGGGGTTAAGTTTGTCCGTCATGGTCAGAATAGGTATACCCAGGGTTCGCATACAGAAGACCCCAATTCCCCTTTACTGTTGTATGTCGTTTTATAAAATGATATACAACCACTTGAAACAGAGCCGTGCTGCTCAAGAAACGTGTCCATGTCTTTCTCTTTCGTCGTCTTCTATCACGCCTTCTCATTCCCTTATCCCCTTCATCTTCGTGCTGCCATACCTTTTATTTTCATGTTGTGTTATGTGTGATTTCACAGGAATTTACAGCAATATTTATAACCTTCACCAAAAGCACAATTAAATGATTTTACAGTTAAATAGCAAAAAATACAAAAGAAAAAGAAGCATTGCAAATTGAGGTTGTCATTTACCATTGATTTTGTCTGCTACGTAAATTGCACAAACTCAAAAAATGACCAAATATTCAAGATCTCAGATGAAGTGAAAATATCTTGACAAACTGAAGGTGCCAAAAATTGTACCAGTGAAAATTGTGCAACAGATTAGAAAAATAATCTGAGAAAAGGAAGAACCTTACAAAGATCCTGGGACTACACACAAGCAAACTAGAAGTTGAGCTTCGGGCTCAGCTGACGATTCTGAAAAGAACCCTCGGAACAAAACGTCTGAATCAACACAGTTAGTCCAATGAATCACGATCCTTAAACTTGAAGGTGGATACTTCAAGTCCTGGGAAGAAATCCATTTTACCTTCTATTACACGAGTATGGAGATAAACATCACATGACAACACACTACACACACACACACCACAATCACACACCACACACGACACACACACACACACAGTTGTTTCTTTCTGGTTCCTCAACATCATATCACTTTCTTTGGAGGACTCCGGAACAGCGTATTCATAACATCATATTAACATTGTAAGGATAAAGTGATGAGCAATTTTAGCGAACACCCATACTTAATTTTCTATTCATGCAAACCTCGGAAATATCGCTTTCAATGTAAAGAAGAACATTATTAACTGGAAGCAAGATTGACAGATGTTCCGAATGCTCGGGCTATTCTTCGAGAACATTTCAACGCTTTCAGTCCAGAACCTCTGCAACAAATGGAAAACATGGATCCAACAATGCAGTAATGGCACCATCAGTCGATCTACAATCTGAGCTGTGTTAAGTCAAGTTCAACCCAACAATGCAACTCTCTATTATTCCAATCGTAATATACTTTAATAATATCATATTATGTATATAATATATATATATATACTGATATTATATAATATCTTCTTTCTCTTCTTTCGGCTCTCCCCGGTAGGGTCGCCCACAGCGGATCATCCGTATGAATCCGCATACTGATTGGACAGGCAGGTTTTACGCCGGTGCCTTCTGACGCAACCCTGGTCGCTTCCTTACACTACAGGATAAGATTGGGTTCGCCATATTTCCGGGCTGCCCCTACACCCTCTCATAGCGTGGCCCCACGCAGAGCTCCCGTCCTCAAGCAATCCGTCCAACCCAAGGCCTCCGGTAGCCGGTTACAGGCGCACGCACCTACGCCATGCTATATATATATTATTATATCATATTAGATTATATATATATATAATAATATAGTATATATACATATATGATATATATATATGTTGTGGGGCGGGAGTCGAACGGTGCCTGAGAACAACCACTAGGGTGGAAAAGCTTTGCGTCGGTCTCCCACCAAACCTCCCCAAATGTTGGCCGTCGCTCGGATAAACTCCGCAGCCGGGGTCGTTTACCGACGGTGGTCGCCCAAACTTTCAACTGCTGCAGTAGGGTTGTTATTTGTCTATAAGCCCGAATTACCTAATTTACTACGCAGATTTCGACTTCCCGGGGAAACCACGCCCTCGGCAACGTCTTGCTCAAACCAGTGTGCAACTCTACGACGGTGCTTAGAGAATTCCAACTACGCACTACCAACTCCGAATTCGGGTGCAGCCGAGGGAAACTCAAAGCCGTGCCAGCTGAACATGAACGATTATCGGATAAAACCCCGCCTTTCAAGAATGGACAGAAACGGACTGGGAATATTTATACAAAGTTTATTACAACAAAAAGACAAGCAAAATTGACGCGAATATGCAAGAAGGAATATTTACACATGGCCAAAAACACTTATTCAAATCTACTTGCAAGACGGGCCCCACGCAAGAAGACGGGGCCCACACCACACAAAATGAAAAGAAACCAAGAGTCTTTATTGGACTCGCAGCCGTGGAGAGAGACAAAGCTGGTCAGATTCGAGTGGTGCTACCTGCGTCGGAGAAGGCTGCTCCCGATGTCGCAACGCTGACAAAGGTCGTTGCGTCCGTCCCCAGCGCACATTGGACTCGTGGTTTCGTGACGGAGCTCGGTGAGTCTAACAATCGGCGCACGAGGGAGTGTCAGGATCGCTTGTCCTCCGTAAAGAATCCTTCGTAGCCAGCCACGTGAAAGTCCAGAACCACCGCTACAGCCACTGTGAAACAAACTGACGCTCACAGCCACTGTGGAAAGCAAACTCGAACCGTACAGCACCGTGAAAAGCAAACTGACCGGACCCTTTTACAGGCGAGAGAGTCTCCGAGATTTATTGGCCTCTCTCCACGGGGAGTGGCCCTTGGCGAAAACGCACCTCGCTGTCCGCCTCTGATTGGACAGGGTCCTCCGGCCCGCCTTTCCAGAGCGGGGCCTTGGCCCCTGCCAGGAGACCCCAATTACTCCTCCACGTGGCTTCGCTCTCGACGAGTAACAGTGTCATGTATATGTATGTATATATATATATATATATATATATATATATATATAATAATTAGTATTATATATATATATATATATATATATGTATATATATATATATATATACAGTACGTATATATATATATATATATATATATATATATATATATACATACATATACTTATATATATATATAAAACATACAGTATGTATATATATATAATATAATATATATATTTATATATATATATATATGTTATAATTATTGTTATATATATATTTATATTTATATATGTATTATATATCTATATCTATATCTATATCTATATATATATATATATATATATATTATATATAATATATATATATATGTATATATATATATATATATAATATATATATATATATATTATATGTATGCTACGGATCTGGAAACCATTTGCATTCAACATGCAGATGTCCCGAAAGTCAGTTATGTCGTTAAGTATGTGTGTAGTTAGATCCCCTTCCTTTTGTCTAGTGGGAGAATCAAAGGCGTGCGGTGCGATTTCTTTTAGTTAGGTTATTACATCTAATAACCATCCATCTGCATGACCCCTTTGGCCCATCACGCTCCATCACCACCCGCTGGCTGCTCGTACCTTGACTTGCGAGAGGGGGTCTCGCGGTTCCAGTCTTCGGCTCCACGAATGTTGTAACTTTTGTACGATGACCTTTCGGGCACTGACACTGTTACTCGTCGAGAGCGAAGCCACGTGGAGGAGTAATTGGGTCTCCTGCAGGGCCAAGGCCCCGCTCTGGAAAGGCGGGCCGGAGGACCCTGTCCAATCAGAGGCGGACAGCGAGGTGCGTTTTCGCAAGGGCCACTCCCCGTGGAGAGAGGCCAATAAATCGGAGACTCTCTGTAAAAAGGGTCCGGTCGAGTTTGCTTTCACGGTGGCTGTAACGGTTCGAGTTTGCTTTCACAGTGCTGTGAGCAGTCAGTTTTGTTTCACAGTGGCTGTACGGGGTTCTGGAGTTTCACGGTGGCTGCTACGAGGAGTCTTTAGGAAGGACAGAGCGATCCTGACTCCCTCCGTGGACCCCGATTGTTCACCACCCGAGCTCCGTCACGAACCACGAGTTCCCAATGTGCGACTGGGGACCGGACCAACGACCTTTGTCAGGTGCCGCATCGCGGAGCACGCTTTCTCGACGCGTCAGGTACACCACCGAACTCTGACCCCCAGCTTGTCTCTTCCACGGCTGCGAGGGTCCAATAAAGACTCTTGGTTTCTTTATTTTTGTGTGTGTGTGGGCCCGTCTTCTGCGTGTGGGCCCGTCTTGTAAGTAGATCTGAATAAGTGTTTTTGCTCATTGTAAATATTCCTTCTGCATATTCGCGTCAAGTCTTGCCTTTGTCTTTTTGTTGTAAATAAACATTTGTATAAATATTCCCAGTCCGTTTCTGCCCTTCTTGAAGGCGGGGTTTTATCCCGATAATCCGTTCATTCCAGCTGGCACGGCTTTGGCAGTTTCCGCTCGCTGCACCCGAATCGGAGTTGGTAGTCGGTAGTTGGAACTCTACCGCAGTCGTAGAGTGACCTGGTTCGAGCAAGACGTGCCGAGGGCGTGGTTTCCCCGGAAGTCGAAATCGCGTAGTAAATTAGGTAAATTGGTTATAGACAAATACACCCTACGCTACGCAGTTGAGATATTGGCGACCACGGTCGTGTAAACGACCGCCGGCTCGCGGAGTTATCCGAGCGACGGCCAACAATTTTGGGGAGTTTGGTGGGAGACGACGCAAGCTTTCCCCACCTAGTGGTTGTTCTCGCCACCGACCCCCGGCCCACAACAATATATATTATATTATATATGTATATATATATATATATATTATAATATTATATATATATATATGTATATATATATATATATACCGGCGTAGGGCGTGCGCCTGTAATCCGGCTACTCGGAGGCTTGGGTTGGAGGATTGCTTGAGGACGGGAGCTCTGCGCTGGGCACGCTATGAGAGGGTGTAGGGCAGCCCGGAATTATGGCGAAACCCAATCCTTATCCTGTGTCGTAAGAAGCGACCAGGGTTGCGTCAGGAAGGGCATCCGGCGTAAAACTGTGCCAAATCAGTATGCGGATCATAACGGATGATCCGCTGTGGCGACCCTAACGGGAGCAGCCGAAAGAAGAAGAAGAAGATATATATATAATATATATAATTATATATATTATATATACATAGATATAGATATTATATAAGTATAACGATTGAATAATGAGGTTGCATTGTTGGGTTGACTGACTTACACAGCTCAGATTGTAGATCGACTGATGTGACCCATTACTGCCATTGTGGATCCACTGTTTTCCATTTTTTGCAGAGGTTCTGGACTGAAAGGGTTGAAATGTCTCTGAAGAATGTAGCCCAGCATTCGGAAAATCTGTCAATTGCTTCCAGTTAATATGGTTCTTCCTTTACATATAAACTATTTCGAGGTTTGCCATGAATAGAAAATTAAGTATGGGTGTTGTAAAATTGCTATCACTTAATCCTTCAAATGTTAATATGATGTTTTAGAAATAGCTGTTACCGTTCCTCAAGAAATGATTTGATGTGTGAGGAACAGAAAGAAACAACTGTGTTGTGTGTGTGTGTGTGTGTGTGTGTGTGTGTGTGTGTGTGTGTGTCATTGATTGTTATCTCCATAACTCGTGTATCAGAAGGTAAAATGGATTTCTTCCCGGACTTGAAGTATCCACCTTCAGTTGAAGGATCGTGATTCATGGACTAACTTGTGTTGTTCTCAGAGTTTTGTTCCGAGGGTTCTTTTCAGGATCGTCACTGAGCCCGGACAGCTTCAACTTTAGTTTGTTTGTGGTAGTCCCAGGGATCTTTGTAAGGTTCTTCTTTTCTCAGATTATTTTTCTATTTCTGTTGCTACATTTATCACTGGTACAATTTTTGGCACTCTTCAGTTTCCAAGATATTTTCACTTCATCCTTGAGATCTTGATATTGGTCATTTTCTTGAGTTTTGCAATTTACGTAGAGACCAAAATCACTGGGTAATGAAACCTCAATTTGCAATGCCTTCTTTTTCCTTTTTGTATTTTGTTATTAACTGTAAAACATTTAATTGTGCTTTGGTGAAGGTTATAATATATTGGCTGTTAAATTCCCTGTGAAGTCACACAATAACTACAACATGAGAAATAAAAGGTATGGCAGCACTGAAGATGAAGGGATAAGGGAATGAGAAGGCGGATAGAAGGACGACGAGAAGAGAAAGACATGGACACGTTTTCTTGAGCAGCCACGCTCTGTTTTCAGTGGTGTATATCATTTTTAAAACTGACATACACAGTAAAGAGGAATTGGGGGTCTTCTGTATGCGAACCTGGGTATGACCTATTCCCTGACCATGACGGACAAACTTAAACCCGCTGTGCATTGGTCTGTGGGGTTTCAGTTTCACTTCTTATATCATACCCAGTGAAGTATTTTCTCTGAACTCCTCTACTCGTGGTATTCTACCTGTTGGACATTGCACTGTTGTTTTCACGTGATGATTCAAAGCTTGTGTCCCCTTCTGACCATTGGTGATTAACACACCATTTTGGGTGATTAAACACCATTTTGGGTGATTAACACACCATTTTGGAGAAGGCACGGGCTGAGTGATTGGTGCATGCTCTCAGAGCTATTTGTCCCTCCAATCTCTCCTCTCTTAAAGTAACACATTGTCATTTACAGCTTGGAGATCCCCTCTTCATTATCTGTGATACAGCTTTACCTGTGGACTCAATTTCTTTCTCTATGCTTCAGTGATACGAGGACTTCACTTCTGAGAAGTTGTAAAACGTGACTGTCCAGTCGGCTTCATCCTATGTGCAGCCTCAGACTAGATCCTTTCAACCATGCTCACCGTCGACCTTTCACCCATTTATAACCTTTGCTTGGCTAGTTGTCACATTGAGAGTGGTGAGTTAGCTTATATAGCTACATTGTTGTCTGTGATGTTTAGACTCATTTAATTTGTGGATTCTTTGGGAAATCATTGAGTGTTACATTTAATTAGTATTATTACCTTGCCGAGGAGAGGGTATTGCATTTGAGTCTCTTCTTTGTTTATCTGTCTGTTTGTTTGTTTGTATCTTTGTCCGCACAGAACTTTAGTGTTTTTCTCCGCAACTGCTTGGCGGATCGAGACAAAATTTTTACCAGAGGAGCAACTACTCATGTAGAATGTTTTGTTTATAATATATGATGTCATATTCATGTGTTCTGGCAGCCATGTTGGAAACACAGTAAAACTTTGATCTCTATCTCTGAAACAACAGCAAGAAAAATTGAAACTTTGGCACATGGCAAGTACTCTTCATGAGAAAATAGTATGATTTTTTTTTTAATGCCATCATAGATGCCTTCATTATGACGTCATTGCATGTGTAGAATGCTATATCTTATCAGTATGAAACATTTTGATGGTCATCGAAGGATAAAGTCATCCTCAGAAAAATATTTTGATGACATCATCGGTCACATGATTCGCAGCCATATTGTAAAAAAAAAAATCCTTCAAAGATCTTCTCTGAATGTGCTGAACAGATCAAGGCAAAAACTTTACACATATGACTGCCTATCCATGAGGAACAAAGGCTTACATATGATGTCATAGGTCACATGGTCTGGCCACTCATATTGTATTGAACGAAAATCTTAAAAAAAAAATTTCTCTTGAACTGCTTCATCAAACAACATGAAACTTTACAATTTTGATCTCATCGTGATGGGGAATACATGTTTTAAATTTCAACCTGATTGGTTCTTTTGATTTTTGGCAGCCAGAAACAGATGTCTCCAGCCAGAATTTATATTTTTTTGATCTGGTTCTTTTTTATTTTTTATATTTTTTATAAGGCTCACATGGCTGTGCTTGGATGGTTTGAGGGTAAAGAAGTAGCAGATGAAATGCAAATCCTATCCAGCGTTCTGCCTGATTTTTCATCTTTGCTTTTGCTTGTTTGGTTCCTTCTGATTACTCCAATACAGGACTGTACCTTTGGTCTTCCATTTGATCTCCTC
>CM068965.1:63624445-63637532 GCA_035128595.1 Eptatretus atami | reverse complement strand
TTCAGTTAATTCTGTCTGTTTGTTGGATGTTTGTGGGGTTGGATTGCTCTGTTCGTTGTCATCAGCATAATTGGTAGTAAACGTGGCGCGGATTTTGATCCAAACTTCTGGTGGTAGTACATCTGTGACCTAGTGCTTTGGAATTGTGATGGTTGCTAGGGACGTTTGGTTCCTAGCAACACCGAAAAACTTCAAAATACGGTACGTTCACAGCGAATCAATTCCGAAAGCCATTATCATGTATGGAGTTATGGATTTGGCGCGAATGATTCTACAGGTGATGCTCTATCATATATCCGGTTTGTGATATTATAATATATGGAATACTTTACCCGCAGCGCCCCTACAATTAGTGTATGCGCGAAAATTTGGCGAAAATTGGATTAGGCCCTAGTCGACCATGTGAGTGCATCGATAACGAATGAACTTATTTGCAGGTTCATGAGTACTCAATGAGTTACTACAACTTTGCCTCAGACATCATTTTGACCGAGTTTCGCTTAGGTCAGGGGTCAAGGTCAATTAGTGCAAATCGATAATATGAGAGCAGCTTAGTGAGGTTGCCTTCGCGCCACAATGCTACTCCTCCTAGGGTTTTATGGTCGGTATGCGTCATTGAAATTCACACTAATCGTTCCGGAATACATTGTGCACAACGATCGAGCTGGATTTCGATTTAGATCTTTTTGTTCCCCACTCAGACACCCCTCGAATTTTTGGGGATTTTCCGATTCAAACCGCATTTCTGGTACTTTTCATTCAAATGGATACGAGCTGTTTATCAGTAGATGGAACTGAGATGAGATTTGATATGATAATCTTAACGGTGATTCCTTTTCCGCTATATGACTCCATTTGCTCTATATTCTATATTAGTTCCATTGCTCGGCGACCCATCGCCTTGCCTACCGGCTTGTGTGTTTGTCTGTCTGTTGTCACCTACGGTTCACAATTTTCAACCGATCTTTTCACGAAAACTTCAACCACATGCGTAGAGTTTGCATAAGAAGAACCTTATTTTTTGAGGACATTAAGGTCGCCAAAGGTCAACAACTTAGGGTTGAGCATTTCTAAATTTCCTCAATTTTCATCGATTTGACTTAGAATTTATTGCAGGGATTTTATATTTAAGGTCACTGATTCAACCAGTCATAATTCTTTGAAGTCAAGGATTGACCAAAAGGTCACAAGCCCAAGGTAACAACTAAATTTGTATGTCTAAAATCCTCATTTTCATCCCCGATTGACTTGAAATTGATAATGAGGATTTCTATTCAATGTCAGTGAATTCAACACCATTACTTTTGAGCTCTGTAGGCCAAAAAGGTAACATAGGCCAAAATTCTAAATAATCAATTTTCTTCCGATTCATACTTGAATTTAAGAAGGAGTTTGCATGCTTGGTCATTTAATTCAACCAGCATATTATTTTTTAGGTTCAATATTGTTTTTTTGGATTTTGCAAGTGTTGTGCTCTGCAAAACGACTTCTTCTTGTCTTTTTTGTTTCTTACATAAAGACAAAGCTCAGTTGAAGCTTTGTGTCATTGTCATGCTGACAGGTGAAAGTCCATCCACATTCCAGCTTTCTTCAGAGGCAGGCAGTTATCTCGTGCGGATTTTGCTGTATTCTATATCCATTTCCCTTCTTCCTGAAAAGTGCTCAATCCCAGCTGATGAGTAAACATCCCAATACATGATCTGCCACCACCATGTCTTCATTCAGTAGAGATAGTGTTCTTTGGGTGATTTGCTGTGTTGGGTTTGCACCAAATGTACATTTTTGCATTTCGGCCAAAAGTTCCTATCTTGGTTTATCGACACAAAATGTTTCCACATGGCTTTAGAATCTCTGGAGTGGTTTTTTGCTAAACTCAAAAGGTACTCAGGTGGGCTTTATGAGTATTCTGGTCTTCTCTTGCCATCTCTACAGCCAACTGTGGAGTGCGTTGGGATGTTTGTTGGTCAAAGCGCACACAGTGTACCAGTCCTTTGGCCATTAGGCATCGAGCTATTTAAAGTTGCCATGGCTCTTGTGACCTCGTCTAATCAGTCTCCTCCTGCTTGGTCAATCAGTTTGCTTAGGGACGGCATGATGTAGCCGGGCTCTTGTGGTCCATACCCGGTACCTAATACACCTTCCACTTCTTAATGATGTCTTGACTGTGCTCCAAGGGATATTTAACTTGAAGGTTTGGTCGTATACCTCGAGCTAATTTACAATTTGCTACTATAAGAGGGGTGGACACTGTATCACCCAAAATTACTGTTTTGTATTTTTTAATTAATTTTCTGAACGTTTGTTGAATTTGTTTTTCATTTTTGAAATGTGGGTTACGTGTGCAATAAAGGTGAAAAGTCTGATTTTAATGCAGTATAATTCCATGGCTATAATAGGCAACTCCCCCTACCCCCCACAAAGAGTGAAAATTAAAAAAAGGTGGTTTAAGACTTTCTATCGGTACTCAGTATGTATGTTATTATTGTTACGTTGTGGAAATTCACAAACATCATTCAGGTTCCCAGAGATGCAGTTATGTCGACTAGTGTGTGTTCTCAACGCATTAGATTTCCACCGAGGTCTTAAAGGTATATGCGGTAACTAGGCTTGTGATCTTTGAGTCATGCCATTATTCTTTTTCCTATCTTTATTTGGAACAACCCTATCTATCAACAACCACAACCACTATACTTCAACAACCACAACCACCACAGCCGCCAATCCACATTATGCCTCAAAATCACGCATCCCACCACAGACAACACAAAATCCCCTCACCATTCATCTCACAATTCGCCGCCATTTTTCGGCCACCCACAGACGTAATCCACGAGAGCGCCATCTCCGCCGACAGACGCAGGAGCTGATGATTTTCTACCACTTCGCTCTCTCCGAGCTTCACGTCGAAATCGGATCAAAAAGATTCCAAAAGTGGGCGAGCCTAGCGAAGGGTGAATGGGGGAGGGTGATAGATTCAGTACCTCACTACGGACCCCATATAAAGGCTGCTGAACGCAAGCAAGTCAGTCTGTCGGGGTCGTAAGTCGTAGGGGAGCTGTCAGAAAGTGGAAGTCTGGAGTCGAGCTGGCGTCGATTCAAAGAGCAGGCAGCCCGGCATGGTGTGGCCAGTGAGAGGGCAGTCTGGGTCGTCGGAGCGCAGCTCAATGCCGCCGTGCGCGCAGAACTTGCCGGTCGGTGGAAAAATCGGAGATATTTTTTCTTGGGGGGGGGGGGGGGGGGGGGGGGGGGGGGGGGGGTGGGGGGTGGAGGGGGGGGGGGGGGGGGGAGGGGGGGGAGGGTGGGGGATCGCCACGCTGAGGAACGGACGGGCTCTTAAAAGAGCACACACTCTCGGAAAGAGCAAAGGCCGTTTCGTTCATCAGGATGCATCGTCGGCTACGCCCGAACCACGGGCCGCACGTGGGGCTTGAGCCAACCAAGTCAAGCAGCGCCAATTGCGTGTCGACGGAACTACGTCGAGGGTCAACCAGCGAGTCACCATGAGGTGGCAGGTAATTTCAGCGAGCTCTGAGCTCTTGCGGTCTTCCAGCTCACGTGAACTATTAAAGGCCACGAGGATCCAGTTCTTGCCTTTCCTTTCCTGGGTATTTTTCTTTGTATGAATGATCGTGGTGCATGCCCTTAAGTAGCATTGCCATAATGTACATAATAAATCGAACGGTTGTTATTCTTTCGCTGCTTTATTCCTCATGATTGCATACGTGTTTGATTGCATATCGTGTGTACAAATAAATTGTCCTTGTGTGAAATGTTGTCTGTTCGTTTTGCGTCCTTTCCTCGATTGAGCTGCCGTATTGCATTCGGGATATTAGCTGGCTTTTAAATAGCGATAGATAATCAAGGTCCGACGGGGTCCCTCACGATAATAACCGCTCGGCAAATCGCAAACGGAACCGAGCTGCTTAAGAACGGACTCGTTTTTCGTGCAGGCTCCGCGAGGTGGTACAATATCCTGGCATTTCTGTCTACTGGCTATACTTAGGTAAATGTGACAAGTTCGGCTGATCGGACTCTGTTGCGCGCTGGACAGAATAGTTTGGCTATTTACGGTGTGATTAAAAAACACCCGAGCTGGTATTTCGGCGTTGAGTCCGAAAGCTTGCGACTAGGTTGCTCGCCGGTGGGCGAGATTGCGGCGGCGGCGGATAAACTACAAAATATATTATATATATTATATATTGTATATATATATATTATACACACCACACACATATACCAGTAATATATAATATAATATTATACTATTTAATATATATCACACTTATATACTGTTAAGGTTGGGGGTAGATGGATAAATTTCATAGGAAATGAGGCATTGAATAGGTGTTTTGGTCTGTGGAAGTGGAGACATGTTCGAGAATTAATATCGGGAAACTGTGAGCTTTCTTGCAGAAAGAATGGAGCTAGGGATGGCCTGTAAGATAGGCTTATGGCTGGCTTTCCTTCGATGCTTTCCTTCATCACGCATTAATTTATGGTGGATGTTGGCTAAATATAAGCTCATCCACATTTGGATTGGTGCTCATTGGGCTTATTAACTTCATCCTCCTCACATCAAGGCGTTCCACTGCCCCTTCTTCGGCTACCAGTTGCCACATAACCGTTCCAATCCGGAATGGGGTGTTTCAGTGTTAGGACACCATCCTCCTTCTGGATGGCCGTTGGCTCCCGCAGGGAGTCATCCATTTCTATGTTAGGTGTTGTTAGTCATGCAGAGTGTCACAGTCACCTTCCACTAGCCAATAGCGTGAGGGGGGTGTTCGGATTAGTCGCAACAACTTGACCATCTCTGTTAAGGCCAATTCATTGTTATTCTTATCAAAGCTCGATCCTTAACTTGCATTTCTCTATATTCCCTTTCTCCTTAACACCCAACTCCTGAAACCCCACAATATACAATTATTTTGGTTCCACAGAGACCTTCCAAGTATAAAAACTTTGATAGCCAGACTTCATCTGATTACCATCACGCTCTTTCCAAATGTCTTGCTCTGTTACATTGGTGCTTCTTTCTTTGCTTTGTGAATGACTCTGTCACTTCAGCAGCTCTCCCATTCAATTGGGGAAAAGACAAATATTATTCAAAGTATATAAAAAACATTTTCATCCGATTGACTTGAAATTTGAAGAGGATTTATATTTCATGTCAGTGAATTCAACCACCAATTACTTTTGAGGTCCATGTAGGCCAAAAGGTCAACATAGGCCAAAATTCTAAAATTATCAATTTTCTTCCGATTCACTTGAAATTTGAAGAGGAGTTGCATGTTTGGTCATTTAATTCAACCAGCAAACAAAAGAACTAAATGAGAAGGCCAAGAGAAGGAACACCTCCTCATCCCAATATCGAAGAACCCCACTACTCACAAATACAGGCAATAACCGGCTACCAACACATCCAACTTAACAGGAATCGAATCACAAAGCAATGTACCACCAGTAACACAACAATAAGCCAAACGCAGAATAGAAAGATACAAAGTAGATGTTGCAGAACAATAACGCAATTGTTCTACAATATTCTAAACAAGCCATACTGCAAAACTGCAATACTAGGAGGAACCAATGGTCACAGCCTGTCTAGACATGAAAATGCTCTTTGACAAGTCCACATCATAGATGAAATGTGTGTGCAAATAAAATAAATCCCAAATAATCAATCTCATGAAGAAAGCAATGAATCCTAGGGAATACCACAGCTAATCCGGCAGACACGAAGGAAAGATTCAAAATACGCCAGAGTGAAGATACGACGTGGGACTTACAAGAGACAGCCTTCCCCCCTCCTGTTTTGCGTGTCCTCTGATCCACAAAGTAACTCATTAAATAGTAAGACAACGGATCACCCTCACCAACCAACCAAAAGATGTCCAAAGAAAATAAGGAAGGTCACACATGGATGATTGACATAATGATTAAAACTTGGCACAAAACCGAACGCAAAAAATGACAGAACAACGAAAATTAGTGAAATGGATTCTGATGACATCGAACTGGTAAGTGCCTAGAATAATGTGCGAAGGCACATTGGACAAGGGAGACCAATCAAAAATGGACCAAATCAAAAATCGACCTAAGACACAACAAACAGAGCATATGACAACGAAGCTCTTAACAAATACTTGGAGTAGAACAGGCACCAAAATGTGCCAAACAATGACCAACAGATACCACATAGCAAAGGCCGATCGTGAAAACTACCTTCTTCAAGAAACAATCAAAGCCAAAACCACTACATACCGAGTATCCAATACAGCTGTGAAGAAACTGGTCACAACAGAAAACAGAAAACAGAACAGAACAGAGGAAACTCTCACATCACCAAAATGCTACAAAGATAGCACCTGAGATGTACTGCCAAAAAGAAGATGGTCGCCTAATGAGCTCAATCAAGTGAACATTGCGACGACTAGGATAGCAGAGGAAGGTGAAAAGTTCAACAGACACCAATATCACAATTTTACACAACATGAACACAAGCAAAAAGTAGTCTCTCATTCACGCTTTGAACATACTCCAAAAAACAGTCCAAACTAAAGTCAGCACTAAACGAACAGCAACAATCCCAGCCCAACAATTCTAGAAAGACAAAGAAAAATACCAAGAAAAAACCAGCAGATATACGATGCACGGGAAACAGCAAAAGAGCAGGAAAAGAAAAAAAAAATTGTTAACAGATTGGGATAGACAAAAAGAACACTGGAAGGCTAAGAAAGGTCAGCTCAAGGGAAGAAACAAATCATTATAAATGTCCAAGACAAGTTACATATAATGAGAAATGCAGACTGAGCCAAGGACAAGGAATCTGCCAGGCAGCCACAAAAGACGATCACCTCCTATCGGGATTAAAAACCATGTAGACAAACTGACAATACACAGGTACAACAACGTTGTCGAGTCACCACTGACATCTCAGAAATTCAATTACAGTCCACAAACGAAGGAAACAGATCAAAAGCAATCATTGAAACAAGAAATAATCCGTAACTGATCCCATCCATGTGAATGAACATAGAAAACAAAGCACCACGGGACATCGAACTCAACTACAAAAAGAAATAGCAGGCAATGAGGTTAGCACCCAATATTTTGGTCAAATACAACACGAATGAAAGATCCTGAACTGAAAGTGCAAATGACAGGTAATGACAACGGGAAGAAAAATAATAGAATGGACGATAAGCGAACATCATAAATAAACTGGAAAACTACACACCCAACGAAATCAAGCCCAGGTCTCTCACAAGCAACCAACATGCCTGCATCGAGCTATCTGAGCTATCGGGCACCACACTGGCTACACCACAATACACATATACACTGCCAACCTCCCACCGCGTTCTGGGCAACGGGATCAACCATGATACTTGGTCCGCTCGAACGCTTCCCGGGGGGCGGGGGGGGGTGGGACACTCCATCCACTATTTACACCACAGGGGCGGTAGGGTAATAAATCAGAAATGAATAGGATAAGAACCAACATCATAATAAATAGGAAAAATTTCACATATAATTTTGCAGAGTTCCAAAAAAAAATAAAAAGATAATGTCCAGAGACTGGGGTTTGATTCCGCTGGCCCATAATTTCCACAGGACAATACGTCCACAGAAAAAAAATTGATGAACGTCAAGTCACGTGATGTCTCAGCCATCATGTTAAAAAAAAACCTAAAATTCTTCCGAATGGTGAAAAGATCGGATGAAACTGTACACATAGCACCGTCTTGAATAATAAAAGTGCACATATATGTCGAGATCACAGGTTTGGCAGCCATTGGATTACCTAAAACTGTAAAAAATACACACTCAAAAAGTCTGTGAGGTCTGCAATTCTGATTGCCCTTTTCTTGTTATTCAGTTGTGGAGGAGGGGGGGAGTGGATGTGTTTGCTGGAAGACTTAATATAGAGTATATAATATAATGATATATATAATATATAATTATATAAAATATATGCATAATACATAAATATATATATAAGTTATATATTGTTCGGGCCAGGGGTGGTGAGAAACGAAGAGGGGGGGGGAAGCATCGCGGCTCCCTTCCAGCTCCCCGGCGAATTGTACAGCCGTTGCACACATAATTAGCAGACGCGCGGTTGCTTAACCGAGGGACACCAATAACCAACAACGGACTTCGGGTCCTCATCTATTAATCCGGTTACCTAAAAATAAACCACATGATTAATTACCGGGGACACCGCCCTCGTACAAACATTGTCCAGAACCGATCACTCTACGTGAAACCGATACTACCCGATCGGATGCAGCCAAGTGACCTGCAAGGGACGATTGGCTAAATAGGAACGGGTGGGTTTTTGGGAAATAAAAAGTCCGTAAGGCTAGGATTCGGACCAATGCTGAGCCAATGAAAGAAAGAGACAAAAATGAGCAGGAAATTTCAAAAATAATTTTTCAACTAGTACGTTCCTACGTCGTGCCCGTTGGGTACAACTTTGTTGCAACCCAACTTATCATTACTGATAGCTTTTGCTAGGAACAATAAAAGCAAATTTTTTTGTATCGTTCAAAAAGGTTCACGCCATGACAACTGAAATTATACCGTTGCATTGGGTGATTCCAAAAACTTAGAACCTGTTAATTATTTATTAACTTAAACAAGACTACTACCCTGCCAAGCGCTTTGAAATCCTGACAAATTCACTGAACAAGAGCCATCAACTAAACATCAGCAAAACAATAATGCGGTGAGGAGCAATTAAGGTCATCAAGTCATGCAAAATTCAAAGTTATCATGGTACTTTTGAACAAATACAAAACATTGATTTTCATGTGGTTCTAGCAAAACTCATCAGAAATGATACAGGACTATGGAGTTGCAAAAATTGTATCTCTAGTGCCCGTACGGCGGTCCCGTGCAAAATAAAAAAAGACTTTCACCGCGTGCCAGAAACATACCCAACACAGGCGATCCTTCGCGCTTCGGCTGCCCGAACGTGCGGGGCCAGTACGTGCAAACAAAAAAAAAAACACCTTTCAAACAACCACACAGCGTATCTTCACTCCGGAAATTAGACTGATTGTGGGAAAATTGTGTGATTCTATAAATGTGCAATAGGAAAATTCGACAAATTATAGAAACGATAAGTCACACATCCGAAGTAGTGGCCCGCACGAATGTTCACATGAATTCCACAATCACGCTGCATGAATAACAACGCGTGAACTACACACACAGAGTTTAATAAAAACCAAATTAAAACAAGTTACCTCCTGTCTTTGCTAGCCATGACACGCGCAATACGGACATGCCACTTCCTACATCACGGTAGATAAATGGCACACCCCATCGGCCACAACTACGCAGCAACGTTCTTGTCATTGGTTTGGTAAATAAAATGCCGCACAACGTCGTCAATTGGTTGGGTAAATGAAATGCCAAACTTGGAACACTGTCCATTAATACAAACCTGAAACGCAGTAACTGCAGTCGCCCAGCAGAAGTAAGCTGCAAGTGTTCAAGTAGATCGGACCGACGGTTTGACAGATAACTAGCGGTCACAGACACAAGACATCCAGACACAACACAGACAAGACACAGGACACAGACACAGACACCACACACACAAGATTGCGATATGATAGATGGCAGAGAAATAGTTACAGGAACAGTGTTGGGGTGTTGGCAGAGAAGGGAACGACAGGAGGTGCGCAATAACAAGCCAACTTTGAAAGCGGACGCAAAGAGCAGACCTAACCGAAATAATAATAACAATCTCTGCAGCTTACTTATATGGACAGGCGCCAAGGACATCAACCACACCACACACCACACACACACACACTCACACACACAGCACACCAACACACAAACACACACGAAAACACACACAGAAAACCCGATAAGAGTGAAGGAAGCAAGACAGGAAGATTGAGCTAACGTCCTCTCGCTACCCTTGATAATGATACCGTACCGAGAGCCACCAATACTTTTGGGGGGATCTCCGCGGCGCGATACCCCCTG
Source organism: Eptatretus atami (assembly GCA_035128595.1). Taxonomy (NCBI): domain Eukaryota; kingdom Metazoa; phylum Chordata; class Myxini; order Myxiniformes; family Myxinidae; genus Eptatretus; species Eptatretus atami. The sequence goes on along the minus strand of CM068965.1, from coordinate 63,627,524 downwards.
GCAGCTGCGTGTCGTCTCTCGCATGGGCAGCTCGCTCGAGACCGAGGCGTGCAGAGGTTGATGGGAGGGTGAAAGCAGTCTTGGGCAGAGAAAGGAGCAGGAGCCAGCGAAGACGACAGAAGGCAGAGTCACACCACTGAGCAGAGAGAAGGGATCTTTCGACTTATAGTCCCGTGCGGGGGCCCACACGAAACCGTTTCGTCACCCGAATCGGCGCTTGATGACCCGACCCCTCTGCACAGCCGCCGCGATGGCCGGAAACCGCAAGTTACTATTTCGGGCAAGATGATCCGGACCGTAAATTTGCTCGACCTCACATTACCAGGAATGAATCCAACCACACGAACTCCGCGTATAACTGTGCCTTTCAAGAACCCCGGGCCGTGCTCGATGACCGTCAAGGGCACGTCGTCCCCGGCACGCTCCGCTGTCGCCCCCAACCCGCTGTGCAACGCGCCAGTCCGTGTGCGCCACTGCCCGGAGCTGCACAACAGCCTCTGCCGGATCGCAAAGTTTTCTGGCGTAACGGGGGCCATTTGCCTGTCCATGAGGCGGAACATCCAGGCCCGCAACCGAGATCGAGTATGATGTTAGCGAACCCACACGAACAGTAAAAATGTCCATCGTGCCCGCTCTGTAGATACAAAGTGACGAGCGCGCACGATCTGCCTTGTAACTTTCCATACAACATCTCAAGTCGGATCCGCCACATACACAGGCCAGCGCTCGCCAGATCGCTACGGTGCGTGGGATGAAACCCAAATCGATAAATTAGTGCAGAAATGGGTTGAAAGGAATGTGCCGCCTTAGTGCTGCAACACTCCATGCCCGCGCAACTGTGTGGTCCTTTAATTATGCCCGACGCATTCGGCAGCGGGGTCGGCTGGGTGTTTCCTGGTGTGGAAACACAATCGGGTGGAAATACCCCGGCTGTGAGTGCGTTTGGCAGGCTTCTTACGGAGGGTGGGTGTAATCCTTCTGGCCCTTGCTGAGCGCCATCTCACAGGCGAAGGTCGCACGGACAATACCTTCAGGAATAATCAGAAAGAAGAGTAGAAATGACGTTAAAAGAAATGAAGAAGAAATGAGAGTCAAACCTAGCTATAACTCCAAGCACGCCCCTGTTGTCCCGCAAGACAAAAGGAAGGGACAAAGCGCTATATATAGAATACTTCCTTGGGACACGATCTGTGATTCTGTGGCGAGACCGCAACAATATACAACAACATACAGGCAATTTAAGTCACACCCGTTCCAAATTCAACGCTTTGCCTAATTGGAAATTAAATTGCTTAGAATAAGACTGCCGACTTTACACATTGTAACCCCAACTTCCAAATGAAAAACAATATTCCTGCACAATTTAGAAAAATTAAAACACAAAAAAATAAGTGTCCCCTCGATTAATACTGTGAACACCTGACAACAAGTAAGCGGTGAGCTTGGATAGGGCCCGACCAATTGTACACTGGTATACATATGCCTTTCCACAAACTGCTTCAACTCAAAAGTGTGAGAGTGTTGAATTGGGAAACAAGAAAAAAAAGCCCTGCCCAAGTCAGCACAGATTCGGATTATAGGTAGGTCCGAGGACCAACTCAAAGGGATATTCTTGCAAATCGAAGTTTTTTCAGTAAGTTCGTCATTGTTATCCTATCTGGTGGGATCGCAGAAATAGTGACCCTTGATGTCAGTAATACTTGTTGTTTGGATTTGGTTGGAGCTTTCGTGTCATCACAAATGGTAGAAACGTGGGCGGATTTTGACCAAACCGGTGAGGATCATCTAGACCAGTGCTTGGAATGGAGGTTCTAGGACGCTTTGTCCTAGCAACAACGAAAAACCTCAAATACGGTACCGTTCAAGCTAAATCAATTCCCGACCAACATCTACCATGTAGTTAGCGGAATGGCAGCGAATGATCTTCACAGTAAGCTGCATTAAAATATACCGGTTGTGAATATGAAGACTTACCGCAGCGCCCCCTAACAAAGGTATCCGAAAATTGGCGAAAATTGAAAGGCCCCTAGGACCAGGTGAGGGCATCGATACATGAAACTTTGCAGTGCTGTACGCCAAATAAGTACAACTTGCCTCAGGAACATATGACCGATTCGCTTAGTTCAGGGCAAAAGGTCAATAGCAAAGACCGATAATGCGACGAGCGAGGGCTTCCGCCAAATCCTACTCCTCCTAGGTTAGTCGGCATGGTCATAAATCACACTAACGTGGCCGGAATACATTGTCACCAACGATCGACGGATTCCGATTTACGATAGATCTTTGTTCACCACAGCACCCCTCGAACCTTTGGGATCCGATTTCAAACCGCATGTCGGAACGGTCATTCAAGAATGAACGAGTAAGTACATAAGAGGGAAACTGGATGAGATTGATATGCATAACTTAAGGTGAGGCCCTCGCTAAGGGACATCCATTTGCCTATATCTTAAGTTACGCATCCGGCGACTCCATCGCCGCCAACCGGCTGATGGGTTGTCTTCTGTTGTCACCTCAGTCAACAATTTCAACCGATTTCAAAACAACTCACCACATGGGAGAGTTTGGACATAAGGAAAAACTTTGTTTTGAGGACAAAAGGTCGCCCCCAAAAAAAAATTGGGGGGTCCAAAAAACAAAACCGTTGAGTTAGAATTCTAAATCCTCAATTTTCATCCGATTGACTTGAAATATTAAGGAGGATTATATTTCAGTCACGAATCAACAGTCATAATTTTGAAGTAAAGAGAACCAAAAGCACATAGGCCAAGGTCAAACAACTAAAGTTGATTCTAAAACCTAAGTTCATCCGATTGACTTGAATTGAAGACGTATATATTTCATGTCATGAAGATCTCCAACCACCATAACTTTTGAGGCCATGAGCCAAAAGGTCAACATAGCAAAGCTAAATTATCAATTTCTGCCGACTCACTGAAATTTGAAGAAGGAGTGCATGTTTGGTCATTAATTCACCAGCAACTTATTTTAGGTCAAATTTTTTGGGATTTGCAAGTTGGCCGCAAAACGGTACTCTTCTTGCTTTTGTTTCTACATAAAGACAAAGCTCCAGTGAAAC
>CM068965.1:63566967-63585666 GCA_035128595.1 Eptatretus atami | reverse complement strand
AAAGGAAGGATTCAGATAAAGCGTGGATTATGGAATTCCATTGTACCCTTTGTTGATGATTGGAAGTAAAGTGAATAGGTCTGTGGTTTCAACGGATCGTTTTTTTTGTCATTGATTTTCACATAATACCCCCATCATGTCAAAGTGGAATATTTTGTTTTTAGAAATTTTTTACAAATTAATTGAAAATGAAAAGCTGAAATGTCTTGAGTTAATAAGTATTCAACCCCTTTGCTCTGATTCAACCTCCTTGCACTCCAAACTCTGCCTATGGCATCCAAGGCCAACCACATGCATGGCTTCCTGACTTCCTCTACCCTGCGGTAAAATAAACTATAATTGAACTTATAATGGGGGTACAATGTTAATTAGCCTTCGTAAAAGCTTGTGTGCCAGAAATAATTTAATCAGTACAAACTGGGAAAACTACTCCACTAGCCCACAGATGCCCTGACCAGAGGGTCACATTCTCTTTACTCCCTCGTCCAGGCCATCTGGAGTGAGGCTCAGATAAGGAGCCATTTATCATCCTGTGTTTATGATTCTAAACTCTACAAGACCCATCTGTACTTTCTCAAGGCCTCTCTTAGTTTGTCAGTGATTGATCAGTTTTCTTGGAAATGATGCTCATCGAGTATAACCATGCCTTGTTAAGATTACATATATACTCGATGTAACCTCACATAGAGTTTGACGCTGCTTGGAATTCGCAACAGGCTTTCTTCCCGCACGTGCACTGCCATTTATTTCATTTTTCAATTAACAACCTCAACTGGACTCGAAAGTCTTTTCTCTTGAAAGGTGTTCAAAACTCCCTCGACAAACCCTCATAACCAATGTGTGGCTCTCAACGGAATCCTTTCATCTCTTCGCGCTGTTAAGGCTGTAGTGCCCCAAAGCAGTGTTCCTGGCTCAGTCCTATTCCTGATCTTCATCAACGATCTATCTGACTCTGGAAAATCCCCTTCATCTCTTTGCTGATGATGCCATTCTCTGCTGAAACATCCCTCATCCTTCAGACAGGAAGGCTGCTGCCTCTTCCCTCTTTTCAGACGTTGACAAAATCACAAGTTGGTCAAACACTTGGAATGTGGCTTTCGATACTGATAAGTCTCACACCATCACTCTCTGTCTACAAAATGTCCATATGGTCAACCTTCCCATGTACTTTCCTATACAATCCTCTTGAGAAAGTTCAGTCACTCAATCTCCAAGATCACACTATCAGCCAAGATCTTTCTTGAGCAAACCACATTTTCAAAGTTGGCTTCCAAAGCCAGTGGCCAACTGGGCCTCCCAATATACAAAAGTCCTTCCTTGCACACCTTGAACTCCTATCCACCGACAAGGCCATCATCTGCAGCTTTGACTGGGGTTACTTGCTTTTTCCATTTTGGGCAGGTACTTCCTGCCACACACCTTGCTCAACTTCACACAGTCGGAAACCAAGGCCTTCAAGATTATTGCAATTTCCCACCTTTGAACGCACCGAACGTATGTGTTGGGCCTAACACTTTCCCATCACAGAACAGGGCTGGTGGTCTCTGGTCTTCTTGCCGCCTCCTTTCTGGTCTTGCTGACTCCATCTACAATGCTGCGTCTTTCCATGCTTTGTCCCCCCCCCTCCCCCAGGTTTCTGCAGGACTCACGCGTCCACCATTCACCCAGTTCTGGTAAAGTGCCTAAATCCAGGATCACATCTCACATCCACTCATTTGTTCCTCTTTTTCCCCCACCTGTGGAATCAACATCCACATTCTCTTCGATCTCATTCTTCCCTCCAAGATCAGCTGTTCAACAAAATATTTATCGTTTACAGTGTACTTCAAGACAGCTGTTCAGCACCCCACCCAAAATGTGATCTTTTTCTACCCCTGTCAATCCCTCTCTCTGCCCCCAAGCCCAACTCCTTCCAAATTTTCCCTTTTTATCCATCTGGTCCACCGCATGCATCCTCCCCTACCGCTCATTCCTCCCCACACCCATGGTTTGTCCAAGCCTCCCTCTATTTTGTCCTTCAACCCTGCTGCTGGTGTTTCCCCTCTCTCTGTATTATTCCTTTTGTTCTGTTGTATCCTGATCCGTTCAGTGTTCTAGCTCTTCCACATCCTTGACTCTGCATACTTGACATGCCATGGTCTTTGGTCAAGTGACCCTCCATGAGCAAGCGCAATGCCACAAAGGCTGACTTTTGTTTATGGATATTTTCGTTTATAGACATTTCTCCAGTTTTCTGATTTTTTTTTTCCTGGAATATTGGCTTTGAGTTACATCAGTATGCAAAATTTCAACCTTTGAGCCCACCTAAAAAGTACGAAACATTTATATGAGTTAGTCAGTGGTCACAAAGAGCTGTGCTGTATATTTTACTTGTGGGGGATACATGCAAACTGCAAGCAGACACTGGTGTGTATCGATCTGACGTGCAGACATCATAAATATAATCTTTATATTTTTGATGAAGTGGATCCTGAAAGAGCTTTACATATTTGATGAAGTGGATTGTGCTTTCATTCTGCAAGCAGCTAAATAAATCAAGTAAATGACGAATAAGTGTTCAGAATGAGCTTTTCAATTAACAGTTTGCAGACAGAGGTTTTTATTGTAAAAATGTCAGAAGTTATGAAATAAGACTCTTGTTTACTTTCTAATTGGTTGCTGAAAACGCTAAGAGGAAGAGTTTACACTCTAATGGGTTGCTCAGGAACGCTGAGGTGACGTAGATGCATTTGTACTGGACAACATATTTCACCAACAGGATGAAGCCAAAAATGCAGGAGTGATAAAATTGTTTCTTTTGATGTTTTGCTGATTAATTTTGGTCATCTCCTCTGTATTTCGATCATTTTCGAATATATGGCCTTGAGTTTGGGTTCAACTTGACGGGATAGAGTGACATTTGTTTATCTCCAGCATTTCCGAGCAAAGTAGATCGTGAATACAGTGTAAACATGCTCTGAATGTTTGTTTCAACTAGGGTGCCTCATACAGAGGTTTGATTGCATATGTAAACATGCAATCCTAAAAATATGCACTGGAAAACTTACCACTGTACACCATCTGTAAACGATAAATATTTCTGACTTCCTACTAGTGAACATCTTCCGTAAATGACAAAAACCCACAGACACTTCTCCAATCATACCGCCATAAATCCGAGTTACACCAGCTCCCTTGGGAAGTGATCGTGCCTGTGCAAGATCATGTGATGTGCCATTGTCGTCGGTCACGTGATCCTCCATGAGCCGAGGAAAATCATTTAGGAGTGAGTGAGTGAATCAATGTTTAAAAATATGTGTTTGTGTGGATAAACCAAAACAAGCTCTTCCAACCCAATAAAGGTAATACAGCAATAAAGCCATGTGCGCATGCGCATCACTTCGCCTCCATTCCAGAGGGCTTCCGTGAGCCACACTTGAGTCAGCTTGAAAGAACGAGACTTTTAAGGGTCAGAAGTAATGGACAGTGGAGTCATCAGCCATGGTTTCGCCCTTTCTATTGGCTCATCAGAATGATATTATACATAGTTGCTCAGAGTAGCACAACTTGCATTTATCGTCAAAAAGTTCATATTTTGCGTGTGATTACGCGCTATTTAAAGGAAGACATCAATCACAATGTTCGCCTTGCCGTACTACATGTCAGGTGGTGCATGTCAGCTGTAGAGCCTTGTATGGTGGGGGGCGGCGCGGGAATACTTTTGTTCAGTTGGCCTTCTCGAAGATTGACAACATCTACAAGCAGCAGGCAACCAATAATGGGACCTGGCACCTGTGAAGGTGGCCCAGAGTTTACAACAGTCAGGGCCATGCTTGCGCCAATCAGTTGAACTTTAGCCATGGAAAAGTTCCAAGCAACTCCCTAACATTCAACACCAACATGGGAATGAATTATTTTACAACAGCCCAGTTGAACCACAATATATTCTAATACTATATGCTGTGTATATATATATTATAATATATATATTATATATATATATATATATATATATATATATTTATATACACACACATATGTCTGTGCAGTGTCTGTCACGAGTTTGGTGTGTTGTCAGTTAACTCCAAGCGTTTGTTAATCGTGCCAAACTTCCGGGCTGCATTATCTCTCTTGTGTTTATGGCCGAAGAGTATTATAGTTTTTGAAATTTTTTTCAAAACTTAAATCTTCAACTTAAATTGCTTATAAAATGTATTATCACAAGTATTACAAATAAATTTGCAAAATAAATGTTTGAATTCTGTTTGGTGTAAATCAAGAACACGGCAACTCATGTACTTATCCTCAGTTCAAACAAGCCGGTCTCTCGAGCGATGTGTGGTGAGGTGTTTTGAATTGCACAGTGGTAGTTGTTTTGAATTACGTGGTTGTGAGGTGTTTTTTATAACATGGTGGGTACGTGGTGGGGAGGTGTTTTTAATAATGTGGCGGTTACGTGGTGGTGTGTTTTCAATAATCTATATATGTATAAACCACAAAGACCTGAAAACCAAAAAAGACTGAAGACCCAAAAGACCCAAATGACCCCAAAAATCCCAAAGTCCCCAAAGACCCAAAAATCCCAAAAGACCCCAAAGACCAAAAATACCCCAAATATCCGAAAGTCCCAAAAGACCCCAAAAGACCCTGAAGACTCAAAGACCAAAAAAGACACTGAAGACTCGACACACCCCTAAAACAACTACAAATGGGCAGAAATCCCCGCCTTCAAAGGGTGACACAACAGGCGAAGTTTATTTTGACAAATTTCCCTGAAAATATCTGCTGTTCTTCCTCCGCTCCAATCGGAGGAAGAACAGCAAACCACGTGCTTGTCAAAGTCAACATCTCTCTGGCGGTTATTAGAGAACCACCTCAGTGCCATCGAGTCTGGCATTTCACTCAGCATGACTGGCAGGGCCTCCAAGCAGCCATCAAACTTCGAGACTGGTCTCCCTTCACTACTTTCTCCAACATCACCTCGCCCTGGGAATTATTTCAAAGAAATTTGCTCTCTCTCATGCACAGATTTATCCCCTCTCGTCTTCAGTTGTCCTACCCTTCCCCCCGCCCATGGTTCACTGAAGCTTGTGGCGAGGCAGTTGACCTGAAACAACTTGCCTTTGCCTCATGGAAAGCAAACCCAACTGAGGGTAACCTCAGTTCCTTCCACAAAGTTCGGAACAAGTGTGTGTCTACCCTCAGGAGAGCCAGAAAACATCTTCATTGAACGGGACAAGATGAGAGAACTCTTGGCCGACCAGATCCCGGAGGAGGATGTAGGCATCGAACAGAACAGGATGTGAGAACTCTAGGATTGCCAGATCCGGGAGTAGGATGCAGGTTTCTGGATACAAATGAAAAAAAAATTGGGTCTGCCAGACCCCGGAGGAGGAGGATGGAGGCTTCTCTGAGTGAATGAGAGAAATTTGGGTCTCCCAGATCCTGGATGGGGGTGCAGGCATCAATCCTCCTGCCTCTTGCAAGAATGTTTGTGGACTTCCTGTGGCTGATCTGATTCTTTGACACCTCATCGAGGGTATACTTAAAGTCTGCAATGGCACCCAATCATTAGCCAGGGTGATCTGCAAGATTTTGGAATAATAGGCAAATTTAAAAATAAATAAATAAATAAATGAAAATTATGGGATCCAGGGAGTTTGAAAGCATCGAATCCACAGGGGTGGATTAAAATGGTGTGAAGAAAATTTAAAAGGGGTGGATGATAATCTTGGACCTGACCAACCTGCGATGACTTACACTTAGGGGAAAGTTATTTGATGCTTACTGCCCCAAGGGTTCAGTTTTGCTAGAAATTGGGACATGGGTAATTAGGATGAGAACAAGCAAGAGTGACTCAATGGTCAGTAAAGGGATTGGTTTGGAAACCAAAACTATCTTGTTGTGTGGGTGAACTGTTATGTGTAGATAACTGAAGAGGGTTTGGAGAATGAATGCGGATTATAACATGCAAGCAGGCCATGGCAGTGTAGGAACACGATCACCATTTTAGCATTGCAATGTTTGAAAATCGAATGACAGCGGGGGAGGAAATGAGATGTTGGATTGTGTGGGTAGGGAAGGTATGTGGGACTGCTGGAATAGATCAAGCTCTGAAGAAGTGGTGACTGCGGCCCACCCTAAGGTAACTTGTCCCTGGCAGCCAGTGGTGTCTGGAAATTGAGACCCGTCGATTGGAAGGTATGGTTGGGCGACCAGCGGTAAAGAGACCCCTGGTGACCTGGATGAGGCCGTGAGAGCCTGGATGGGTGGAGACCCTCCCTGGCGGGGGGTACAGCAAAAGAGCCATTTGGCTGGCAGGGCCCGAATAGTTGAGGGGGAGGGGAGGGTGAGGGCGAGGAAGTCGTAACTCAGGCGACTTGTTTTTAGACTGTGGGCACCACAACTGGAAGTGCCCCCACCAATTTTTGTTGTATGGTACCTCCGCGCTGCCTCGTTGAGGATCACACATGGGTGTAAAAACTTTTAAGCCATGGTCTTGCAGGGTTGAAATGAATGATTGATATCGGGTTTATGTATGAGTGTTTGAGGAAGGTTCACTAAACCCATGTCACTAACCTGCACCGGAGAGACTGGGCTCACGGAAAGGATCGGATTAATTGGAACGGCTCCGCAGGTAGCATTGGGTATCGTGGCATCCACCGATGAATGTAGTCTTAAGAAGGGGGTTGTATAAACTTTAAAAGAAGTTTTTTTGGTTAAGATTTTGTCACTTACAGTAGATTTTTGTGAGTTTTCTGACATTTTCCACCTGCCCCAGGAGTGAGGAACCAAGAGTTTTGCAAATATTTGAATTGTTGCATTTCAGGGGTGTAAAACGTTAAGGAAAATAGGAAAGTTAGCTACGGCTCGCTTCCGACAGCCCCTTCTACTATATTTCATAGGCTAATTCGGAATGAGTCCGGAAGTGGTGAGGCTGGAATGGTAACACCTGCAATGAACCTTCCAGGAGCTACGGTTCCGGGCTGTGTTATGTTTGTGGGGTAGATGAAGGGATTTCGTAAGAAAGAGAGCATTGTGTAGGAGTTGCTTTGTCGATGGATGTGGAGGAGACATCTCTTTGTAATTAAGTAGGGAAACTGTGAGCTTAAGTGTTACATGTCACCACAATGGGGGTAGTTCGGTGTCAATTAGATCAGGATTAAGGATGGGTTCCCCAGTGTGTAATTGCCCCCCCTGTGACTTTTCACGATGGGGTCTTCAAAGATTGTCCATCATGTGGACCATTGTGAACAGGCCGAGTGCGGGAGAGGAACATCGCATATTCACTCTGGAGAATAAACTACAATGTGTTGTGAGCCGTGATGTCGAGTCATTTCCGCGCAGCCTGACAAAACCACTCGTGCCATTTTGGAGACCGTTACCTGCGCGCTGACGCGATCCGATTGCCACGTTCCATAAAGACCATCTCGCCAAGACACGAAGCTAAGTGCCGAAATAAAGAAGTATTGGCTGCTCTTAGAGCACCCTTATTCTGGACATTCATCTGTCTGTCTGTCCGCGAAACTTTGGTCAAGCTAGGGGCTAAACCACTCAACCGATTCCAATGAAATTTTGGTAGGTAGGACATATTTCTGGGAATCGTGTGCTTTCGAATATGGACCCGGGCCCTAGCAACGGCATAGCAACGGCCCTTAAAGTGGGTCAAAAATCCAAAAAAATCAAAAAAAAATCGAAAAATCGAAGCTTTAGAGTTCTGTGCGCAATCTATCTAGCTCCCTTCATGGCCATATTTGCAGCCCTAACAAAAAATATTGTAGGAGGAGAAGGTTTTGGGCGAGTACATGTCGACTTTCAGAAACGGTTAATTGGCGAATAATTCTAAGAGAAGAGTCTGATTTTGATGAAACTGGGTGAAATGTGTTACAATGTGGCTAGCATGTACACAAAAATGAATGGTTGCTATGCACACCTCCGTTGCTTAGCAACAGCAAAAATACTTTTATCGTACATCGTAACACTTTATTGTGGACTGTACAAAAAAATCAATACCTTCCGAACTGAACCCGAGGGACCTGTTTTTTTGTGCCCAAAGAGAAATGTCTTACAGCATCATAGTCAGAAAAAAATAAAAATCTTTAGCGAATTGATAAATGGAATTACACGGGCTGCCATTTGTTAGAGTCTCTTTGGAAACATGCCGTGAAATTTCCACAAGGCGGGTTCTGGCGCAAACTAAGAGGGCTGTGATAATCATATTTATTGTGCTAAAGTGTTGATAGCATGTTACTGAATATCGGCTAGTCGCGTCGCCAGCTTCCATCGAGAAGCGAGCAGCCATGTCGCCTACCGGCTTGTATATACATGACAGGATAAAACATCATAAATATATGTTGGAAAAAAATTACAGGCCCAGACCAGGAATCAAACCCAGATCTTCTGGAAAAACCATACCAGTGCTCTGCATCTGAGCTACTGGGCCCACTGGTGAGTAACGCAATTCTTCCACATATACATGTGCCACTCTCTTTCCCCACTGCTTCCAGGGCACTCACTGCCAACATAGAAGGAGCGAGGAACTTGCCTTCGAGAGGTCTTCCCCTGTGGGGGACACATCCATGTGTCCGCTATAAACACCAAAGGGGGCATGGAAATACATTTAGAAATGAACAGGATAAAACATCATAAACATTATGGAAAAAACAATATGTTAGATATGGTATAATTCGCTTTTCCAGCAGTTTTGACTCTACCTGGACGGATGGCCAAAACTTCTCCATTGGAGAACCTACAGCTGAGGTCTCCGAAGATTAATGCGCATGCGTGGGAAGACAGTTAAGTGCTGCACCAGGATGGCACAAATACATGGACACAAGCAAATAAAATAATAAATAATAATTTAATGAACAGAAAATAACAATTATAATGAAATGAATCAAGACATGAGGTAACCAAATCTAATTCGAACTGAGGTGCCTCCAGACAGACTTAAATACCAACCAAGGGGCAGATAAAATAAAGAGAAATAATCCCTCTTTATTTTGGCACTTAGCTGAGTACCAGAGATGGTCTTGAGGGAGCTTTGAATCGAGCCGCTTCGTAGACGCGCCAAAAGAAATGGTGCCAAGTCACCCTCTCGCTGTGGGAAGAACGTACGTCAGGGCAATTTGCAAGCAGTATTAACACCAAGGATCAGAGACTCCGAGCGCTTTCTTTTCACGAGTGAATAAGCCGACATTCTCTCTTGCACCTGGTCTGTTCACAACGATGGCCCACACAACGAGACAATTTCTGAGGCCCGTGATGATGCACGAGGCACGTTCTCCTTCCCTCCTCAGAAACGTACACACTTCATGGCTCAGCCGAACGTCAACGGCCAACGTCCTGCTCAGCACGGAAGCCAATTCAACACCACAAACACAAAGATCGTGAAGCCTTCGTCGTGTCAAGAACAAAAGCGAGACCCTCCATGTCTTCTGACGAATGTGAGCTCTTCTCTCTCATGTCCTCTCACGTCCTCCCGACACTTGTCATTCCTCCCTCGGTTATTACGTTGCCTCTCCTACTTCATCTTCGATGTCACCAACAACCAAACTAATCCTCCAGGGCGTGGCTTGCTTGCACAAAATCCGGGAAGGTGGGGCTTCTGCCCACTTGTAGTTGTTTTAGGAGATATTCCCACCTTTATTGCCAATTTAATTCAAATTTAAATTTTAAAAATTAAATCAGCATCTCTACATGTATGGCAGCCATTTCATTCCAGTCTGTTGAGATTCCAACACAGGTACACCTCATTCTACTTAGTGAAGTGCTGATTAGGTGATCCACCTGAACACGAATCTTATTTAACAAGGAAAAGTATATAAACCACTGCTGTGGTCATCACTATCCTCTTTACAATAGGACAGCTGGATGGCAAAAACAGTGCTAGTAGTACCTCAAAAGTAATTGGAATCAAAAAATAACTATTGACCATGCCAAAAGAGTGAAAAGAAAAGTTTTTGAGTGAGGAAAAGAAGGGTTCAATTCTGGCTTTACTGGCAGAGGGATACAGTGAGCGCACGTTGCTTCCATCCTTAAAATTTCAAGAATGGCGGTTCATAAGAACAAGTTCAAGCAGCAGACATTGGGACAAAAAAGCTACAGACTGGCAGAGGGCGAAAACGACTTTCCACTGACCAGGATGACCGCCAACTCATTCGAATGTCACTCAACAACCGTAGGATGACATCAACGTGACCTACAAAAAGGATGGCAAATGGCAGCTGGGGTTGAAGTGCACGGCGAGGACGGTTTCGAAAACAGCTCCTAGGGCAGGGCTGAAGTCGTGCAAAGCTAGAAAAAAGCCTTCATCAATGAGAAGCAAAAGAAGAGCCAGGCTGAGGTTTGCAAAAAACCATAGGATTGGACCGTAGAGGACTGGAGTAAGGTCATCTTTTCTGATGAGTCCAATTTTCAGCTTGCCCAACACCGGTCGTCTAATGGTTAGACGGAGACCTGGAGAGGGCCTACAAGCCACAGTGTTCTCGCACCCACTGTGAAAATTTGGTGGAGGATCGGTGATGAAATCTGGGGGTGCTTCAGCAAAGGCTGGAATCGGGCAGATTTGCTTTGTGAAGGACTCATGAATCAAGCCACGTACAAGGTTGTCCTGGAAGAACACTTGCTTCTTTCTGCTCTGACAATGTTCCCCAACTCTGAGGATTGGTTTTTCCAGCAGGACAATGCTCCATGCCCACACAGCCAGGTCAAATCAAGGTGTGATGGAGACCATCAGATCAAGACCCTGTCATGCCAGCCCAATCTCCAGACCTGACCCATTGAAAACTCTGGAATGTGATCAAGAGGAAGATGGATGGTCTCAAGCCATCAAACAAAGCCGAGCTGCTTGAATTTTTGCGCCAGGAGTGGCATAAAGTCACCTAACAACAATGTGAAGAGCTGGTGGAGAGCATGCCAAGACGCATGAAAGCTGTGATTGAAAATCAGGGTTATTCCACAATAAAATTGATTTCTGAACTTCTTTGCTTAGTAAATTATATTCGGTTTTAACAAATTATCACTGCCACCCACAACAACACCCCCACACCTCCACCCCCCCCACAACACCCACCTACCCATCCCACATCCTCCTCACCAACACCACGAATACCACAACCACAAACCCCCACATACAACTACCTCCTCCTACACTGATAAACAAATTTCTTTTACTTGCTATTCAGCACGCCTAGTTTAAATTACTCCTAGTCATGTTTATATATGATTTGTTGTTTATATACAACTGAATCTTTGTTGTTATTTTGACCAGTTGTCATTTTCTGCAAATAAATGCTCAAATGAAATTTTTTCTATCTCGGAATTCTGGGAGAAAGTTGTCAAAATACTTATAGAATAAAAAAAATGTTCATTTTAATCAAACATACCTATAAATAGTAACACCGAAAAAACTGATAATTTGCAGTGGTCTCTTAATTTTCCAGAGCTGTATATATATTAATATATATATATATTATATGTATATATATATATATATAAAATATATTATATATAATATTTATATATATTATATATGCAATGTCTGTTCCGTCCTGTTGTCACTGAAACTACTCTCTCCAAACTTTTGTGAAATCATACTAAACTCTGGGCTGCTCTCTCCCATGTGTATGGCGTAAGGGTATTTTTTTGTTTTGAAATAATACCTTATATATTTTGTTTTTTACTTAAATATTCAACTAAATCACATATGAAAATGTAATTAATCATGAATATTACAAATAAAGTTTCAAACTAAATGTTGGATTCTGCTTGGTGAAAAATCATGACAACATAGCAACTCATGTACTTATCCTCAGTGAAAACAAGCCTGTCTCTATCACGATGTGAGGTGAGGTGTTTTGAATTGCACAGCGGGAGTTGTTTTGAATTATGTGGAGGTGAGGTGTGCTAATAACATGTCAGTTACATCGTGGTGAGTTTTTATAAATGTGGTGTGAGGTTTGAAAATGTGGTGTGAGGTGTTTTAACTACATGGTGGTAGTGCTTTCAATAACGTGGTGTGAGGTGTTTTGAAATATGTGCCGGTGTTTGTCCTAATGTAGCGACGTGTGGAGAGGTTAGCAGATCCAGCTAGTGTGTGTGTGTGTGTGTGATGATGTGTGTGTGTGTGCTGTGTGTTGTGTGTGTGTGTGTGTGTGTGTGTGTGTGGTGTGTGTGTTTGTGTGGTATATTATTCTGTTAACGCCTGCGCGTAATTTGACGTTTCTCTCCGAAACTGCTGGCAGGAATGTGATCATTTTCCCATTATACTGGGGTTTCTTAATGTGCGAAGACGATGCAGCTAAATTCTAAGCTGGAATTGGATGACAACGTGGCTTCAACAAGACTTTCAACCCATCGACGGCCGCATTTATTCCCGTTCGGTCGCCATCGCTGAACTGCTGTCCGGTAAGTGCTGCCGTCTATCCAAAAATATGAACTCGAGTAAGGGAGTACTCATTGCATCAAACACTGAACATAAACACAACTGATAATAAATAGTATAGCTCAGAACATCAGCAATGGTTGTCATGTTTAAAAATCAGCGTGGAAGGAGGGGAACAATGAGCGCCAGAGCTCTGCCAACATGATGTACCCCCGATTGGCTCTTTCCCGGACTGAACACGCCCTCTTAGACTGTCAATTTTGTGTCTGAATCCAACGTACATATTAAAAACACCCGAAAATAAGTTGCAATAGGCCTACGTCCAGATAACATCAAAGGCTATAATCTGAAGGTAGGGGAACCAGGGAACGGGTATGAGGTCATCCCTCATTGCCCGATTCTCTTCTTTTCTTTGTTCTTCGAAAGCACGGTGTCCGACAATAGATTCTGTACCTTGAATGCGTGCGGTTAACTGTTCAAATTAAAAGAGGTGTCGATTGTCGGATGCACCCAAACAACTGCCGTTCATTACATTAATTGTCATATCAACCGCCATCGTTACCTGTGTTTGTCTGCGTGTGTGATCTTCAAATTAAAGCGTCCAAGCGGTGTTCGATCGTCGGATGTGCGCCAAAAAGTGCCATTCATTGAAATTTGCATTCTGATTCTCGGTCACCCTCCACTGATCCTGTTCAGTCTAGGGCTAGGCCTATTCATGTTAAAATTGCCCATCAGACGCCAACCTTACAGTCACACTGCAGAGGATGCACTTTCCAGTCAGACTCGCATACTCGATGACCATAAACAAATCCCAGGGCCAATTTTACAAACTCAGAATATACCTCCCAGCCCCTGTGTTCTCCCATGGCCAACTATATGTTGCATATTCACGTGCAAGAGGTTACGCCTATATATCTATCAAAGTGGACAATAATTCCTCATAAAGACTATTCAGCACAACACACTCATCCAAAATGTCATCTACAGGGAGGTCCTTTAGAAAACTAAGGGACAGGTAACCATAGTGCATCACATCCCAATGACACCCTCCCCAGCTTCCCATAACATCAACTATTATGCCTCATCCACCTGTTGCCACCCATTCAACTCCGTGCGGAGCACGGGTATATGCTAGTATATATATATATATATATATATATATATATATATATATATATATATATATATATATATATATATATATATATTATTATATATATGGTCTGTGATCCAGCTGACTTCCTCAGATATTAATGCCCATGTATATATATACACTGATGAGCCAAAACATTATGACCACTGTCAGGTGAAATGAATAACATTGATTATCTTGTTACAATGGCACCTGTTCAAGGGTGGGATATATTTGGCAGCAAGTGAACACTCAGTTCTTGAAGTTGATGTTGTTGGATGGAGGAAAATGGCAGGAGTAAGACCTGAGCGACTTTGACAAGGACCAAATTGTTATGGCCAGAGGACTGGTCAGAGCATCTCTGAAACGGCAAGGCTTGTGGGGGTGCTCCCGGTCAGCTGGTGATACCTACCAACAGTGGTCCGAGGAGGGACAAACACAAACCGGTGACAAGGTGTTGGGCGCCCAAGGCTCATTGATGCGCGAGGGCAACGAAGGCTATCCTGTCTGGTCCGAACCGACAGAAGGTCTACTGTGGCACAGTCACAGAAAATTTTATATGGTGGTCACGGAGAAATGTGTCACAATCCACAGTGCAATGCACCCTGCTGCGTATGGGGCTGCATAGCCACGAGACCGGTCAGAGTGCCCATGATGACCCCTGTTCCACCGTCGAAAGCGCCTACAAATGGGGCACGCAAGCATGGGAACTGGGCATTGGAGCAGTCGAAGAAGGTCGCCTGGTCCGATGAGTCCGTTTTTCTTTTAGATCACGTGATGGCCGTGTACGTGTGCGCCTTTACCTGGGAAGTGATGCACCAGGATGCACCCTGGGAAAACGACAAGCCGGTGGAGGGAGTTTGATGCTCTGGGCAATGTTCTGCTGGGAAAACCCTGGGTCCGGCCATTCATGTGACATCATTTGACACGTGTCACTACCTAAACATCATTGCAGACCAAGTACACCCCTTCATGGCAATGGTATCCTTATGGCAGTGGCCTCTTTCAGCAGGACAATGTGCCCTGCCACACTGCACACATTGTTTGGGAATGGTTTTGAGGAACATGACGAAGTGTTCACAGTGTTGCCCTGGCCGATTGAGCATCTGTGGGATGTGCTGGACTGACAAGTCCGATCCACGGCGGCTCCACCTCGCAACTTACAGGACTTGAAGGATCTGCGACTAATGTTTTGGTGCCAGATACCACAGGACACCTTCAGGGTCTTGTCTACAGAGTCCATGCCTCGGCTGGTCGGTGCTGTTTTGTCGGCACACGGAGGACCAACATCACATTAGGCAGGTGGTCATAATTGTTTTGGCTCATCAGTACTTATGTATATATATGTATATATATATATATATATATTACACTACATGGCCCAAAAGTATGCAGACACCGCTGATAATTCGTGGATTCGCTATTTTAGACAACACCCATTGCTGACGGTGTTAAAATCAAGCACACAGCCATGCATCTCCATAGAGACCAAACATTGGCAGTAGAATGGGCCATACTGAAGAGCTCAGTGACTTTCAACATGGCACCATCATAGGATGCCACCTTTCCATCAAGTCAGTTCATCAAATTTCTGCCCTGATAGAGCTGCTCCGTCAACTGTAAGTGCCGTTATTGTGAGTAGAAATGCTGGGAGCAACAAGAGCTCAGGCGCAAAGTGGACGGCCACAAAAGCTCAAAGATTGGGACTGCCGAGTGCTGAAGCACGTAGCGCGGAAAAATCGTCTGCCGTAGTTGCAACACTCACTACTGAGTTCCAAACTGCCTCTCGAAGCAACATCAATACAAACACTGTTCGTCGAGACCTTCATGAAATGGGATTCCATGGCCGAGCAGCCGCACACAAGCCGAAGATCACCATGCGCAATGCCAAGCATCGGCTGGAGTGGTGTAAAGCTCACCGCCATTGGACTCTGGAGCAGTGGAAATGCGTTCTCTGGAGTGATGAATCACGCTTCAACATTGGATAGTCCGACGGACGAATCTGGGTTTGTATGGCTGCCAGGAGAAGGCTACCTGCCCAAATGCATCGTACCAACTGTAAAGTTTGGTGCAGGAGGAATAAGGGCTGTGGCTGTTTTTCATGGTTCGGGCCCGGCCCCTGACTTCCATTGAAGGGAAATCTTAATGCTACAGCACACGATGACATTCAGATGATTCTGTGCTTCCAACTTTGTGGCAACTGTTTGGGAAGGCCGTTTCCTGTTTCATTATGACAACGCCCCCATGCACAAAGCAAGGTCCGTGCTGAAATGGTTTGTCGAGATTGGTGTCGAATAACTTGATGTCAACCCCATCGAACACCTTTGTAATAAATTGGAATGTCGACAGCAAGCCAGACCTTATTGCCCAACATCAGTGCCGACCTCACAAATGCTCTTGTGGCTGAATGGAAGCAAATCCCCGCAGCAATGTTCTGACATCGAGGGAAAGCCTTCCAGAAGAGTGGAGCTGTTAGAACAGCAAGGGGGACCAACTGCATATTAATGCCCTGATTTTAGATTGAGATGTTGGACAAGCAGGTGTTCACATGCTTTTGGTCATGTCATGTTATACATATATATATATATATATATATATATATATATATATATATATATATATATATAATATACCGCATAATAAAATACATATATATATATATATATAAATACATATGTACATATTTATAAATACAACATTATTATATACAATATATATATATCATATATACATATATATATATTATATATATATAATATATATTATATATATATATTAAAAATAACATATATACTATACCGGACAAAAGTTTTATAACACCCCATTTTTTGAGCCTGGTGTTGGCTTAGTGGTTAAGGTGGTGGCTTGGGATCCTACGGTCCTGAGTGGTCCTGAGTTCAAGCCTGTTGCTGCTGAATTAATACACCAGAGGTTTGACTCAGCCTGTCATCCTTCTGAGGTTGGTGAAATGAGTACCAGTTCCAGTGTGTGTACTGGTAGAGGGCACTGCATCAGCAACACAGTTGCACTTCAAGAAATGATAGCTTCCCTGGCAGCTAAGCTGCCATATGACCACCACACACCCCCATTTTCAGTTTTTACTGAAATTTAAGCAGTTCAAGTCCAGTGAATAACCTGAAATGGTACAAAGTTAAGCGGTAACTGCCAGAGGTTTAAAAAAAAAAGTTTAGGTTACCAAAACTGAAAAATAATGCACATTTCAGAGTTGTTAAAAAAGGCCCTTTTCAGGGAACAAGTAATGGGTTAGCAACTGCAGCTGTTCTGCCACAGTGGAAGTAAATTAAGCCTTGTAAGTTTATGCAAACAATTCCTACAGGTGTCCCAACTTTTGTTGATTAGTTATAAACCCTCTGTCTGTATAAAAGTAGTGTTGGAACAGACTGTTTGCTACACCCTCTGATGCATTATTTGGACAATATTGCACTGCAGGAAGTACTATATTGCTATAATAATGGCGAGAAAAAGACAATTAACAAAGGAAGACAGACAGACCATGATAAACCTTAAAAGTGTGGGTCTTCCTTGTGAGAAATTGCAAAGTAAGCCAAGGTGTCAGTGAGTACAGTTTCTACACCATCAAAAGGCACTTGGAAACTGGAGGAAACTCTGACAGGAAGAGTCTGGAAGACCCAAAGCCACAACACAATCAGAAGACAAGTTTCTGAGAGTCAACAGCTTGCGTGATAGGTGGCCCACAGGACAGCAGCTTCAAGCACAGCTTAACACTGGTCAAGTAAGGAAGTCTCAGTTTCAATTGTGAAGAGAAGACTTCAGCTGCATGTTTGACAGGTGGAGTGGCAGTAAGAAAGCCATTGCGAAGATGGCAAAATAGAAAAAAAAAGGCTTGCCTGGGCCATGCAGCACCACCAGTGGACTACTGAAAATGGAAGAAGGTCTTATGGACCGATGAATCAAAATTTGAAATCTTCGGTTCATCACGCAGGGTTTTTGAATGCCGTCGAGTAGGCGAGATGGTTCCTCAGTGTGTGACACCAACTGTCAAACAGGAGAGGGAAGCGTGATGAGCTGGGACTCTTTTGCTGGATCCAGAGTCGGCGACTTGCACAGAGTGACTGGCACCTGACGGCGCTCCAATATGACCTGAAGGCTGACAAAAGGCTAGCAAGCATTTTGCAGCACATGCAATTACCTCTGGCTTATACCTAGTTGGTCAGTGGTTCATCTACAGCAGATAACGACCCAAACATACCTCCAGGCTATGTCTGAACTACCTTCGAAGAAAAGAACAAGACGGTAGGCTTCAAATCATGAATGGCCAGCACAGTTCCAGACTTAAACCCCATCGAGCTGGTTTGGGATGAACTGGACAGAAGGGTGAAAGAAAAGCAACCTACAAGTGCAACACATTTGTGGGAACTTCTGCAACATTTTGGAAGAACTCTCCGTACAATATTTGATTTCCATTGGAGAAAGAATGACACGAGTATGTTCGGCTGTTATATCTGCAAAAGGTGGCTACTTTTATGAGTCAAATATTTAGATTAAATTTTGTTCAACAAAACGATTCAATGATTTCTTTTTTATCTGCAATTGTTTATTTGTTTTATGTTTTAATTTCAGAGTATATTGAAACATTAAACTGCTTAAATTTCACTAAAAACTGGAAAAATGGGGGTGTTCTAAAACTTTTGACCAGTCATGTGTATATATATATATAGTCATGCTGTGTTGGGTTTGGGAAAACGCAACATTTTGTTTTGAGGACAAAAAGTTCCATCTTGGTTTCATCAAACCACAAAACTCTTTCCCACATGCCTTCAGAATCTCCAGAGTGTTTTTTTTCATTCCTCAAACAAGACCCAAGGTGTGCTTTTTTGAGTAATGGCTTCCTTCTTACCACCCTCCAGGTCAGACTTGTGGAGTGCTTGGGATATTATTGTCACGTGCATGCAGTGATCAGTCTTTGTCATAAATGCCTGGAGCTCTTTCAAAGTTGTCATTGACCTCTTGGTGACCTCAGTGATCAGTCTCTTCCTTGCTTGGTCATCCCATTTGGAGGGACGGTCTGATCTAGGCAGGGACTTGGTGGTACCATATATCTTCCACTTCTTAATGATTGTCTTGACTGTGCTCCAAGGGATATTGAAGGCCATTCAAATCTTATTATATCCATCATCAAGGTGGTACACGAGTTCTTGCCATGTTCGGCTCAGCATGTTTG
>CM068965.1:63513093-63560437 GCA_035128595.1 Eptatretus atami | reverse complement strand
CACGAACCACTCGCTCAGGATGACAGTGCATGAGCCACTCACTCAGGATGATAAAGCACAAACCGCTCTCTCTGGATGACGGAGCATGAACTGCTCGCTCAGGATGATGGGGTGCAAACCGCTCGCTCAGGATGACGGATCACGAACCGCTAGCTCAGGATGACAGAGTACAAACCGCTCGCTCAGGTTGATGTAGAATGAACCGCATGCTGAGGATGACAGAACACGAACCACTCACTCAGGATTATGGAGCGTGAACCACCCACTCAGGATGATGGAGCACGAACTGCTCGCTCAGGATGACGGAGTATGAACGGCTCACTGAGGATGACGGAGCACGAACCGCTCACTCAGGAGGATGGAGCACGAACTGCTCGCTCAGGATGACGGAGTATGAACGGCTCACTGAGGATGACGGAGTATGAACGGCTCACTGAGGATGACGGATCACGAACCGCTAGCTCAGGATGACAGAGTACAAACCGCTCGCTCAGGTTGAATGTAGAATGAACCGCATGCTGAGGATGACAGAAAACGAACCACTCACTCAGGATTATGGAGCGGAACCACCCACTCAGGATGATGGAGCACGAACTGCTCGCTCAGGATGACGGAGTATGAACGGCTCACTGAGGATGACGGAGCACGAACGCGCTCACTCAGGATGATGGAGCACGAACTGCTCGCTCAGGATGACGGAGTATGAACGGCTCACTGAGGATGACGGAGCACGAACTGCTCATTCAGGATGATGGAGCTCGAGCCACTTGCTTAGGATGATGGAAAACGTGACACTCGCTCAGGATTATGGAAGATGAACCACTCGATTAGGATAACAAAGCAAGAACCACTCGATTAGGATGACAAAGCAAGAACCACTCGATTAGGATGACAGAGCATGAACCAGTCAATCAGAATGACGGAGCATGAACCACTCGCTCAGGATGACGCAGCACGAACCACCCGCTCAGGATGATGGAGCATGAACCACCCACTCAGGATGACGGAGCACGAACCACCCGCTCAGGATGGCGGAGCACGAACCACCCGCTCAGGATGGTGGAGCACGAACCACTCGTTCAGGATGACAGAGCACGAACCACTCACTCAGGATGACAGAGCACGAACCACTCACTCAGGATGTCGGAGCATGAACTGCTTGCTCAGGAAGAACAGAGCATGAACCACACACTCAGGATGACGGGGCACGAACCGTTCGCTCAGGATGATGGAGCACGAACTGCTCGCTCAGGATGATGGAGCACAAACTGCTCGCTCAGGATGATGGAGCACGAACCGCTCGCTCTGGATGACGGAGCATGAACTGCTTGCTCAGGATGACGGAGCACAAACCGCTCACTCAGGATGACAGAGCATGAACCGCTCGCTCAGGATGATGGAGCACGAACCGCTCGCTGCTCACTCAGAGTGATGGAGCATGAACCACTCGCTTAGAATGGTGGAGCATGAGGCACACGTTCAGGATTATGGAGCAGGAACCACTCGATGATGATGACAGAGCACAGATGATGATGATAGGTCGATCAGAAAGATGGAGCACAAATCACTCACTCAGGATTATGCAGCATGAACCACTCGCTCAGGATGATGGAGGACGAAACAGTCAATCAGGATGAAGGAGCATGAACTACTCGCTCTGAATGATGTGGCGCAGCAAAAGCGTCCACAGCGAGTGAACGATTCACTCAGAATGATGTGGCGTGGTACCGTTATGGACTGTAGAGCGCCATCAAGTGGCTTAAGCACTCAAGCAATCACTCCAATTCAATGTTTGATAAGGAATGGCTGGTCAGGCTGTGGCTGCCTACCATGTCGGATCCTTTTAACTTTATAGCCGGTCTTCATCGTGCGTGCAGCAGTTGAAGAAATATAATGAATTATTTCAAATAATTACTTTATCTCATACGAGTTGCTGTTTAATGCAGAACAACCCTGAAGACATTGCAAAGTTTAATCGCAGGTGAAATAAAAATTGCAGATAATCTGCCATGTTGCCTGCTCCTCTGTGTACGCGTCATGCGGTAAATCGTTCACGGTCTGCGCAAACGTTATAACTTTATTTTAAAACGTCCGTTTTTCACCAGATTTGTTTTGATTCCCTGGAGAACACCTCGCAAAACCTCTAAAAATATACACATCTCGCAGATGCTCTGGATAAGCAGTCCCTCTGGGGGACAAGGGCGCATGGTCAAGCAATGAATGCAATGTCATTGAGCCCAATGAAGCTGGTTAATTTTGCACATTCTTAAATTGTTTGTTTACTCAATAAAATTGCCAAACAGTATAAAAAGATAAGTTTAATGCTTTGGAAATTTCACATTTTCTTGTGTGTATGTGGAGAAGGAGGGAACATAGCCTTCCTTGCAGTGAATAGTTATATAGGCTTAGTTATAAGATTCATTACTTCTTTAAACTAGAAGGGCACCTGGGAGAGCGCATACCTCTACCACGTAATGCCTGATCCACGAGAACATATCGGACCCAACACATTTTTGAAATATCATGCTATACAGTACTATATCGTTTTCAGCGCATTCTTTCAACAGTGAAGAATCACTTCAAAGATTAAAGAATTATCGTATCTATATCCAGATTTGGATCTTCACCAAAATCGAATCACTTCATCCTTTCAACACACCCAAACTGACCACGAAGTTTCATCAAAATCCGTCCACAACTTTTTGAGATATCGTGCTATATTTAGGTTTCGCCCTATCTTTCAATGGTGAAGAATCACTTAAAAATTTATTGTCGTCGGATCTGGACCCAGATCTTCACCAAAATCTAATCAGTTCATCCATGTCATGCGCCGAACGTGTCCACAAAATTTCATCCGGATCCGTCCACAACTTTTTGAGATATCCTGTACACAAACAAACAGACAAAGAAACAGTCAGACAAACAGACAGAAAGGGGTGAAAACATAATATCCTTCACCTTCGGTGGCGGAGGTAATTATCAGATTTCACTCCAGACTTCGAAACATTTCATCTGGACGATATCCGATCCTCAAAGCCGAAATAATATTTCGATGAGATACTTTAATTAGTCCATGAGAGTAGATCGTGGAAAATCGCATCATATAATGCATGAAATTGCTCCAAGTTCCTAATTTGAAATTTATAGTACTTACAAAAGTGGGGTATACAGCGATCCGTAGCTCTGATGAACAGGTATTCGATAATATGAGTGAGGAAAGTGAAGAAAAAAAAACTTTATCATTAAGAAATCGTTGTGGCCTCTTCCAAGTCATGGCATGGTTGAGCAGGCCAAAAAACATGGTGGCTTCAGACCCCAGTAAAGTTACCCAGGATACGCCTTCAGACCCATAGAGAGCGGTGTCCGAGGATGCACCTGATAAAGGATATAATTAAATCAGGACATTAGTTATCCTCAAAAGGGACGTTTCAATGAACCCAAACACCCAATTTTCAGTCATGCACTTCTTTGGAGTTTTCTTAAATATGCATGCAAAGTTTCAGGCTGAGAGGTTTCATGGTTTTGGAGTTGTATGGAGGAGACGCGCGCGTGCACGCACGCACGCACGCACGCACACACACAAACACACACACACAACACACACACACACACACTGCCATTTAACTTTTTTTTTTTAAAGAACCCACAGTAAAAAAAATTAAAATAATCGGCTATTTGGATGGCCATATCGTTGCCACCTTCCGTGATCTGGGGCACTCCTTTAGCATCTTAGTCATGCCACTATAAATTATGCAAACCAGGTTCTGGAAATGTGTAAACTGTCAATGATTGATTTATATGATGTACATACATATAAAATACAATGAAGTACAACCCATCGCTTTGCTGACGGGAATATAGAGGGGGAGGGAGAGGAGGAGAGGAGGGAAAGAGGACGGAAGGGGGAGTGAGGAGGGGTTTGAGAATGAGGAGAGGGGGGGAGGCAAAGAGGGGTGGGGGAACGGGGAGGAGTGGGGGAGTGAGGAGGGGTGAGGAAATGGGGGAGCTCAGAAGGGGAAAGAATGAGGATGGGAGGGGGTGGGATCACCAAACATCATGTACACTCCGCAAGGGGGGTGGGAGTGAGTTGGATGTGGGAGAGAGGAGGGGGAAGTGGGGAGGGTGAGGGGATTTGGGAGGTGTTAAGTATGAGGGGAGAGGGAGGGAAGGCAGTGTGATGGGAAGGGAAGGCAGTGCAAGGCGAGAGGAATAGAAGGCAGATGTGCAGTGGAGCATCAATTACGATTCATACCGTCTCATCAAAATGATTCTGCATAAAATAACGTGAAGATGGAAACAAAATAATGTCTGAAAATTATACCATCCGAGAGGTGTCGGAGGAGGGTAGTCGAGAGAGAGCGAGTGTGAGAGAGAGAGAGTGAGAGAGAGAAGAGAGAGAGAGAGAAAGAGGAGAGAGGGGTGGGAGGAGGGTGCTGCACTGTATTAGGAGGGAGCAGAGTGAGGATGGAACAGAGAGTGAGAGAGAGGGGTGGACGATGGCTCAGTAATTTAGAAAACATGTTAATACGGCAAACAGCTCAGAAATCGGGTGTCATCAAATATTTTGGTTTGAAACTTCCAAAGAGAAACCCCATCACCTTTCTAAAGCCGACTCGATTCATATAAATAAATCAATTGCTTTAGAAACAGCACAGGAAACTTTAGAAACAGCACAAGAAACTTTAGAAACAGCAAAGGACAAAGGGAAACTGCAATCGCTCATACGCTGCTGAGGTTAAAAGGTTAAAAAAAAAAAAACCTCCAACACAGCGCCACCCACCATGGGCCTGGGTGTGAGTTCAGTCCAGCAACCCACAAATCCCACGCACCACACACACGGAACCGACGTTACAGACACGCGCGCACGCACGCACACACACACACACACCACCACAACACACACACACACACAACACAACGAAGAGTCCCTTAAAAAAACCAAATCTACCCATTTATACCACATCCGTGAGTGCTATGTACCTCTTCATGCTTGCACATGCAGCAACCTTTGCCCCTTCCCCCCTCCAGGTTGGCTCACTTCAGGTCAGATTTGTACATGCTACACTTTGGGGAAGCAGTCATGTGGGCAGAGTTGCACTGTAAATCAAGAACTCCATTTCTCACTCTCCCTCCCAAACCCCAGAACTACCTCTGGCTGCAACTTCCCCTCCGTTCCCACCTTATGTTTGTCTGTGTTGTACTGCACCTCCCAGCAGTGACGACTCCATCTACATCTACTGTACTATTTGTGTAATGTGTGGATTCCAGGATAAATTTGATGTTAGAGTAATACCTAGTAGGTTTATTGTTTCACATGGTGTAATTGCCGAGCGTTTAAAGGAGATTGGAGAGTTGAGAGGAGTTTTAGAGAGAGAGATGAGAAGAAATAAAGTTTTAGAAGGATTAAACATAACTTGATTACATTTGCCCCACTGGGAGATCTTGTCCAAATCTGAATTTTAAGAGGTGGCTGTGATGAAACGAGATGCAGATCGAGTGAGGAAGATGGGTTAGATGGGAAAGACATGGAGGAATGTAATGTTGAGTCATCAACATACGAGTGCATTTGGTTATTTGTGGAAGAAAGGCCATTGACAACAAGAAGGAAGAGTGTTGGAGACAGGATGGAAACCTGAGGGACACCGCTGTTGATAAGGGAAGGGGGTCGATGTTGAACCATCAACAATTACGGAGACAGAGCGGTCGGAGAGAAAGCACAATATGAGTGAGCAGAGTGAAGGAGGGAAGCTGAAAGAGGGAAGCTTAGACATCAGACCCCGATGTCAACTCTGTCAATGGCTTTTGAGATATCAAGGCCGACAACAAAGGATTCCCCAAAGTCTCTCAAAGTAGAGGCCCAGACATCTGTCATGTAAGAAAGGATATCACCTGTAGATCTTGCCTTGGAGAAGCCATATTGGTGGTCAGGTAAAAGACTGTGAGATTCAAGATGCTTGAGAAAATGCGAATTGAGAAGATATTCAAAGATTTTGGAAACAGTAGAAGTCAGAGCAATGGGATGGTAGTTAGAAGGGTTTGAATGATCACCCTTCTTTAAAATAGGCATGTTTCCAGGAAAGATGAAAAGTTTTGGTTTTTAAACAAAAACTAAACAAACGAGCAAGCACGGGTGCAAGTTCTGACGCACATTCCTTCAAGACACGGGGAGGAATGCCATCTTTGCCCATAGGCCTTGCTTATGTCCAGAAAGAGGAGTATTTTTTTGACTGCATGAAAAGAGATTATAGGGAGGGACATAGGATTGGTGAGGGGAGCATCAGAGGGAGATGGAATGTTAGAGTCATCCAGTGTGGAGTTAGAGAAGAAAAGAGAACCCAAAAGAGTTGCTTTATCGGTCGGAGAGAGAGCGCGATCGTATCATCGGAATGGAAAAGCAAAGGAAAGGTAGAGCGACAGAAGTTGTTGGAGATACTTTTAGCTAAGGACTAGAAAGATCTATTCGTGGAAGAAGATGAGAGGTTGTCACAATTCTTTTGAATGAAGGAACGCTTCGCTTCATGAATAACATGTTTGCGATGATTTCTGGCGATATGAAAGCTGAATGCGAGTCGGAGGAAGAAAGTTTTCCATGTCCGATGTGCGGCACCCTTGCACGAATGGCTGCAGAGCAGGAATTATTGAACAAAGAATTGGTAGGAGAGATAGATTTGAAAGAGAAGGGGATATAAGCCTCCATTCCTGCAACAATAACCTCAGCTACACGTTCAGCAGAGCCCGAGGAGAGGCAGCAATCTTTCCAGGGAAAGTCAGAGAAGAAGTTTCGTAAACCATTGCAGTCAGCATTATTGAAATGCCAATACTGCGTTCCGTCGGAGCAGTCGGATGAAGAAGAGTGGTGTAAGTAAAGTGATGTTCACAACATGTGGTCAGAAGAACCAATTGGAGGTGAAATTGTGTAGTTGTGATGCAACGGATTGGAAGTGAAGAATAAATCCAAAGTATTCGTGGTGTGGTCATGACGATCTGGGATATGGGCAGGGTGGGTGATAGTTTGTTCGAAATCATTAATAATGGAAAATGTAAGAGCTTCAACCCCCACCAACATCCGTGTGGGAAGATTTCAGCCACTCCCTGTGGTGTACATTGAAGTCTCCGAAATAGAGAAATTCTGCTTGAGGGTGTTCAGATGTCATGGCCTCATGGCAATAATTCAGATAGTCAAAGAAAGCTACAAAGTTTATAGAATTGGGAGAGCAGTAAGTGAAACAGTGAAAGATAGTGATGGTCGGGAGACTAATCTTCAGCCAGATGACATTAAAGTTTGGAGACTCGAAGTCCACAAGGCGTAGAGCAGGCACGTTGATGTCGGAGTAAACACAGACTCCTCCTTTGAAGTGGAATCGTGAGTAAAGGTTGTCGTTCAAAATTTCAAAAGATTTAACACGAACATCAGGTGACAATTGGGTCTCTGAGAGACGCAAGATATTAGGAGAGGAGCTTGCTAGATGATGCTCAACAGAGGAACGATTCTAAGAAAGACAACGAATATTGGTGAAATGAATTGAAAGAGAGTCGCGTTGGTTCAAAAGGGTTTTGGGAGGCACCGATACTACTACTACCTGAGCATCCCCTCTCGTTGGCAACAGAGACAGGCAGGTCACCAGAGACTCTTCGCACCACATAATGCCGGGAACTAGGGGCCATTAACTTTTCTGACTTTATCATATTTAATTGGAGGCTGTCTGAGGGAAATGAGAGGAAAGAGAAATAAAAGAGAGAGAATGTGAAGTGAGGAGTGAAAATGAGTGAGTAAGAAAAGTGTATGATGAAAAGTGTGTGATGTTTGTTTGCAAGAAAGAGAGATTAAAGCTCGCCCGGTAGGTATAGTTTGAGTGAGACAGAAATAAGACCAGCAATCCTGACTCAGAGAGTGTAAGATGGTTCCGGGCACCGCTTTAACGCTCCTCAGTCAGAATGGTATCACTACCATGAGCAGTTACAATCAACAACCTACTACCTAAAATTTGAAAATCGGGTCACTGAATTCAACCAAATATTATGTTTGAGGTCAACATCGGCCAAAAGGTCAACAGAGGCCAGATTTCTAAAATTGTCAATTTTCATGGCATTGACTTAAAATTTGAAGAGCATTTAAATATCGGCTCACTGAATTCAACCACGTATTATTATTGAGGTCAATACAAGCCAAAATATCAACATAGGCCATATTTCTAAAATTGTCAATTTACATCCGATTGACTTGAAATTTGAAGAGGATTTGCATATCAGGTCAATTAATTCAACTACCAATTATTTTCAAGGTCAGTAGGTCAACATCGGCCTGATTTTTAAAACTGAGAGATAGCGCTAAAAACATTATGAATCATGATATCTCAAAAAGTTGCGGATAGGTTTTGACAAAACTCGGTGAATGAGTTGTTTCGGTGACAAGAACAAGTGGATTATATTTTGGTTCAGATCCAGGCCATCAGTGGGATACAAAACGTAAACTGTTTAGCCTGGCAGACGAATGCACTCTACCAAGTGCTGTTCTTCTTTGTTCTGTTTTGCCAAGTGTCGCTCTATGATTGATTTTTCATTTGTCTTCTGTCTGTATTCAATCGCCTCCAGATGGCAATTTTAAACCGATATTCACGAAACTTCAGGAAAAGGTAGAGTTGGTCATAAACAAAAAACCTGTTGATTTTTAGGTCAAAAGGTCAAAATAGGCCAAAGATCAACAACATTGTCAAATTTCTCAAATCAGTTTTCATCTGATTGACTTGAAATTGGAACAGGATTTTCACATTAGGTCAATTAATTCAAGCACCAATTACTCTTGAGGTCAACCAAGGCCAAAAGGTCACCATAGGAACACGTAAGACCCAATAAACCCCTAAAACCATATAGACCATGTTAAACCCTTTATAACCTTTAGACCCCAAAGACTATTCAGACCACAAAGACCCTATAGACCCCCATTAGACCCTTTAGACCTGTAAATACCATTGAAACATACCCTGAACACCCCTTCAAACTTTTATACCATTTTAGACCCTTTAGACCTTTTAAGACCTTTTAGACACTTTGACCGCTTGACCCTTTAGACCCATTTTGACACCTTAGATGCCTTTCGACCATTTAGACCCCTTAAGATCTTCTAAGACCCTTTGTACAACTTGGACTCCTGAAAGCATTTACACCCTTTAGACCACTTAAACCACTTGACCCTTCAACCTTTAGATGCATTAGACCCCTTTAGATGCATTAGACCCCTTTAGACCATAACTCCTATTAGAAAATACGATTTTGATCTTTCGACCCCGTTATGTATTTATTCATATGCAGCCTGTGGCTGCTTGGCTGAATTATTTTTGGGGGGTGCGGCTCTACCGCTGTTGCATTGCCCCCATCAGCAGCTAGTTGGTACACATTTTGCCAACATCGAAAGGACGACAACTGAGTCGACCCACCTTGTGTTAACTCAACAGCACGACAGGAGCTTGAACTCAAGACCCTTGGATCTTAAGCCAACCACCTTAACCCTTAAGCCAATACCAGGTGTTTTTAGACCCCCGTAAGACCCTTACAGATCATTACAGACCCCTATAGATCCTTTGGACCAGTTAGACCTTTAGACCTTCACATCCCTTGGACACCTGAGACCCTTTAGTCCTGTACATCCATTCGACTCCTTTAGATGCACACAACACAAACATCAATCGAGTCTTTTTGCAAGATACAGATGACTTTTTCAGCAAGTAATGCGCAATCACTAGCCACCCAGAGGGTGGGTATTCTGGTTAGTTGAACATAAATTCCATATTGCATTCCTGAATTGTTTCACCAATCAAAATGTAGGTCAGAACAGGTATGGGAGCATGTGCCGGAGTAGCGCGTCACATCCACTTTCCACTGGTATTCCAGGGGTCTCCGTCTGGCCATCCCGCAGGCAGATGCCTGGCGCATCCCCATGTCCTTGAGATGCTGATCAACCTGCTGCAACCACGAGGTACGTGGTCGGCCTCTTCCAGTGGATTGTTGAGAAGGTAGATGGGGGGGGGGGGGTTCCAAACGGTCCTTTCAGAGAGACATAGTGAGGGTGTGAGATTTGTCAGGAATTTATCCTCTTGACTTAGTTTATTCAAAACATTTGATTGGTTAACCTTACCATGGATGATATGAGGATAGTTTTAGGCTTATGAACAAAGAACAGGCTGTTCAAAAAGTCTTGTTCGAGTTTAAAAATATATTACAATCAGACCAAATGAGATACAATGATGTGGTTTTTTTGCATTTTGGCACATAATTCATAAAGTTTATTGTGTTCTTCAGTGCACCTCAACATGTGCACCTTTAGTGGCACCTAATGTCTTAACAGCAAATAAAAAACAAAAGGGCAATACCCCTGGGCACTTACCTGGTAGTGGCTGAATAAGATAATCAAGGAACCACTAGTTGCACGGATGACCCACAAAATATGTAACGGAGAAGCAAGTCAATACCTATGGATTTTTTCATTTTATTCCATGAACAAGCTTTGGTACAACATGGGTGATAAAGGTTGTGGTCAAGTTTCATCAGAATTGTGTGTGTGGTTTCGGAGAAGAAAGCAAATACATATTTTTGGGGGCAATCCATGTTTAGAACCCCTTAGACTCCAATTGCTTTTAATGTCGTGAACAAACTTTTGTACGTCACGGGTGATGAAGGTGGTGGTCGAGTTTCATAAAAATTGTGTGTGTAGTTTCAGAGAAGAAAGCAAATGCATATTTTGGGGGGCAACCCCCCATACTGTTGCGGGCTGGGTATCGGCTGCGAGCACGACCGCGAGGTGGAGCAGTAGGGTCGACTCTACCGAACACCCGGAATCTAGATCGTACCTTTCGGAAAACTCCGAGGGTACGGGTCCCTTACCGGACCGTGAATAGTCAATAATTCCACCACGTGGGACAGGGTTATTTGCCAAACTTCAAAATACCTTGAGACCCACGTGGCGAGCTACCGAGTATTCACACCCTCAACGGGACTCGAACGGGACGAGCAGTTTCCGTGCTCGAACCGTGCATAACCCGAGCGGATGGTTACCGAGATCCGTCGGTCAAAACATACATCTACAGTAGCAACGGCCTTTTTAATTCTCCAACACGCACCTTGCTAAACCAATAAAGGAAAGGACGAGGATGAGCTGAAACATTCAACAAATGGGGTATTTATTAACAGTAGGTGGGGAAGGAGGGAAGCACGTAAGGGCAGAGTTATCACGACTAATAGAGATGCAAGTATGGACAGCAAAGAGCACTTAAACAATTCCTACTTACAGACAGGGCCCACAGACAGACGCACACCCAAAAGAAATTAAAGGGACCTTCCCGCCCCGTGTGGTCTTCGACGAGATGAGCGAACCAGGACGAGACCAGCCGCGTCGAGATGCGACCAGGCCAGTGCCAGCGATGACACGAGACCAGAAGCGTCGAGCGATGCGTTCCGCGCTCAAGCAGACCATGCGCTCGAGCTGACGGAGAACCAGACTCCAGCGACAGGACGAGATCAGAGCAGACGCCGGCGACAGGACGAGATTAGAGCAGACGTCGGCGACAGGATGAGATTAATCTCCCCCGTTCGTCCATAATCACCAACCTCCTCTCTCTAGGAGGGAGGGGCCTCTTCTCCTCACCACTCGCCTCATGATTTGACGAGGGGTTCTCACGTGACTCGTGGCGGCCTCCCCATTGGCTGAGGTGCGCGTGTAGTCCTCGCCCTCCGCTCATTGGCTGGAGCTTCGAGCGTTAGCGACGGAGGCTCCGTCCACCTCCTCGCCTTCGGCCGCGTGCCTAATGGCGCTGGTGCTGAGTCGGAAACGGGGCGGGTGAGACACCCGCTCCTTGCCGATTGGCTAAAGGGACGCCATGCCTATGTTAGGCTCCCTCCAGGCGCGCGCTTGCTGGCGAGCGCGTGAAGAACGCCGCGAGCGTTATGGCGTCAGGATGGAAGTGAAGATGTTGTTGTTGTTGTGATACGGGGTGTAAAAATCCTATCTATAAAATAACTTTGCAGCGCATGTCTGTAATTCCCATTAGACACAGGTAGGGGGCCCTAACTAGAAACACTCACTTACCGATATACCTGTTCTATAAGGACCCTGTCTGTTGTGTGCAGTAAGCTTCCAACTTCGTAACAATACAACCCCTTAGGCCCTGACTTTTTTAATGCCATGACCAAACTTTAGTACATCATGGATGATGAGAGTTGCATTCCAGTTTCATCAGAATTGTGTGTGTAGTTTCTGAGAAGAAAGCAAAGACCTATTTTGGGGGGCAAACCCCCGTAGGCCCCCTTCGAGCCCGATTTTCTTTTAATGCCATGAACAAACTTTGGTACACACACGGTGATGAACGTTGTGTTAACGTTTCATCGAAATCGTACATGTAGTTTCAGAGAAGTTGCAAGTATTTGTGGATGGATGGACAGTCGGACGACGCACCTTCCCATAAGCTCCCCAGAACTACATTCCAGGTGACCTAAAAAAATTGGGAGAATCGAGGAATCCCAGTCTTGCAGCACCCACACTGTTGTCTACACACCACCCGGGTTCAATTTCTTTTGTCTGATTCAAAAAAAATCATAACTTTCCTGTAGGTTTGGATTAATTTGAAACATCTTTTACTTAATTTTTTTTTCTCCGAGGAGCATTTCCATGTTTCAGGGTGGGTCAGACAGACAGACAGACAGCATTCGCCTATTACATACCAGTGGGGCACTCGTGGGAAACCCAGAGACATAAACATACATATTTATAAATATTGGATATTATCAATAAATATTGGATTCCATCACTAGTCCACAAATTAAATATATTACGTACAACGTTTTTCGTAGTATTGTTTAATTATACAATTCAATTATAAATGAACAGGGAACAAACATTATAAATATATGTGGAAACATTACACACCCAAACCAGGAATCAAATCTAGGTCCTCTAGTGAACTGTAATAGTGTTCTACCATATGAGCTATCTGGGTGACCCACCGGCTGAGCATGCAATTCTGAGCAATCATTGAGACACCAAATGGCACCTGATAAGAAGAAACTAGAGCCATTTGCGCAACCTGGTTGGCCAACCGAGGTGTAAAGTTATAAGGTTCACCAACAAAGACTGTAGTCATCCAGACTGCAACACCTCTTTCAACCAGCAATTACCCTGACATGCTGTATGAATCACCAAGGGCAAATGAAATGATACATGGCAACCAACATGCATTACCTTAGACTGAAGGAACTGTCTGGACTAGATTTGGACATCTTTTGAAGCGTCCAGTGTGGTACAAGTGAAGACCTCTCCAATCACACCATTTCACAGCACATGAGCAGAATAAACAAAGAACAGGTGGTGAACCCCAATGATCATTCAATAGTGTCATTGTGTGGAAAAGAAACATCCGAATTGTGAAGTCTGAAGTGTTCAAGACTGTATTCCATATGACAAGGCCGTAGCATCATCATCCACAGCCATGCAAGAAGCTAGGACTCTGTAATTCAGAGTTATTCCACACTGGCAGCCGAGCAGGGTTACCTGGCATTGCCCATTTCTGTTCCAATCCTGTTGGCATTCTGAAGAAATCAAATTTTGGTTTTTTCTCCTTTTTTGTGAGGGTAAAAAACATTTCCCTACACCCACTAAGGAATGGGATCAGGGATCATTTAGTATTTACAAAGTTTTTCATATAGCTGAGGCAGGTATCGAGTGATTTTTTATAAATCCAAAAAAACCACCAACTTTTTAATCAAAATTTTCAAAAAAACATTTTTCTTGAAACACTACTCGGCACTCACTGATGAATTTCTGAAAGTTTGACGAAGATCCGTTCGGCCGTTTCTGAAAAGCAATGGCGATACAAACAGACACACAGACAGACAAACATCTCTCTTATAGTATAGATGATGCAAAATAATTGCTTCATCGCGGTGCATTATTGTATTGGCGAGGGGGGTGTAGTGATAACAACAATAGCTTTCCATAGTTAAGTGTAGGTATATGAGACACATGAAGGAAATGACAGTTTGAGAGGACCGGAGCTGTACAATGTAAGGCACCATGCTCAGTATCTCAGAATAAAGTTAGAATCATACCTGTACCTCTGATACCAGTGTCATCCAGACCCCATTGCTTTACTGACACTCAACTCCTTGTTTGTGTTCGGTATGTGTATTTTGACTGCCAGTACCCCATTCACACCCACCATTCTGAAAAGTTGTTGCTTTCTGTTGTTTAGCTCCTCCATAAGCCTACACTTCCAGATAGAAATGATATTAGTTTTACAAAGTACATTATTTACATTCAATTTTTTAAAGGTTGACTGAAACGGTTTGGAAAACCTGAAATTAAATTTTGTGCCAGATAGTTGCCGCTACCTTCAAAAGACTCAAGTGTTGAAATCAAAGTGCATGATAAGCCCTGGGATATTTAAAACACAAGAGCAGCAAAGCCTTTCCAATCTATATTATGCAGACAATTGCCACGCACAGTACATTATGGATGACCTTTCCCAAAAACAGAAGACAATGACTCACAACTGCAACCACTGACTGAGGGTCTGTTATACCCTATTAAATGATGACTTTTCTCATCCACTTATTCATGACTGGGCACTTTTGCTTTCATTAGCCTAGACCCCACTCAGTTCAGTGGGAGATGGGTTTTGCAGTGTCGTGTGTGTGTGTGTGTGTGTGTGTGTGGTGTGTGTGTGTGTGTGTGTGTGTGTGTGTGTGTTTGTGTGTGTGTGTGTGTGTGTGTGTGTGTGTGTGTGTGTGTGTGTGTGTGTGTGTGTGTGTGTGTGCGCGTGTGTGTGCGTGCATGCCGTGCCTGTCTGTCTGTCATTTTGTCAATAAATTATAACATTTTGCCATTTGAGATTTTTTCATAAAATTTTCAACAAACCCTTTACTTGAAAATATGGAGAAGTTGTTGTTCTTCTTTCGGCTGCTCCCGTTAGGGGTCGCCACAGCGGATCATCCGTTATGACCGCATACTGATTTGGCACAGGTTTTACACGGATGCCCTTCCTGACGCAACCCTGGTCGCTTCTTACTACACAGGATAAGGATTGGGTTTCGCCATGATTCCGGGCTGCCCTACACCCTCTCATAGCGTGGCCCAGCGCAGAGCGCCCGTCCTCAAGCGATCCTCCAACCCAAACCTCCGATAGCCGGATTACAGGCGCACGCCACTACGCCCGGTATCTTTGAAAATATGGAGAAATAAATTGATAATTGGGTCAAAATGTCAAAATGCAAAGTCACTAAGTACATATAGACTTTATTAGCCAATCTGCCATATGTCAGTGTGAGACGACCCGGTTTTGGAATCATTTCCGTGTTTCTTATTGTTTGCTTGCATTTTGAAATGCTTTCTAGTTTAATCATGCAATGACAATTTCATTAATACATATATATATATATATATATATATATATATATATATATATTATATAAATATAATATATAAGTATATATATATATATATATATATATTATTCAATCGTCATCATGGCTTTGTCAGTTTAAAATAATTAAAAATTAAAATCATCTTGGAAGGCATTCCTCAGATGTTTGGCTTAATAAACAACTGGCAATATTCTTGTCCACTTTCCTTCAGCAAATTACTCTGTCTTGATGACATACTCTGATAACCCATTTCAGCATGTGGGATTCCCCCTTTTTTGGCTCTTCTCTAACACTGGAGATACACTGTACATTGAAATAATAATTTCCCCTTTTTCAAAAATTTCCATTGCAAAAATGCGACTTCTGTTCTAATGGCACAAGGAAACTCATTTACCACTGGTAAGAATGTTACTCTGTCTAATAGATACAAAGAAAAGAGCGAACATCTGTGCCAACATTAAGTAAGGAAGTACCATTCCCTCATGGTTGGAAGATAAAGTTTTTGGCAACCGTTAAAACAATTGCACAACAAAGTATTTGCTCTAAAAACAGTTGTGTGGTCGAGTATATTGTAAAAAATATTGTGCAATTTACAAGTATGCTGTTTGGTTCATTACCCCACACACACGAAGTGTAAAGCAGAGTTAAGCAATTGCTTCATTTCTGTCTGTCTGTCCTGTCTGCAAACGTCAGTTCATGATTGAGGAACAACTTAATTTCAATTAAATGTTGGATTTTGAACATTAATTGGAATATTAACCAGAAAACAAACCTGTAGTTTAGCAGTACTTTGGCTTTGAATCCATCTAAATGCGCATGCACAGAGAGGAGTGAGATAATATTTTTACTCTGTCTGTCTCGCGGTCGAACAAAATTGAAAATCATTCCAAACATGAAAATTACTGTCTTTAAGGACGTCATAAAGGACACAAACAACAGACACGAATAACTAATATAACGTGTTAAATAAGGTGGTATGCAAGACAAGCGGTAAACTTCCGGAAGTTGTTTTTCTATGACCTTTAAAATCTATATTTTCTTTCAATTGAATTATAGACTTGAACATTGTAGAGCACCAACTGTCGTTTTTCAAAACACTTCCGTTTAGCAGTACTTGGACAAAATATTGCGGAATTTTACATCATCACTATAATCAAATTTGCCACTCGTAGACCCCACCCATGTCCTTGTTTCTCAAGACAGTTCGGGTTAAGGTGTTCCATGAAGTCTCTAGTTGTAACTGTAGTGAGCCTATATGTATAAGTTAACTTATAATGCGAATAATATGCATATTGTGGAAAATAAATCACAACAAGAGTGAGAATTGCTTTACAATACATGTCCCCTACTCGGAGACATTTTTAAAGTCCATAAAGGGCATAACTCTGTGAAAAATTGACGAATCACCTTGAAACTCGAACATGTTCTGAAACTTATCATAATAAAGCCATGTACCAAGTTTCAGTTGAATATGTTGAAGGGTATGGGGGAAAAAAGTCTGAAAAACCACGGGTGGATGGACGGACGGACAGACAGAGAGCAAACCTATAGTCCCCTCAGGTAAAACTGATAGGGGACTAATAATGCAAGTAAGTTTCCTGTTCCAATGATGTGATCAAACCAATTATTTAAAACTACATCGTTAGTTATTTGTGTTATTTCCAATTGTGACATGTTGCACAAACTTTAAAACAGGGCTAATGTATATGGATGTATTCAATATAATATAACTTACATCCACAACACCTGAAGATCCAAAAGCATATCATCTTTAACTAAAATTGTCATTAATTAGATGTTACATAAAAACACAATGTTACAACAGATCAATGTAATCTGAGGTCAAACGCCAGAAATGTTAAAATGCCTTTAAAATGTTTACCTGGAAGAAAGCGAGGTTGAAGAAATTTGTATTTCTGTATGGACCTGTAAGAGGTTATTCCTGCTTGCTCCTGCCTGCCTGAGTGAACAAACCATTGAAGGTATATTCTTAGCCTGATGAGCTCTTGTGCGGTAAAAGGTAAGACCTTATCTGAGCAGTAGCCATCTGATTGGTTGGGGATTTACCATTGTCCTGGATAACTATTGAAAGGCTGGCTTTGGAGAGTTCAGGCAGGATTATCATCTCACTTGTCACTTTCTTGACCTTCACCCCTGATATACTTTCCTTTACTTTCTTCCCATGACCCTGATATAAGTAACTATATGACACAGAGATTCATCAACGGGTTCATAAATAAAGTAGAGATCACAAAAATACAAAAACTGGTAAGTTTTCCTGACTTCAAATTCTTAATGTAAAGAGGAAGCATTGTTTTGTTTTTTTTTTGATTTAAAATAACAGGCATTATGACAACATGTTGTTTGGAAGGAGAATAAATAAACAGATTTCGATTTTAAGCAATGCCCTCTCAATGAAGCATCATCATAGTAAAGTAAGTATTGAACATTGAGAGTGTACACAACACACACACACACACACACACACACACACACACACACACACACACCTTAACACCAAGATTCAATTTCTTCGCATATCTTAATGGCTCTCTTTTTGTACTGTTGAATCTTCTATGAGAGACACCCAGAGTGACCATAAAGAGGCAGAGCAGGAAGCTGGGACAGACAGTCACCGCCTCAATACCATGCCATGCATTAATGCCGCACTAAGCTCGCAATCAACAGGGAGCCAGAGGGGTGTTTGGGAATAGACAAAATGCGACAGCTGACGCCTCACGGTTGTTCTAAGGTGGTGGAAAAATTAGGAATGGAGCAACAAAATACACAAAGACAGTGCATGGAAGGAAATAACCCCAGACCCTCCTTAACCCACCGACCACCACGGATCTTATGAGGAGGTTAGTGATGGCTGGAACAAAGAAAAACAAAAAAACGAAGAAAGAAGCAAAAGCAAGGCAAACTCAAAATGGCAATAAGATGGTATCTACCGTAAGATTCTGTTTGTTTACCATGGCGTGTCCAATGCTTGAATGCTACGCAGAGAGGGGGAGGAAAAACGGAAAATATAAAAGTTGTAAACTGAAAAATTGTTACTCAAAAAACAAGATGGCAGCAAAGTGTTAGTACTTTATCACCTCCAGCTGTGAAAGAGGTTAGTAAATGATAAATTCATGAATGAAAAAGGTTAGTACTAGAGCTGGTAGTGTGGTTAGGCACAGCAGAACTAGCAGCGAGGCGGAGCGAGACACGGCTTCTGGGCGAGGAACACCACGCGCGCACACGCTGGATGTGCGTTTTTCCACATGATGTTTTAGCAAGCATTTAATGACTGATGAGAATCCTCAGTGCTAATGTATGTATAAATATATGTTAAATGTTACTTGCTTTGTAAAATACCATAGAGGGTTGCAGATCTGAAAAAGACAGCATGAGATTGTGGTTAGATTGTAAGGTAGGTGCAAGAAACAGATCTCTAATATCATGATCTGTGTTTTATCACTCCCCACCTCCCCCACCTCTCTTTTAATCTTTACATTAGTTAGTTCAATAACAATTTAGACACATTGATATCCAATGTGATATATTCACAATGGTTAAAGCAATTTAATCACTATTTGATTACAAACAATGCAATATGCATTATATTATCAAAAGGTTTTTATCATCAATTAATGGACAGGCTTTACAAAGGCTGACTCATATATTTTTGTTTTTTTCTACAGCTACCGCTGCAATGGTTTTGGAGATTTGCATATTTGCAGTGTAATTCCTGATGATGAAAGCAACTTTCCTGCTGCTTCACTAATCTTTACTCATCGTATTCCTGATCAACAGTATAAACTTGCATTGGCCATCTCCATGTCTCAAAATGGGATTATAGATCACCGCACTGCCACTGTCCACTAATGTGGACAGCCATCTCCCAGTATTAACTCAGTTCAGTTGTTTTTGCGTCTATAATTTTGATAATGCAAATGAAAAAAATGTTCTTTACAATGTTTAAATTGCCATTTGAAAAGTTATATTAGGCCATTTTTGGAAGAATAACATTATAAGTATAAATATGATAGCTGGTGTGAACGATATCAGTAAAAGTAGTAGTGTTAGTAGGAGTAGTAGAAGTAGTAGTTGTAGGAGTTGTAGTTGTTGTTGTAGTAGTAGTAGAAGAAGTAGTAGTAGTGATTTCACTACATGATAGGTGGGCTGTGCCTAGTGCCAACAAAACTCCAACTCTCCTGTACCAGAGTAGCCACTTTACCTGCCGTAAGTTCCGTTCAACCTTCACTTGGTGCCAGCCGTCATCGTTGAACTTTCCTGTTACGGGTTCAACGAGTGCCTCAAATGCACCCGAGCCCAGGTTGATCACAAGGGACACCGCACCAGCCTTGAGTGCCAGATTTACGTAGTCAGCTGCCTTGCCCGTGTGTAGAATGAGTCCATTCCGTTGAAGGGTCTTGAACCACAATGAAAT
Organism: Eptatretus atami; assembly: GCA_035128595.1. Classification (NCBI taxonomy): domain Eukaryota; kingdom Metazoa; phylum Chordata; class Myxini; order Myxiniformes; family Myxinidae; genus Eptatretus; species Eptatretus atami. Next base: position 63,540,594 of record CM068965.1, on the reverse strand, counting down.
CTCATCACTGCTGCTCTGAATGGGGCTTGTTGCCAGATCATAGGAAAAGTACTCAGAGCCCCTGAAGGTCGCCTCACTTTCTTCCCTGTCTGCGATACAAGAAAAAGAACAAAAAAATGAAGCATGCTCAGAGTACTATTTTCAAAGGGCAAGATTTAAAGGCTCTATTTAATGGAGGGAAATTAAAGCTCCAAAGGGAAAAGTTTATGCTATGTAATAATTTTGAAACTAATCTCAGAGATCTATGCTGTCTAGCCACCACAATCTTGAATTACAACTTGAATTAAATATCTTCAGCATCTGCACAATCATTTTCTGCACCACCAATTGGATCAAAAAAATCATAATTTATATGAAATATATTTCACGCCAACCCCTTTTATAGGCCAAGGAAAACTTACTTTTAGGAATGTGATTGACTCTGTACCAGCAATTTCCAGGATAAATAGTCAAAGAAAACATTAAAATGTGGAAAATTTACAAACCCCAGATCAACCTGTGCATCTACCTCAAATTTAAATAAATAACTTAATTATCCAACAAATAAATGATTAAACCTTCCCCAAACATTACACCTGTTGTTTCAACATTTTGTTATTAAGGAAATAAATTATCCCGATACAGCATATAAAATGGAATTCCTCTGATCTCAAAAATTTTAACACAAAATTATAAGATCTATAATGTGGTAATGAAGAACCATTAATGAAGAAATTGTAACAAACCAAAACATTCTGATGAAATGAAGTGAACATACTCGAGACTGAAAGGAAGGAATATAGAAGCTACTCTTGAACCAAAAACAAGGTGCATAAAAAGTTGGAGGGCTCTGTAAGAGAGGGGTTTTAAAAAGGTATTAAGAGAAGCATCTCGAGACAAAAACCCATTCATAAAATTTCTTAAAATAGTATATTTTTATTGTTTGTTAGTGATGATTTTGAGCAGAGGAAAAATGGCAGTACGTGGATGATTTATCCTTATGACAAAGGCCCTCCTTCAACTTTATAGAAATAGAGATATAGAAGTGAAAGATCCTGCCTATGAAGATATTGTGGAAGACCATCTTACATCATTTTCGTATTAATCTGATTGCTATAAAAAGAGTTATTTATTCAGCCAAACCTCTCGCAAAGGTCAGCATAACAATCTACCTGAACTAACCTCAACGACTTAGATTGATATGGGATTTAAATGTATGCTATCCAAACAGGATATTTCAAGTCAATAAATTACTGAGAAAATGATATGAGGTCAGCAGTTTATAATGTGTTTTGAAATTATAATCTACATTTAAGAGATATATATGAAAAACTCCCAGATTATGAAAAAGCAGTTGAAGGAATGTCCGAAAGGAGTTTTAATAATCAAACTATATTCATGGTTTACATGTTTTGAAAATCCACACCTTTATCAGCAGCAAGATATATATTATAACTCTTCCAACGGTAATAATAAATATTAAGTGGTAATCGATAAAAAGCTATGATAAATATTCGGAATAATGATAACAAAAGCTTAACACGGTCAGTTCCTGCACATATTTATCCAGCCAATTATTAAAATATCAAATGTAAGTTTGAAGAAAACAAATAAACTTTCAGTAAATATGTATTACCCAACAGATTCTAATGAAATTAGGATATTAAGAGTTTCTGGTAAAAATGTTTAGGAAAAAGTTTCAAACCAACATATCAACCTTCTCTGTATAAAATACTTTTTGGGGCAATATATAACAAACATTTTCATGATTACTTCGTACACAAAATTATAATAAAAAATAGAGGAAGAGATGTTTGGTGCTACAGAACTTTAATATGTAAGAAAACAAACACGACATGTTGACCAAAGCTTTTCGTGCTGTACTCCTCAGGGTTGAAACACAGCAAGAGAGTAAGTGAGAGAGTGTGCATATATAGGCTTATCGATGTAAAATCGACAATGATTGGTTCATCAGTTATGATATCAATGGTAATCTGAGCCCCCATTGGTTAGCCCACAATCATCAATATCTCTAGATCTGATTGGCTGGAGCTGTTAGTATCTCTTTCTCCAATTAGCTGGAGCTGGAGGGAGCTACCCTGACCATGATCGCAAACACAAGTGAATCCAACGATGTCAGAGTTACAAGTATCATTCCAAAGATGTCAGAGCCACAGGTAATTCAAAATATCTCATTGTGTTGTTCGAGGTGGAGGAAAGGTGATATGATGGTCCAAAATCTAAATAGTGCTAAGAACTGAACACAGGGAAATCACACCATTGTCAACATATGGCCACTTCTGGATGGCTGACTTAGCAACAAAAATGACCATGCAATGGTACAAAGAAAGAATTGAGAATATCTTAGATTAGAGGATGCTCGTTTGTAGATATTGGATGAGACCGGAGCCGAGTACATTTGGAAACCAGCTGGGTCTGACAACCTGGATCCAGAATTGTACTTGGGCAAGAATTGGATTACAAGCCAGGAGATACTGGGCCTGGTGGTGGAGAGCCGTGTTGCGGCTCGTGAAGAACAATGAGTGAGCAACACATGTGCCAAGGCCAGAAACGAGATTGCCACAACATTTAACCAAAGAAACGGTGAGCCATACCTGATCACTCCCCTTCTTAAACCAACCCAAGTGTGGTAATTTAAAAACATTAATGCCAATTCTGTCCAGGCTAAAAAGAGTTAATAACTTACGGAAGCTCTCATACTATTTTAAACTTTAAGTGTGTTCCTCGATTGGTCTTTAATGGTTGTGTTTGTAATTATGTGCACAGAAGGTGTGTGCAATTACCAATCAGTCTCTAGAGTGGCTTAAGCAATGAAGCAAGCACTCCAATGAAACAGTGGATAAGGATTAGCTGGCTTGGCAAGTGATCGCAGGCTGATTGGTAATGGAACACACCTTAGGTGTAATACAAGTTTTCTTTGTGATGAATTACCTCATTCAGAGTGAAGGATTGGAGGGAATAAGTGTATATGGTCATGCGGCAGTGGATTACTTTGAGAAATACATAGGTGTAGTTTGGCCTGTTGTTAAACTGTTATCCAGCTCATTATATGAGCAACCCTTCAAGGCCTTCATCCACAGCTTGATGGAGTACTGCTCTCCCTTCTGGGCTGGCTCTCCATCTTGCTTAGCTTGACGCCGTGGAAACCAAAGCCTTCAATATTGTTGGAATCTCCCGTGATGAAACTGAGTCTATGGGTTTATCAGTTTGCCAACACAAAAAGGTCAGAGGTCTCTCTGTATTCTACTGCCTCCTTTCTTGTCTTGCACCCTCTGCTCTTTCCTTGCTTTGTTCCCCACCTCCCCCCCATGTTTCTGCAGGGCTCAAACAGTCCACCATCAACCCCCTTCTGGTGAAACTACCTAAATCCAGGATCACCGCTCACCTACTCATTTATTCATATTTCTTCCTGCCTGTGGAATCAACTTCCACCTTCTCTTCAACCTCATCCTTCCTCTAAGTATTCAAGCTGTTCACCACCATCTCAGATCGCACTCAATCCAAAATTATGATCTTTGCTATTCTTCTAACTCCCCCCCCCCCCCAAATCCCTCTTCCATCCAATTTTCCAGTTTTCCCTCCTTGGAGTTTTCTTCTGTGTCCAACTTGTCCACCCCATGCATGGGTGTTTTGCGTCCTGCTTTTGTCTGTTTACGGGTCCGCGACGCTTCAGTGTACGAGCTCTTCCACGAGCCTCGACTATGTATACAAAAACAAAAAGCAGATTCAAATCCCATTAACCACATGTGTTTGTCTATTGTTTACTGACTGATGCCTTCCAATGTCTGTGTCCTTCATGAAGTTTATGTACAAGCTCAGGTAAAAACCTTAGCTTTATGCCAATGAGAAGATAATGTGAATCAACCTCCCTGTACCTTTTGACTTTCTTGAATAAAAATTCCAGATCAATTACCCTTGTATTACATTATAAGCAGCTAATTTGTTACAGTACACTGTACAATGAACATTTTGAACTTTCATATACAGTACTGTACAAAAGTCTTAAGCCACCCTGAAAATAGACATTTTTATTGTCACATTAGCATATTTTGATAAATAAAAGATGTTATATAATTATCGTGTTTTATTAGAGAAACAAAAATGAATTGTACTTGTATATTACAAGATTAATACATGAAATTACATGATTTTGGTGTGACCACCTTTTTCATGCAAAAACGGCAGATATCCGTTTCGGAATGCTTTCGTGCAATTTCTGGATAAATTCCATTGGGAGCTTGTTCATGCATTCTGCAATGTTTCCCATCATTCGACTCTTGCTTTTGGTTGTTCTTCATTTTTATTCCTGTCCAAATAATCCAAAAATCTTTGGCCACCACATTTTTTTCACAAATTTATCATTTCTCTGTTGCAGGTAATATAAACTCACATCATGCCGCACCCCCGTTTTATCTGTCTGCCCCCACCCACAGTCCGTGACACCACGAGCTCCACATACTTAGCTGTCATTGTCCCAGGGCCCAGTTAGTGGGTGGGGTATCCCGCTATGACCTCTCACCGACTTGATGGCGGTTTTGGTCGTCATGGCGGCTTTTCCCACCTAAACTCGTGCTGATGGCCTGTCGCATTGTTTGAAAGCACATTTTTGACAGATTACAGGGGGATAAAATGTGAAGATGGCCAAGGAAAGCGGTTTTAGACGCACACATACCAGGCAGGAAGACAGCAGCTTTCGATGCAAATAACGACGCATAATCCTATATCACAATTAATTAACCTCACACTTATGCTGATACATGCACTAAGTGAAATAACTACCGCTAAACTATGCAAAGTTACCCCTGATATGGTTTCCCCACTACAGTATAACAAATGCCATTTTTGACTTCAAATACGGCAAACAAAATTGGATATAGTACAGTTCATACTCAGATATTTTAACAGAATGCTCCTCAATCTTTCAGATTGTGAAAAGAAATTCCATATTGGACACTATTGCTTCATGGTGTCTTGTGACTGTGGCACCCTCCCCTGTCCTGTGATGCTCTGGGAAACACCCACCCACTCCCCAAACATCACGTATTTTGTGAATGACCACTCACTACTACAACTATAACTACTACGACTACAACTTTATTCTTCTTCTTTTATGGCCACAATTATTACCACGACCTTGTAGGGTTAAGCAGGGAAGCTTGGCACAAGTCTTTCATGAACCATCTGGCCAAGCCTGACATTCCACTAAGATTAGAGCAGGAATTTGTAATTTGTTCATGGTGTTGGTGATAGCTTGCCTAATATTTGCGAAGGACACCATGAGATCTTTAACATCCAATAACGAATGCCGGCAGACAGGACACATGTTTAACGGCCATCTGAGAGACTGCACACACACACATTGATGAAGCACCCTGCCTGTGAAACACCGGGATGATAGTTTATATCTGTGCTGAAATTCAACCCAGAATGCAATATGTTTATGCAACTAAGAGGCCATCCTGCCAGCCACACGACAACTACTTTAATGACCCCAAGTAATCCAACCTTCTTGTGGGCTCAGCACAGCAAGTAGATTCACACAAATCTCAATTTCATGAACCGGCTGGACAGGCCTGACGTTCGACTGAGCTTTCGACTGGAATTTTGCCAGCATTCTGGTGATAACTCACCTACAATCTTTGTGAAAGACATGGTGGGATCTCTAACATCCTCCAAGTAATGCAAGTTGATGGGTCCCCAGATGAATGTCAATCCAAGAGAAGGCACACTTTGTGATGTGAAGCCTTATGTCTAAAATACCAATCCAACAGACAAGTTTATTGTCCGACTGAGAATCAAACTTGGAATAATTAGCTCAATGGTAAGTGTACTATCTCAGCATAATTCTGTCATACCGTCTTACCCAGTACATGATAATTGAATATTGTAAGGCACTCGGGAGTGCAACATCATTGATTTGCATTGGGGTTGCCAATACTGAACACCAAGATTGTTTTATGTACATAGCAGCCATAGCCATGCCTACACATCACTTTGCTGACAGGTTTAATCAAAAGACAGCATGTTCCACTTCACACACATATTGCATATCTATCTGTAAGTCTCCATGAGGTTGCAAAATGAAGTTAAACACAAAAATGGATCTTTCATAACACATTGTTGTTGTTGCTGTTGTCATCAAGGCTGTGGTTGTTGTTGTTTGTGTGTGTGCTCCTTCCGTGTACTACAACACATTTTTATATTGTTTCGAGAAGTATTACTGTATATAATTTTGTGTGCTCCTTCTGTATGCGTCATGCTTTATTCTAAAAGGTTCCTGCTATCATAAAGTTGGAACCACTACATTAAAGCTCCAAGTCCTGATTCTTACTCTTCCTTCTCAGTCAAAGCTCTTCCACGAGCCTGACCTCATAGGCAAACAAAAAAAAACAACATGGGTTTAAAACATGCAGCATTTTTGTGATTAAACGGTTCAACTTTTTGTTCCAAGTAAATCGATTATTAGCATTCTAACAATAAACAGATATTAGCTTTCCAATGGTACCATTTTTATTATTCTATGACAGCAGGATCCCTTCAGAATAAAGTGTGACACACACACACACACACACACACACACACACACACACACACACACTTCTCCTGATTAATATATTGTTGTGGGAATGATTTTTAGAGGTTACAAAAACTGTTTCGTGTAACGATAGTTAAATCTTAGCATTTTTAGACAAGCATGACGTATGATTTGTGCAATAAATATGCATTGCGTATGTACAATGAGATGTTTGTTTTTCCGATCCTACTGTTTTGTCCTCCCCTCTTCAAATTTCTGGCTGTGCTTTATTATGTTATTTTCCTCAATTTACATGTCTTTACAAAGTGCACACAAGAGCTTTGCAGCTCAAATCATGACAATGTGCAGGTGTGGCAAATCTGCATTGACATAGCTGGACATTTGCTTCACCATAGGAGCTGATTATGAGGGCCAAACAGCATTGAGGAAGTCAGAAATTGCTCAGTTCAGTTCAAAAATGCCTCACCTTGGAATAGATCTGTTTCTGTATGATAAAGCTTCATACCTACGAATTGCTGTATACATCGCTGATCTTCATACCAAGAATCACTGGATACATCGCAATGCTTATAAATGCCCAGAGACACCAGTGTTCATGCCTTTATATAATTTCCGCATGCGCGATAAGCTCTAGAATCTCTTAACCTGAGACAAATTTCAAAATATATACTGCAGAATTGACCTTAGCAACAACTCCAACTGCCTAAAAAGTGATAATTTGTCCAATTCGGCCATTGTTTGACACTGGACGTCTCTGGGTGGTGTTTAGTACAGTAAACCCTCAACTATTTTGGAGGTTAGTTTTCTGGAAAATTTCACAATAGTGAAAACCAAGGGCCAATGGGAAAAGGAGGGATCTGTTCTTGGGCTTCGATAAAATATAGAGGAAGGTCAGCCGCAGCCAGAAATAAACACATCACAATTGAAATAAACATGTAAAATATATATAAAGCATGATGACATTGAAATAAACATGTAAATAAAATAAATCCGGTATAAAATAAAGAAAAACACAAGACTTTTATCTTTTTAATATATTACAAAACAGCGAGGTGTTTTTTACAAAACAGCGAGGTGGGTGAGAGTAAATATATTACATACTTTGTCATAAATAGAAAACACAAGACATAGCTTGGAATGATGATGATGGTATTGTTAGAGTGGGGATGGTGGAGGTAAGAAAGATATGAGTGTAGAACTTGTGATGGCTGTTGAATCATCGGGAGCACGATAAAGTCACCTGCTGCATCACCACACAGAAGAAGGGTAAAACGATCCTTAGCCACCTTGACCCGGAGCAGATCTTTCCTGCTTGAACAGGAAGGTACGAGATGGAATCCTCTTCCAAAATAATCCTGTCTCTTCAGCATTAAAAAAAACCTGCTCCGGCATAAATCCCTTCGCCTCGATTAGTTCCATGAGCTGCGGTGGGTAGTTTTGGTCTGCTACGCTGCCTATCATGGTTTGTTCTGGTTGAACTGGAGCCTTCAGCGCCGAGTGCCTGGTGGAAACATTGGTAAATCTGCAATGATTTCTCCCGTTCACCGGTCCACTCAAATGCGTAAATCTGCAATGGTTTCTCTCATACACCAGTCCACTCAAAGTCCGAGTGAATCCACAATGGTTTCTCCTGTATTCCAGTCCACTCAAAGGCAATTTTTTCTCTTTGGCCCTTGATCCAAACATTAAGCACTTTTTTCATCCTTTCAATAAGAGAATCGTGGATTGCAATGAGGTACTTGCACTTTGCAGAGTGGGAACACGTGTATGGATATTTGACTCAATTTTACCGCACAGTCGATTCATTGATCCCATAACGGCAGCCCACAGGTGCCTCACTTTGACCTCTTGCCAACCTATCTAAAAACTCAATTTTTTTGCATAATGTCATAACCTTTCTCTGCCTTTTGGCACAATTGATTTTATCCATCCTTTTCATGTTTGGGCACCATTATTAAATGTTGTGTGTTTATTAGATCTTGTAGATATAGTATTACAAGATATCTTTATGTCGTTTCCTGTTCGATGAAAATTCATTTTTAAACTTGGCTTCATTCCGTATGCTGGTCTGATTACTACAATGAACGGTGTGCGAGAAACAAGAAAAGGCTCATAATGAGAGATAATCATACACGCAGATACAAACAATGACTCATCTCAGCTCAATAACTGCTATTGACCGAAATTAAATAATGCGATAACTAAATCAGAACACAATAGGTTGTCTGTGATTTGTCAAAAATCCGGAATATTAGACCCTGCAATTTTTGAGGGTTTACTGTATAACCAATCGCTAATTGTTTGCCAAGCCAGGTGTTCCTTCTCAACCATTTCATTGGAGAGCTTGCTTGAGTACTTAATAGTGGTGGTACTCATATCGATTCCAAAGTATTCTTTTCCAACCATGGAATTGAAAGGAATCGAGTAGTGAATGAGAATCGACATCGATTCCGAGTAATTCCTACTTCCGAGAAGTAAGATTTTTTTTTTCAGGGAAAAAAATTTTCGTCCCTGTTGGGCATGCTATGGGTACATATGGCCTGGTAATGTATTGATGAAGAAGGAACACACCCCTGGGGTGTCCCGTTTGTAATATAGCAGGCAAAAGCAAGTCACTTGCAGACTAAACACACCCCAAAAGCGTATTCCTTTAAAATGAATAGCAAGGCATTTAGAGTTGGCCGGTAAAGCGTGCTGATTGCTTTGCTGATGGACGGGTAGGCAATACATAGACTGATAAAGTTTTGACAACATGTCATTCAAAAGGTCCAGAAGTGCAGTTTGGAACTATTTTGAGAAGGTTAAACAAGACAGTCCGAAAGTTGCATGCTCACTTTGTTCAACAGCAAGAAGTTCACTTTCGCAATCAATGATTGAAAGTACTTTCTCCCCGGTTATGCCCCAGTATACTGCCTTCCCTTACCCTCCCCTCACGCTACTTTCCCTTCCCCACCCCTCCTTGTTTCCCCAACCCTCCTTGCTCCCATCTCCTCGCTACCCCCTCGTCACTCCCCTCTCCTTGCTCCCCGACCCCTCCTTACTCCCTCTCTTCCCTTCTCTCGCTCGCGCTTTCTCGCTCGCGCTCTCGCTCTCTCGCTCTCGCGCTCTCGCTCTCGCGCTCTTGCTCACGCTCTCTCGCTCTCGCTCTCTCTCTCTCTCTCTCTCTCTCTCTCTCTCTCTCTCTCTCTCTCTCTCTCGCTCTCTCTCTTCTCCCTCCCCATCCTTCTCTCTCTTCTCCCTCCCCATCCTTCTCTCTCTTCCCCCTCTTAATATTCTCATCAGTGAAGCGATGGGTTGTATGTGCTAGTTATCATTATAGAGAAAATACAACAACCATTGTTGGTGTTGAATAAACTTCCAGAAAAAATAAAAAATAAAAGAAAACCATGAAGGGTTGTGCACACTAGCTTTGTGAACTACAATAAGGGGAAATATCTTCAACTATCAGAAAACAGTACAATAGATGGACTTAGAGGAATGGATGAATAACACACCTCCTTGTAATTGTGAACCTCTATATTTAAACAATTACATCATAAACACATCACAGCTGATCTCAGAATAGTGAAAGATAAAAAATGTACATGCATTACTTACAGAATGACCAAATTACAGGGGGAAAAAACAAAAACAAAAGAATAACTTCATAAACAAATTCATACTTCATACTTCATAAACAAAGTATGAGAGAACAAATTCATAAACACAAGTAGATATTTGTGATCGCCAAGGGTAAGCCTCCCCCGGCTTACCCTTGGTGATCGTCCAAGACTTACCCTTGGCCCATCATCCAATGATGGCCATATTTTTTATTGACCACCATATCACCTTGACCTTCAAAATTTAGAGCAGCAGTGTAAATAAAGAAAATGTGTCCCCATGCATAGTCTATCCATAAAACTCACATCATGAAAATCGGAGGAAAATTATTCAAGTTATGAACAAAAAAGTTTTTTGTTAATTAGGTCACAATTGGAAAAAAGTAGGTCAAGGCCACTAATCAAATATCAGGTTCACAACATTAGTGCAGGTGCACTATGATGATGCAAGAGCATCTTGGAAGGCCAAGCGGTCTGAGATTCCGCATTGGCAAAATTGAGCAATGACAAGAAATGCATTATTCTTTTCAGACCACCATTTGACCTTGACCTTTAACCCAGAGGGGTATGGTGTAAATGAATCATAAATTTACCTTCCTAGGCTATCTAGAGAGAGCAATTTTGTTCTGATCAGATATACCTTAGTTGAGTTTTTGTGAAAATGTTCAAATAGCTATAATTGGGTTATGACCTTAAAATTAGGTCTTGGTCAAAAAAAATTCTGTTCACCCCATATACTTTGTAATACCATTGTTGCGGCAAAATTTTATTCTGAAAGTCCAAACCAGCTCCAAGATACAGCTCAGTGTCAGAAAATAGGGAGAAAAACCTAAATAGTGGTTTTGTAATCGTAGGGGTGTAAGACCTTGACCTTTAACCTGGATAGGTATGGTGTAAATTAATCTTAAATGTGCCTTGCTCTAGGCTTTCTAGAGAGGGAAATTTTGTTCTGATCGGTAAACCTTGGTCAAATTTTGGTGGAAAATGTTAAAATCTCTAGAATTGGGTCATGACCTTAAAATTAGGTCAAGGTAAAAATGTCAACCTGGCATAATTTATATTCACATTATTGATGCAAATTTTCATTTCAAAAGTCCCTGCCGGTTCCGAGATACAGCTCAGAAATTTGGAGTTTTGAGAGTGAAGGAAGAAAATAATAATAATAATTAGTCAAACCCGCGCTCTGCGTGAAGTTTGTAAAGTGAGGGTTCGTTAGGACGTCAATATATCCAGTGTTCACAATGTGATTTAGAGAATTTCTTTATATACAATGTTTCTTGTTACATTTTTTGTGTCAAATGCACCTCCTGAAGTCGTCAGCATGTGCAGAAGAGAGTTTTACATTGCAGACTGTTTTATAGGAGTGGCATTACGCCTCTCAGCGGTGACGGTCTGTCGACGACAGACGTAATGATGTCAGCGAATGACCGATGATGTCATGACATCATTACACCTCTCAGCGGTGACGTCACACGTCGCCATGCAAACGAATGTAAAAAGTTAGAAAATCGCCAAAATTCCCAAACCTGTCCGTCTGGCACGATCTCACATAGCCCATGCTGTACAATAGACCACAGAGCACCCGTCATGCGAAAGTGGCGACAATCCATCCGGCAGTTTCGGAGGAGATACGTCCACAAAATATGGCTTAGTGTATTAATATAATAATAATAATTTTCCAAAAGTCTGGAGACGGCGATGGTTCACGAGCAATGTACACGGTTCGCGTTTTTTATTTTTGGACCTTCAAGGGGACGCCACGGCAAACTGGCGGGAATCGGGAAAAACGTAAATGATGAAAGTTGTAGTACTTGAAGAGCACTACTTGCATACCAACTTTCATTCGAAACAGTTGAAAACCCTAGGAGCTCGATGCCCAATTTATTGATTTTTTTGACATTTTTTAAGTTCGTGACCTTGTGGCCTTGACCTTGGGACGAAAATGAAAAATCGAGCTCCGTGGGGCTATGCAGGTGCCATTGGGCTAACCAAATACCGAAACCCCTGCAGATTCGACAAACCCCCTCGAGAGATGTAACTTGAAATCGGTACCCCCTAAAAACACATGATTTTTGGGGCGTGGCTCCACCCATAATGGCGCAGCACGCCAATTTTCAGGAAAACACAACTAGATCATGCATATTAAACCTCACACCCAAATTTTATCAGGATCGGATCAAAACCCACGGAGCTATGCTCGGGACAGACAGAAAGACAGACACACACACACACCCATAACGAATATAGTGGTCACTTACTGACTCGTGAACCTAAAAGGTGGGTTAGTTCTCCTTGGGGTCTAAGAAACTCTGTGGTATCATTAATAATTGGGGGTGCTAATTGTAGAAAAAAAAACCCCACAACAGCAATAAGCCTTCCCCTATTCTATAGGGGAGGTAATCATAGAATATATATATATTATATATTATATATATATATATATATATATATATTAGAATGGACACACTGGTGCTGAGTACAGAATTTTGGGTGGCCATATTGGAGTGTGTCGGATGACTGTGCCTTCCAGGAAGTCGGGTTGCAGCAGTGGGGCAGAATATTTTCGATTAACTGCACAAACTACCAAACCGAAGCAAATACAGTGGTCTCAGCTTCCACAAATGAGTAGTGATTATTCGTAATTTCTATGATAATCTGTATTGAGTCCTTATGAGCTTGAGTTGCATGATTTATTCAGTGAGGCAAATCAGTTTTGCTCTGTCTGTTGCTTACAGATAGGTAGGCCTCATGACTATGACAGCAATACCTTGTAGTACATGGTCTTGGAGTACACATTTTCATCATTACACGGTCTGAAAGATATTGATTTTTTTTTTTAATTGAAATTTCCTTTTTCCGTTATTACTGCCAATTTCCGAGGAAGTTCTGGCTTCTTATAATGAGCAACTGACTCATGACGAGTTGCAGGAGCTGGAGAGGCAAGTGGCATTGGAGGCTGAGACAGCAGAAGAGGATCCACCGAAAGAGGTCCTCACCACCAGTGTGTTCAAAGAGGCTGTTGGAAAAATTAATGAAGCCATGGACCTGTTGCAGCAGAATGATGATAGCTGGGAAAGGATCTGTACTGCTAGGCACCATGTTTAAAATTATGGAATCTGCTGTTACCAACAAATTCTCACAAGAAAAAAGGAGGAGAGATAACTCACTCTTGATGCCTTTGCCTCTTTCACAAAGAGACCAAATAAGGAACCTCAGCCACAGCCAAGGCCATCTCAGGAAGAAGAACCTGATGATCCAGCTCCTGCTGCTTGTGGATCCAGCCAACAGTAACCTTTTCTCACCAACCCACCAATACCACAGGAATGTGCATTGTAAATTTATCTTTCCAGACTATCTTGAGATATTTCCCTCTCTTTTCATCGGAAGATATCCGAGAAGAGGCGGCGCCTGGTGTTCAAGTAGCTCGCTCTTTTTTTTGTCATGTGTCAATGACTTCATTTGTCAGAAGTGCTTTCTTGAGTTATTTTATTCAATAAAATGTAGGTGTTATTCAATAAAAACATATTTCCTTTGATCTTGCATTTATTTTACTATAATTGTTGTATTTATATGTTATCCAGGGTGTAGCAAACTTCTGGAATCATAGGTTAATTGTTTTTTATATTTTTTCCAGGATAGAACTGATGAAAATGGATTACACATTTTAAGACAAAGCTGAACTGGACCTCTTACATGCCAGAAGTTTAAGTCAGAGAGAAACTTGTCAAGGATTATATTGCCGACATCCAATGAAGTCCGTGCCTCAACAAGGAAGTGTCAAAGTTGATGAAACAATTTCGTGAAACTGGAATTGCGGCAGATAAACACAAATAAATAAATAAATAAATACACAATTAACCTATGATTTCAGAATTTTGTTACACACAAAAAAACCCCATGATTCCAGAATTTTGTTACACCCTGCATAACATCTATACTGTACATGCAAATAGAGTGACAATATTATGTAAAAATAACATTGTAAAATAAGGATGTTCATGGTGGAGGAACCTATCCCTATACCTGCTCTGTTAAAATGGTCTCATAATACATGAAATTTGAGATACATGGTTTTCCCAGGAACACATCTACAGTGTATAACAAAGGTTTGCTGTGTTGTAAGCATTACTGATTGTATGGAAGCGATTGGTACTGTGATTACATTTGATTGATTGGGACTGATGGTGGGTGGTATCAGGGCTGATAAGGGGGTGAGGGGTCGCTGCACTGGGGTCCGTTAAGGGGCCACAAACTTCTCCTGGAATTTATTTTTTTTTAAACATTATAACAAAACCCCTTGTCGGCTCGTCCTCACTTCCTCATCGTTGTGAATGAAGAGTCATGGCCGGTGAAAAATCGCATTATGCTTTGTTGGAAGTCCCACATTCTTGTGGGGTTAGCTGGGGAAAGTATGGCTCAAGTCTTTCACGAACCGGCTGGTCAGGCGTGACGTTTGACTAAAGTTAGGGCAGGACTTTGTAATTTGCCCAAGGTGCTGGCAAGAGCTTGTGGACTCTTTAAGAAGGACACCATGGGATATTTAACATCCACCAACTAATGTTGGTGATTTGGACGCCCAGTTTAACATCCATTGGAGGGACGGCACATACATTGATGAATTACCCACTCTGTAAAACACCGGGATGACAGTTTATAGCTGGGTCGAAATTCAACCTCAGGCTATAAAGCAAAAGTAGCACTGAAAGCGGCCACCGATGCACAGACACGCACGCACTTCAACTTACATCATAGATTTGTTGATACTTTATTTAATTTTTGACATACTGTGAGCTAAAAAGGCTGCTGCTGTGATTATGCTTTGTTCATGAGCTTGTTGCTGTAAGTATCTTCATAAAAGAAAGTTATTTTTAAAAGTTACAAAAGAGAGGGAAATGGTTCTAATCGGTGGCCATGGTTGCCGAGCAGGTCCGAGGAGCGCCCTCATGATAAACCCAGACCCCAGACCCGTAACAATGCATTGTCAGGTCAAAAAACAGCCATTACAAAATGTGTGGTGATGTTCATTGGTCTGATAAGATTTCAGCTTTTTTGCCTCTTCTCCCTTATTACTGGGCCGATTATTTTGCAACTGACCATCAGAGCCGCTCAGATCTATTATTTAATAAGCAGTTTGAAACTTTGATGGCTTTCCCGTCAAAATATATTCAGAGAATGTAACGAGTGTTTGGAGCACTCTGTTGACATCAGATGAGCTATGAGTTGAGTATATATGTGAAAGTATTTCACAAACGATAGCCAGTGAAATGCGACACAAATGCTACACGGGTTACCCATCGGATATCAAGAGTGGTACACAATGCCAGTTGGGGTTTATATTTTTGCCATGATCCCTCACAATAGATGTTTTTGGATGAGAAACAGCTCGGATCTTCAGCGTGAAACTTGCTCAATCGATGACATCACAGTAGCGATTACACACTCAAGATGGCCGCCGCAAGATTCGCATGTCACTCGAGGAAATGACCAGCATGTCCATTATATATATATATATATATATATATATATATATACACACACATATATATATATACACATATATATTTATATGAGCTTAATAACCAAATACCCAAATGGCTAAAGTTGTTATTATAGGAGGTGGATAAAAATGGAAAAAGATAGGTGTTTATTTCAAAAGGAAAGCTCAGATCAATAACCCAAAGGTTAAACAATCTGGAGACATGAGATCATTTGAAGAAACATGAGGCAGGGTGGCCGAAAGGTATGCACACTCATCTCTAAGTTGTCGAGCCTGGGTTTAAATCAAGACCCAGCTATAAACTGTCATCCCAGTGCATCCCAGCTATAAACTGTCATCTCAGTTGTGACCCAAAAAATACAAATGGCGTCCAGACAAAAATAATGAAACGGAATGATCATGCAACATACAAGACACCTGGTCAGGCTGCAATAGTGGGACAAAGCATTCATCGCCCATTTTGTCCGTGGTATTCGAGTCTCCCTGGGCGGTGCCCGTGCTGTCGGGCGATGACGGGTATTTCTGCTCGAGCAATATATAAACCGATTTATCAATAAATACAAAACCCCTTCCTTATAAACTGTCAATTGAACGGAATAATCAAACCCTACCAAGCTGAAGTGATCATGTGACTAACGATTTGATCTTCAGGAACACTTCGGCCTTCTTCCTCTGAAGAGCTCGCGCAAGGCTTGTAGAAGCCTGGTGTTGGCTTAGTGGTTAGGGTTGGTGGCTTGGGACCCCAGGGTCCTGAGTTCAAGCACCGTCAGCTGCTGCATTAATATCAGGGGGTTGGCTCAGCATGGAATCCTGAGCACCAGTGTGCTGGTAATAGGGGCACTGCATCAGTGGCACAGCCGCACCCCAAATCAATGAAGCAACCAGTAGCTGAAAAGGCCACGCACAAAGGGAACATGGCTCAAAACGAGTTGGCTCCACAATTCCCCCAAAAGCGTTTCCATCACTAATTTTGTCTCCAATAGTTTCTTCACAATCCCGATGATCAGTTTCAACATTCTGAGAACTTTCAGTGTTTATAATGATGGTGGAATCAGTATCTGAATCCAAGCTCGACATGCACTGTTTCTCCATGTAAACAACCATTCAGATCAATATGGATTCAGTGTGTGACATCACTGGCAAAATCTAAAATCAACACTCTCGGGCTTTTTGTGACACTTTGTGATTGGTAAAAAAAAAAAATTCTATTTTTTCATTGGTTTTCAGAAAAAAAGAATTGGCATTTTGGAATCCCTCTCCATATATGGGTTTCAGAAGGTAGAACAGAGCTTTCCCAGGTATTAAAGTATCTGTGTGTGTGTGTGTGTGTGTGTGTGTGTGTGTGTGTGTGTGTGTGTGTGTGTGTGTGTGTGTGTGTGTGTGTGTGTGTGTGTGTAAGTTGTTGTTGTTGACTGCTATCTCCACATGTACGTGGATTTGAGATGGAACAGAGGCCTACCCGATCTCAAAGTAACTCCCTACATTAGTGTGAGTGTGCATAACATGTGTGTATATAATATTCATAATAATTCACGTATAATATGATGTGTGTGGGTGTGGGTGTCCTCTCCCACCAACCTTGGACTCTGATATGTGGGAAATCTGGTCCAATCTTCGTTACTACTTTACAAGCAGATTGGATCTTAACAGGTTTAATCACTCGCATTGTTCATTCTGCATAAGGCAATTCTTCGCCGAATGACCTTAAACAATGGGAATGCATCAGCAACACAGCAACGTAATCAGATATTCTTCATACTTGCATGTCATTCATTTGCACAAGGGTGCAAGCACAAAGAGAAAAAGTCTAATAACCACTCATATATAAATGAGCAACTCAACATGGAAAATCATGAAGCATGTCACACTCCATAATGCTATTTTCCTGCTCAAAACACTTGTCATTTCCATTTTATCCTGTTCTGCTGAGTAAAATAAACCACTATTTATGCTATCGCACAATTGTGTATGTATAGTCATTACTGGTGTTATATTGATGAATACATTAATGGCCCTTATAAATCTGAATTAGTTTCTTTAGGTTTATTAACTATGCACACAAATCACCTATAAATGCTAAAAATTTACCCATAAAATAAATCTACATACTTGTTCAATTTGCGTTCCACAATTGACAGATGTAGTCAGTACTATTTGGCATGAATGAGAAATAAACAAATAAAGAAAATTGCATACTTTACAAAAAAAAGCATATGGTTGGGTGTATCTCAATTGCAGTAGATTTCAGACAGGGTCTTATTAAATTATAAAAGGTGAACACTGGAACGTATGAAACATTTGTAACAATGTGTCAGTCAGTGAGTGAGTTTGAACAGTGCCTTCAGTATATGTATATATATATATATGTGTATATATACATATATCGAAACATGTGGAGTGTAAGGAGCACTCCCCCGATATTCATGATGTTGAGTTTTATGGATAGACTGTGGATGGGGCCACATTTTTTTTATTTACACTCTATCCCTCAATGTTGAAGGTCAAGGTGATATGGTAGTCCAAAAAATATATGGCCATAATTGGGTCATGCAACAAGGGTAAGCCTCCCCCTTCGGGAGGCTTACCTTTGGCGATCGCATTGTGATCTCAGATATGTAGTTCTATTTGGAGTCATTTTGAAAGAAATTGTTATGAGAAAATAATGTATGGCAAGAATACAGCAATAAATTATGGCAACATTATAACTTTGTTGAAAAGTGGATTTCATCTGTGCAGCAGCATGGAGTGCCACTGGCTGTCATTTGTATTGGTTCTTTTACATAATCCATATCACATGCAAAAGTATCGGCATAATGCTAAGCATACAGCAAAGTGCTTGCTGCATCCAACAAGAGATGAGCACAGCGTATTATACAAAATTGATCAGTCGTACATACTGTTGTATATAATGGAGATCTATCCCACCATTTACACTGAGCAACTTTCTTAGAAGGCTGTTCAGCAGAAATTTCCACACACTGCAAAGGAGTGGTGACCTGTCCAGGAATGGTGCTAAGTGGTGCTAAGGAAAACAAAAATCACCACATGTTGTAAGTACAGCATGCTCTGTCAATAGTACAAGCCTTTACCCGCTTTATAGTACCCCCATTTAAACCAAGCACTTCACACTTTTGCCTTGGTCCGATCAGCTGAAATCCAAATAAAAGTCAATAGGTTTGGTGCTGCAGTCAAAAAGACAGAACACTTAACAAAAGTGTGTCCTGACAGCTCTCAACCTTGCTGTATGACATCCATTTGGCACCCAGTGGCTTTTTACTGCACACAAATGTTTCCATTTGGCAAGTTCAAGCAAGACATTGCCTGAAAGGGTAAGTTAATGGAGGCATAAAATGCTGTTTCAACCTTACAAAGACAACAAAAACACCTTTCACCCATCGAAAATGATGAAAACAAATTTGCAATCTTAATACATGTTTGTGCATCGATACAGATTATTACAGATTAGCGATACAGATTTGCAGGTTCTGAAATAACTGTTTCAGTTTCAGTTTAGTTTATTTAATTGGTATTTATTGTATAATTATGATGTATTTGTTGCAAAAAGAATAAAATAGCAGCAAATTGTTCAGAATTTTTTCTAAAATAAATTTCAAGATGTTGCCTCGTGGTTAGATGTGCTCACAAACACAATGTAGATGGATAAAATCATAAATGCTGAAAACTCAAGCATGTAAAGATTTTTGCAGTCTCGCTGTGTTGTGTCGAAATCCCGTTAACTTCACCCATACCTGCCAACAATTAATCATAAAAAATCTATAATATGCTACAGACTTGTACAAGTTTTTAAAGTGACTTTTATAGATTACATTCCTCGTAATAAAAAAATGCATTAAAAAAAATATTTCTATACATTATTTTTTGTGCCGCTCGTTAATGTGTTCCACAGATTCATGAACTATTCTTTGTATACAGGGTTCACCTTAACTTACATCTTAGATGTTTGGCTGTATACTTCTGCTCGACTTTGTTATCGATTTCTCTCTGCATCGATGATAAAGCTGTTATCAAAAGTAAAGACAAGCATGTATATTGACTTTAGTGACAAATGTATTTCTTACCTATCAATTTCTTCTGTACATTGTGAATTGTTGCCATGATAAAAAGGATAGAATCAAGGAAACAGAAGGGAGCTTTGCCTTTGGGTGGAGGAAAAGTCTATTTAGTCCACCAAGGTTATGTCATATACACTCCCTCCCTTTACTTTTGTAATTTGGTCGAAATTAAGTTAACAAAAGATAACATGAAAGTGCTTCCATTATTTTCTTAATGCATGTTTAAAAACGAGATTCATCCCATAAAACATCCCATTTAACCCTTCACTGCTTTATATCACAAATATATGAAGACCAGAAGGGGAAAACCAGAGATGTCACTTTTTATAAATTTCAGGGTTATTGCACCTGCCAATAGTTGGCAACATAAGGTTTCCTCTCACAATATTACTTTAACAAATAATCAGGGTGTCACATAATTATATGGTATAAAGTTTAGCCGTGCAATGAAAAACAAGTGTTGTGAAAGCTGAACAAGTAGAAACCCAGAGTTGTCAGTACTTTACTCCTGGTTATCTCCCTTTCATTCATGTTAACTGTTCCACCATAATATTCAGAGTTGAGAAACTAAAAAACGAAGGTTGTAAAACTTTCACAGCATAAACTCTGAGCACTACAATGGCCTATTTGGTTATATCATGGGCTCCGTAGTTGGTGCATATCGTGGTTCAAGCCTGGTCAAACCTTTATTGTGACTTTATGGGACCCACGCCGTGGCTTAATGGTTAGCGCGTCTGAGTACCCATCCTCATTCGATGTACCCACCGCCCAATCAACCTGCTTAGGTATATGAGGGAGTCACATGAGGTGACCAGCTATCGCGGGGGTGGTTTATCCTTGGTTTCTCCCGGTTTCCATCATATTAAGTAGTACGGAGTAAGAAATGGAGAATCCGTCGTCATATAAGCGAAATACCCTTGAGTATGGCGTTGAACACAATCAAACAAAAAAACAATGACCGTTTAATGGTGAAAAAAATAATCTGTGATCACCAAAGTCATGTAATGTATGCTAATAACAACAAGCATGAATTTGCTACACATCCTGGGTTAAAATTGCATGGCAATTATTAAACAGGGAATAACCAGTGATGTCAGTTTGCAACATTGATTCGTTCTTTGCTCTAAATAAATAACACAGAAGCTTGGCAAATGCTACATGCTTAATTTGATCGCGCAATGATCACTCTTCCTTTTACTGGAAAAGAAATCTATATGACAGTATTAAACAGTCCACCAAGTCTTGAAACTTGTTTTTCAGTTTCTTCAAAATTGACTTATCCTGACATCTCTGGTTTTCCCCTTGTGGTCTTCATATATATATATACACAGTCATCCCCCGTTTATCGCGGGGGTTACGTTCCAAACCCCCCGCGAGAAGTGAAAATCCGCGATGAATGGACGCCTCCCCCAAAAATGCCTATTGTTTTTATAAACGCGGTGTATAAACACGATTGGGTTGATTTATATTGAGTGCATAATAAACGCTGGGTGGTGTGTAAACACAATTGGGTTTTATTTATATCGAGTGAATATTAAACGCTGGGTGGTGTGTAAACACGATTGGGTTTGATTTATATCGAGTGAATATTAAACGCTGGGCGTGTATAAACACGATTGGGTTTTATTTATATCGATGATTTAATTATTAAACGCTGGGTGGTGTGTAAACACGATTGGTTGATTTATATCGAGTGATTATTAAACGCTGGGCGGTGTGTAAACACGATTGGGTTTGATTATAACAGTGAATATTAAACGCTGGGCGGTGTATAAACACGATTGGGTTTGATTATAACGAGTGAATATTAAACGCTGGGCGTGTGTAAACACGATTGGGTTTTATTATATCGAGTGATTATTAAACGCTGGGCGGTGTGTAAACACATTGGGTTTTATTTATATCGAGTGAATATAAACCTTCTCTGGCGCTTCGGTTCCTTGCCAAAGCCTTAGAAGGTGCAGGGCGTTTGGGCGGCATCGTGGCTTGGAGAAAAAACGTAGAAAATATTCGAAGTTCACAAACGAAACTTTGTCTCGTGCGTTGTGTGACTGGTCGAGCGCCACGCATTATAATTTATTGCTTAAATAATTTATATTTTATATATTATTACCACGATATACCGGGGAATCCGCAGAAAAAATTAGTTAGGTTCCAAGGGGAAACCGCGATGAAGCGGGGGCGCGATAGGTGAACCGCGATATAGCGGGGGATTACTGTATATGTGTGTATATATATATATATATATATATTATATATATATATATATATATATATATATATATATATATATTGCTATGCAAAGAAATATTATAGTCTTCAACAGTATCCTTGTTTAATTAAATATTACCTCATTATGTATCAATGTGGAACCCCTTCAACATTTAAGACCATTGTAAATTCTTTCGACCTTTTAAAACCCTTAAAAACCCCTTAGACACTTTCATGAATTTAACTGCAGAACTTTTGAAAAAAGGAAAGTAACGAGCAAAATAATTCCTTACAATGGGGGTCCGGGGGCATGACCCCTCAGGAAATTTTGAAAAATTGATGTCAAAATATGCATTTTGGGGGTGATCTTGTCCAAATTGTAACAAAAAAACTATGCCAATGAAAGTGATATTTGGAGAATTTTTTTTATTTCACCTGAACATCCATTGCTGGGAAGATTATTGTCACCTTTCTTGTTACTTGGCGAAATCTTCGATTTTGTCAAGTATGTTGGTCTGTTCCGTTTGTTGGTTTGTTTGTTTGTTTTTGTTTGTTTGTCGCGTCGTCTACAGCCCAAACGGCTGACCAGTCGTTCTTAAATTTTTACACCTGAATAGCAATCGACCTGAGACGGTCCGCGTCCAAACCCCGTCTTAATCGGACTAAACGTCACGACGTGACGTCACACAACGTGAAAACACATTTTTGGACATACTCAGTAACCGGAAGACGTAGTGACTTCGCGTTGACGCCAAATTAAACTTCATTCAAATATCTAAATGATTACTAAATGCATCTTATTACAAATTACGCATAGTTTTCGCAAGCGTATGACGTCAAAGTTTTGCCTATTGACATCATTTTTTACAAATATTTACGCTCGCGTGCAGCCGAAACTACTGAAGCAATCGTTCTCAAATTTTAACACGTGATAGCCAATCTTGCGTAAGTAGTCTGGGATCAAATCACGTCATAATCGCACTTAACGTCACGACATTACATCAAAAAAGGTAAAACAAGCTTTTGAACATAACACAGTAACCGGAGGTCGTAGCGACTTCCTGTGACGCCAAAACAAACTTCAATGGAATATCTAAATGTTTTAAAATGAATGTGAGTACAAATTATGCAGTTTTCGCAAGCGTATGACGTCAAAATTTTTAGCTATTGGCGTGATTTTAAAAAAATTCTATTCGTTCTACAGGTCACAATTCTTACCGATTTGGATGAAATTTTAACAGCTGATAGAAATCCACAGTGCCAAAAGATATGTGACTTTTGGTGATGTTCAAGATCAGGATCTGATTCTGCATCACTTTATATTATCGCCCATTATAAACCAATGGGGAATTTGTGAATTACACATGGCTATATTCTCAAACAGTTTTGCACTTATTATATTTGAAACTTATACTGTCTATTTATGCATGTAATATTAACATGTGTACAAAGTTTGATCGAAATTGACCAAGGTCAAGGTCAGGGTCACCCAAAACATGAAAAACACACATATAAAATACATATTTTTGTTTTAACACATATTTCAAACCTGATAACGGATCGTAAAGCTGGTTGAAAAGCAATGTTCCTTTGTATTTTCAAATATTTTCTACGATCAGAATGAGGCAACAAGCACCGATGATAAGTTGTTGAATGTCACATGGTGGCTTTAAATGAGTTGTGAAATTTTCAATCTGCTGCCGTTACCATGACAATGCGCGCCTGATAATGTTATTTGTGACGTCGCGTCATTTTATTAATGTACTAACAAATAAACACCACACATTCCATGACATTACAGCTTGGACCACCACACGGAAAGGTCAACTAATTCGCCAAGTGTCGTGCTAAGCACGATTTTTCATTGTTTGTTTGTCTGTCTATGAGCAGAGATCTCAAAACAAGGACAAATGTGTCACGAGCACGTCCTAAAGATTTGTCGGCTAAAAAAAAAAAAAAATTTAATTTTTTTAAAAAACAACTTCCGATATTTCGTCACGTGGCTTGATTAAGCCAATAGCGAAACGCGTCATAATGTATTTACGTATTTACGATATATCGTGTATTTACAAAATAAATAATGTATTTACAAAATTACAATACGATAAATGGCATAATCTTTAAATAGTAACGTGAACTTTTCGAAACTTTAAAGCAAATGTCCGAATATTATTTTAAAAGTTCATGATAGACGCTCTCAAAAGGCACCGTCTATGTGAGGATGTGTACATGTGCTCAGTATTTAAGGAGATCCGGATCTTGTATATACAAGAGCCGAGTCCTAGAGATTAAGGTTTTGTCTTCACAAGAAGAAGAAAGAAGAAGAAGAAGAAGAACAACGCCGAGCTCTCTATGAGCAGCGTTCGCTACGCGAGATGCTGCTAAAAAATTATGAACAGATTTGGATGAAACTTTGTGGACATGTTGGGTGTATGACAAGGATGAATTGATTCGATGTTCGTGAATACGATAATTTTTTAACTGATTCTAAACCGTTGAGAGATTGGGCCATAAACGATATAGCATGATATTTCAAAAAGTTTTGGTTGGATTTGGACAAAACTTGGTGGATGAGTGGGGTGTGTCACAAGGACAAGCTGATTAGGTTTTGGTTCTGGTCCAGATGCAGATCCGGCCTATCAGTGGGATACAAAACGTAAAATGCTCAGCCTGGTGGAGGATTGCACTCTTCCAATTATTAATCTTGTGTTTTTATTATTATTGTGGACAGAGAGTCATGTACACTCTCCTCTGAACTGTCTAGCCTGGGTTTGAATCTCAGCCTAGCTATAAACTGGCATCCTTGTGTTTCACGGGCAAAGTGAGGCATCAATGTTTGTACTGTCCCACGGAGGGAAGTTTGATTGGGCATCCCGTCTGCACAAAAGGTAATATACAGAAACTCTTTGGTTGTTATTGTGCGATGTCCCTATTCTTCAGGGCTACCAATCACACTTTAACACTTGGGCATAAGAGGTCTTCTTGAAAAATAAGTTATTCTTGAAAACCTGTTCCAAATACCTTATCTCTCTCCTTCTGCCCACTAATGTAGATGGCATGTCACATGCTCTTTTCATGAGTGTTCTTACCATAGGTATTTTGTGTTCCATGAGATGACATGACCCAAAGTGAAGGAAACATTCAGTATGTTGTGGTTTTTCTCTACACTGCGGTGTTTAAAATTCCATTATGGCACCTTGTCACAATCATGTTAAAAAAAAAAGGGACAGATACCATTTGCTCCTCCTTACAAGTAAATTTAATAGAGGAGGATTCTTCACCAATAGCCTCCTGATCATGTAAACAGCATCACTAGGGTAGATCACAAAAGTGTCGTCCACATAATGATACCAAGTATGTAGTTACAATGACTGTCACATCAATCCAACTCCTCCCTCACCATTCACTACCAAAGCAGACAGGTAGCCCCATGGCAATGCCAAAAACTTACATTTAATACAGTCCCCCAAAATAAAATAGGTTGAAGATCGGCATGCACTGAAGTTGTCACATCCATCCTGGACACTTAATGAACCACCAGCCTGTTTCCAACATTCATCTCTATTAACTGTTGTCCAGCCACCTTGACCACCAAAGCTGTGAGCACTATGGTGAACAAAGAGAGCACATCAAATAAAACCATCATTTAGTGCAGTTGTATTGTGATGAGTATCAATCGCTCTGCAAACTCAGTGATGTTTCAGAATCCTCGTTCAGTTTTTCCCACTATGTTTAAGTACGCTAGCAATCAACTTCGTCAAACAATAGGTTGGTCCATTAACACAAGACACGTGAACTGTAATGTAATTCCTTTCTTGTGGATCTTCGGTAAATGGTAAGGCTTGCAAGAAACACCATTGCTACTGTATAAAATGTTGATATTCAGTGTCGAACAACCTTCCTGTTCTCTTGCAAACCAACCCACCTGATTCCTGAGGCTCAAGGTTAAGTCTGCTCTCTTTTAGTTGTTGTAAGTTGATGGATTGGAGTTCAGATATATTTGTTGGTTATCTGTGCCTTTTCCACTAAATTTTGTGGAAATATGAGACCTTCCACACACGACACATAAATAACAAGACCCAATCACATCTCTCACCTGTAATTGGAGGGAATAACCAATCAGCTCTCACCGAATCAATTACCCCAGGTAGCTAGGGTAAACTAACTCCTCCCATGCTCTTCCAGTCAAAGGAAGCTGCAGAAAGCAACCAAGAAAAGCTACACAAGATAAGTCCTTTGCTGTTTCAAACTCTACCCGAGATCCTCTCCAGCTGCAGACATTCACAAATAGTGCAAACATGAGAATGTCAATGCGACATGCCCCTCAGCTGCCGGACCAGTTTCATAACTTGTTGGCGAATCATATCAGAGACAGCGCACTCAACGTGCACCACCAAAGCTCCCAAGCATGTACCACATGCAATGCCAATAGCAGTCAACATATTAATAAATACCAAGATGCAATCACATCTCTCACCCATAATTGGAGGGAATAACCAAACAGCTCTCACATAATCAATTACCCCAGGTGATGATCGAATCTTCTTTATTTAAAAAACAACCAAAAAACACACATAACACACACACACACACACCACACACACACACATATATATATATATATTATATATATATATATACGTTATATATATATATATATATATATATATATATAATATATTATATATATATATATATAACATGTAAAGACATGGATGAGATGATAATCAAAGGAATCCATGGTAAATTCCCCAACCTTTATGGCACAAACAAGGATCAACGTTTTGATGACAACATGTGCCAAGCAACATGAGTAGAGGATAAATGGGGTTCTTAGGCAGCCATTCAAATGAATGAGTGGAAAGGGAAAAACTTTCTGACTCAAGCCCCAAAAGCCCAATAGAAACTGATTTCTCCCCCGTCGCCATACAAGCAATGTAAAATAGGAGACTGATTTCCTCCCCCTCCCATACAAGCAAATGTAAAATTGAGACTGACTCAAGCCCAAAAACCCAAAATAGGAGACTTATTTTCTCCCCCTCCCATACAAGCAAATATAAAATTGAGACCGATTTCCTCCCCCTCCCATAAAAGCAAATTTAAAATTGACTTACTGATTAAAGCACTTCTTTCCTTTCGTATTTTCATTCCATTCAAAGAGCGAACCAATGAATATTTGTCCATTGTTCCACTTTGGGGAATAACTTAATTTTTCTATTATATTCACTTATCTCTTCAAGCATGAAAGAAAGGGCTGTTAGGGTGAGTTTTGTAAATGGGAAAGTGTTTTCAGAACCAGTCGTGCGTGAAAATGAGGAAAGTATTCTGTGCCTTGTCTCTGTGGTTTATATTTTAAATCATCAGAACACTAACAGAACAAAGTTTAGTTAAAAACAGCTTTTAAACATAGGTTTTATCAAAAATAATTCAAAGCAAGATGTTATTATATCAAATCATCTGTTGTTGATGAATACAACAAGTTAGAACTTTATGGAGGAAAAGATGCCTC
This sequence comes from Eptatretus atami, assembly GCA_035128595.1. Lineage (NCBI taxonomy): Eukaryota > Metazoa > Chordata > Myxini > Myxiniformes > Myxinidae > Eptatretus > Eptatretus atami. Next base: position 63,513,170 of record CM068965.1, on the reverse strand, counting down.
AGAGGAATTTGTAAGACGATTGGAAAAAAAACTGTATAAGACGAAGAGAAATAATGGTTAAAACCTATAAACCAATG
>CM068965.1:63494712-63505898 GCA_035128595.1 Eptatretus atami | reverse complement strand
GTGTGTGTTTGTGTGTGTGTGTGTGTGTGTGTGTGGTGTGTGTGTGGTGTGTGTGTGTGTGTTATATATATATATATATAATAATATATATATATATATATATATATATATATACGAGGTCCGTCAAAAAAAGTAACGGGACTGAAGCCTGCTGTGTGCTCCACTTACACAACTTGAATGAACGGGTTGCGTCACAGTCTTCGCAACATTCCAGCAATATATATGATTGGTGATGGTTGACTGCGCTCATTTGTGTGATTTTTTTCAGGTCGTGCTTTACACGTTGTCTAGTCTGAGTCGTCGCGCTATGAGTCGTGAGCAGAGAGCCAATCTGAAGTTTCTTGCCAAGCTTGGCAAAAACACCTTCCGAATCCTTTGCAATGCTGCAGCAAGTCTACGGGGAAGAACGATGTCACGTACACGTGCTTTTGAATGGCACAAGAGGTTCAAAGAGGGACGGGAAGAGGTTGAAGACGATCCATGGTCTGGAAGACCTTCAACGAGCAGAAACGGCGGACAACATTGACATGTGAAGCAGATGGTGCGCCGCAGATCATCGACTTACGGTGCGGATGATTGCTGAGGAACTTTCCATCAACAAGGATACTGTCTGGAGCATCATCACTGAAAATCTCGAAATGTGCAAGGTGTGCGCAAAGATGTCCCCCAGCTGTTGTCCGAGGACCAGAAGCAGCAAAGAGTCACTGTCTGTCAAGACATTATCGAGCGCCCCGAGACGATCCAGACCTGCTTGGAGAGTCATTACTAGCGATGAATCGTGGATATTCAAATACAATCCCGAGACCAAACGACAGAGTCGTCAATGGAAATATCCAGCATCACCAAGACCAAAGAAAGCAAGGATGTCGAAGTCGAAGTCAAGATGATGCTCATCACGTTTTTTGACATCAGGGAATCGTCCACTTCGAGTTTCTACCACAGGGTCAAACAGTGAATCAATACGTGTACAAGAGATCCTCCGGTGCCTCATGAGATCAGTCCGGGACAAGAGGAGGGATCTGTGGGAGAACAACGCCTGGGTGCTCCACCATGACAACACCCCTGCTCACAGTGCCTGAGCATCCAACATTTCTGGCGGAGAGGAACGTGCCAACTCTGGAGCAACCCCTGTATTCGCCAGACTTGGCCCCTTGTGATTTTTCCCTATTCCCCAAGCTCAAGGGGTGATCAAGGGGTGATCAGTGGGACCTGATTTCCTGATGTGGAGGCCATCAAAAGGGCCGTGATGACGGAGCTCGGGAGGATTCCAGAAGAAGCCTTCTGGGGTGCATCGAAGCGTAGAAGAAGAGGATGGACACGTGTGTGAGACTGGAGGAAACTATTTGAAGAGGACAAGCTATATTTCAATATATTTTTTGGAATAAAATTTTTGTGAAGTCAGTCCCTTACTTGTTCGGCGGACCTCGTATTATATATATATACTAGCGATACCCGTGCACATGCACGGGATAGCAGTACCACATAGCTGGTAGCAGACGACAGACCGTACACGGGAATGACAAAATACGCATTGTGCAAAATGCAAGTGGTACTATGGAACGCCAAGACTTCCCAAACATTGTCGGATGTCCGCTAAGTGCCACAGCAATTTCATAGAGATCGTGTGACGGCGAGCCAAGTTTTTAGTGTGCAAGCTTGGTATTATAATAGATATATATATATATATATAGATATATATATATATATATATAATATAGAACTAGCCTTGTCTCAGGTCGCTCACCTGCATTTGATTTTTAATTTATTTTTTTCATTTATTTAAATTTTCATTTACGGATGCTTTCCGACGGTTCTGTGATATTTCCTGGTGTATCCGCCTTGATGTGTGTCAGCACACAAAATTACCATACTTCCCCATTGTCTCGCTTCACTCAACCTGAATTTTTTCATTTTTTTCATTATTTTTATATAATTATATTTCATCTATGGATGTTGTTTAATGATTCTGTGAATTTTTCGGTTGTACTGGCTTCGATGTCCATCGGCACAACAAAATTGCAGCTCTATACATCACCCGGAGGGTACCGATCTTTAATATCAGTCAGTCAGTGATTCATTGGTTTGAAAGCTTTATATATTACTTGTGGGGTGTGCTTACACATTGTGTGAGCATACGATCCGTGTTTCTCTCTTGTCTCGGGTCACTCACTTGCATTTTTTTATTTCTTTTTTTTTCATTTATTTATATATTCATTTCTGGAAAGTGTCCGACGATTCTGTGATTTTTTTTCTGGTGTACTGGCTTTGATGTCCATCAGCACGCAAAATTTTAGCTATCTACATCACCCGGAAGGTCCTGATCATTAATATTAGTTAGTGAGTCAGTCAGTCAGTAAATCAGCGGTTAGAAAAAGCCTATATTAAATATATATATATATATATGTACTTGACAGTTCTGGGAACTGAGACCCCAGGCAATGGCACATACATATAGCAGTTCCCGAGTTAGTTATTTAGTTATTTAGTTATTCGTTGTTTCAGAGAGGGTCCTTCTGTTGTGCATAATGGTTAACAAAGGGAATATGCATTATGAGGATTAGTTAGTTTCCCCCCCCCCCCCTCCATTCTTCCCCATTTTCTTCTCTGTACACGATTCTCCTCCTCGCATGGACCGACACACGCGATAGCAGCCTAATTTGCATATGCGTGCCAATACCTTGTTTGACTCTGCAATCACAACCATACTGCCATTTCCACCACACCATAGCCTTCTTCACCACAATTCTCCTACAATGCCAGCAATAACCACTCTGCCTGCTTCAGACACACACTGGACATTATTTAATTCAACACCACCATTCAAACTCACATTTCCATCCTTCTACCATAGTCCACATCACTATCACCCCAAAAAGACACTTTGACTCCACAACCACACCAACCCATTCATCTCACCAACAACGAGCTACCTTCCCGCACCTCGGCACCATCATCTCACCTTGCCAAAGGACACCTTTCGTTCACGCTTATACCCAAGCCCGGCACCATCACAAACGAAGCCTTTCTTCCAAGGTGCAAGTGTCGCTTGCCATTCCTTCATGTTCCTCTATCTTTGAGGACGGCCCTGCTATCCAGCAAGACATCTGCACCATTCCCGGCATGTGAGCAGCAGACGGAGACCGCTGAATGTCAGTCCCATGTTCATCGGGAGCTGACATGCATGGCACACTCTACTCAGAGGACAAGTAAAGATGATTCCAGCCCAGCAATCTCGTGGGTAGGGTGATGTCACTATCACCAGCATCAAATACATCATAGCGCTGGCGCGTCTGAATGCTGGAGCAGGAGCTTGTGAGGAGAGCTGGTCAGAGAGGTTCTTGTCTGGTTGCTTGGAGGAGAGAGGTGGAGTGGTTACTACAAAGCTCGTGTGGTGTTGCTGCTGGACAGAGTGGTTGGTTACTACCAGCTTTGTGGATGCTTGCTGTCGAAAGGAATGAATGGAATGGAATGGAATGCTGAGGAAGCAGCCAAAGTGCCAAGCAGTCCAGGCGCAGTATTGGGTGAGAGGCTAAATCAGCAATCATACATAATAGGCAATTCTGATTCTTACATGTTCTTTCTCTCTTTTCTGATTCATCTACTGTGGATGCACAAGAGCTATCAGTGAGGGCAAAGCCCGAACAACCACTCTTTTAAGAGCAACACTGATTCACACCCTGTCTTTATCATTCTAAGCACCCAACAACACATCCCACTCACACCCCTTCATCACACACCCAGATACCCCCCCCCCTTTCTCTTCATTAACCCCCACCCTTGCCTTCCCTGCACTTTGGACTAGCACATGCTCATGTGTACATTCCGGTAAGCGGAGCTGCCAACACCTCAGCTTTCTTATCTCTGTTGCTTATCTACCCTTCCGTGGAGTGATTCTGATGTTGCCTGTGATGTTAACTTAAGCAACACTGCACACGATAGATAGCTCTGGTTAGTTCTGCCCTTTGTCTCTTTACTGCATGAATTTGTATCATTTGTACGTCTTTTTCCACACCACACGGAAACTGTATGTTCCTTCTGTACGAAAAACCCCCCGTGACTAAACCCCTTGTCTTCACCATGCCACATGCTTTTCCTCATGCTTCTTATAAAATAAACCTATGTCAAATGTTCAGTTCAACTTGCTCTTAGCGTCCTTTCCTCCAATGGTCCAGCACAGGCTGTGTGATCATAAGACGCAAAGTTTTCCCCACGTAATTTGCTCTCGCTAGCCAACGTGCACTAATGTATCATGAGGCAGTAATCTGCGTGCATGCTGAGAGCAACAATCTCAGTTGATCTAATCAGCTCTTCAGGTAAATGGTTGTTAAATGGGTAACCCTGTTAGAGTTGACAAGTTAACTGAAGTTTGTGGTTGCTTAGTATTCGCCGGGCTGCGGAGTTATCCACAGTATGTCGGCTGACATGACCAGGTGTTCAGGAGGAACCTGAGTGCTTCCCCTCGCGGTAATCCCCCGAACCCCGAGTCCAGCTGTTTAGGCATTAGACATCTATTATACAGTTAATGACATTTCAGAATTATAGCTCAAAGAAGATATAAAGTTAAAGTGTACTTCTGGCTTAAGAGCAATTTGTGAAAGACACAAACTGCCTACACCTAAACATAAATGCAGTGTCAACTGCCAGACTGCCACCATCAGTTAATCAGCGTGAAGGCCTTCGACTAGCCTTTGAGGTTATACAAGTTTCACCCCCCCCCCCCCCCCAGCCACGCTCCCATACCATGTCTTAAGAAGAGAATCCCCCATAAAAGTTGAACTGGCAAGTTTCCGTGTGGAATTCTATCCAAATATGACCTCTTAACTGTTATGGGCCCATGAATCCATATCAACCACCAGCACTTGCTTGCAATGAAGCCACACCTTCAGCAAATATTAAGGTTTTCACATTTTGTTGCTGAATACAAAGCTCGATATAATTTGCAATCTGACAGCAGCAGATGTCTTGTATCCTATAACATATATGCAGGAATGCTTTAAAGATTAGCGGAATCATGGCGAAAGCAAAGCCATGAATTCTGGTAAATATTATACAAGCACAACACATATTTACGAACTCACAGTTTGGCTTTGAATGACTGAAGGTGACCTCATGCAAAGTCATATCTGAGTGGAGCTTTTGATTTTTAAAGATGTGCACAGTTTTTTTTTTAAATCAAGAACCATTACATTCGATTGTTCATAGCACTAGATGTAATTGAGCACGTAAACACAACCTATAATCTGACAGAAACTGCACAAAAAAGGTATTGTGCAGAAAGGTTAGGCACACAATGCAAACATCGCAAGCAAGGAACATGCAAGCAGGAGTGATCAAACATCAGAGCTCAAGCTAAAAAAGAAATATACATTATATATGCAAATTCGGGGTAACAAAATAGTCTTCAAGAAATGCAAGCAGATTGCACCTATTGTTTCATGGTGAATGGGGAGGATGGAGAGATGAGAGTAGGAGGTGAGAAGTGCCTAGCCAGTGCTTTATTGCATAGCTTGAAACTCCAGGAATCTGCAAAAGTGGGAGTGCTGAAGATCCATGTAATGATTTACCATCTCATTATCGTTCACACAAAGGAGTGCCAGGACATTACTGAAATGCTGTGAATATATTTGATGACACATATCCGGCGATGTCAAACTTCACAACATGATGAACTTAGAGACTCAAAAGTGTACGCAGGGTATAGTGGCTTCGGTGTATGCCTGATTTCCGGGTTTTGTACGGGACCAACTTCATGCTATTTCAGGATTTTAGCTCTGACCAAGTATCATAAATTTTGATACAATGCACACCATATATAGGGATCATGAATCACACAGAAATCTCTCCATTGTTTTTAAAAGCAGTTCTGACCATAATTATGCATTTGCTGATCTTATGCTTAGCCGGTTGGCGATGATGAAATTATGCCATCAGATGTAAATGCATCTCCTTACATGAAATCAAAGGGTAAATGTAAGCTAATTTTTAAGCATTTGATCTACCCTTTCTACTACAATGAAGTGTTCCAAGGTTAATCAAGATAATTTTGACAGATGACAATCAAAGAAGATTCTCTTGAGGAGAAATTACATCGGTGGGCAAAATCCCCCAAAAAGAAAGAAACTGTCACACAGACTGGGACGAAAGTGCATTTCATGTTCAACGCAAGAATAAATTCAGGCTAAAATAAAAATAAAAAAATTCGTTTCTCTCCTTCCTCATTAACATCAGAAATTGATCAACATGTTGCAAAAGTTTTTCCACCTGTTTTGAAAAGGCAGGTGACTGACAGGAAATTGGTTTTGTTTGATTCGTAAGTGTTGAATATATTGATCTGTAGGATGACATTTACTACAAAAACACTTCTCGGGTTCCCATTTAAGCCTTTGTTAGAGGTCAGAAAAGCAGGTTTCCTGGGCTGACAGGTTATCAATTTGCTAGTTGCAACTAGTGTGATACAACCAATATGAGACAATATAAAAATACTTTAAAAAAAAATCTGATAGTTAAAAGTTACATTCTTGATTGGATAATTATCAGGAGAGACTCTAACCTCTCTAACTTCTCTAAAGATATGCTTTACATTAAAGTGCTGCCTCATTAGCACCTGTTAATCCCAATGCCCGTCTGCCATGCCTGATTCGAACACTCAGCCGAAAGATGTTTAGTCTGTTCACTCTGATTAGCCGCAAAGAAAGTGAAGTGAAGTGAGCAACATCCTGCGCTGTGCATTGAACAAGCCTGGGAAGATGATTTATTATCTGTGCAACACAAAGTGCAACAAGGAGCAGTATAAAAAGCTGATATTTTTGTGATGAGTACTCATTGCGGCATGTGGATACGACACATGGAAACTTAGACTCAGAAGACTATTAATTGGCAAAGATTTCTTTAGAATTATAAAAAAACAAATCTACTTGTACTATCAGAGTGAATCAGTGATCAAGGATTTGTTTGTGTTCTTCTAGGGAATCAAAAGATGACGTACCAAATGTATGTGAATAGATCATTCAAGGAAACCAGCTTCAACAAATCCTTGTACTCAGAACGTTTGTCATCATGGAGTGCGGTAGTACTCATATGTAGGGATGGCATGGGAAAGAAAAACTGTTACAACTGCGGAAAGATTAGAATGGTGCTCTGCACAACTCTCAGGACACTGCTTTCATCCATAATGATATCGACGTTTCCAATCAGGACCAAACTCCCAACAAGAGACAGGGCCAGAAGACTTTAATGATAATGGTTTCATCTAGTTATCAAGTTACAATCATGGAGGACTTTCGGCAGTGCTAGGCTTTATGGAAAGGAAACAATTATGGGCTTCTCCTGAAACAAGCTCAAGCTGGAATGGTCAGTAGAGTTTGATTTTGACACAGAAATGGAACCGTTTCTTCAACACTTTTCTCCACCACCAGTAACAAGTGTCTATCTTTGTGCATGTAGCAGGAACATGTGTCTGGCTCTGTCGAGCACGATGCTCAGTGTTGAAAAACACAGTGCTCAGAGATCCTGCATTGTGTTTCAGATCAGCCGGTTCTCATGCGTTAATGTAAAAGTTTACTGAATGCATGACAAAAAAAAAATGACCATCGAGTATTTATAATGTTGCTTCCCCTCCCAGGGATGCGCAAATTATATGTTGACATGAAAAAAGGGGTTAACCACACCCTGAATCAGCAGTCAGGCACGGTCCAGATTCTGGTTGGAGTAAACTAGCCATTTACCCAAATGTTAGTGAAACAAAAACTCTTGCCACATTGTAGATTAAATAAAAGGTTTAATTTCCCAAGAAACATGATTATACGATTTTACAATGAAAATATCAACTCAATCCTGTCCATGACAAAAAAGAAAAGGTTTTAACCACACTCAATGCCGTAATGGTTAAAATGTTCACTGGGAGGTTAGTTGTTCGAAACCCGTCCAAGTCATACCAAGGACTTAAAAAATGTCTTGATGCTTCCTTGCTTGATGCTCTGCATTTATAAAGGACAAGTTGAAGTACCCGGCATAGCTGGTAAATTAATGCAGCATGTATTGAAATATTTCCTGGATGACAAATTGAGAATGTTGGCCTTATGTTTGTATGAATTACCAATCTTGGGAATTGCAAAATGCACTTGGACTTGTATCGAAATGCTTCACCTTCTAAAGATGCCTACCATGCTGCCCTGGAGGCGCTTGTCTTGCACATTGATCCTCAAGCCAAGCCTGTGTCTGCTCTGTAGTCTCAGCTGACCTGGAGGCTGCTTGTCTTGCACGTTGATCCTAAACCCAGCCTGTGTCTTCTCTGTCATCTCAGCTGACTGGAGGCTGTTTGTCTAGCACATTGATCTTCAAGCTGAGCCTGTGTCTATTCTTGAGTCTCAAGTGACCTTGTAGACTGCCATTCTTTTTGCATCTGATTTGTTTCTGCTCATCAGGGGTCTTTTTGGTGGCATGTGGCAGTATTTATAATACAAGAAAGGGAGGTTAGATATTTAACAGAAGTGTTCCCTTTGGAATTCCAGAAGTGCTCTAGCCGGCATCTTACTGTCCGATCTTCGTGATGTGGTAGGTTGAAGTTAAAAGGAAAAAGTAAGATGTACAGAGTGTGGAGGATTAGAGGTACGGGAGAAACATACCAAGGGAACATACAGTTTCCATTATGAGGTTGCATAATGCATACATAATATGACCTCAACATTGATCTTCACAAGACATACTACTCGATCGTGGCAGTTTGTAAGTACTAAATTCACTCAAGTCCTGAACACGGAAGTGTTATAATAACCTGTGTAAAGTAATCTTTTAATAACAGACACAAGTGTAAACACAATAATAACTAGAGGGGGAGCACTCGGCAGAGTGCAAAACCTCCCGCCGCCAATACTGCTGGGTCACTTAAGTGAACCTGATATCCTATTCATTGTAGGTCAAAACAGATCAGACTCTACTGAACCACGATTGAATAAACTAAACTAGATCGACGCGCATGTAAGAATGCCAAAAAAAAAAATCGAAATTTTTTTGAAAAAAAAGGTGCAAATTTCTGGGTTTTTTTTCTCTATAACAAATTTTTTTGGGGGGGTTGGAAATCACTTAAAACGTGTAGAAATGCAAAAAAAAATCAAATATTTTTCAAATAAAATCGAAATTTTTTGAAAAAAGTTGCAAAATTGTTTTTTTTTCTCTAACAAATTTTTTTTTTTTGGTTGGAAATCACTTAAAACATGTAGAAATGCAAAAACAAAAATTCAAATATTTTTTCAAAATGGCCGCCATTGCGGCCATATTTGACTTTGGACCAAGTCCAAAATCTAATGGCATGATCCTTGGACCATACCTAATCCCCCCCCACCAAGTTTTCGTTGAAATCCATCCAGGAGTTTTTCCGTAATACTGTTCACAAACCAACAAACAAACAAGACAGGGGTCAAAACAGTAACCTCCGTCCATCTTCGATGGCGGAGGTTACTAAATTTTGGTTTGTTGACACCAAATCATGACAACCTCAACATACGATCTTCACAATAAATATTACTCAATCACTTTCCAGGAAGAAAAAAAAACACACAGGCAGTGTATTTGCACAGCCCTGAAGGCCAATTATCTGGTATTTATTTTTTTTTCTATTATTTTTTATCCAAACACAGCCCTCGACATTCCTCTCGATGAAGAAGAGGATATGCAAAGTTTGGTTACACTGGCTCCTGCAGTGTGAATGCATAAACGAACAATGCACAAACAAACAAACTTTCTTCTTTAATATATTAGATAGAACATAGAGATGGCTAGATCTGGTGGAATATTCGCAAACAATTGAGAGAGGATGCCATCCCCACAATTAGCAGAGAAAACAGCCGTCGCTCAAAAATGTAACACCATTCTTCCCAGCTACTGGTGCATGTACTGTAAGCGGTGAATTAACACCTGTTGCATTACCTGGCATTCCTCAACCTCCCTCCCCCACACTACTCCTGAACCCCCCCCTCCCCATCCCCACAACTCAACTTCCCCCACCACACACAACTCCTACCCCCTCCCCTGACTACCACAACTCCTCACCCCCTATCCACAATTCCTCAACCCCCCACCCACCACACGCCTTGGTGTGAGGTAGCACCAGCACATACATAGCCAGCTCAACATTCCACGAAGCACAGTTGCACCTGACTCAGCAACTTGCTTTATGCCACATCGTTCAAGTAAATAATGAGGAGGTTTTTTTTTTTTTTACAATGTCACAAGAATTCCAGAATTACTTGGCCAAATTGCCATTACAATGACGTGTGTTTCTGGTTGAGTTGTTTTTTTTAAGAGAAAATGGTCGGAAACAGACAGCTGCCTCTATCACTCTCAAAATAAAAAAATAAAAAACCCCTTGTTTGAAGCAAAAACATGCTCACTGTCCACGTCCATATTAAATATATCATGGTTATATAAATCGGAACGATTCCAATTGCACTTATCAGAGCCTGAGCGTGAGGACTATACACGTACAAAGGGCCATGACGCCAATCTGCTCCAACCTTTCAACACAATTTTCAACACTGAAGGGAAAACTTGTAGATAAGGTATGGCAATTGTGAATATGACCACTCTGAAGAAGTCTTTGACTTTACATAAGACCAACATGGTGGCCAATTATGTGTTTAATGGGTGAAGGAATGTTACACACAAACATATGGATGAACCAGCGTATTATTATATAGATAGACATCTAGAGTATTGTCAAATTCTAAAATCATAATATTTCTTAACAGCGAAGATATGCGGCATATTTCTCAATCTGTTGCTTATATACTACCATGTTCATTATTTTGTCTGCTTGAAAAAAATTATAATTTTCCTGTCAGTTTGGATTAATTTGAAGCAACTTTTATTTAATTATTTTTCCTCTCCAGGAGCATTTCCATGTTTCAGGGTTGGTCAGACAGAAAGATGGCATCAGCCTATTTTATATAATTATAGAGATTGCATTTGGATTGGAAAACATACAAATCAAGTAGAAGGTCTTGTGATTCAGCAGATTCTAATGAATGTTCTAAAAGCTTGTTTTGAGTGTTGTGCCTACAATTACAAAGACAGCACAGAAGCATCACCAAGACCAAAGAAAGCAAGGATGTCGAAGTCGAAGGTCAAGATGATGCTCATCACGTTTTTTGACATCAGGGGAATCGTCCACTTCGAGTTTCTACCACAGG
>CM068965.1:63479222-63494608 GCA_035128595.1 Eptatretus atami | reverse complement strand
AGGATTCCAGAAGAAGCCTTCTGGGGGTGCATCGAAGCGTAGAAGAAGAGGATGGACACGTGTGTGAGACTGGAGGGAAACTATTTTGAAGAGGACAAGCTATGATTTCAATATATTTTTTGGAATAAAATTTTTGTGAAGTCAGTCCCTTACTTGTTCGGCGGACCTCGTATTATATATATATACTAGCGATACCGTGACATGCACGGGATAGCAGTACCACATAGCTGGTAGCAGACGACAGACCGTACACGGGAATGACAAAAAACGCATTGTGCAAAATGCAAGTGGTACTATGGAACGCCAAGACTTCCCAAACATTGTCGGCATGTCCGCTAAGTGCCACAGCATTTTATAGAGATCGTGTGACGGCGAGCCAAGTTTTTAGTGTGCAAGCTTGGTATTATAATAGATATATATATATATATATAGATTATATAAGAATATATATATATATATATATATATATGAACTAGCCTTGTCTCAGGTCGCTCACCTGCATTTGATTTTTAATTTATTTTTTTCATTTATTTAAATTTTCATTTACGGATGCTTTCCGACGGTTCTGTGATATTTCCTGGTGTATCCGCCTTGATGTCTGTCAGCACACAAAATTACCATACTTCCCCATTGTCTCGCTTCACTCAACCTGAATTTTTTCATTTTTTTCATTATTTTTATATTAATTTATATTTTCATCTATGGATGTTGTTTAATGATTCTGTGAATTTTTTCGGTGTACTGGCTTCGATGTCCATCGGCACACAAAATTGCAGCTCTATACATCACCCGGAGGGTACCGATCTTTAATATCAGTCAGTCAGTGATTCATTGGTTTGAAAGCTTTATATATTACTTGTGGGGTGTGCTTACACATTGTGTGAGCATACGATCCGTGTTTCTCTCTTGTCTCGGGTCACTCACTTGCATTTTTTTATTTCTTTTTTTTTTCATTTATTTATATATTCTTTTCTGGAAGTGTCCGACGATTCTGTGATTTTTTTTTCTGGTGTACTGGCTTTGATGTCCATCAGCACGCAACAATTTTAGCTATCTACATCACCCGGAAGGTCCTGATCATTAATATTAGTTAGTGAGTCAGTCAGTCAGTAAATCAGCGGTTAGAAAAAGCCTATATTAAATATATATATATATGGGTACTTTGACAGTCTGGGAACTGAGACCCCAGGAAATGGCACATTACATATAGCAGTTCCGAGTTAGTTATTTAGTTATTTAGTTATTCGTTGTTTCAGAGAGGGTCCTTCTGTTGTGCATAATGGTTAACAAAGGGAATATGCTTATGAGGGATTAGTTAGTTTCCCCCCCGCCCCCCTCCATTCTTCCCCATTTTCTTCTCTGTACACGATTCTCTCCTCGCATGACCGAGCACACGCTGATAGCAGCCTAATTTGCATATGCGTGCCAATACCTTGTTTGACTCTGCACATCACAACCATACTGCCATTTCCACCACCATAGCCTTCTTCACCACAATTCTCCTACAATGCCAGCAATAACCACTCTGCCTGCTTCAGACACACACTGGACATTATTTTAATTCAACACCACCATTCAAACTCACATTTCCATCCTTCTACCATAGTCCACATCACTATCACCCCAAAAAGACACTTTGACTCCACAACCACACCAACCCCATTCATCTCACCACAACGAGCTACCTTCCCGCACCTCGGCACCATCATCTCACCTTGCCAAAGGACACCTTTCGTTCACGCTTATACCCAAGCCCGGCACCATCACAAACGAAGCCTTTCTTCCAAGGTGCAAGTGTCGCTTGCCATTCCTTCATGTTCCTCTATCTTTGAGGACGGCCCTGCTATCCAGCAAGACATCTGCACCATTCCCGGGCATGTGAGCAGCAGACGGAGACCGCTGAATGTCAGTCCCATGTTCATTCGGGAGCTGACATGCATGGCACACTCTACTCAGAGGACAAGTAAAGATGATTCCAGCCCAGCAATCTCGTGGGTAGGGTGACGTCACTATCACCAGCATCAAATACATCATAGCGCTGGCGCGTCTGAATGCTGGAGCAGGAGCTTGTGGAGGAGAGCTGGTCAGAGAGGTTCTTGTCTGGTTGCTTGGAGGAGAGAGGTGGAGTGGTTACTACAAAGCTCGTGTGGTGGTTGCTGCTGGACAGAGTGGTTGGTTACTACCAGCTTTGTGGATGCTTGCTGTCAAAAGGAATGGAATGGAATGGAATGGAATGCTGAGGAAGCAGCCAAAGTGCCAAGCAGTCCAGGCGCAGTATTGGGTGAGAGGCTCAATCAGCAATCATACATAATAGGCAATTCTGATTCTTACATGTTCTTTCTCTCTTTTCTGATTCATCTACTGTGGATGCACAAGAGCTATCAGCGAGGGCAAAGCCCGAACAACCACTCTTTTAAGAGCAACCACTGATTCACACCCTGTCTTTATCATTCTAAGCACCCGACAACACATCCCACTCACACCCCTTCATCACACACCCAGATACCCCCCCCCCCCCCCCCTTTCTCTTCATTAACCCCCACCCTTGCCTTCCCTGCACTTTGGACTAGCACATGCTCATGTGTACATTCCGGGTAAGCCGGAGGCTGCCAACACCTCAGCTTTCTTATCTCTGTTGCTTATCTACCCTTCCGTGGAGTGATTCTGATGTTGCCTGTGATGTTAACTTAAGCAACACTGCACACGATAGATAGCTCTGGTTAGTTCTGCCCTTTGTCTCTTTACTGCATGAATTTGTATCATTGTACGTCTTTTTCCACACCACACGGAAACTGTATGTTCCTTCTGTACGAAAAACCCCCCCGTGACTAAACCCCTTGTCTTCACCATGCCACATGCTTTTCCTCATGCTTCTTTATAAATAAACCTATGTCAAATGTTCAGTTCAACTTGCTCTTAGCGTCCTTTCCTCCAATGGTCCAGCACAGGCTGTGTGATCATAAGACGCAAAGTTTTACCCCACGTAATTTGCTCTCGCTAGCCAACGTGCACTAATGTATCATGAGGCAGTAATCTGCGTGCATGCTGAGAGCACAAATCTCAGTTGATCTAATCAGCTCTTCAGGTAAATGGTGTTAAATGGGTAACCCTGTTAGAGTTGACAAGTTAACTGAAGTTTGTGGTTGCTTAGTTATTCGCCGGGCTGCGGAGTTATCCACAGTATGTCGGCTGACATGGCCAGGTGTTCAGGAGGAACCTGAGTGCTTCCCCTCGCGGTAATCCCCGAACCCCGAGTCCAGCTGTTTAGGCATTAGACATCTATTATACAGTTAATGACATTTCAGAATTATAGCTCAAAGAAGATATCAAAGTTAAAGTGTACTTCTGGCTTAAGAGCAATTTGTGAAAGACACAAACTGCCTACACCTAAACCTAAATGCAGTGTCAACTGCCAGACTGCCACCATCAGTTAATCAGCGTGAAGGCCTTCGACTAGCCTTTGAGGTTATACAAGTTTCACCCCCCCCCCCCCCCCCCCCCCCCCCCCAGCCACGCTCCCATACCATGTCTTAAGAAGAGAATCCCCCATAAAAGTTGAACTGGCAAGTTTCCCGTGTGGAATTCTATCCAAATATGACCTCTTAACTGTTATGGGCCCATGAATCCATATCAACCACCAGCACTTGCTTGCAATGAAGCCACACCTTCAGCAGATATTAAGGTTTTCACATTTTGTTGGCTGAATACAAAGCTCGATATAATTTGCAATCTGACAGCAGCAGATGTCTTGTATCCTATAACATATATGCAGGAATGCTTTAAAGATTAGCGGAATCATGGCGAAAGCAAAGCCATGAATTCTTGGTAAATATTATACAAGCACAACACATATTTACGAACTCACAGTTTGGCTTTGAATCGACTGAAGGTGACCTCATGCAAAGTCATAATCTGAGTGGAGCTTTGATTTTTAAAGATGTGCACAGTTTTTTTTTTAAATCAAGAACCATTACATCGATTGTTCATAGCACTAGATGTAATTGAGCACGTAAACACAACCTATAATCTGACAGAAACTGCACAAAAAAGGTATTGTGCAGAAAGGTTAGGCACACAATGCAAACATCGCAAGCAAGGAACATGCAAGCAGGAGTGATCAAACATCAGAGCTCAAGCTAAAAAAGAAATATACATTTATATGCAAATTCGGGTAACAAAATAGTCTTCAAGAAATGCAAGCAGATTGCACCTATTGTTTCATGGTGAATGGGGAGGATGGAGAGATGAGGAGTAGGAGGTGAGGAAGTGCCTAGCCAGTGCTTTATTGGATAGCTTGAAACTCCAGGAATCTGCAAAAGTGGGAGTGCTGAAGATCACATGTAATGATTTACCATCTCATTATCGTTCACACAAAGGAGTGCCAGGACATTACTGAAAATGCTGTGAATATATTTGATGACACATATCCGGCGATGGCAAACTTCACAACATGATGAACTTAGAGACTCAAAAGTGTACGCAGGGTATAGTGGCTTCGGTGTATGGCCTGATTTCCGGGTTTTGTACGGGACCAACTTCATGCTATTTCAGGATTTTAAGCTCTGACCAAGCATCATAAATTTTGATACAATACCAACCATATATAGTGGATCATGAATCACACAGAAACCTCTCCATTGTTTTATAAAAGCAGTTCTGACCATAATTATGCATTTGCTGATCTTATGCTTAGCCGGTTGGCCGATGATGAAATTATGCCATCAGATGTAAATGCATCTCCCTTACATGAAATCAAAGGGTAAATGTAAGCTAATTTTTAAGCATTTGATCTACCCTTTCTATTACAATGAAGTAGTTCCAAGGTTAATCAAGATAATTTTGACAGATGACAATCAAAGAAGATTCTCTTGAGGAGAAATTACATCGGTGAGCAAAATCCCCTAAAAAGAAAGAAACTGTCACATAGACTGGGACGAAAGTGCATTTCATGTTCAACGCAAGAATAAATTCAGGCTAAAATAAAAAATAAAAAAATTCGTTTCTCTCCTTCCTCATTAACATCAGAAATTGATCAACATGTTTCAAAAGTTATTTGCACCTGTTTTTGAAAAGGCAGGTGACTGACAGGAAATTGGTTTTGTTTGATTCGTAAGTGTTGAATATATTGATCTGTAGGATGACATTTACTACAAAAACACTTCTCGGGTTCCCATTTAAGCCTTTGTTAGAGGTCAGAAAAGCAGGTTTCCTGGCGCTGACAGGTTATCAATTTGCTAGTTGCAACTAGTGTGATACAACCAATATGGGACAATATAAAAATACTTTAACAAAAAAATCTGATAGTTAAAAGTTACATTCTTGATTGGATAATCAGGAGAGACTCTAACCTCTCTAACTTCTCTAAAGATATGCTTTACATTAAAGTGCTGCCTCATTAGCACCTGTTAATCCCAATGCCCGTCTGCCATGCCTGATTCGAACACTCAGCCGAAAGATGTTTAGTCTGTTCGCTCTGATTAGCCGCAAAGAACGTGAAGATGAAGTGAGCAATATCCTGCGCTGTGCATTGAACAAGCCTGGGAAGATGATTTATTATCTGTGCAACACAAAGTGCAACAAGGAGCAGTATAAAAAGCTGATATTTTATGTGATGAGTACTCATTGCGGCATGTGGATACGACACATGGAAACTTAGACTCAGAGACTATTAATTGGCAAAGATTTCTTTAGAATTATAAAAAAACAAATCTACTTGTACTATCAGAGTGAATCAGTGATCAAGGATTTGTTTGTGTTCTTCTAGGGAATCAAAGATGACGTACCAAATGTATGTGAATAGATCATTCAAGGAAACCCAGCTTCAACAAATCCTTGTACTCAGAACGTTGTCCATCATGGAGTGCGGTAGTACTCATATGTAGGGATGGCATGGGAAAAGAAAAACTGTTACAACTACGGGAAAGATTAGAATGGTGCTCTGCACAATCTCAGGACACTGCTTTCATCCATAATGATATCGACGTTTCCAATCAGGACCAAACTCCCAACAGAGACAGGGCCAGAAGACTTTAATGATAATGGTTTCATCTAGTTTATCAAGTTACAATCATGGAGGACTTTCGGCAGTGCTAGGCTTTATGGAAAGGAAACAATTATGGGCTTCTCCTGAGACAAGCTCAAGCTGGAATGGTCAGTAGAGTTTGATTTTGACACAGAAATGGAACCGTTTCTTCAACACTTTTCTCCACCACAGTAACAAGTGTCTATCTTTGTGCATGTAGCAGGAACATGTGTCTGGCTCTGTCGGATCACGATGCTCAGTGTTGAAAAACACAGTGCTCAGAGATCCTGCATTGTGTTTCAGATCAGCCGGTTCTCATGCGTTAATGTAAAAGTTTACTGAATGCATGACAAAAAAAAAATGACCATCGAGTATTTATAATGTTGCTTCCCCTCCCAGGGGATGCGCAAATTATATGTTGACATGAAAAAAGGGGTTAACCACACCCTGAATCACAGAGTCAGGCACGGTCCAGATTCTGGTTGGAGTAAACTAGCCATTTACCCAAATGTTAGTGAAACAAAACTCTTGCCACATTGTAGATTAAATAAAAGGTTTAATTTCCCAAGAACATGATTATACGATTTTACAATGAAAAATATCAACTCAATCCTGTCCATGACAAAAAAGAAAAGGTTTTAACCACACTCAATTCCGTAATGGTTAAAATGTTCACTGGGAGGTTAGTTGTTCGAAACCCGTCCAAGTCATACCAAGGACTTAAAAAATGTCTTGATGCTTCCTTGCTTGATGCTCTGCATTTATAAAGGACAAGTTGAAGTACCCGGCATAGCCTGGGTAAATTAAATGCAGCATGTATTGAAATATTTCCTGGATGACAAATTGGAGAATGTTGGCCTTATGGTTTTGTATGAATTACCAATCTTGGGAATTGCAAAATGCACTTGGACTTGTATCGAAATGCTTCACCTTCTAAAGATGCCTACCATGCTGCCCTGGAGGCTGCTTGTCTTGCACATTGATCCTCAAGCCAAGCCTGTGTCTGCTCTGTAGTCTCAGCTGACCTGGAGGCTGCTTGTCTTGCACGTTGATCCGAAACCCAAGCCTGTGTCTTCTCTGTCATCTCAGCTGACCTGGAGGCTGTTTGTCTAGCACATTGATCTTCAAGCTGAGCCTGTGTCTATTCTTGAGTCTCAAGTGACCTTGTAGACTGCCATTCTTTTTGCATCTGATTTGTTTCTGCTCATCAGGGGTCTTTTTGGTGGCATGTGGCAGTATTTATAATACAAGAAAGGGAGGTTAAGATATTTAACAGAAGTGTTCCCTTTGGAATTCCAGAAGTGCTCTAGCCGGCATCTTACTGTGCCGATCTTCGTGATGTGGTAGGTTGAAGTTAAAAGGAAAAAGTAAGATTGTACAGAGGTGTGGAGGATTAGAGGTACGGGAGAAACATACCAAGGGAACATACAGTTTCCATTATGAGGTTGCATAATGCATACATAATATGACCTCAACATATGATCTTCACAAGACATACTACTCGATCGTGGCAGTTTGTAAGTACTAAATTCACTCAAGTCCTGAACACGGAAGTGTTATAATAACCTGTGTAAAGTAATCTTTTTAATAACAGACACAAGTGTAAACACAATAATAACTAGAGGGGGAGCACTCGGCAGAGTGCAAAACCTCCGCCGCCAATACTGCTGGGTCACCTTAAGTGAACCTGATATCCTATTCATTGTAGGTCAAAACAGATCAGACTCTACTGAACCACGATTGAATAAACTAAACTAGATCGACGCGCATGTAGAAATGCCAAAAAAAAAAATCGAAATTTTTTTGAAAAAAAAGGTGCAAAATTCTTGGGTTTTTTTTCTCTAACAAATTTTTTTGGGGGTTGGAAATCACTTAAAACGTGTAGAAATGCAAAAAAAAAATCAAATATTTTTCAAATAAAATCGAAATTTTTTGAAAAAAAGTTGCAAAATTGTTTTTTTTTCCTAACAATTTTTTTTTTTTTGTTGGAAATCACTTAAAACATGTAGAAATGCAAAAACAAAAATTCAAATATTTTTCAAAATGGCCGCCATTGGGCCATATTGACTTTGGACCAGTCCAAAATCTAATGGCATGATCCTTGGACCATACCTAATCCCCCCCACCAAGTTTCGTTGAAATCATCCAGGAGTTTTTCCGTAATACTGTTCACAAACAAACAAACAAACAAACAGACAGGGGTGGAAAAACATAACTCCGTCCATCTTCGATGGCGGAGGTTAACTAAATTTTGTGTTGTTGACACCAAATCATGACAACCTCAACATACGATCTTCACAATAAATATTACTCAATCACTTCCAGGAAGAAAAAAAACACACAGGCAGTGTATTTGCACAGCCTGAAGGCCAATTATCTGGTATTATTTTTTTTTCTATTATTTTTTATCCAAACACAGCCCTCGACATTCCTCTCGATGAAAGAAGATGATATGCAAAGTTTGGTTACACTGGCTCCTGCAGGGTGTGAATGCATAAACGAACAAATGCACAAACAAACAAACTTTCTTCTTTATATATATTAGATATAACATAGAGATGGCTAGATCTGGTGGATATTCGCAACAATTGAGAGAGGATGCCATCCCCACAATTAGCAGAAGAAACAGCCGTCGCTCAAAAATGTAACACCATTTCTTCCCAGCTACTGGTGCATGTACTGTAAGTGGTGAATTAAACACCTGTTGCCATTACCTGGCATTCCTCAACCTCCCCTCCCCCACCACTACTCCTGAACCCCCCCTCCCCATCCCCACAACTCAACTTCCCCACCACCACCACAACTCCCAACCCCTCCCCTGACTACCACAACTCCTCACCCCCTATCCACAATTCCTCAACCCCCACCACCACAACCCTTGGGTGTGAGGTAGCACCAGCACATCACATAGCCAGCTCAGACATTCCACCGAAGCACAGTTGCACCTGACTCAGTAACTTGCTTTATGCACATCGTTCAAAGTAAATAATGATGGAGGTTTTTGTTTTTTTACAAGTCACAAGATTCTCAGAATTACTTGGCCAATTGGCCATTACAATGACGTGTGTTTTCTGGTTGAGTTTGTTTTTTTAAGAGAAAATGGTCGGAAACAGACAGCTGCTCTATCACTCCAAAAATCAAAAAATAAAAAACCCTTGTTTGAAGCAAAAACATGCTCACTGTCCACGTCCATATTAAATATATCATGGTTATATAAATCGGAACGATTCCGATTGTACTTATCAGAGCCCTGAGCGTGAGGACTATACCGTTACAAAGGGCTATGACGCCAATCTGCTCCAACCTTTCAACACAATTTTCAACACTGAAGGGAAAACTTGTAGATAAGGTATGGCAATTGTGAATATGACCACTCTGAAGAAGTCTTTGACTTTACATAAGACCAACATGGTGGCCTAATTATGTGTTTAATGGGTGGAAGGAATGTTACACACAAACATATGGATGAACCAGCGTATTATTATATAGATAGACATATAGAGTATTGTCAAATTCTAAAATCATAATATTTCTTAACAGCGAAGATATTGCGGCATATTTCTCAATCCTGTTGCCTTATATACTACCCAAGTTCAATTTTTTGTCTGCTTGTAAAAAATTGTAATTTTCCCGTCAGTTTGGATTAATTTGAAGCAACTTTTATTTAATTATTTTTCTCTCCCAGGAGCATTTCCATGTTTCAGGGTTGGTCAGACAGAAAGATGGCATCAGCCTATTTTATATAATTATAGAGATTGCATTTGGATTGGAAAACATACAAATCAAGTAGAGGTCTTGTGATTCAGCAGATTCTAATGAAATGTCTAAAAGCTTGTTTTGAGTGTTGTGCCTACAATTACAAAGACAGCACAGAAGTGAAGGGAAGCTGTGTAATTATTTTGAAAGTCAGAAGTTTGTGTGTCATATTGTGGAAGGTTGTTTGGATCGTAGACAAGTCAAACGATACATCAAAAAGATCAAATGTCCTGTGTGTGTGGTATGAAACTAGTGCACAGGAATGATTTCGTTGTAAGTACCAGCAAAGAAGAATGTAGTTTGTAACCAGAGAGGGCACAGAGGGCGAAGGTACAATAGCCAATGATGACAGATGTAAAAGCTTGGGAAAAATTGGAGTAGAACTTAAACCTTATATTGGAATGCGATATAAATAATATATAGCTTTTAGGGCATCAAAGAGCATAAGGGTGAAGTGATGGGTAAGTTGATAGATTGGTTGAGGAAAGAAAGGTTTAGTTGTGTTTACAACACCACAGCATACAGAGAATATGACCCATCATAGAGAGAGAAATAGCCGTCACAGCTTCGGAGAGACAGGAAAGAAGAAAACTGGGGAGGGCTGGAGCTGAAAAATGAGAAACCTGATTTTGCAGCAATGAGAGAGAAACTGGTATGAGCTCAGCAACGACAGAGCAATGTAGCCAATCAGAGGAGAAGATGCAGATTACTTTTCAGAAAAGTGGTTCACTTGAGACAAAAAGGCAAAGGTTGAAGAACATCTAAAGTGCACTTCGTCAGATGTACCGTAGCCTTGAGATAATAATCTGGCGATAAATAAACCCTCATAACCAGCTGTGGCTTTTTATTTGAGCAGCATCAGTATATGTGAGGTTCAGGAAGTCGAAAAATAATCTCGTGCAAAAATCACCTCCAAGTCCAAATGTTCGCAACTATAAGGTGTGTATATAATGCCTAATTGTTTCAGAGGCAGTGAAGGTTAATCCAGACAATTTGTAAGATAAATCTATGCTTGAATCACAGCGTCAGGCAGATGGAATTTACAACACGAAAGAAAAGGATGCAAAGCAATCAACCAGTTTAGACTGATATCTTCACTTTCTGCGAGGCAAGGTTTGTCTTCCCAAAACTGCAGATCGGTTCACAAAATTTCTAGTAGGCCTAGCTACATTTCATTCACGAGTCCTTCAGTACAGAAGGCAGGAGTTCAAAGGTTTTAAGGCAACATTTTCTTTGCCAAAATTATGAATCAGTTTACGATTTTTCTAATATCTAATTCACTCATGAAAACATCAGTACAGAAGGCAGGATTTTGAAGGTTTTTCCAAGCTGCATGGACCACCATTGGCTGTCATGTGGAACACAATTTGAGTGGTGGAAAGAAGAAGCAAAGTCTTTCGTGATAATCGTGATAAGTTGGATTTGACAAATGTCTATGGTTCATTTTTTATGTAGACTGCGTGAGATTTAGTTTGGGTTCCCAAGGATTTCTCCAGTTATATTCGTTCTCATCAAAGATGTTTGCTCAGACTAAAGGAAATTGTTCTCACATTAAAGGACCAGCACTTTAACATGCTGGTGTGTGTGTGTGTGTGTGTGTGTGTGTGTGTGTGTGTGTGTGTGTGTGTGTGTGTGTGTGTGTGTGTGTGTGTGTGTGTGTACGTGCGTGCGTGCGTGTTTCGATTTGGCCACAAGTTCCATGGCAAATTTGGGCAGGAATTTAGAATCTCACCAGGTTGTTGTCAGTAATTCAGCTATTCTAAAGGATACCATGAATGTAGAAGTTTTCCCAGTTTACCATCGAACCTGATGGGTGGCAAATTCATTGATGCAATTCCCCGAACGTGAAACACCAGTGGACAGTTTATAGTTGAGTCAGGAAGTAAACCAGACAATTCAGCAGAAAGGTGAGTAACACTACATCTGTGCTATCCTGCCAGTCCTTCTCGCAATATGATAGATATGACTCAGCATTTTTACCTGTCGCTTTGCTGATGGACTTGATCAAAAGATGGCATGTTGTACTTCACAAGCATTCTGCTCTCTTCACCCTATCATTTACCTGAGGTCATTTTCCATCTGCTTGAAGTCAGCTAACATCACCTTCATCCGCCACAATTATTCTCATGCTCTTGCGGGGTTGGCCGGGAGGAAGTTGGGCTCAAGTCTTTCACAAACTGGCTGGCTCGGCCTGACGTTTGACGAGGGTTGGGGCAGGAATTTGTAATTTGACCAGGGTGATGGCAAGAGCTCGCTCTTCACGAAGGACACTGTGGGATCTTTAAAGTCACCAAATAATGCCAGCAGATGGGACACCCAGTTTAATGATGGCACCTACCCTGCCTGCGAAAGCCTGAGATGACAGTTTATAGCTGGGCTGAGCTTCAAACCCAGGTGAGACAGCCTCGAGGTGAGTGTGCGTACCTCCAGGCCATCATGCCACCCATCTTTATCAGCCATCCTTGTTGCTTATATGCAGTGCCTTCATAAAGTATTCACACCCCTTGACTTTTTCACATTTTGTTGCATTACAGCCTGAATTTTAAATGGATAAAATTTAAATTTTCTGTCACAGATAAACACAAAATACCCCATCAGGACAAAGTGAAAGCATGTTTTGAGAAATTTTGGCAAATTAATTAAGGATGAATACTGAGATGTCTTGCATCGATAAGTATTCAACCCCTTTGCTATCCATCCATCCATCCATTGGGACCATACTCTGTGCAGAGCGTTGGTGCTGCCTAAGCAGTCTCCTTGGCTATTGGACACAATCCTGGACGGGTCGCCACTCCGACACAGGATACCAGCAAGCTGGCACTCATTTTGCTGACCTCGGAAGGATGACAGGCAGAGTCAACTCCCACCCTTTGCTATGGCACACCAAATTGAGCTCAGGTGCATCCAATTTCCTTTGATCATCCTTGAGATGTCTCTTCAACTTGATTGGAGTCCATCTGTGGCCAATTCAATTGATTGTACATGATTTAGAAAGAAACACACCTTTCTATAAAAGGTCCCACAGTTTACGGTGCATGTCAGAACAGAAACTCTACCATGAAGTCCAAGGAACTGTCCGTAGAACTCCGAGATAGAATTGTGAGGAAGCATAGATCTGGGGAAGGGTATAAAACAATCTCAAGAGTATTGAAAGTTCCCAAGAGCACAGTGAGCTCCATCATTAGGAAATAGAAAGAACATGGAACTACCCAGATTCTTTCTAGAGCTGGCCATATGAAGCAAACTGAGCAACTGGGCAAGAAGGACCTTGGTCAGGGAGGTGACCAAGAACCCATGACAACTCTGACAGAACTAGAGTGCCTTGGCTGAGATAGGAGAACCTGCCAGAAGGACAACAGTCTCTGCAGCACTTCACAAATCCAGGCTTTTTAGGAGAGTGGCCAGACGAAGCCACTCCTGAGAAAAAGGCACATGACAGCATGCCTGGAGTTTACAAAAAGACACGTGAAAGACTCTGAGAGCACGAGGTAAAATAGTCTGTGGTCTATTGAGACGAAAATTGAGCTCTTTGGCCTGAATGCAAAGCGCTACCTCAGGCAGAAACCGAGCACAGCTCACCACCAATCTAACACCATCTCTACCGTGAAACATGGTGGTGGCAGCATCATGCTCTCGGGATGCTTTTCAGTGGCAGGGACTGGGAGATTTGTAAGGATAGAGGGAACAATGAATGGAGCCAAATACAGGCAAATCCTTGTGAAGAACCTGCTTCAGAGTGCAAAAGACCTTCGACTGCAGTGAAGATTTGCATTCCAACAGGACAATGACACCAAGCATACAGCCAAAGCAACACTGGAATGGCTTCAGAACAAGAATGTGAAAGTTCTTGAGTGGCCCAGACAAAGCCCAGACTTGAATTCCATTGAGAATCTGTGGAAAGACTTGGAGATTGCTGTTCACCGACGCTCCCCATCCAACTTGACAGAGCTTGAGCAAATCTGCAATAAAGAATGGGAGGAAATCCCCAAACTGAGATGCGCAAAGCTGATACAGTCATACCCAAGAACACTCGAAGCTGTAATCGCTGCCAAACGTGCTTCTACAATGTATTGACTCAGGGGATTGAATACTCATTGACACAAGACATTTCAGCTTTTCACTTTTCATTTATTTGTAAAAATTTCTAAAAACATGTTTTAACTTTGTCATGATGGGGTATTTTGTGTAGATCGGTTACAAAAAATTTAAATATAACCCATTTTTAATTCAGGCTGTAACAACAAAATGTGACAAAATTCTAGGGGTGTGAATACTTTCTGAAGGCACTGTATGGTTGCTTCCACTTTGCTGCGAAGTTTGGTGTTGTTTGCTTTGGTTTGAATCTCTGCTTCAAATAAGTGAAATGAAACATTTTGAAATATTTCGAATTATTTCAGTCAGATTTCAAATTTTTTTTTTTTTTTTTAACTTTTTCAACGTCATGCATATTATTAGTTTTTTTTAAAACTTTTTTCATCGGTTTTCAGTCAGAATGATTCATGAAAATAAAGTCAGAATGATTAGTTATTACATTACTTATCTCACGTGTGCTGTTTAAATTAATAACACTTCATTATCGGATCTTATATTGCTATTTAATTGATAGGCTGATATCACCTTCATCAACCATCCTTGCTGCTTATATTGGATATGAGGTGAGAAAAAAAAAAACATCACTTCGGCTTACTGTGAAGGCAGTGTTGGATTCTTTGGTTTGAACCTCCACTTAAAATGAGTGAAATGAACCATTTTGAAAATTACAAATTATTCTCACTCAGATTTCACCATCACTGTAATGCATGTTGTTCAGTTGTTTGAACTTTCTTTATACGAGAAGAAGATAATTTGTAATATCAGCTACCACTGGGTGGCACTATGATACACATTTATAAAGAGAGAAATGGGGTCTTTCTCCCCACCTCGAAGTCCCTCCCCCAGATATGTTATCCCGGCAGAAACCATAAACGTGGGGTACCCTGAGGTAGCATGAAAAATTTGGTTGGATGTGGTTCAGTAGTTTTTTTTTTAGTTTTGGAAGAATATACGAACAAACAAACAAACAAATAAACAAATATTATATATATATATATTATATATATATATATAAATATATATAACATATATACATATATACAATATATACATATATACATATATACATATATACATATATACATATATACAATATATATATATATATATATATATTATATATATATATATATATATATATATATATATATATATACAAATTCACTTTTATAGTAGAGATCAGAAATGTGTGAGTGGCAACCAAAGAGCAGTGATTTTTTATTTTGCTCATGAGAGCCATATTTTTAATCAGTCACTGATAGCAAATCTTGCACAATGGTGCCAACATGGAGGTTTCATGGGTTTGGTTTCACGTGACTACCGTGATGAAAATTGGTAAGGCATTTGTAATTCTGTGACATTCTGTAATGAGGTCTCACAGCAAATCTCCAGTCAAGTATTATTAGCAAACTATGACTACTAGAAATCCACATGCCCATATAAGGGGTGTAGCGACCCCCTTGGGAAGGAAGGGTTGGGGATGATTCACCCTTTTGCACTTCATTCACATGGGATA
>CM068965.1:63461765-63479212 GCA_035128595.1 Eptatretus atami | reverse complement strand
GGGGAGGAATTTGGAATTTTAACCACGGTGCCGGTAATTGCTCAATTGCTCTTTATGAAGGGAAGCATGGGATCTTTAATGTACACCAAATAATGTCGGCAGATGGGACAACAGTTTAACGGCTATCCGAGGGACGGCACACACATTGATGAATCACCTTGGCTGTGAAACACCGGAATGACAGTTTATAGCTGTCCCGCTAGATGGCTTGGAGATGAGTGTGCGTACCTCTAGGCCAGCCAGTCAGCTCTATTATTGGTACAAATCAAAATTTATGGTAAATGTTCTGTTACATTGGAGCGGGTTGTATTAGGTAGATTAGTTCGGTGGTCAGTGTGTTTGAGTGGCTTAGCAAATGTTTCTGTAAAATTGGGACAAATGAAAAAAATCGAGGTGTGTGTGTGTGTGTGTGTGTGTGTGTGTGTGTGTGTGTGTGGTGTGTGTGTGTGTGTTGTGTGTGTGTGTGTGTGTGTGTGTGTGGTGTGTGTGTGTGTGTGTGTGTGTGTGGTGTGTGTGTGTGTGTGTGTGTGTTGTGTGTGTGTGTGTGACAAATAGTAAAAATAGCTTTGCATGTGTTCAGATTCTTCAGACCGAGATTTAGTGCAGTTTAACATCTTTCGTGTGATAACTGCATATGTAATGATATTGATCTTTGCCATTATCTCACAAAGTAACACGAATGTATGATATATAGTTTGATTGTGGGAAGCTGTTTAGATCAACAAAAGGTTTGAAAATGTTCATAAGAGAAGTTCCAAAGAAATATAATAAGCATTAACTTTCCAAAGGGGATTAAAGCATCTCAGTTTGTGTTCTTTCTGTGATAGACAATGCTTGAATACAAACTATGCCAAAAACCTTTCTGCAAACAGAGATATGAGTGCTAAATCAATAAAAAAACAAGTAGAGGTACATTCAAAGTACACCACCCCCATGCCAAATAAATAAATAACAAATCCTCAAGCGCGCGACATTGCCGGGGCGCCTTCAGTGCCCGGCGATGCCACCGTGCAGCACATGGAGACGGAATTGGGAGGGAGTGGTGTACAACAATTGATTTATTAATTGATTAATTGCATAATTAAAATAAATAACTTACAATCGTAAAATAATTAATTTATTAATCAATTGGCTAATAGCATTCCAAAACCACCACCGTTTCATCTGAATCTGTAACTTTTTGAAAATTAAGTAAATCATTGAAAAATGAATAATTAACCAATTGATTAATCAACACTCAAAAATACCCATTATAGCCAAATCACTTGTTCAGTGTTGTCTCCAAATATCAGCTTCCGAGCTCAAAAGGTACCTGATATATTGCCCAGATGAGAAAGAAAATAAATAAGTAATTAATAAATTGATAATAATTAAGTAATTGATCAATTAATTGATAAATCAAAAAATGAAAAACACAGTTTTTGCCAAAGCACATCTTCACTTTTGTCCCCAAATTTCAGCTTCCGAGCTCAAAGGACGGCTGCGATATCGCCCGGACAAACAAGAAAGAAAGAAAACAAGAAAAACAAAGAAAGTAAATACCGAGTACTCCCTTGCTTCGGCACCCGGCGATGACGTCATGCATCGTCTGGATATTGAATTGGGAAGGAGCGGTGTACAATAAGTTGCACAGTTGCATAAAGTGGTCTTATGAGACATGTGGCTCAATAGCCTCCACAGAGAAGAAGTAACAATGGAGTCACAAACCAACTGTTTGGAAATTATACCTGGTATTGGCTTAATGGTTAGGGTGGTGGGCTTTGGATCCTAGGGTCCTGAGTTCAAATCCCGCTCAGCTGTTGAATTAATACCAAGTGGGGTTAACTCAGCCTGTCATCCTTCCGAGGTCGGAAAAATGAGTGCCAGCATGCTGGTATACTGTGTCGGAGTGGCGACCCATCCAGGATTGTGCCCAATAGCCAAGGAGACTTCTTCGGCAGCACCAATGCTTTGCACAGAGTATGGTCCCAATCTCCTCCTCCTCCTGTTTGGAAGTTGTCAGTTGTCAATTTCCAAACAGTTAGGATAGAAAAGTAGATGTGTGCTCATTTCAAATTAAACCAGGTTTGTATTGTTTGGTAATAATCACCAAAAGTTTGTTTGATGACGGAGAGAAGAATGGTTTCATAATTGCACGACATCTACAGTAAAGCATTGCGAAGGATCACACAAGTCTACGGCCAAATTTCAGCATCAGTGTTGTTCTCTCCATAAAATTAATCACATCCGAGCTTTGGACGAGTTCAGGCAGATTATAATCCAGAATGCCAATCTCTCAGGAATATGACTCATCCGACAAAAAATAATATCTATCACAAGCCAATGACCCCAAGCACAGAGCAAATGTGGTTAAATGATTTATTGAGAGCAAAAGGCTGAAAGAAAACTCACAACTTTGGCTTCATGTCACAAAATACAAAGGTGAACCTGATTCTATTTTTCATTTGGATGTTGGAGAACATGAAAAATAGTTCAGTTTCTGGGTTACGATCAGGAAGCAGGTGCTAAATCTTTCACTCAATGCAACGAAAATGCAATCACACTTTATTTTTTTATCGTGCCATTAATGTACACTTTATGCCACGCGAAAATTTTGGAGTAGACACACTACTTCCGCAAACATATAGCAACGATATATACATACAATTTTAACTGTAAGAATAACCTGAAATTCTGAAAACATTAATATACATGATTAAACAAATAAATATTCGTAATTAGCAACAAAATAATGTGAATTTTGTACATTTACCATAGTGTTCTGGTATAAGGGAGATCGTGCAAAGGAATGAAGGATTGACGAGAGAAGGAATGAAGGGGAGAAGGGAGGAAATCAAATGGCGGTCGACGTGCTTTGGCCGTGTGGAGTTTGATTAAAGCCTGTGTGACACGAACAACAGTTTCCTAGTGTGAAAGAACGTTTTCCTGATGTCCTGGAAGAAATTTACATTTACCAATGACAGAAATCCATGCTCGCAACTTCAGTTATGTGAATGTTATGCAAATTGCTGCAGCGCTATCGCACTACTTTTTATCGCTCCATTGACAAGGCCTTTACGCCGTGCCGGTTTGATATTTCGGTAATTTTTGATTACCATGGAAACGCTTCCAAAAACATGTTTAGCAGGCGGGGTTGACAACTACATCACTTTTTGAAATCAGCATACATCAGGCTACAATCGCATATCAAAGTTGCTTTGTTATACCATAGGTGGGGTTATCTCAAAATTTTGGGTTCCTGGCAGCAAGCCTGTTGGCTTTGTGAAGAGTTTGTTGGAAATTATTCAAAGAAACTCGTATGCTGCATTCAGAATTACACATTTTTACATAACACCACTGCTGTTCATTGTTCACAATGTGCAACATCCTATTCACCAATATCAGGCTGTGCTCGTGTCGAATGTTTATCTCAATATGACCCAGGCATACTGCTGCTGAATAATGTTGAGTAGCTGCTGAACTGTTACCTGGGCCTGTGCACTGCAAGAATTGCTGCACTGCTGCTTGATCACCCCACTCGAGACTAGTTATGGTGCATTGCACAGTCGTTAATGTCTGAGTTGCACAACTTATTTGCGGAAGATTTTGAGAACATCACATGAAGAATACGCTTAGGATCCAAGGAAATCTGTGGGTTGGATGCCCCCTAGATTTTCCAGACATCTGCATGCTTTGCTGATTTTAAGAAACTGAGTACAGTATGTTCAATTGCACAAACCTACATAAACATAAAAGGTTGCTCCATGAAGC
The DNA here is from genome assembly GCA_035128595.1 of Eptatretus atami. Lineage (NCBI taxonomy): Eukaryota > Metazoa > Chordata > Myxini > Myxiniformes > Myxinidae > Eptatretus > Eptatretus atami. The sequence goes on along the minus strand of CM068965.1, from coordinate 63,475,462 downwards.
ATGACACGTCAAAAGGGTCATATTGGCAAATCACATCATATATCCAGCTAGTTCGTGTGAAATTAAAGGAAATACAAGGAAATCATACATGGGTGGAGGCCATTCAGCCAATCGCGCCTGCGTGACATCAACACCACACTAATTTATCAACACAAGGTCAAAATAAGAAAATGCAAAATTTATATATTTATTTGTTTTTAAGTGTTTTTGTAGATTTTTATATTTGTATTTATTTTAAGTTTTAGTATTTTTTTCGTTTGTTTTGTTTATTTATTTATTTTTTCTCAGGGGAGAGGTCATGGGTGTAGTTAAAAACACACATCAACAACCACACAACCCCTCTTGACAAGACCCCCACCAACAGCACTCCTTACACATGCACACAATCACCCATCAATGCTCAAACTCCCTAAAAGTCCTGCCAACATCCCGATACCCCTCCATCTCCATAACTTCCAGGTACCGATCTAATTCTAATTTAAACCTATCTCCTGTTTCTGCTGGCACTACCTTTCCAGGGAGACCATTCCATGCATTAACTAGTCTCTGAGTAAAAGACCTCTGCCTTACCACCGTCTTAACTCTCCTCTTCTTTACTCTCAGGCTATGGCCCCTGGTCCTATCACTGTCGACTGTTGAATAATTCATCTGGACTTATTTTATCTGTACTTTTCATTATCTTAAACATCTGTCATATCTCCTCATAACCGCCTCCTTTCTAGTGCAGAAAGCCCTGTCTCCTTCAGCCGCTCCTCATAGCTAAGTCTAGCTAGGCCCGGAATCAATCGATTGGCCCTGCGCTGAACCCTCTCCATGGCATCTATGTCCTTTCTGAGTTGTGGTGGCAAAAACTGCACACAATATTCTAGATGTGGCCCTCACTAAATTCCTGCACAATGTTAACACCACCTATTTTGACTTATAAATGATCCCCCTCCGAATACAACCTAAAACCCTATTTGCTTTACCTAGAGCTGCCTGGCACTGTGCTGCCTGCTTACCTCCCGTATCTATTACCACCCCCAGATCCTTCTCCTGTGTGACATGCTCCAAAATTACCCCTTGCATTCTGTAATCTCTATTTTCATTGTTCTTTCCCATCCCCAACACCTTACACTTGCTCAGGTTAAATTGCATCTGCCAATCTTTTGCCCAATCCATGCAAGTATCAATATTTTCCTGAATCTGATCACCTCTGCTATCCATCTTACCTCCAAGCCTAATGTCATCTGCAAATTTGGAAAGCCTACTCTTCACCCCACTATCCAAATCATTGATATAAATAATGAATAGTAATGGTATGAGTACAGATCCCTGAGGTACCCCGCTACTTACATCCTCCCAGCAAGACATCCTCCCACTCACAGCCACTCTTTGCTTCCTATCACTCAGCCAGTTTGAAATCCAATTAGCTACCTGACCAGCCACTCCACAAGCCCTGTTGACTGAATGTCTTAATGTCCCCTTATGCCAGCATCAAATTGCAAATGTAATATTTTTTATTAAATCTTGATAAATCTGAACCACAATCATATTAAATACAGAAATCACAAACCAACAAGGATAAAAGACCATAAAATGTCATAGCCCCCGTTGTTTTAGTAACTTTGTTGTACGGAGTTAAAGGATAGCCCATATTTATTTACAACTAAAATGACCACCAGCATACTTGTTGGCCATCTTTGATCAGATCACAAAATAAGGTTAGGTGCAAGTGTATGCCAGTGTTGCTGTTATTCTGCCAGGTTTGAACAAAATCGGACCATACATGTTGAGAAATGGTTGGAGACACTTTTAAGTAATAAAATGGCCACCAGCCATCCATCTTGGATCTGATCTTGAAAAACAATGACGTTCTTACAAACCCATTATCTGTGCGCCAAGTTTGAACAAGATTTGTAAATGCATGTCCGAGAAATGATTGAGGACGTGTTCAATACCGGGGGGGGGGGGGTTACAACTAAAATGGCCGCTAGGTAACGATCTTTGCTCGTTTCATGAAACAAAATAATGTGCATATATGTATACCATCATGTGTTGTCTTTATGCCAAGTATGAATAAAATCGGTCCATACATGTCCAAGATATGGTTGCGGACGCACGCGCGCACACACGGACATAAAAATCGAAACCAAATCCATAGGCCCCCGTTTCAGACCAAGTCCAACAGGGGGCTATCGTTAGGAGCTCACTGAAAAAAAAACTTTCAACTTGAGTGGGTCTGTTGTAATGATGCAATACAGGATCAAGGAATGGAGAGCACACGGAGAGTATGTAGAATAAAGTATGCCAACTGATTGAGTGATGTATGCTAAATGCCATGGGAGGGAAGAAGAAGCTGACATTTCAGGCATTAACCCTTCATTGTAGCAAAGAATAGCAAAAAAGTCAACCATCAACCCCCTTCTGGTGGAACTACCTAAATTCAGGATCACTGATCACCTCCACTCATTCATTCTTCTTGTTTTCCCACCTGTGGAACCAACTTCCACATTCTCCCCAATCTCATTTTCCCTCCAGTATTGAAGACAGCTGTTCACCAGCATCTTAAGTGGTCCCCAATCCAAAATCATGATATTTCTACCCTCATTAACCCCACCCCACCCCCCCCCCCAACCCCTATACCCTACCCCAATCGATCCTCCATCCAAATTTCCAGTTTTCCATCCTTGGAGTTTCCTTCTGTATCCATCTTGTCCACCCCATGCATCATCTTATCCACCACATGCATCCACATTCCTCCCCAAAACCATTCTTTGTCCAAGTCTCCCTCTATTTTGGCCTCCTACTCTGCTGTTGGTGCCCCCCCCCCCCCCCAACTGTTCCTTTTACATCCTGTTTTGTCCTGATCCATTCAATGTACGAGCTCTTCCACGAGCCTCGATGTGTCTACCAAACAAAAAAAAAAACATTTACAATCACCCTTGGTGGTAAATGGTATAAAAAAGACCATAATGGTTATACCAAAGCCCCACAGCCGAGTCATACCAAAGAAATGGTACATGCTGCATTTTTTGCTTGATACTCAGCATTTAAAAATGATAGAGCACGGACAAACAACCATAAGTTGTTAATAAGAGTGCAGGCTTTGATGACCTGAATGGCCTCTTCCTGTGTTAAGCTCCCTGGCAAGAGAACTCATATTATAAACATGTCCAAATCAGTCTCACTGGGAAAAGCAGCAGAACTGCTGGCACTCTGGCTGCACTGAGGTAGATAACAAAGTGCAGTGTGCTCAATCTAGAAAGCCCAGTCACTGTCACTGTCACTGTCACTGAATCGAAAGCTCAGAACTACAATGTTGCACGACTGCATGAGAAGTGAGGAAAGTTTGCACTGATATAGCTTTTCCTCATAACTTTATGATGGAGGTTAAGGTAAGTTTTATCATTTCCAACAGGTTTGTTTTTTGTTGACCTTTTTCAATGTATATTCATGATACTCAATTTATTTTTTGCATTTTAGAGCACCTTATGTCTCGGCTGGTCTTGAAAAATGTCTGACTTACAGCTGCACGTCTAAGATTAAACGTGTCACAATAAAGCAGTCATTCTTTGCAATCTGTCACAATTTCAGATATTTGATTCGTACATGTTCATTCAACTTTCTTTGTACGGCTCAAAGTGATAAAGTTGAACATTGATTGGCAGGTATATGCTGATCTGTTGAGTTGGGATTGTTGTTGCACCATAGTTAAGTGATGATCCAAAACACAAGGAGGAAATTTTGGTGAGAATGAGGTTTCATGACTGACGTTACGTGAGTTTGGCAGATGATCATCTTCGTGAGAGACAGGGACGAAAGTTTGACGAGAATTTAGTTACTTAATAGATGATGTAACATTGAGGATCAAATCAAGAATACACGTTTTAGCAGGAATATTTCAGAAAATCATTCTTGGAAACAAAACCAACTGTCTATCGCACGCACGTATCATACAAAAAGCAATCAGTGACAGGGTTGTGATTGTGTTGCACATTCCAAACTACAAGTTGCCTTATCAGAGTTTTAGTGAAAACCTTGCCAAATACATTGATACTTATCAGAGGTTTTCAAAACCAGCAGCACAGATGGCAAATAAATGCTTTGGGAGATATATTGAAGAGTGACTGTTAATACAGTAAAGAATACAATTGTGATTTGATTAAGTGTGCTCCTTGATGATACCATCTTGGGGCTCAGTTTTGTCAAGATTTTTCTCCACAATCAGTATTCATGAAGCTGATGTTTAATTATTTGTTTTTACCAGACTCGCTGGCATAATGGTTAAAATGTCTGTTATGCGTCTGAAAGATTGGTGGTTCGATTCCGACCCTTCATACTAAAGTCTTCATACCAAAGACCCTTCATACCAAAAGGCTGATTCATACCAAAGACTAACAATTTTAGGTGCTGCTTCCTCACTTGAACCTCAACAATTAAAGGATAGAGCACAGCCAAACCCCATAGCGAGAGGGAAATTCCTCCTTAATTGCCCCACTGTGGAAATAAGTGACATCATAAAGATGGCATTGCTCGTACCAAGGGTTGTCTGAGAAGTGACGTCACTTCCTTCAAGTTTAGTGGCCATGTTTGTTTGAAATAAATTCCATTGTTACCTCCGCCACCGAAGGTGAAGGAGATTAAGTTTTCACCCCTGTTTGTTTGTCTGTTTGTGTACAGGATATCGCAAAAAGTTGTGGACAGAGCTGGATGAAATTTTGTGGGCAATTGGGTGTGTGACAAGGACGAACTGATTAGATTTTGGTGAACATCCGGATCCGGATCCGACTACTACCGTTTTTGAAGTGATTATTCACCATTGAGAGATTGGGCCAAAAATTATATGTAGCACGATATCTCAAAATGTTGTGGACGGATTCGGATGAAATTTGGTGGACAGCTTGATCCAAAATGTTTCTCTGTGTACCAAGTTTGAACAACAGTCTCTGTGTACTGAACCATAGCATGTAGAGGCCCCAAATTTTGGTTCCATTGTTTTGATGATACATCGTTTCCTCCAATAACACATATCTCAAAATATTTACCTGTGTGACCACGACAAATTGATTTGATTTTGGTGAAGATCAGAATCCGGATCTGGATATGAGAATTATTTTATTTTCAAAGTGATTCTTCACCATTGAGAGATGTTTGTGCATTTGTACGATATTCTTTCACAGCCGAACCGTAGCTCCTGGAGGCCCCAAATTTTTGGTGTAGGTACTTCATTATCTGGGCACGGTCTCAAACTGCCCCAAGTTGGCCTTGATCTCTGTGTTGAGGCTACCAAAGGCCATTATAAAGTGTATAGTGGGATGTGGGGTCAGGCAGTGTTGCCACTGGCTCTTGGGCAAAAGGTACCAACCATGAGGCCAGAACCTCCATTGCTTTTGAATGTCCAATACTTCCCAAAACCACTGCTGTTGTGGTGTTTTGAATTACGTGGCAGTGAGGTGTTTTTAATAATGTGGCGATGTGTTTTTAATAACGTGGTGTTTGTCCCACTGTAGCAACATGTGGTGAAGCGAGTGTAGCGAGCCGATCTACATCCGTGTGTGTGTGTGTGTGTGTGTGTGTGTGTGTGTGTGTATGTATATGTATCTGTATATGTATATGTATATGTATATATATATATACATGACCTGAGGGACTCCCTGGACTTCCCACTTATAACCTGGGGACTCCCTGTACTGTATTTTGTATAAAACTTGCTCTTCACACGATCAGACAAGTATGAAATGCTTCATTTTATATCCATCAACAGCTTATCGGATGAGCACACAACAGTTCATCATGAATTTGAAAATGACAGGATGGTGTGCCGTTCGATGCACCAATCGATTAGAGAAGGGATTTAAAATGTTTGGCACGAGAATGGCACTGATTCAGAAGCGTGTCCACTTCGCATGTGCACAATGCACTATGACATCATTATTGGTTCACGAGTCAGTAAGTGACCACTATATTCGTTATGGGTGTGTCTATATGTCTGTCTGTCTGTCTGTCTGTCTGTCCCGAGCATAGCTCCGTGGGTTTTGACCGATCCTGATAAAATTTGGGTGGGAGGTTTATATCATGATCTAGTTGTGTTTTCTCTGAGAATGGGCGTGCTGCACCCGTTATGGCGGAGCCACGCCCAAAAAACATGTGTTTTTAGGGGTAGCCTGTTTCAAGTTACATCTTCTCCGAGGGGGTTTGTCGAACTGGCAGGAGTTTCGGTATTTGGTTAGCCCAATGGCACCTGCATAGCCCCACGGAGCTCGATTTTTCATTTTCATCCCAAGGTCGAGGTCCAAGGTCACGAACTTAGAAAATGTCAAAAAATCAATAAATTGGCATCGAGCTCCTTGGGTTTTCAACTGTTTCGAATGAAAGTTGGTATGCAAGTAGTGCTCTTCGAGTACTACAACTTTCATCATTTACGTTTTCCCGATTCCCGCCAGTTTACAGTGGCGTCCCCTCGAAGGTTAAAAAAAATAAAAAAGGCGAACCGTGTACATTGCTCGTGAACCATCGCCGTCTCCAGACTTGTTTACCACTTTATAATCAGCATCGGTGTCGGCCGATTATTTATCTTTTTTTAAAACGGAAATCAGTTTTAGTCAAATTTTCTAATCAGCCCAGCACTAGTACTAATCACACAACACCCTATACTTAACTTTATCTGTATGTCAAACCTTGATATCGTTGTATATCCTAAAGTAAGAATATTTATTTATTTGTTTTCATGATTATGATGATCATCAGTATTCCTTTCAATTTTGTTTTATTATTATTATTATTATTAATAAACTTTGTTTATTTTATATTTTGATGTACACTGAATAGTTTTAGTACTCAGATTACCGTGCTTGTTTGGTACATCTTTCAATAAAACGGAATTGGATGAGTGAATGAATGAATGAATGAAAGAATGATATGCACTTCTCCATTTTAAAACACGTTTACAATGTTGGCATATCTTGAACTACCGTATCTCATTTGTAGAGCATTTGATTGGTCTCATACCAACACGTTTCAGACATATTTTTGTTTCCTTACAATTACTGGCCTGCGTCCAGATGTGTAGCAGCATTTGTGTATACAGCAGATACAGCAATGATCAATCTCTAATTTGGATGGGGAACATTAATGGATTAGGCTTGTTTAATCCTAACCTTAGTGATAAACATGACATTCTTTATGCGAGATAAACCAAGCAAGCCCACAGGAGAAGGATCTTCAAGCTGACAGCGAAAGCTGTCTGTGTGGGGTTTAAGTATATGCAAAAATAGAAATCAAATCGTGTCAGAAAGAGTGCGGTCATTATTTATTTTTCATATTTGCTTCTCAGATGAAACACAGGATTGTTGCTGCTCTGTATGTAGTATGGTGGGTGTATAAGCAATACCTACAGTGCCACCTTCAACATAAGTGCAAGCATCCAAAACAGTTTAAACGAATGGGGGAGGCGGAAGGCATCCGTGAGTATGCACTCAAAGAAAAACATTTTTAGGACTTAAATACGTACTGCAGTTTTGTGTATACTCCACCCTTTTTCTGCCATTTCATTGTTCTGATTAAGCTTCTAAAAAAAATAAAAAAAACACAAGAGCTTTGGGAAGCTATGAAATCAAAGCCACACTTTGATAGGCCGTGGGACATGAGCTCCTATCATTCATCTTTGTTACTCATCATCATGGAACTGGTTGATTTATGGCCAGACAAGCCATCATAGTGTACAATGCAACATGTAGAATTGGTCAAGCACAAAACTTAGCACAACCGATCAAATTTTGATCATCATGTTGAAGATATTTTGAAAACCTCTCGTCAAATATGACGTCAAATATGTCAAATAGCTGTCAGATATGATGAACGTTGGTTTGTCTTATTGCAAGACATGAACAGAAAGGCTTTTGGCTTCCATGAGAAGCGTTATGCACAGTTCACGAACACCACAAAGATTTCCCGATCTGCTTCGATGGAAAACAGAAATAGTAAGATATGAATTGGGAAAATTGTTAAGGGCCAGTTCCAGAGGACCTCCAAGAAGAGGCATGACTCGGGTACAAGCCCTGGTCTGAGTGAAAAGGCCACATCAGCAGAAGAAGAAGACAAATTACTAAAAACAGCACTGTCCCTTAAAGAGGCGACACCAATCGTACTCCACATTTTGAGTTCTCTGAGTTTCCTGGAGTAGAAGTACATCAGTTTGTTTACGTCCAAACAAACTTTTCACCTGAATCTAGTGGTTGTGACTTGCACCTCAGCCATTCATATTTAAGGTTCCACAGATGATCTTTTTCATGGTTTATCAAGAGGCTTAAGTGTTTGCTGAGAGACCTCAAGCCTCGCTTTTGTAACAACCTTTCGGAGACATTGGAACTGAGACCTTGTTAAATTTAATTAATCCGGCTTCCTAATTATTTCCTTTGCAGCCTCAATGAATGAAATTGAATCAGAAAATTGATCTTTAAAGATCCCATTTCACTGTCGATAAGTTCCATTCAAAAAGGAAAAAAAAACAAGTTGGGGAGCTATGTGCAACTGATACGATTAAGTTTAACTCGGTCACCTCAACTTCATCATCTGATTCCGACAAATCAGATACAGCCCCAACCAGGTCATAGATATCAGTCTCAGCAGTCACTATTTAGTTTCCAGGCAAATCCGAAGATTTACCAGAATGTTCCATTATGGAATGAACTTTGTTTGCGCTGGTACTCGGTACACTCAACAGGAGCTGAAGCCTCGGTTTCTTGCTCTTGTGGGGGAGATATTCATTGGCTTATTTGGAGAACCAGTAACACAAGTTAGATTTTTGCATCGACATCGGTGCATGGAGGGTCGAGTCACTTCCATTCTACTCAGTCTCAGCAGCAAGTGATGGTGGTGGCTCATTTATGTGCTTATCATTATCTTTAGCCTCACCACCTACTTCGCCCATCAAATTTCCAGTGCTGCACAGTAATCCTTGCGAATCACTTGTTTCATTAAATAATCCAGATTCTCCCAAGTATCAATACAGCTCGTGGACACATGAGAGAGACATCGAGGTGCATCTTCAACCACACTGTCTTTATGTAATACTACCTTCTTCACAGCCATGTTAGAATTACTAGCAACAGATGCTCTTCATTTTTTTGTCACAACAATAGGATCCTCATCCATCTACTCACTACGTGAAGGAACAGCTGAAACACATACATTTAGTACTCATGATCGTTCAAAGTTACTTTGAATGAAATGTTTAAACCCGTGTCATCGCCTCAATCAGGAAATACCATACAAACTTGCCGCCAAAACCTCATAACATGTTTAACATGTTCATCCCAAGACCTGAGAGGAATCATTGAGATTTTTGATACAACAAACATTGAGATATACAAATATTTTTGATATTTTCTCACCTACATGTTACTGTGTGTTCCAGTTTTCGTGTCTTGTTGTTCAAAAATCGTGCCATTTTGTGAGATTTCGTCAAACTTGTCTTACTGATGCTTGAGGCCTACCTTTGTTCCCCTCGGTGTACGATCGTGTTTATTTGTTTTTTCTCCCATTATCTTCAATTTCTATCTTTCCCACTTTCTTAACGTCCCCCATCCCAAGTAATCACTCTATTCTTATCTTAAAAAAACCCCGCTACCTTTCTCCGATTCTTTTCTATCTTCTTCTTTCTTTCTTCATCTCCTCTTCTTCTCCTCCTCGATTTTTCTACAACACTTCCATGACCTAATCGTTGAAAACTCTCTAACATTAATAATAATAACAAAAACGATCTCTTATAAGCTTCATCTTCCTCTTCACACAGGTGGTACTCTTTACTGTATCAGAATGCACTACTCTTCTGCTATTTAAACACTGCTCTCAATTCGATCTTTCTTCATACCTTGCCTAAAAAATCCAACTGTTACAGCGTTTCTTATCTTCATCTCTGAATTCGCCTTTATTGCATCCTCAAGAAATGTGTTTAATTGCATAACTGACCTAAACTTTAAAAAAAACCCAGTGCTATGAATGTTCGCTTTCCATCAACCATTTTTTTCCCAACTTCAGTGCCAACTCACCCCTCTCACCCCTCACTCTCAAAGCAACCATCCCACTCTTCTCCCTCCAAGCCTCCCTCTCACCTCTCTCAAAAACTCCCCCCTCACCTTTCCCCCACCACTCATCCCCTTACTCATCCTTCCCAAAGTTGCCCCCCCCTCCCATCCACAAAGCGCTCCTTCACTGCCCTCTCACCTCCATCTCTTCATTCCACCTCTTCAAATCTAAAACTGCTTCTTCCCCCTCTCTTGTCCCCCCTCTCCCCCAGCACCACAGAGCCTTTCTCCTCCTCATTCGGCCCTCCCCTAGCTATTCTGCAATCCCCACACTCTTTCAACAACATCCTTACCTCCCCCCTCGTCCCTTGTCCTACCCTCCCCTCCTCCCCTACCTCTTCATTAAAAGTATGGACCTCAAATACCGGGGCCTTCGCTCAAACCTTCAGATCTTTCCATACAGGTTGCCACTGACAAACCAGACATAATCTGCCTACAGAAACTTTCCTCCCCAAGACGTTCTGACTCCCAAGTATCTCTCCCTGGTACTCCCTTCTCCGGTATGACAGACCTGAGCCGTCCTGGTGGAGGAGTTGCTCTCTTCATCAAAGACTCTATTCCTCACTCTCCATGCACTGCTCTCACTCCCCCACACTCCCAGGAATACCTCTGGCTACGACTTCCCTCAACTCCCACCTCATGTTTATATGTGTACTGTACCGTCCACCTAACAGTGATGACTCCATCTACACCTCACTATCTGAAAACATGGACCAACTTCTACCTTCTCATGCAAACTCTCTCTTCCTCATATGTGGCGACTTCAATTGTAATCATGCCAGTTGGCTAGGTGTGGGTACCTCTCTCACCTGTCATGGCACCTCAGCAAAAGCTTTCTGCGACTCATTGGGACTGACTCAATGGTCAACTTCCCTACCCGGATCTCAACCAATGATACTCCATCTCTTCTGGATCTGATTTTGACAAATTTCCCTGACAAATACTGCTGCTCTTCCTCCGCTCCAATCGTTTCTTCTGACCACATCCTTGTCAAAGTTGACATCTCTCTGGCTATTATCAGAGAACCACCCACCCACCCGAGTCTGGCATTTCACTCAAGCCGACTGGCAGGGTCTCCAAGCAGCCATCAAACTTATAGACTGGTCTCCTAGTGCTACTTTCTCCAACATCAACTCATCCTGGAATTCTTTCAAGAACTTGCTCTCCTCATGCCAGATATTTATCCCCTCTCGTCTTCAGTTTCCTACCCTTACTCCTGCCCTTGGTTCACTGAAGCTTGTGGTGAGGCAGTTGTCTCGAAACAACTGCCTTTGCCTCATGGAAAGCAAACCCAACTGAGGGCAATCTCAGTTCCTTCCATAAAGCTCGGAACAAGTGTGTATCTACTCTCAGAGAGCCAGAAAACAACATCTTTCTCATCTCAAATCTGAACTCTCAAACCTCTCTCCCTCCTCAAATCCTGGTGGCATCTAATCAAATCTGTTTCTGGTGTATGTTTCCCCTCCATCCCCTCCCTTACCTCAAATGGCAGCACTGCTGATACCGCACGTGAAAAAGCTGAATGCCTAACCTCGGTGTTTGCAGCTAAATCTTGTGTCCAAACCCATCACTTTCTCTACCCACCTAACCAGTCGCACCCAACTGTCCCTGGACTCTGTGTCCTTTCTTCCTGACAAGGTGGAGAGCGCTGCTGTCAACCTCGACTTAGATTCTGCAACCGGTCCAGACGGCATCAGCCCACGTGTCGTCAAAGCCTGCTCTCTGCTCTTGCTCACCCTCTCTCTGTTCTATTCACCCTCTCAATTTGCTCAAGGCCATCTGCCATCTGCTTGGAAATCAGCAAACATCATGCCCTGCACAAAAAAGGGGCAAAAACAGATCCCTGCAACTACAGACCAATCAGCCTTCTCCCAATCATCAGCAAGGTTATGGAATCCATCATCGCTCCAGACATCAAATCCTTCCTCTTCTCCAATGGCTTGATTTCTGATCATCAATTTGGTTTCAGACCAGGTCACTCTACCCTGGATAGCTGCTTCTGCTCTCCCAACAATGGATAGAAGTCCTCAATGCCAGACAGGAAATCCGAGCCGTTCTCTGGACATATCACGTGCTTTTGAACGGTCTGGCACCCCTGCCTGCTCACCAAACTCTCTCCTATGGTATCCAAGGCCATCTCCACTCATGGCTCGCAGACTTCCTCTCCTGTCGCAGTCAACGTGTGGCCCTAAATGGAGTTCTTTCATTCCCCCTTCCTGTCCAGGCTGGAGTTCCTCAAGGTAGCGTTCTGGGCCGTTCTTTTTCTGGTTTTCATCAATGATCTCTCCGACTCTCTGGAAAACCCTCTATACTCTTTGCTGATGACTCCACCCTCTGCCGTACCACGGTCATCCTCAGACCGGCAAGCAGCAGCTTCTTCACTCACTGCTGATCTGGATAAAATCACAAACTGGTCCAACACGTGGAACATGTCTTTCAATCCGGACAAATCTCACACTCTCATTATGTCTCTCGAAAGGACCGTTTAGAAACCCCCCCCCATCCACTTCTCAACAATCCTCTGGAAGAAGTCCTTTCTTTCAAGCTTCTGGGTCTCACTATCTGCCAGACCTTTCCTGGGAAAGCCACATTTCAAACCTCGCCTCCAAAGCCAGTCCCGACTGGGAATCCTCCGTCGTGCAAGGTCCTTCCTCGGCCCACCTGAGTTTCTGACCACTTACAAAGCTTTTGTCCGCAGCCTGATGGAGTACTGCTCTCCCATCTGGGCTGGTGCTCCTGCCTCCCACCATTCTCGGCTTCACGCTGTGGAAACCAAGGCATTTCGGATCATTGGCATTCCCGCAATGAGGCTGAGTCTTTGGGCCTCTCACTCAATCACCGCAGGTTGGTCGGTGGTCTTTCTGTCTTCTACCGTCTCCTCTCAGCCTCGCCCCCCTGCTCTCTCTGCGATTTGTCCCACCACATTTCCGCAGGGCGCTCAAGTCCGCCAACAACCCCTTCTGGTAAAACTACCAAAATCACGAATCACTGCTCACCTTCACTCTTTCATTCCTCTTTTTCCCGCCTTTGGAATAAACTCCCTCACCCAATTCATTCCCATTCTTCCCTCCAGACTTCAAAACAGCTGTTCACCACCACCTCTTATCATCCCCCATCCAATCCTCGATCTTTTTCTACCCCCAATAATCAACCCAAGCCCACCTCCTTCAAATTCCCTGATTTCCTTCTGAAAGTCCCTGTAATGTCCATCTTCTATTCCCCATGTTCCCGTCCCATCCCTCTCCCTTCCACAGATCTCCAAATGTCTCTGTTCCCACTGTTTGTCCTTCCCACTCCCTCCCCCCTGTCTCATGCCCCCCCTTGCTGTGCATTGTGTGTTAGCTCTCATTCGAGCCTGACAGTTAATACAAAAAAAAAACTGTTCCAGACCATGACAGAACAGACATCAGTTTATCGTTGGTTATGAATGGAGGTACATTAAATGTCACAAGTCTCCTCGATGGAGTATTCATACTGCCCAAAGATGGAAGAACCCAGTCTGTCCAATTTTGTGATTTTGAGACTCTGTATTTTGTTTCTTCAATGCACACCTTATGTGGAGTTACTCTGTTATTGAGTCCACCGGTCTCGGGAACTACACTCTGAGAGCTATAACATATATGGAGAGAT
>CM068965.1:63449716-63461740 GCA_035128595.1 Eptatretus atami | reverse complement strand
AGAGGAAATTCTGTTGATGTGATTTCATGTAAAAGCTGAAATTCGACAAAAATGGATATACAGGTACTGTGTTCTTCCAAAAAAATGATATACAGGTACTGTGTTCTTCCAAAAATGGCATATTTACAGGTACTGTGTTCTTCCAAAAATGGATATACAGGTACTGTGTTCTTCAAAATGGATATTACAGGTACTGTGTTCTTCCAAAATGGATATACAGGACTGTGTTCTTCCAAAAATGGAATACAGGTACTGTGTTCTTCCAAAAATGGATATACAGGTTCTGTGGTTCTTCCAAAAATGGATATAAGGTACTGTGTTCTTCCAAAAATGGATATACAGGTACTGTGTTCTTCCATTTTTGGCAGCATAGGTGAAGCCAATATGAAGAAACCACACTCTATGGCTAACCCCACACTTACACACATTATGAACAAAGTTTTCATCAGACACAAAGACAACAACTTTCTGATTCATTCTCTGCGGCTCATACGTTTCACAACAAGATTATATCCCACCGAAAATACAATGTCTTCAGTGAGGGTACCTTCAGGTGGAAACACACACCAATTCATGCTTCATGTTAAATTAATTATCAAAGCCTCTAACTGATAGCAGTATGATGGATAGAGAAAAATAATGGAGGGTGATTGGAGGTTAGGGGGGGGGGGGTGAAGAGAGGAGAAAACCACACTGATGTCTCACCACAACACATCGTGACTGCACACACCGCCATGACACCGTGCCAAAGAAACGAACAATGTGAGAGAGAGAGAGAGAGGAGAGAGAGAGGAGAGAGAGAGGAGATGAAGAGAGAGAGAGAGATGGAGAGAGAGAGGAGAGAGAGAGAGAGAGAGAGGGAGAGAGAGATGGAGGAGAGAGAGGAGAGAAGACAAGAGAGAGAGAGAGAACAGAGAGACAGAGTTTCCACTCTTCAATTCTCTTTGGACACATAAGATGACAATTAAAAAAAGAGGAAAAATTATTTTTAATAGAAAAATATATTGTTACTCACTGTAAATATTCTCTGAATATCTTGTTTGTTTTTTTATTGAATTTACTCCATTTTGGAGTGTCAATGAATGCTCCACTCAAACTAAACCAAATATAAACTCCATTTTCAACCCATATTAAACTTTAATTTTATTTATAGTTTTTCGAGCTCAAGCTTTGTCTTTTTGTGAAAATTGCTCAAACTGTCAGATTGCTGTAATCTCTGTAGAGTCCAGAGGCACCTTTAATGTGTCTTGCCGTGATTGGTTGGAGACAAATATTAGATTTCCGTCATTCATTGTCATATGAACGCATGAAAACACACAATATTTCCTCCGTCAGCAGAACTGAAGAGAACTTGGTTGGGAAAACAATGACAAATGTTGCCACATGTACGGAATCATTAAAAAAAAAACATGGGGATAGTAAAACTATCTGTAAGCATGAATTTTTACATCGCCATTACAGTAGCTTCGATGTGAAAAACAGTCGTCAATACATGTGCTGACAACTCTTGCCTCAAAATTGAGTTTGTTACTCATGTCACGGAACGACTTGAAATGGTGTATTCTGTATGATTCGGCCACCGAATCTGAAA
Organism: Eptatretus atami; assembly: GCA_035128595.1. Lineage (NCBI taxonomy): Eukaryota > Metazoa > Chordata > Myxini > Myxiniformes > Myxinidae > Eptatretus > Eptatretus atami. The sequence continues at coordinate 63,460,149 of CM068965.1, read as the reverse complement.
ATGAAATAAATGTTGCCATTGCAGCAAAGTGGACATCAGCCTCTACATGGCATTTAAAGGAGTATGGTACTCACTCGTATGAATCGAGAAAGGAATCAGATATTTTCGTAACATGTGTCATTTGAGTGGAGCGAGTGGGCACGACAACAGAAAGATGTTTCATCATGTCAAGACTCACAGAGGACGAGATCTACTTAAAGGTGTATATCATCATGCATGGAAAGACAGAGACGAAGGTGAACAGAACTCTTCATGGTGATTGTTACAATCTATTGATTTCAAAACAAAACCATTTTATTCAGCATCACCCAGGCCTGTAGCTGGCTCTTGGAGGTGCAGCATCCTAACATATCGGAAAGCACTATGCAATTAATCAGGTCATTAATCAGTTCAAAGAAGCATATGTGATTACAAATGGTTGGACTACACAAAACTTCAAAACTACATGCAGCATATAGCAGTTGAAAACAGAAATAGTGAGATATGAAAGTTTCCCCTCGATTTGTCCAGCCATTCTGGAGGAGATTTTAATAGTTTTATGGTAAATCCAATATGGCTGTCAAACCAGTGACCAATGACCAATGACCTGTCAAAACCAATGACTTATATGTGTGAACCTGTCCTCGTGGACAGGCGGTCATATGTGTAAAGTTTTGCCTTGATCTGTTTCAGCCACTTCCAGAGAAGAAGATTTTTGAAGGTTTTTTTAAAACAACATGGCTGCCGAATCACATGACCAATGAATGACGTCAGGAAATCCTTTTCTGTGGACCATTTTATCCCGAGATGACCCTCAAAAATTTTCATACTGATCGGATGTGCGTCTACATATGCAATTATGACGTAATAACGACGGCACCTATGATGTCATAAAAATCACACTCATTTCCATAGGAGTACTTGCTATGTGCCAGTTTCGATTTTTTTCCTTGGTGCGTTTCAGAGATACAGAGGTCCAAAATTTTTCTATTTTTCAATATGGACTGCCACACCAATTGACCTATGACGTCAAATTATCATTGAAACATTCCACATGAGTAGTCGCACCAATGGTTGAAAATTTTGTCTCAATGCGACAGAGCGTTTGCAGAGAAAAACACGAAAGTTTCTGTGCGGACAAACAAAACGGACAGACAAACAAACAAACGGACCAAATGCAATGCCCTCTCCGAATCCTTCAGCGAGGTAACAAAGCCTTATGGTTCCTTTCGTAAAAATATTTATCTGGAATGTGCTAGTACACCTCCCAACAAATTAAAATGGGTTGGAAGAGGGAGTCAAATATCTTGTGGTACTCCTTGGAGCCATACATGATGTCCTTAAAAATTGGGATGAGGAGGTTGAACATGTGAAAAAAGATTAGGTCTGTGGAAGAGAGCCATGCCCACCTTGCATATAAGGTGGTTAGAGTTGTCATATTTTGTGTGGTTCCTCTTTGTGCACAGGTTTATCTGTTGCAGCCACTGGAAGTGTTATGAAGGGAATGTAGGAATGGTAAACAGGGAAATTTGTCACGGGAAACTTGGTCACGTTAAAACGGTCCAAAGGTAATTTGGTCACAGTAATTCGGTCACGAGTAATTTGGTCACGTAATTCGGTCACGGTAATTGCGTCACAAGTATTTGGTCACTAATTAATTATTATTATTTATTTCACTGATTTTAAGGCCAGTAAGGCCAAGAGCAGTAATAAACATTTTCATTTCATGGCCGCGAATCTTGTTGGCATAATGACGTATTGACCAAGTTTACTGACTACTATAATGGAATCGAATTTAAAAGTTGAAGAGACAGAATCGATTCCATTATAGTAGTCAGTAAACTTGGTCAATACGTCATTATGCCAAACAAGATTCGCCGGCCATGAAATGAAAATGTTATTACTGCTCTGGGCCTTACTGGCCTAATGCAGAATAGATAAAAATAATATATGCATGTGCGATTATACCGTGACCAAATTACCTCGTGACCGAATTACTGTGACCAAATTACCTTGTGACCTTTTACCGTAACAAGTTTCCCGTGACCAAATTTCTGTGACAAATTACCGCGCCCCATGAAGCAGCGTAGACACAACTGATAGTTTTTCTTGGGCTGGTTGGGTGGAGGGGGGGTGCTAGTTGCATCACTGATTAATGGACAAGCATTATGTTTCGTCCTTGGCTGAAGTTGGCCAGGTCTCGTTAATTTTAAAAGCCATATCGGGCCTTTCGGCAGTGTTCTATTCAGCAATCTATACGATAAGAGAGTCGTTTGGCTCTGTGTGTGTACCATTTTTCTCAGAGATGGCTGAACGGATCTTCGTCAAACTTCAGAGGTTCATCGATAAGTTCTGGGAGTGTTTCTGGCAAAAAAGAAATTAACATTTGAAAAAACAATTTTGATTTTTTTTTTTTCCTCGCTTTATAGTGCCGGGCTTTTATTATTTATGTGAAAGGTAATATTAAATGATCCCGGACCCCATTTCGTAGTGGTGTAAGGAAGTCTTAGGAAACACACAAAAAAATAAACCAGACAACTCCGAGCAATGTCGGGTACCCCTGCTAGTTGCTATATTAAACAGCGACTGCCAAGGCGACTTCTGCCTGTCACGTTTGCACCAGCAAGTGGCTCAGATATGGCCTCCAAACTGTTCCTAATCCAACTTCCAGAATGTCAACATATCTTCCCTTCCAACCTTTACCAGAGTCTCCTGAACACCTAGCAGAGCCTTTCGTTGATCACTAGCGGAAAACTATGCCACAAACATGTTTGCTCATAGAACACCTATTTTATAACCCTCCTTTTCTGGAGTCCAAAAACTGAGAGTCTGTCAACATTTTATCGCAGCCGCATTATCAAATATTGCACCTCTGCCATGATTCAGGTTCGGGGTGAAGTGGTGCAGGAGATCACAGAACTGATGGTTACATGGTCCAATGGGGTAATCGGGATTTCGAAAATTAATAATACAAGAAAGCCTTCAACCTTGGACTCAGGTGGACCAAGAAGCTAGAGTGATTCAAATGACTTGTGGTTTCCTGTGTTAATTGCTACAACTTGGTCCAGAGATTTACCCCCCCGCCCTCCATGAGCATAGGACAAAATCTTTTTCAGATAATATCGTAGCAAAGATTGTATAGATTACGTTACTAGTTTACTGCTTGGAAACTCACTAGCTTAATGCGAGTGGCCTGCGTGGAAACGGCTGATGCGTGGGGGACTCTCTCTGAAGCCTATATGAGAATCAATGCACAGTTACAAGCTTGTAACAGTGTTCTTGACACTTTTTACCACACATGCCCCTCTAGTTAGTTGGTCCTGCCTCCAGCCCCCGCCCTTTCCTACATACTTCAACCAAATGATTAAAAATCAATCTTCAACAAAAGTGACATTGCCTTCTTAAGTACCAGCTTATTTGAATGCGTGAGTCGATGCCCGAGAGAGACAACGCAATGTCCCTTTCAACTTTCAGCTTGTTTGGTGCTTGGTCTTGACAGCAACGAGCTTGGAAATGCAGCTTCACAAATATACGTTGATCAAACATTGTCAGAATCCGAAGAGCTTGATGTGAGATTCAAAGGGTAAACAGGAGGGTTACTGACCCAGAACGTCTCCAGAATCGTTTTGTGAAGTCTTCCTTCAGCCGGGGAGTTGAACTTTAACTCAAGAAACTCTCTTGCACTTCGTCTGAAATATAGCTTTACTTCACATTGAAATGCGGTTCCTAATGAATTTCCAGGCGTTCGCGCTTCTCATCTAGTATCTGGAAAGTATCTGATGAATTCTGCTTTCAATTCAGTCAGATGAGTAATTAATTTGTTCTCTTTAACCTCAGAATCAAGAAACTGTGAATGAGGCAGAATCCCAATGTTGCAAAAACTATGGCTGATTTTCCATCCTGAATTTCGACATTTTCCAGAGGTCGAGTTTGGCATGAGGCCTCGATTGACGTCATGGTGGCATGATTATGTTGATGTTTTTTTTTTTCCCTTCGAGGTTTGAGGTGGTAATGGATTCAGCCAGCTTCAAAGGATGTCCACCAGGTAAGCTCGAGATGCAAAAACCTTCAGGACTGGAACTTGTATGGAGGATCTGTCTTTCTGGCTGCAGAAAACTAGAAATGTTGCTATTCTTGCGTAGTTCATAAGGTCAAGCATGTTTCCTTCGAGCCATCGCACGTTTGTGGTAGAAAGCAAGGCTTGATTGTCAGAATCATATCCACACACAGCTGTTTCGAAGAGACGCTGTTAGCTCCACTTTTGATGAATGTTGACTACCTTGATAGCCAGGTTCATGACATCCCTCATTTCAGCAGGTAGATTCGGGATGCTAAGGCTTCACAATGAAGATGCCAGTGCCGTACCTATAGCAGAATGGACCTTTTTCTTTCACGCTGTTATGAAACCAGGATTGCAAACCAAGCATGCCGGAGGCTCCATTCCAGTACACACCCCTACCAGCGAGTCCCACGAAAGTTGATTGTCCTGGAAGAAAGTTTGATACCACTTGAAAAATATCGTTGCTGGTTGTAGAACTTTCAATGCGGATGGCAGAAGAGCATTCCTCTTTTCCACTATTGCCTGGTAACACGAAAAGAGCATACATCAGTTAGCTGAAGAACACTGGAGCAAACATCAGTCGTTTTCTGTCAAACTTGGTATGTAAATACAGGAGAACTCTTACTTGCGTCGAGGAACTTGATCTTTTGATGTCTTGAGACATTTCATCGATCCCTTTCCCTTGACGGTTATCATTTGATAGCAGAGATTTGGGAAGCTTTTTGCACTATCCTTCCCAGAACAAGCTCTGCGCACCAGTACACTTGTTTATGGGAGTTCTCTCCGTATGTTATGGCTCTTTTTACTCTTTGCAAATCAAATGGCGATACTCATAGGAAGCCTCAACAACCTTTGAGGTCTGGGTTGCCGAAATGCTCCACTGCTCAAGGAAAAAATCGAGCTCCGTGGGGCCTATGCAGGGCCATTGGGCCCTTAACAAATACCGAAACCCCTATCAGATTCGACAAACCCCCTAGGCATGAGATGCAAATTAAATCGGCTACCCCCTTTAAAAACACATGTTTTTTGGGCGTGGCTTCCGCCCATAATGGGCGCACCACGCCCATTCTCAGGAAAACACAACTAGATCAGGTTGATATAAACCTCCCACCAAAATTTGTATAGATCGGCATAAAACCCACGGAGCTATGCTCGGACAGACAGACAGACGACAGACAGGACAGACATACAGACAACAGACAGACAGACATACAGACAGACAGACAAGGACACACAACAAATAACGAAGTATAGTGGGTCACTTATTTTTCCGTGAAAATATTTTTCGTATGAACCAAAAAATGGTAGCCTTAGAGCGAATAGGAAACGAAAAATTTATTAAAACTTTGCTTTTTTTTAATGTGTCATCACGATATTATGCAAACACTTGTTTAAGAGAATTCCAAAAATAATGAGAGAAATTCCTACTTTTTTCTCCGGGCTCGCCACCCCCTCTGGAAATTAACTTACGCCCCCCAGGTTAAAAGGGGCTGTCCACACCTTTGACGATTAGCGAACGTATGCCGTTTTTTTACAAATTTGCCCGAATACGCTGGCACACTGTCGAATACGTTATTGGTAAGTTTTGTATACGTTTAGGAATACCCTGAAAAAAACACTGCCATAAGTCGTTGTACGCTGGCTTTAATCTTTTGACTTTTGCTGCTTGTCTCTCTTTTTCGAATGCCTTAAAATTTTACGACGTACTCGGCGTTTGGTCACACGTTCCCGCTCCGCCGCGCCATAAGGTTTAGGCACATTATGCGATCGTTGACACACGTTAATTGTATGTTACTCATAAGGTCGTAAACACGCTTAGAGGTAACATTCCGCGACCCGGAAACTTATTCTAACCTATGAGAACGTTTGTAAGCACGACCTAACACAAACGTTGCTTCACCACTTCGCAACACGCTACTTGAAAGTTCCTCATACGTCGAAACACATCCAAAGTAATTTTAGGGTACCCGTGACTTATTTAACCTATGAATAACGTGCTGGGAATTATTACGCTATGGCATACGCCTGGAACTATCGTTTGGGCCATAGGTGGTGACGCCTAAAACACGAAAACAATCGTTGGTATAAACTTATGTATAAGGCTTATCGAAGTGTTCTGTGTTCATTACTAGTACATTATGCATTTGTCCAAAGTCGTTTTTAATACTTTTAAAAAGTAAAAACAAAGAAATATTTTTCATCGTGGGAATGAGGCAAAAAAATTAGCCGAAAAGAACTCGGAAACAATGGTGCAAAAGTAGTCTCCTAGTCGTGGACGAAAGGGATCCATCATCACCCACACCCTCCCCATTCATGCTCACCTACTACTACTGACATGGACCACTACTACTTACCAATACTACTACTTACAACTACTACTACCTTGACTACTGGACATAGACTTACTACTACTACTACTACTACTACTGACATAGACATACTACTAACTACTACTGACATAGACATACCACACTACTACTGATGTAGACATTCTACTACTACAACTACTACTACTATTACTACTGTCACCACGCACCACCAAACTACTTGCTAATAGTTTACTACTACTTGATACTACTGCGGCATTGACATCTACTCAACATGGAGTCTGGAACAATGATGGGTTCCTCTTGGAGCCCCATTGTATGCTACCAAATTCCCCTAAACGCCTGCCCAATACGTCAGTAACGGGTTAGGATGTTAAGTTAGAAACACTTTCAGGTAAGTCTGTGGTTGTCCGGAGACTCAATTTATTCGTTCTACATACGACAATGTGCGTTATACATACGTTACAAATAGGTTCCATAGCATCGTTAGTCAATGCGTTAGATGCACGTTTTACGGAGCGTTCAAAACATGCTACCACATAGGTTTAAACGCACGTTACCTACGTTCATAGCACGGTAGCCATTGGTTCAAGGCCAGTTATACATAGTTCAATACACGTTACTGCATACTTTTAAGCACGTGAAACATAGGCCTAAGCTGACGTTACTCATTTGTTCAAAGCACGTTACTCAAACGGTTATAAATGGGTTTCAAGTATGGTTGCCATAACTGACGTGCGTCGACTTATGACTTAACCTACAAGTAACGGTTGTTGTTCGCCGTGTTTAAAACGATCGCGGAACGTGCAAGAACAGAGTTGCCAACGCATGCGAAACGTGTGAGCCTTACAGTCGCGAGACGTCTTAAAATTTCAGCATGCTTGAAATTTCACGACGTACTCGAACGGACTGAGCGTAATATGCCAGCGTACTTCCAATTATTTCGAGCATAATCTTAACGTACTCAACTTTTCCTATAGCCGTATTGTGGACGTGTGCCTAGGCGTTGTAAAACCCATTTTTCATAGGCAATGGCATACGCTGGCAAAATCGTCAAGGTTGTGACTGCAAATGTTGACAATTCAAAATTCTCGGGCAGTTTGATTTCAATCGGCGGTCCGGCAAGTTCCAACAGGCTACGCCACGAGTTCGCACGCAATACGTTATAGCGCGCAAAGGGTAGTTGAACTTATCGCTTGTCTTAGGTTTTAGAAACGCGATCACAAGGTAAGCATTCGTTGGTTAAAAGTTAGGTATCAACACAACCGAAACGTTCTGTGCCCGTTACTAATATGTTATGCAAACGACCAACACGTTTGAATACGCCAAAAAAAAACTCAAAAAAAACCATCAAATTATTTCAGCGCTACGCCAACTTTTAGATCAATTTTTATACGTTGCATTGCTGGCATAAACGTCAAGGTGTGACAGGGCCCTAAGAGCCGATGCTTGCTAAACAAAAGACGGGTGATCTCCAGTGCGTTGGTTAACACACGAGATGGTGCCCGTCTAATAAATCAAATAATTCATTTTCCTCTCACATCTACATGTTGGCCGATCTGAATATGTACAGAAGACTTGTCCATGCTTTTGGTAACTACGCATGGTTAGTGTCCTCATTTCAATGCGCTTAACTACATTGTCTCGCCAAAAATAAATATTACTGTCTATGCCTGCGATCATTTTTTTTTGATTCTTTATTTACTGATAAGAAAGAACAAGTCCTGTGCTATTTTTGTTTTGGTAGCCACCAGCCTAAACTAGCCAAATTTATTTAGTAAGAAAATCTCAGCTGAATTTCCAATGCAACAAAAAGTCCATAACAGTGTGCTGTTCCACTCTCAGGAGAGCCAAGAAAACACATCGGTCCAACCTCAAAATGAACTTTCAAACTTGTCCCCTCCAAGAAAATCTGCTGATGGCTTGTTAAGTCTCTCTCTGCGAGTATGCCTCCCTTCCTCCCTTCCCTCTCTCAAAGTGGCATCACAGCTGACTCCGCCTCATAAGGAAGGCCAAAATTTCCTCGATTCTGTGTTTGCTTCCAATCTTGGTGTTCCAACCTTCACTCTCATTACTCTACTGCTCTTGGACTTTGCCTTTTGCACCGAAGAAGGTGGAGAATGTTCTTTCAACCCTGACTCTGCAAGTAGACAAGACATCATCAGGCGCGCATGTCCTAAATTCCTGCTCTGCAGCGTCTTCCACATCTCTCTTGGCCCTTTTCACCCCATCATTTGCGTTACATCATCTTCATCGTGCTTGAAATCAGTCAACATCACTTGCATTTACATAAAATGGTGCAAAAAGGATTCCCATAACTACAGACCTATCAGCTGATTCACAATCATCAGCAAGGTCATGGAGAATCCATCATTGCAGATATACGAAATCCTTCCTTTTCTCCAACAACCTCATTTCAGGATCACCAATTGGTTTCAGCACCATGTCACCCAACCTTGGGCGTGCTACTTCGACTTCACCTAACAATGAGGAGGCCCTCAATGTCACACATGAGATCATCCATCTCTCTGCGACATATCTCCATATGGATGGGAGGCCCTCAATGTCCACACATGAGTAATCATGGCCATCTCTCTGGACATATTTCATATGCGATGGAGGCCTTCAATGTCACATATGAGATCATGGCCCATCTCTTGGAGATATCTCATATGGATGGAGGCCCTCAATGTCACACATGAGATCATGGCCATCCTCTGGACATTATCTCATATGGATGCGAGGCCCCAATGTCACACCATGAAGATTCATGGCATCTCTCGCGACATATCTCATATGCGATGGAGGCCCTCAATGTCACACATGAGATCATGGCCATCTCTCTGGACATATCTCATGCTTTTGATACAGTCTGGCATCCTGCTGTAATTTTTTAAAGGTTTTATTTTTTAGATCCTCGTGGAGGGACTCTAAGTCTTACTCACATTGTTGTTCTTGTGGACTTTTTTGTTTCACAGACTAACAGTTTCATTCAAACTTCTGAAACTTGAACATATATGTAAAAAATACCCTGCGCCAGACAGTAATGATCTCCGATTTTGAAATTCCTTCCTAGAAAAAAAGTTAGTTGTGACGTCAAAATATTCTCCGCTAATGCGAAATCGCCTAAACATTATCTCCGAAACTAGCAAGCTTTTTGAATTCTGTATGCGGGAACGAAAGGCGGCCATTAGGCAGAGATGAATTACCGCACATATGATCTTCACTATGTACTATCATATCAATTTATGACGTCATTCCTATTTTTTGACATTTTTTTGTTTCACAACCAGAAGTTTTCATCGGAATCTTCGTGAAACTTACCATGTATATGCAAGAAAGCCCACACGCAGGCAGTAACCATCTCCGATTTTGGGAAATTCTTCCAAGGAAAAAAAGTTGGGGGACGTTCATAATATCGCCGCTAATGGAAATCGCCTATACCCATTATCTCCGAAATAGGCAAGCTGTTTGAATTTTGTTTGCGGGAATCAAGCGGGTTATTAGCACAGATAATTATCGCCAAACCCTGATACATCACAATGACGTCAATTTCGTTTTTATGACGTCATCATTAAGAGGACGCAGGATCTAGGCTCATTTAGCTTGTTTAATTCTGGAAGTTATCATCTCTCTTTCTTCCAAAAATGGATATACAGGTACTGTGTTCTTCCAAAAATGGATATACAGGTACTGTGTTCTTCCATTTTTGGGCAGCATAGGTGAAGCCAATATGAAGAAACCACACTCTATGGCTAACCCCACACTTACACACATTATGAACAAAGTTTTCATCAGACACAAAGACAACAACTTTCTGATTCATTCTCTGCGGCTCATACGTTTTCACAACAGATTATATTCCCCACCGAAAATACAATGTCTTCAGTGAGGATACCTTCAGGTGGAACACACACCAATTCATGCTTCCATGTTAAATTAATTATCAATCTGTTTGTCTCTGTCTCTGTCTCTGTCTCCTCTCCTCCCATTCTCTCTCCCTCTCTCCTCTCTCTCTCTCCTCTCTCTCTCCTCTCTCTCCTCCCATCTCTCTCTCCTCTCTCTCT
>CM068965.1:63415100-63427690 GCA_035128595.1 Eptatretus atami | reverse complement strand
ACTTGGGGGGGGGGGAGACAGGTTTAGTCGCTAACCAAACCGCAACCAATGGAACAGGTTATAAAGTTTTCAATGGTACCGTGTAAGGCAGTCACAGATTAAGTTCTGACCTGAGCTGAAAATAATAGCGGAGAGGTCCCCGTCTGAGAGCCATCTTTCGGATGTTGAATCATGCAGTGGAAAGCAGAAAGTTCATCCTCATCCAATCCACCAATCCCTAAAATGGGAGTTAAGACTCAAATGATCTTATTATGATAAAGAGATCAACCTGGTGAAGTATATCAATAGGACCTCAAGGAGGCAAAGGTAAGTGTCCGCTATGAAGTTTTGATATCGGCAGAGGGTCATCATGCTTCAAAAATTTCAGTCTGTAAAATATGAGGTGAGCCTTTGCCAATACAAAGGCAGCGCAATTAATTTGTGTATTTCCGTTGGAAGTAGCTACCCACCTTCTTTGCTAAAAAAAAAATGATTCCAGACCATAAATGCTCTCATTTCAGTGAGATCGCAATAGTTGTGTGACCGCAAAATTTCGCGGTCAAATGTTTTGAGAAACAAAGAATGCAGGGATTTATGGAAGACTGAACAGGCATGTAACAAGCATATAACACTAGACGGGGAGGTAAACGATCAGTAGACGTGGCACAAAACCTCCGCCGGCCTAATACTGGATAAGGTCACTCAAGTGAACCTGATATCCTAGTTGCATCTCAATTTGACCGTCAACACGTGCTCTGGCACCAGAGTTATAAGTTGCAACTTTTCGCCTTTTACTTTTAAACTTTTTAGCCATACTCCAATTCATTCGTCATACACTAGACTTCCTTGGAGACAAGAAATTGATTTACGTGGGTATATCCACCTGTGAAGTTTCCAAAATAGCCGCAATTATAATAAATTTTGGCATGATTTTTTTGTTGGAAATTCACTTAAAACAATGTAGAAGTGCCAAGAAACAAAAAGAAATGCGACAATTTTGTATTGAAAACAACAAGTTGCAAAAAAAAGATTTTTTTCTCTACCAATTTTTTTTTTTGGGGGGGGGCGGGGTTCGAATCACATTAAAACATGTAGAAAGTGCAAAAAAAAAATTCAAGATATTTTTTAAAATTGGCACCCATAGTGCGGCCATATTGGATTTTGGACCAAGTCGCAAATCTATTGCATGATCCTTGGACCACGACCTGAAGCGCCCCGCCACCAAGTCTTCGCCGTCGAAAATCAGTCTAGGAGTTTTTTCCGTAATACTGTTCACGTAACAAGAGCAAACAAAACAGAAGAGGGGTCGAAACTAGTAAGCGCCTCCATCCATCTTCGATGGCGGAGGTTAATTCATAGCAAGTTTAATAAGGAACCAAAGAACCAGTTGGAGCCATGCTGAAAAATAAAAATACATACAACTCTAATATAAATACTAAGCGATACCCGTGCACAATGCACAGGGATAGGCAGTACAACATAGGCTGGTAGCAGTACGACAGACACGTACGACAGTGGGGATGAAAAATATACGCATTGTGCAAAATGCACAGTGGTACTGATGCAACGCGCAAAGACTTCTCAAACATTGTGTCGCATGTCCCGCTAAGTGCCACAACGCAGTTTGCATAGGATCAGTGTGACGGCGGAGCGAGTTTTTAAGTGTGGACAAGCGTTGGTATTATAATCAGAGAATGTAAATTAACCCCGCTGCTCTGCCAGCAAAGAAAGCTGCGAAAAACAACCAAAGAAAAGTTACAACAAGGTAAGCCGTGTTGTATGTTTGCAAACCTACGCTGGGTTCCTCCGACCCCGCAGCTGCAGACATTCTCACAGTAGTACATATAGCAACGGAGAATCACAATGCCTGCACCAACCTCGATCAGCGTGCCGGAGCGGTGTTTTTCAAGCACACTGCATGTGGCGAGTCATCTATTGACACCATATAACGGAAACGCGAAACCCGAGCCCTGATGTCTATTCAGCTCTTGTGTTATGTTTTCAGCACTTGAATGTGTTTTCTTTTATATTTCTGAAGGAATTAGTAATCTTTAATTATGGACCATCTGTTTTTGCTGAATATATTTGACGCTTCCAAATCCATTTTTACTAATCTTATAACTTGCTCCGGTCTCATTAATCGGCTTCTGTTTTGTTGCTCTGAGATGCCACATCTGGAAATATACCATGTTTTGCAGTATAGTTTTCCTTTGTGCGGAGCATTGCCACGTTTTTGTGGTATAAAAGCTATTTTTTGGAGTTTATGTCGAGTTTCAATATCTTGGGCAGTGTGGGTTTATACGTTATCTGCAAGACAGAAGATATACAAGATTAGTGGAAAAAAATGTCATGGCGCTAAACTATTTGGATGATTAGGCAGGAAAGAAAAAGAAAAAAGCAACGAAAATCAAAAGATGAATTATGTGAAATAATGCTTTCACAAGGAATGCACTGCTACACCTTCAACGTCTTTCATTCCCTAATTTTCTTTCCTGCCTTAGAACAAACTGCCCAGCACTCTTCAACGTCCACTACAACCCTCCAGGTCTTCAAAACAGCTGTTCACCACGCATGCATCATATCTTCCCCCATCCAAAATCTTGATGCTTTACTTTCCCCCGGTCAATCCACCCGGCAAGACCCACCTTCTTCAAATCCCCTGTTTTCCGGCTTCCTGAAGTCCCTGCATTGTCATCTTGTTTACCGCGCATGTACCCCACCGCATCCCTCTCCCTTCCACAGATAATCCTATTTGTCTTTGTTCCGCCAAGCTGTTTTGCCGCTTCGCCTCCTTCGCACTCGGCCCTCTCTCGTCTACTGCAATTGTTTTATGTTTCTGTGTAATAGCTCTTACAAGAGCCGCGGCTTGGTAGCACCAAAAAAAAAATGCAGAATGCTGTGTAACAACCCTCCCAATGATATTGCTCCAGAAATAGCAGGACACCTTTCCAAAACATATATCTGGTTTTTTTCATGAAAAAGTGTGGATACCCCCAAATATTGAACTAGAACGATGGCAATTAAAAGAAGTTGCGCCTGCCTCATGCAGGACTTTGTGGTTTGGGTGTTTGTATTTATGTGGTGTTTCGTAACATATTTTAGTGGACGTACTCACATTCTCAATTGTAACCCGTAATACTTATAAGACATAAACGCGGCATTATAAATTGCACATAGCTTAAAGTACTATTGGTTTAAGCGAAAAGATAACGTGAAAAAAATTGTGGTCTAGATTGGCACATTATGGTGTAGGATAAAAAAACAACGAACTAACAAAAACAGATCAGTCAGACAGAACAAACAAACCCAACGAATTGCAACACCCTCTCCTCTGGCAAGGTAAAACATCATGCATTTTTATTGTAATATAACAACAATTATTTTTTCTTTTATAAAAACTACTGGTCATGCGGATAAATACCTCTGTGTTATCAGAATCAAGTGCCAAATCAGTGAAATAAAGAATAAATAAAAATGTTTATTTTCAAGGTGGCCCAAATACTTTCACACAATACTATACATGCAGTTGAGTAAATCCTTGTTTAGCATGGGTTACATTTCAAAGAAACCCCTCGGCGTAAACGAAATGTGCGTCAAAATAACACCAAAGGGTCGATGGGGAAAGAAGGAAGTTACGGTTTGCGGCTCAGTCCCTCCGCAATAAACTAAAACATCATGGTAGCTCGGAGCGGAATTACAGGAGTCAGCATGCTCGCGGCGTGTGTCCTGTGAAAACCAATGAGGATTCAAGCTACCCTTTTGTTTTCGGAGCATTTCAATTATTTGGTGTGATAATGGACTCCGTTAGATAGCCATAAGTTTTGCCAGTGATGCTGCACTCCTCTCCTTGACGCAAGATTATGGCAAAACCATCGCAACATTCCGTGTGGTCGAAACGACCACTTTGCACTCAACTTTTTTGCCTCTTGGCTTCACCACAGACAAAACAACAATTTTCGCGCTTGGGAGTGATGGTTTAAAAATATTAAGGGCAATAAGTCACGCAAGTCACAGATCTAGTCTGACCTGAGCTGACAATAATAGGGAGAGGCCCATCTGAGAGCACATCTTTCGGGATGGTTGATCATCAGTGGAAAGCAGAAGTTCATCCTCACTCCATCCACCATCCCTAAATGGGGTTAAGACTCAATGATTTATTATGATACAAGATCAACTGTGATATTCAACCTCAAGGAGGCATAGTAAGTGTCTGCTTGAAGTTTTATATCGGCAGAGGTCATCATGCTTCAAAAATTTCAGTCTGTAAAATATGAGGTGAGCCTTTGCCATACAAAGGCACCATTAATTTGTGTATTTCCTTGGAAGTAGCACCCACCTTCTTTGCTAAAAAAAATGATTCCACCATAATGCTCTCTTTCAGTGAGATCCAATATTGTGTGACCGCAAAATTTGGGTCAAATTTTGAAACAAAGAATGCCAGGTTAATGAAACTAACAGCATGTAACAAGCATATAACTAGAGGGGAGACATCGTAGAGTGCAAAACCTCCGCCGCCAATACTGTAGGTCACTCAAGTGAACCTGATATCCTATTCATTCAATTTGACGTCAACAGTGCTCACAGAGTTATAGTTTGCAACTTTCCCTTTTACTTTTAACTTTTACATACTCAATTCATTCGTCATAACTAGATTCCTTGAGACAGAAATTGATTTTACGTGGGTATATCCACCTGAAGTTCCAAAATCAGCCGCAATTATAATTTTGGCATGTTTTTTTGTTGGAATTCACTTAAAACATGTAGAATGCAAAAAAAAAGAAATCGAAATTTTGTTGAAAAAACAAGTTGCAAAAAAAATTTTTTCTCTACAATTTTTTTTTGGGGGGGGGGGGTTCGAAATCACTTAAAACATGTAGAAATGCAAAAAAAAAAATTCAAATATTTTTTAAAATTGGCACCATAGCGGCCATATTGGATTTTGGACCAAGTCCAAAATCTAATAGCATGATCCTTGGACCAGACCTAACCCCCCCACCAAGTTTCGTCGAAATCGTCGAGGAGTTTTTCCGTAATACTGTTCACAACAAACAAACAAACAGAAAGGGGTGAAAACAGTAACCTCCATCCATCTTCGATGGCGGAGGTTAATTATACAAGTTTATAAGGAACCAAAGAACCAGTTGGAGCATGCTGAAAAATAAAATACATACACTCTATATAAATACTAGCGATACCCGTGCACATGCACGGGATAGCAGTACAACATAGCTGGTAGCAGACGACAGACCGTACACGGGGAATGAAAAAATACGCATTGTGCAAAATGCAAGTGGTACTATGCAACGCCAAGACTTCTCAAACATTGTGCGCATGTCCGCTAAGTGCCACAGCAGTTTCATAGGGATCGTGTGACGGCGAGCCGAGTTTTTAGTGTGCAAGCTTGGTATTATAATCAGAGAATGTAAATTAACCCCCTGCTCTGCCAGCCAAAGAAAGCTGCACAAAACAACCAAGAAAAGTTACACAAGGTAAGCCCTTTGTCGTTTCAAACCCTACCTGGGTTCCTCGACAGCTGCAGACATTCTCAAGTTGTACATATACATGAGAATCACAATGCTGCACACCCTCTCAGCTGCCGGAGCGGTTTCACCACTCATTGGCGAGTCATCATTGACACCATAAACGGAAACGCGAACCACCCTGATGTCTGTTCCAGTCTTGTGTATGTTCAGCACTTGATGTTTTTTTTATATTTCTGAAGGAATTTATCTTTAATTATGGCTCATCTGTTTTGCTGAATATATTTGACCTTCCAATCCATTTTCTATCTTTAACTTCTCCGGTCTCATTATGCTTCTGTTTTGTTGCTTGAATGCCACATCTGGAAATACCTGTTTTGCAGTATATTTTTCTGTCGGAATTGCCTTTTTGGTATAAAACTATTTTTTGGAGTCTTGTCGAGTTTCATATCTTGGGCAGTGTGGGTTTATATTATCTGCAAGACAGAAATTACAAATTAGTGAAAAAAATGTAATGGCCTAAACTATTTGGATGATTTAGGCAGGAAGAAAAATGAAAAACAACGAAAATCAAAAGATGAATTATGTGAAATAATGCTTTCAAGAATCACTGCTCACCTTCACTCTTTCATTCCTCTATTTTTTTTCCTGCCTCTAGAACAAACTGCCACACACTCTTCAATCCCACTACACCCTCCAGGTCTTCAAAACAGCTGTTCACCACCATCTCATATCTTCCCCCATCCAAAATCTTGATCTTTACTTCCCCCGTCAATCCACCCCAAACCCACCTTCTTCAAATCCCCTGTTTTCCTTACTGAAAGTCCCTGCAGTGTCATCTTGTTTACCCCATGTACCCCACCCCATCCCTCTCCCTTCCACAGATATCCTATTGTCTTTGTTCCACACTGTTTTGCGCTTCCCTCTCCTGCCCCTCTCATCTCCTGCATTGTTTTATGTTTCTGTGTAATAGCTCTTACAAGAGCCTCGGCTTGGTACACAAAAAAAAAATGCAGAATGTGTGTAACAACCTCCCAATGATATTTCTCCAGAAATTGCAGGACACCTTTCCAAAACATATATCTGGTTTTTCATGAAAAATGTGGTCACACCAAATATTGAACTAGAAAGAGCAATAAAAGATTGCAGACCCTCATCAGGACTTGTTTTGGGTGGTATTTATGTGGTTTTCGTACATATTTTATGGACGTACTCACATTCTAATTGTACCGTAATACTTTATAGACATACTCGCATTCTAATTGTACATACTTAAAGTACTTGGTTTACAAAAGATAACGTGAAAAAATTGTGGTCTAGATTGGCACATTATGTGTGGATAAACAAACTAACAGACAGTCAGACAGACAAACAAACCCAAATGCAATACCCTCTCCTCTGGCAAGGGTAAACATCATGCATTTTCATTGTAATATACACAATTATTTTTTCTTTTATAAAATATGGTCATGATAATACCTTGTGTTTATCAGAATATGCCAATGTGAAAATAAAATAAAATAAAAATGTTTATTTTCAAGGTGGCCAAATACTTTCACACAATACTATACATGCAGTTGAGTAAATCCTTGTTTTACATGGGGTTTACATTTCAAGAAACCCCTGCGTAAACGAAATGTGCGTAAAATAACACCAAGGGTCGATGGGGAAAAGGAAGTTAGGTTGCGGCCTCAGTCCTCCCGCCAATAAACTCACAACATCATGTACTGGAGCGGATTACAGGAGTCACTCTCGCGGCGTGTGTCGTAAAACCAGAAGATTCAAGCTACCCTTTTGTTTTCGGAGCATTTCATTATTTGGTGGATAATGGACTCGTTAATACCATCATGTTTGCCCAGTGATGCTGCACTCTCTCCTTGACCAAGATTATGCAAAACCTCCACTTCCTGTGTCAAAGACCACTTTCCACAACTTTTTTGCTCTTGGTTCACCACAAACAACAATTTTCCGCTTGGGAGTGATGGTTAAAAAATATTAAGGGCAATAATCACCAAAAACAAAGGAATTGACTCGATTCCATGGAGCACAGTGTTGACGTGGAGAGAGATAGGTACAGTACAGTACGCACTGCATATCTCAGTTACCACCCGCACTGCAGAAGCTCGATCCCACAAAACTCAGTCTCTCTCATCCTCAACGGATGGAACATTGCAAGAGGGAGATCACCAAAGTGTGGGCCTTCTCTCCCAGCTGCATGGGGTCAACAAGACCCGCCCAGCTTCAGGGCCAGGCCGTGTCCTAAACGACATGGTGAACGGCGTGATATGGGAGTCTCATGTGCATCTGCCCCGTCGAAGCTGCTATTTTCGGCTCGGTCCTCACTGCCTTAGATACTGATGTATTTGATGCGGCCCTCAGTCATTTCATCCCAGGCAAGAAGGAGGTGACAAATCATACCAACACCCCTTCCACCATTGTGTGTGTGTGTGTGTGTGTGTGTGTGTGTGTGTGTGTGTGTGTGTGTGTGTGTGTGTGTGTGCGCGTATGTTGTTATCTCCACATGCAGTCAGAAGGTGAAACGGAGTCCTCCCAGGTCTTAAGTATCCACCTCTGTTTCAGTAAGGGTTCATGATTCATCGAACAATTTGTGAAGTTATCTTGTTCTCAAAGTTTTGTCCAAGGGCTTTTTTGAGGATCATACTGTATATGTATATATATATATATATATTTATATATATAATATATTATATAATATATATATGTATGTCTGGATGTCTGGATGTATGTACCTACATATACGAGGTTGTTCAAAAAGTATCCAACCTTAATTTTTCGTGCGTAAACAAATGAAGCTAGGGAAGTGTGGTTTGGTGCACGTATGTAGCGATCCTAATTCGTATGCGTGAATATTTCCCGCCTGCAGAACTGTCAGTCACCGACAGACCGCCGATGAGTGAGGAAGTGTAAGTGAGCGCCGTCGGATTTTCGTTTTGACAAAATGGCGGAAAAACTTGAACAACGCTACTGCATCAAATTTTGTGTAAAGCTTGGCGATTCCCAAGTGGAAACGATCCGCAAGATTCAACAGGCCTTCGGAACGAAGCAATGGGCACCACAAAAGATAAAAGAGTGTACAACCGCTTCAAAGATGGTCGCACTCAGTGGAAAGTGAAGCACTTCTGGTAGGCCCTCAACATCCGAAATGAGTGTCATTGACCAAGTGAGGACCCTGCTGATGCAGGATCGTCGAATCACGGTCAGAGAACTTGCAGACGAGGCGGGCGTAGCATTGATCCATTCATTCCATTTGACTGAGGATTTGGGCTTAAGGAAATCTCAGCGAAGTTCGTGCCAAAGCTGCTAACGATCGAGCAGAAGAAACTCCGTTTGGAGATCGCACAGGACATGCTGGAGACTGTGAACAGCGATCCCAACTTCTTCAACACAGTGATCACTGGCGATGAGACCTGGTTTATGGGTACGACCCAGAAACAAGTTCCAGTCATCACAATGGAAGCATCCAACATCCCGAGGCCAAAAAAGCAAGGAAGGTCCGCAGCAATGTCAAAGTCATGCTGACCGTCTTCTTTGACACCAGTGGCGTGGTTCATCACGAGTAGCACCACACGGCACAACCATCACCAAGAGTAATACCAAGAGGTACTGCGTCGCCGTCGTGACGCTGTGCGACGCAAACGGCCGACCTGTGGGCAGCGCGTCAATTGGCAGCTCCATCACGATAACGCACCCGCCCATTCTTCACATTTGATACAGAGTTTCCTGGCCAAACAACACACCTGTGCTTCGTCAGGCTCCCTACTCTCCTGATATGGCTCCATGTGACTTCTGGCTTTTCTCCAAGCTGAAAATGCCCCTGAAAGGGACCATATTTCAGTCCAGAGAAGACATCAGCGGAATTCGATGACCAGCTGCGCGCCATCCAAAAGAGGCGTTCCAGCGCTGCTTCCGACAGTGCAGACCGTTGGAGAAGGTGTGGCAGCCCAAGGGGACTACTTTGAAGGAGATTAGTGCAAGTTTGTTGTATCTGGATACGAGTATATTTTATGAACAAAGGTCGGATACTTTTGAACACACCTCGTGTATATGTATATATATATATATACATTATATTATTCTAATAATGATCCAATAATCGCACATAAATTTTTTTAGCTTGATCGGAGGTGATTTAGAGGTCGCTCTATATGACGACTTTAGTCTCATGACTTGAATAAATTAGGGTATGGTCAGGTACGATTACGGGTACTTCTGGATGTCGAGGTGGAAATGGAGTGCATTTTGAACTCTATGGGGTCGATTACTCTAAGAAATGACTGCACCGACATTGAATTCACTACCATTTCGAAAATATGACCTAAAACAGAATTTATCATTACTGGAGTTGAGTAACTAATCCTACCATTTCGATATTTTATAATCTATAATTAATTTGTCGTCGTCTAAACATTTCTTAGAGTAAATCGACCCACTAGTTCGAAAATGCAGTCCTTTTCACCTAGGAAGTTCAGAAGTGTACGGATTCGCACTCTCACCATACCCTAATTTAATATAATAATAACTAAATAAATAAAAAACATATTTTTCGTGATCATTGAATCTAAAACACTGGATGTTGGACCGGCTAGAAATAAGTTCAGGCAGGAGTGGAGACAGCAATAGAGGCGGAGATGATAGTGGTATTTGGTAAATGAGACGAAATATCTAATAGTTTGTAATCCATTGATTGAAAAATTAGGGTATGGTGAGATGTGAATCTGTACACTTCTGAACTTCCTAGGTGAAAATGGACTGCATTTCCACCTCGGACATCCAGAAGTACCCGTAATCGTACCTGACCATACCCTAATTTAACCAACTCATGAAACAAAAGTCGTCATATGGGAGCGACCTCTAAATCACTTCCGATCAACTTAAATTTTTTATGCGCGTTATTGAATCATAGTGGAATAATTCAAGGCTTGTGGAGAAAAATCTGAATTTTTTTTTTTTTTTGTTTGCTGTTTTTGGACCACCCTAATTATATATAATATAATATATATATATATTATATATTATATATATATTTATATATATAACACACATGTACGTATGTCTGTATGTCTGTATGTATGAACTATATATATATATATATATATATATATATATATATATATATATATATATATTGTTACAGATTTCAGAATCCGGTCTGATGAATGCATCCACACATCCAGGTCCTCAGACAGTATTTCCTTAATAGTCCGGCAGATATGTGAAATATTCTGGTAGTTTTGTGCCTTTGATGATACAAGCATGAAATTTGGTACTCAGTTATAGCATACCTTAGGAAACATTTGGATATAGGGACATTCCAGATTACCCCTAGGGTCAAAATGGTGCCATTTTACAAAATGGCTGCCACGAATAAACAATCTGCCTACAAGGTCAGCAAAGTCTATGTGCTTGGTGCAAAACACAATGTAGTGAGTATAATATGATTATTATCAACTAGTATGCAATGCTTCATTATCTACTTCATATTTGACTAAAAAATGCGTCTACGGTGTCATGAGGGACACAGATAACAGTTTACCATCGCAATAATGCCTGGCTGGAACAAGAGCTCTGCAATATGATCATGCATGTGAATTTACCTGAATATTGTTTCTGGAAATATAAATAGATCAAAAATCAAATTTGATGAAAGGAACTTAGACTCCATGAATATTTCCATTATTAATTACATACTGGTAGCTGGCAATGTCACGATTAAATGGATAAATTTGCGAAATCGATATGATGTACTCACTGTATTATTTTCATGATTGCATAATAGAAATGTTCAAACTACAATGGTGTGTTCATATTGATTTGGTTTAACATGGTCCTGTCCAGCGCAAAGAATAATGTATGGTGGCCTATTGGGGACATCGAGTGACAATCACCCAAGATCGCCATTGTGTATATATGCATCTCCTCTGGGCTGGGGTTCGTAGTTGAAAACATTTTAACTCTGCTATTCTGTTTTCAGGTGATAACTCCACTGTAGTGTACCCAAAAACTAATCCCCTGCTTGGTGGTGGTTCTTCCAATTTTACAGTGACTGATTGGTGGTGGTTCAAGACAATGGCCAAGCATTTCAAACTATTAGACCCCCAGCAGCGAGGGCCAAGTACATCTGTTACATCAATTAACCAGACACACTGGAACCTATGTGTGCTGTGTCAGATGGACACCACTGAGCCTCTTCATTGTCCAGCTGACTCCAAGCGAAGCACAGGAGGGTCTGGATACCAGACTCTGGCAGACAACCTCCTCAGGTTCAGTGAGATCGACTGCTTGCCAAAATCTCTCGACATGTCCCGCTTGGACGATGGTGAGGGTATTGAGTCCACCTTCCAGCACCACAGGGCTAGTGGCATGTTCGTGCAGACTACAATACAACAAAACTCAATTGATTCGGGCAGAGAAGAGGAAAACAACCAGTGGGGATACCGAAGGCGTGACACGAAAGTTACCCGTCAGAGTGTGGACCGCACAGAGTCACTGCTCGAAACGTGTTTCTTTTGTGACAAGCCACAGGTAACGAGTCTTTGCGCAAAGCTTCTACCTTTGACCTGGACAGACGAGTCAGGAAATGTGCTCTGAAACTAGAAGACAAGCCACTTATTGCTAAACTGAGTGCTGGAATATGATGGCGCAAGATGCCCTGTACCATGTGAAGTGTCTGGTTCCCTCTATAACAAAGCAAGGGACACAAAGAGAACCTTGGATGACCAGGATGATATCAATCATGACATAGCTCTCGGAGAACTGGTGTCCTACATCGATGATGCCCGCATGGACGCTCTTGTGCAACAGTGTTCAAGCTGGCAGACCTAACAGTCTGTACACAACCGGCTGAAACAGCTTGGAACAGTCTTGACTGGACGTGTTCACTCGACCAACTCAAGCACCGGATCATGACATATTTTCCGGACATGAGGAGCACAAGCCTGGCCGAGATGTTCTGCTGCTTTCAACGAGGACATCGGATCAGCCCTTCACAAGGCCTGTGAACACGATGCTGATAGTGATGGTGTTCATCTTGCTAGAGGCGCGAACATAGTCCGAAGAGACATGTTGAAGATGAAGACAGCCTTTAGTGGTTCATTTGACGCCTCTGCCAAG
>CM068965.1:63400100-63410100 GCA_035128595.1 Eptatretus atami | reverse complement strand
GATTGTGACGTCATCGAATCCCTCTTTGAAAATTATATCTATATTCGACTTTTTTGAATCCGCTATCACCTGCGTAAATACATAGAACACATAATGTGAAGATTTCTGAAGTATGAACAGAATATGTTCGGAGAAAAGTGTGTTAGAAGTTCCAGGCTTACGCCCATTATATTATGATTATATTTATTTGAAAAATATTTGTGATATAAGAAGGTCCAAGTGATCTAAATGGTCAAGGGTCTGAGCTGTCTAATCTATCTGAAGGGTGTAAGGGGTCTAAATGGTGTTAAGGTCTGAGGGGTCTAAAGTCATCTGTAATGTCATCTCAAAACTAAAGGACCCAATACCAACTGATGATAAATCTGGAGTAGTTTACCATTCATCATGCAAAGACTGTGACCAATTCTACATTGGTGAAACTGGAAGAAATTTGAAACAACGAATAGATGAACGTGATAGAGCAATTCGGCTTGGAAAAGTGACCCAGTTAGCCAAAGCACGTCATTGCCTGCAATCTGGCCATAAATTTGACTTTGATGGGACCCGTGTCCTGGACACTACATCTAACAAACAACACAGGTTGATTTTGGAAGCACGGCACGTGAAGAGCCGGGAGGGTGGTATAACTGGGGAGATGGTGGACATACCCACACAATACACACCTCTGATGCAAATGGCGAAAACTGGATGGTGCAAACGGCTGGATAGTGGATAAGGTGGGCAACAAACAACACTCAATCCCAAACACCACATCCACATGTGCATAACATCCAAAGAGAACCCCAACACTCGCACAACCAACACCTCGTCATGCCCACCCCGGACACGAAACCAGCCGTGTTCATGCCTCGGAAACACAAAAACAACAACAAGCGCACACACTTGTTCATCCACACACATACAAAACCAGAACACATGTAAGTAAAAACAAAAAAGAGCAGAGCACCCCTTCAATGATGTAATTTGACGTTTGTTTTTGCTTTTGGAAAATAAAAAAGCATTCCTCCATTTGACCTCGAGCACCAGCACGTGACTGCAAATGAGCGGTCGTATCGAAATAAAGACCAGACACGTTCACGTACAAAAATCAAACAGCCACTGACGCTCGGGGCCTATTGTGCCTGATGAAGCCGGCTGCGAAGCCGGCGAAACGTTGCCTGAGTCCGGGTCTGTTCTCGCTTTTTTGCTCAAATTAGCAGAGTCAATCTAGCTTTTTTACTTTTGGTTGGAAGAGCCTTCTTCTTCTTTAAAAAACAATATATATATATATATATATATATGTGTATATATAGATGTATACATGTATTATATCAAAGGTGAATTTTAGCAGCTTTGCTACAATTTAAAAAAAAAATACTGTAAACAGAGGTGTTTGACACATTCTGCTTCAAGGATGCCCACAATACACTGACCGTTTGGAGATGTTTCAAAACTCCAAGGATTTATACAAATGCCTCCTCAGTGCGCATTGTTTTGGCCTGAGGCTTTTGCTGTGGAAATGGTAATTCATATTCAATGCCATCAAGATGAATTTTGTAAATTGTGTTTTTAGTTCACGTCAACTCCTTTCTGCTATATTTCTGCCTGAAATGGCACTGAAAAAGCCACCATTCTGAGTGTGTCTCTTCAAATCATGCTGCAATTTGAAAGCACTGTGTTGGATTGTAAGTGCCTCCCTGTGACTATTTTAATTTGAGAGGGATTATCAATTCATCATGGACTGTCAAAAAAAAATTAAGGATGCATTAGTGTGGGGAAAAAAATATTGAAAATAATTGTACACAAAACGTTTTAGCAGAATGTGCAGTTTGAGGCAAAAGAAATTGCAGAAATAAAGGAAATATAATTTTGAGATTCAGCAAGAGGGAATTCTTTCGAAATCAAGAATGCTTGTGATAGGTCTGCTTTTGGGAACATTGAATATTGCATTCAGTTTGGTTCCTTTATTATAAAAGTGGATGCAATTCCATTAAGGAGTTTTCAGGATAAAACACCTGGAATGATTTTCAGGTCCAAATGATCAAAGATTAGAAACATAGATATTTAATGTGTTGTAGACATTATTGAGGAAAGACTACATGGTTAAATGGTATAAATGTCTGCACAATGAACATACAGTAGCTGTGCTGATTAATTTGCTGAAGAGCTTCCTTTTTTTTCTTTGCAAGAGCGAGCTGTTACAGGCGTGAGCATTGAAGAGCAAGGTAGATCTGACAGTGGGACAAATATCAAGGGAATGAACGAACTGGATGAAATGAAAGGGAACAGAGGAGGGAACTCTGAAACTAGTAAGATGTTTGGGTTTGGAAAGGTTAATGGTAGCAATGAATGTCATGGAACAAAATTTGAGATGACAAGAGACGGTTGTGTTTAAGTCCTGGAGGGAAGAGTGAGGCAGATCAACCTCTGGAAGGTGGTTTGCATAGAGTTTGCATAGCGAGGAATAAAAGCCTTGAGGTGTGCAGTCAAACTGAATTTTGTAAGTTTACCCAGAAGGGGGTTACTGGAATAACACTTGCATCCTGAAGTTTCTGAGAAGTGATGAAGGACTGAGAGAGAAGAGAGAACAATGTTGGAGAATAGATAGTAGAAAACAGAGACTGCCGATAAAAGCAAAACACAATGGGAGGTTCAGCTGCAGCTGGCTTTACTTTAACTTTTGTCACTGGAATATTTATCGACTACTTGCATCTATGGCTGTGGACCATGGTGTAGGTTTGAAACTTGGTCGAGGGTCACTGGTAAGGGCCCCAACAGCCAAATATAATTGGAAGCATGGTCATTGCTACACTTTATTGATGATGATTAGCTCTATCATACTCTTTACAGAGCGATGGTGCTGCTGCAGCAATTCCTTGGCAAGGACTGGGTGGTTTATCATTGCCTTCTGAGCAGTCAGTCAGGGCAGGAATTTGGAATTTGGCCAGGGTGCCGGAAATAGCTCTTTACAAATGACACCGTGGGATCTTTAACGCACACCAACTCATGTTAGCAGACAGGACACCAGGCTGAACATCCATCCAAGGAATGGCAAACACATTTATGCAGCACCCTGCATGCGAAATTCCAGAGTGGTAGTCTATAGCTTGGCCAAGATTCGGACCCAGGCTAGATAGCTCAGAGGCAAGCATTCATACCTCTCGGTATCATTTTTCAATATCATTTCAGCCAATGTATTGATATCAACATTTTAAATCAAATCTATTTGAAGGCACCAATGGCAATGCGCACCCATTCGTACCAACAATAATTATTATCCCTGAAATGTCATACTGCCAACGATTTAAGTAGTCCTTTGATAAGGAATTCGCAATGCTGCCCCCTATTTCCTGAGAGACACTGGAGTAAGTGCACATGACACTCGAAAAATGAACACATGCACCAATTCTAAAGAACCTATTTGTGATGGAAAGGCAATTCTTAAAGAAGACAATTCAAAATGAAAGCAGATATCGAAAAAATGTGAGTACATTTTTCTGAGTAATGTCTAAAAAAAATTTATGCTGCAGCAACCAAACCTTTTTTGAGGCCTGAGCCCATTATGTGCACTGACATGCTCTTGTCCATCAGGACTGCTCAACCCAGTCATGCTCGTCTCTGGTGTTCTTAGGTGTGCAGGAAGATTTTTACACTTGGGAAGATCAAAATTCAAAACTGAAGTCCCCCATAGGCAAGGCACAATTCCAACGTCTCGACACGTTATAATTACCGAGTAGTCTTCATCTGGGACTATGCAAACATCATGTTGCTCGCAACCCTCTTGGAAATTAAGTGTTAAGTATTTATCCAATAGTGGGGCAACTTAGCATAACAATTGTGCATTTTGTGAGGAAAGCACCAAATTTGGCACACTAGTAGCCTATCATATTATGAACAGATTTTGGATATTGGGCCATCTCAAAATTTTTGATGGCAGTGGAAAATGGCTGCCACAGCCATCAGCGGCTGAATTTGAGATGGCCAATATCCAAATCTGTTCATAATATGTTAGGCTACTAGTGTGCCAAATTTGGTGCTTTCCTCACAAAATGCACAATTGTTATGCTATATTTAGCTAAGTTGCCCCACTACAAGGCGGAGTGGGAGCAGCATGGGGTGGGGGGGGGGGGTGGAAAGGGGAGAAAGAATCACGCGACTGCAGTAAGCAGACGGTGAGACCTCACATCGTTTTCCTCATCGCCGGGGGTCTGAGACCGAGTGTGATCAGGTCTGTGTGTCAGTAAAGCAATGTAACACATTACAGAATGTAATCATTAAATTGTTTTGAAATATTGTTTGCGGAGGACCCGAGACTTGCTCACTGGGCAGTTATACCCATTGGTAATGCCTTCATTTATTTTTTGAATGGGTATCATGTTCTTGTGAGAAGGCATTTCTCTCGTGCTGTGTCAATATATTCCTCAAAAAATGAGAATGTTACCATCGAGTCCTCAGCCTGGACGTGACATATCAGCACAACTTAACACTTTGGATATAATGAAATAAATATATTAAATATCATGCACAAACGAAAGTCATCCATCGACTTCAAGAATCACAAGGCAAAATAATTTTGCAAAATCAACCATGAGTGTCATGAAACAAAAGGCACAAAAAAGTTTGTTCGTGTGCTGTTGTTGAAGAAAAATAATCTTTGTGATGATTTTGATGTCATGATTTTGTTCGTTCAATTCATATATTTGTGGACCTCACTCTCATATGTCAGATAATTAACGGTTCATCTATTAAAACATAGGAACTAGAAGGGCAATCGGTGGAGCGCATGCCTCCGCCACGTAATGCCTGATCGACAAGAACCTATCAGGCCCGATACATTCTTGAGATATCGTGCTATA
Organism: Eptatretus atami; assembly: GCA_035128595.1. Classification (NCBI taxonomy): domain Eukaryota; kingdom Metazoa; phylum Chordata; class Myxini; order Myxiniformes; family Myxinidae; genus Eptatretus; species Eptatretus atami. The sequence continues at coordinate 63,405,265 of CM068965.1, read as the reverse complement.
TATCGTTTTGTCCCTATCTCTCAATGTCGTATGCCTGGTGTTGGCTTAATGGTTAGGGTGGTGGGCTTTGCGTCCTAGGGTCGTGAGTTCAAATCCTGCTCAGCTGTTGAATTAATACCAGGTAGGGTTAACTCAGCCTGTCATCCTTCCGAGGTCAGCAAAATGAGTGCCAGCATGCTGGTATACTGTGTTGGAGTGGCGACCCATCCAGGATTGTGCCCAAGAGCCAAGGAGACTGCTTAAGCAGCACCAACGCTCTGCACAGAGTATGGTCCCAATCTCCTCCTCCTCCTCCTCTCAATGTTGAAGAACCACTTTAAAAATAAATAATTCTCGTATCCACATCTGGATTCGGATCTTTACCAAAACTGAATCAGTTCTTTCTTGTCACACACTCAACCTGTCCGCCAAGTTTCATCCGAATCCGTCTGCAACTTTTTGAGATATCCTGCACAGAGACAGACAAACAAACAGACAAACAAGCAGTCATAGACTGGTACTTACGAAATCGTCAACTTGACCTCTCACCTTGTCTAACAAAAGCTGTCTCTAGAGAAGGTAGCGACGCAAACCAGAAGTTTCTACGATGATTCTGTACCAAACCATCAAAAATCGAAATTTTGACCTCACGTGACCTTGACCTTTGACCGATTTTGACCAAAATCTAATCAGCGCTAGCCATCACCCTCCTGAATCACGTGTGTAATTTAACATTGGTAGCTTCTTCCGTTCTCGAGTTATCGTGCCTACAACAAACACACAAACACACACAAACACACAACACACAAACAAGAGGAAGTCATCAATATACTTACGAAATCTTTAGATTTCGTAAGTAACAAACAGACAGAGAGGGGTGAAAACATAACCTCCTTCACCTTCGGTGGTGGTGGTAATAATGTCAGATTTTTGAACCCACTCACACATGTTCATTCTCCTCTCTCCTGACAGCCACTTTCTTGCAGTTCTTAGTTTTAGTATTCTCACATTACATCTCCACTTCCCTTCCCCATTGCATGTGTTATTAAAAGTGAATTTATACTGCACTAGGATTCAATTGTGAATTTGGCCTGTTAGTTACATTAGTGATGCAAGGCTGTGCTGCTGATAACAGTGCCCCTGCACATTTGGACAAGAATATGGAATGTTGATAATGTGCCAGCGACAATTGCACACTCCTCTTCATGTGTTTATGGCCCCTAATTTAATAATTCAGCAATGTGCCGAACATCAAAGCCAATAAAATTAGCGTCATTATTTAGGACAAGAACAAACAGTGCCCTGTGATAGATGCAGTAATCCCATCCGACCAATATGTCACAGTAAAAGAGATTGAAAAGCTGTCAAAGTATAAAGACCGACAGCAAGAAATACAGCATGATGTGAGAAATACAAATTGTCATGATAATTGATGCAGAAGAATCAACAAAAACAAGTTAATAACACTTGCCTCAATAACAAAAATCAAAACAACAAAACAAGCAGTCATAGACTGGTACTTACGAAATCGTCAACTTGACCTCTGACCTTGTCTAATTTTTTTGATTTCGTCGTATATTTGTGCTTCCGTCATCTGTTTGTTGTTTGTTGTTTGTGTGTTGTGTTTGTGTGTGTTTGTTTGTTGTAGGCCGATAACTCGAGAACGAGGAGAAGCTCTGTCTAAATAGCACAGTGATTCATGGCAGGGGTGAATGGCTGTGTGATTAGTATTTTGGTAATCGGTCAGAGGTCAAGGTAGTGAGGTGCACATTTCGATTTTTGTTGGTTTTGGTCGGATATCGGGTAGAAACTTCTGGTTTGGTCGTTACCTTGTCTAAGGCCGTTTTTATTAGACAAGTGTCGAGGTAACGTTGGATTTCGTATAGTCCAGTCTATGAGATGCTTGTTTTAGTTATTTATCTAGAATCTAGAGATTTCGTAAGTTGATTGATGACTTCCGTCGCTTGTTTGTGTGTTTGTTACTTACGAAATCTAAAAGATTTCGTAGTATATTGTGACTTCCGTTTTGTTTGTTTGTTTGTGTGTTTGTTTGTTTGTAGGCCGTAACTCCTGCGGAAGAAGTCCCAATGTCAATTACTCCGTTGATTCAGGGGGTGTGGCTGTGTGATTCGTTTTTTGGTCGAATCGGTCAAGGTTAGGGTCACCCGTGAGGTCATATTCGATTTTTTGATGGTTTGGTACAGTACTCGGAACGGAGAAGGCTTACCAATGTAATTCACCTCGTGATTGTGAGGGTGATGGCTAGTGTGTTAGTTTTGGTCAATCGGTCAAGGTCAGGTCCAGTGAGGTCAACATCCAAAATGATAACTCCGGAACGGAAGAAGCTACCATTCAAATTACACGTGTTCCAGAGGGTGGCTTCGTGTTAGATTTGGTCAAATCGTAAGGTTTCAAGGTCTCAGTGAGGTCAACAACATTCGTTTTGATGGTTGTCTGATCGTAGATAACTTCTGTTCTGCTTGTCGACGCTATTAACAGTCAGGTCATATGTTTATGTAGACAGTCTATAGTGTTATTAGTTTAGAAATCAAGATTTCGTAGTAATTGTGCTTATGTCCTGTTGTTTGTGTGTTTGTTTTGTGTGTTTGTTTGTAGGCACGATAACTCGAGAACGCAGAAGCTACCAATGTCAAATTACACCACGTTGATTCAGGAGGTGATGGCTAGCGCTGATTGGATTTTGGTCAATCGGTCAAAGGTCAAGGTCACAGTGAGGTCAAATAATTCCGTAAATTCATGTGGGAGAATGGAGTATTTGCTTCGCTCGACGTTACGAGTTCGTTTAACTTCGATTTTAATTTTGTCTTCGGTTTTTGCGATCGCTTAGGCGTTAAAACTGTTGTCGAAATTCTGTAGTAAAATCGGATGTTTTGGAGACGTTTTAGATTGTATAAATATTTCACTCGCGTGTCACGGGTCGTCACGTGATGCAGTGCGCTCGAGCAGAGCGTCGTTGAGTCACGTATGGTTTTGCGTGTGGCGCTGACGGTTTTTCGATAAAGATGTGTTAAAAGTCATTTTTTATCCAATAAGGTTATCGTCGCATGCCTGACTCGCTGAGCCGTCGGATTATGTAAAGATTGTTGGTGGATGGCGAATATTACGGTTTTGTGACTTTGATAAAATATAAATATGCGTGGAGAATGGAGATTTTTGCTTCGCTCGACGTTACGTTTTGATGTTTGGTACAGAATCATTGTATAAACTTCTGGTTTGCGTCGCTACCTTCTCTAGAGACAGCTTTTATTAGACAAGGTCAGAGGTCAAGTTGACGATTTCGTAAGTACCAGTCTATGACTGCTTGTTTTGTTGTTTTGATTTTTGTTATTGAGGAGGTTATTAATTGTTTTTGTTGATTCTTCTGCATCAATTATCATGAAATTTGTATTTCTCATTCATGCTGTTTTCTTTGCTGTGGCTTTATACTTTGACAGCTTTTCAATTCTTTACTGTGACATATTGGTCGGATGGGATTACTGCATCTATCACAGGGCACTGTTTGTTCTTGTCCAAATTAATGCGCTAATTTTATTGGCTTTGATGTTCGGCACATTGCTGAATTATTAATTAGGGGCCATAACACATGAGAGGAGTGTGCAATTGTTGTGGCATATTATAACATTCCATATTCTTGTCCAAATGTGCAGGGCACTGTTATCAGCAGCACAGCTTGCATCACTAATGTAACTAACAGGCCAAATTCACAATTGAATCTAGTGCAGTTAAATTCACTTTTAATAACACATGCAATGGGGAAGGGAAGTGGAGATGTAATGTGAGATACTAAAACTAAGAACTGCAAGAAAGTGCTGTCAGAGGAGGGATGAACATGTGTGAGTGGGTTCAAAAATCTGACATTTTCCCCCACACCGAAGGTGAAGGAGGTTTATGTTTTACCCTCTCTGTCTGTTTGTTACTACGAAATCTAAAGATTTTCGTATATTGATGTTCGTCCTCTGTTTGTGTGTTTGTGTGTTTGTGTGTGTTTTGTGTGTTTGTTTGTAGGCGATAACTAGAAGGAAGAAGCTACCAATGTTAATTCCACGTGATTCAGGGGGTATGGCTAGCGCTGATTAGATTTTGGTATCGTCCAAGGTCAAGGTCCAGTGAGGTTACATTCGATTTTTGATGGTTTGGTACAGAATCATCGTAGAATTTTGGTTTGCGTCGTACTCCTCTCTGAGACAGCTTTTTGATTAGACAAGGTGAGAGGTCAAGTTGACGATTTCGTAAGTACCAGTCTATGACTGCTTGTTTGTCTGTTTGTTTGTCTGTTCTGTGCAGGATATTCCCAAAAGTTGCAGACGGATTCGGATGAACTTGGCGGCAGGTTGAGTGTGTGAAAGAAGACTGATCAGTTTTGGTAAAGATCGATCCAGTGTGGATACGAGAATTATTTATTTTAAGTGGTTCTTCAACATTGAGAGGAGAGAGGGAGGAGATTGGCCATTACTCTGTGCAGAGCGTTGGTGCTGCTTAGAGCAGTCCTTGGCTCTTGGGCACAATCCTGGATGGTCGCCACTCAACACAGTATACCAGCTGCTGGACTCATTTTGCTGACCTCGAAGATGACAGGCTGAGTTAACCCTACCTGGTATTAATTCAACAGCTGAGCAGGATTTGAACTCACGACCTAGGACCAAAGCCCACCACCCTAACCATTAAGCCAACACCAGGCATACGACATTGAGAGATAGGGACAAAACGATATATAGCGCCGATATCTCAAGATGTATCGGCCTGATAGGTTTTGTGGATCAGGCTTACGTGGCGGAGGCATGCGCTCCACGATTGCCCTTCTAGTTCCTATGTTTTAATAGATGAACCTTAATTATCTGACATATGAGAGTGAGGTCCACAAATATATGAATTGAAAGAACAAAATCATGACATCAAATCATCACAAAGATTATTTTTCTTCAACAACAGCACTCGAACAAACTTTTTTGTGCTTTTGTTTCATGACACTCATGGTTGATTTTGCAAATTATTTTGCCTTGTGATTCTTGAAGTCGATGGATGACTTTCTTTGTGCATGAATTTAATATATTTATTTCATTATATCCAAAGTGTTAAGTTGTGCTGATATGTCACGTCCAGGCTGAGGACTCGATGGTAACATTCTCATTTTTGAGATATATTGACTACAGACGAGACTCTCTCTT
>CM068965.1:63380408-63400075 GCA_035128595.1 Eptatretus atami | reverse complement strand
AAAAATTGCTGATGTCAGACTATCAACTGCAAATGACACTGTTTGCATTATGTTTGCAAAATTCTGGACACAAATTAACTTGTACCATGTTAATACCTTTAAACTGATAAAGACTGTGATTAAGTCTTGTGGTTACAAAGTTACTCATTTACAGGTAATAATCTCACTATAATGCAGCTATCGAGTACGTGGGTATGTACGTATGTATGTACCGAAATAGTGCCCCTGGTTGTATGTGTGCAAGCCCAGAAGTGGATGAGAAACTGAAACTAGAATTCAGTTGTAAAGATATATGTGCAAAAAGAAAATGTAATTTGAAACAAAACAAATAATGCAACTATCTCAGAACATGGTTAATGAGCTGTTTGAGAAGAACAGGCATAGTAGACAGGCCCTTCTGAACAGGCATGGTAACATCGTAACTTGAGAAGAACAGGCATAGTAACAAACAATAATATTATAGCGAAGTCGATGGCACGCAAATCCCCACGCTTCTCACCTAAAGTAAGTTGAAAGATGGCAAAAGGTTTCACCAGGAATGACCCAATATTAAATTTTGAGTTCAAATTTATTTTTTCCTGTTTTAATCCCTGTGACCTTAAGTCTCCATCCCCTGGGGCATGAACGAGAGGTCAAATTCAAAAAAAATCGTTACATATTTCATGCGTCCTCCAATGCTGATGACATATACAAAGTTTCATTTAAAAATGTTTTAAAATATGCCTGTAATTGCATTTTTCGGTATTTGACCTTTTGACCCTGCTCCAGAGGCCGGGGTCAAAAATGATAGTGCCCATGCACCTTCGTGCCATGTGGTGATCATAATTACCAAGTTTGGCGAATTTCTGCACAACCGTTTCAGAGATGTGATGGACAGAAGATAGACCGACAGATGGAGCCAATTACAATATTCTCCATTTGTTTCAAAAAGCATGGGAATAATAATTGTATTTATATAGCACCTTTTATACAAGGTGCTGAGAGAAAAAGAGAGAGGGGGGGAGAGAGAGAGAGAGAGAGAGAGAGAGAGAGAGAGAGAGAGAGAGAGAGAGAGAGACAGAGAGAGAGAGAGAGAGAGAGAGAAACGAGAGAGGTGAGGGGAGTGAAAAAACAGCTACACGGAAGGGTAGGTACTTTTTTCAGGTAAGTACAAGTTGGTATAAGTAGGTATAAGTCTTCAGGTACTTTTTAAAATATTCAACCATCATATTTCTCATTGAAATTTGGAGTTTGTTCCAAAGCCAAGAGGCAATTGATCAAAAGGAACTATATCCAGCCTTTTTGTGCTATTTATGTGCAACAACGGAAGGATCTGCTGTAGAAAGAAGTAAGTAAGATGTTCTCTGCTGTGTAGAACCTGATGAGATGTCTACTGGGAATGAAGGCAAGGACTTGAATGTTTGAAGAATTATTCTGTATTGTATTCTCTCTGCAACTAGAAGCCAGTGTAATTGGCTTAACACAGGAGTTAGAGTACATGGGACTGTTTAGGTTCCTGAAAGATCAGTTTAGGCACACTTGTTCTGCACTTTCTTTCATTGATAAAACATGAGCATGAATAACCCCAGTAAAACAAACTTTTATCTAGTGGCCATTTTAATGACTGTTATAAATCAATCACAGTCCAAGTAAAAGAAAGTATATCGCAGAAGGTGAAGCAAAAATTTCATGGAAGATTGATTTAATTCCAAGCACCCAACTAGCACACCGACAATGGTCCAATGTTGGCAAAGGTTGTAAAGATCGCAAGAGGATTTCCAACATTGGTGCAATGCCAGTAAAAGCGACGTCTGTTTACCAAGGTTAGTCAAACGTTGGTCCAATGGCAGCCACATGGCGTAAAAGAGATGGGACAATGGCCAACGTTGATCCGATGGACAAAATTATGTTGGGCCCAAGGTTAACCCAACGTGAGTGTGGGTGAATTCCACTAAGAAGAGAGCTGAAAATGCACAGAGATGATCAACACAGGAACACTTATGCTCCTACAATGCATCATAAATGTGAAGACCAATTCGATGAATGATAATTATTAGTTAAGCAAGTCAAAAAATAATGTTTATTTCATCAGACTGCAAGCATTATTGAAATCATTGTTTGACTGAGATGATATTAATGTGCAGCGGCTTGCTTCAGGCCCAAGTACATTTTGGTTGTAAGACATGAGGAGTAAATTGCTCTCTCTCCACAATTGAGTGATTCAACCAATTTACACCATCAGCATTGTGGCCTTTTCAAACAAAGTCCATCACCTGAGGCTGTAACTAAAATATGCATGTGACAAAAAGAGCATGGTGACAAGCAACACCTGTTTGGTGTTCTCATCTGAACCCATGACTAATCATGCTCAGAACTCAGGTTCAAATCCAAAGGATGAGCATTATTGCCGGTTGTTTATGAATATCCTTGTGATTCACATTGATGTCTCCTAATGTTGTTTTACTGCATGGAATTTATGTAAAACCTCCACAATGAGGCTTATTCAATATAAAAATGTTTTTTATGAAGCAACACAAGGTTGGACAATCTGTTAGCAGGAAAAATCAGTACCATGATCTGCAAGTCACTACATTTGGTTCTTTGGTTCAAAACAAAGTGATACCATTTTCAAGCCAATTAAACTACAAGTGGAAAGACCCATTTTATTTCAGAATAGGAATTCAAACTACGCATACTTTGAGGTTACTTCCTTGAAAATGTCCTTTCCAACGCCAAAAGGTAAATTTCTATTGTTGGTGGAAATCTTTTTATCTAATCTTGAGGCAGTGATAATAATAACAAGCCGGTAGGCAACGAGGGATCGCTAGGATCGAAGCGCTGGATACGATGCTTTTCATTCTGACCGATCCACCGCCGAAGATTCATTGCCAAGACGTATTGGTTCACATACAATTGTTCCTCTGCCTGGCAAGATTTTTCCTATTGCGTATTTTGCCAACTGGCACTCCTCACAGGACTACCATTTGAAAAATAAAACCTAAATCAAAAATCGGCTCAAGTAAAATTTTCTAAATATCTCGAATGTTTAATTCCGAAGTCTCGTTTCTCCACATTCAAAACTGTAGGACAAGTATTGAAAATAGTGAACGTAGGTCAAGAAAAAGTATTTTTTCGAATTTTGCGTATTTCAGCCCCGACACCCTTGGTGATCGAATCTGGAAAAATGCTGCGGTTCAATTTTGTAGTAGTTATTAAACTCTATCCATACACCGAATTTGAACGTTCCGCCGTCGACGTTTCCGAGGTCAAGGTCACTTAACATATTCCTGGTTCACCACTTTCCGCATTCGGAGGGCTGCCATTCGAAACTATGAGAGATAGAGGAACGTTATGCTGTCGCGATAACTGATGGGGATGCAAGGAATAGGCAGGAGTTGGTCTGGTCGCTCTACCTATCATAGAAGCCGCGCTACGTCAGTTCCGTTTGGGTTCTTAAAACGCGGTTTTTTGGCCACTGCATAGCAAGGGTGGTTGCTAGCAACGAAACTCAAACGCGCACACTCCCAGCCCATATGGCACCTGTTCGCCAAGTTTCATCGAAATCAGTTTGTTGCTGTGGGAGCCTCGCGTTGCAGACAGACACACACACACACACACACACACACACACACACACACACACGGAAAACCCGACAATGACGGATATCTAGCGAATCCCAATAACAAGTAAAAAGACATAAAATGTCATCACCCCTGTTGTTTTAGTAATTTTCCTGTACGGAGTTAAAGAGCTAGCCAATATTTATGTACAACTAAAATGGCCGCCAGTCTACTAATCGAGTCGGTCATCTTTGATCAAATAACAAAATAAAGTGAGGGGTGCATGTACACCATCATGTTCTGTGTTTGTGCCAAGATTGAACAAAATCGGACCATGAATGTCTGAGAAATGGCTGGGGACACATTTAAGTCACAAAATGGCCGCCAGTCAGCCATCTTGCATCTGATCTCGAAAAGAAATGACGTGCCGATGTAAGCCATCATTTTTTATCTGTGTGCCAAGCTTGAACAACATCGGTAAATGCATGTATGATAAATGGTTGAGGACATGTTCAACATCGGTTTTTTTTACAAGTAATTGGCCACTAGTCAGCCACCTTGGATCTGATCTCGAAAAAAAATGACAAGCATATGTAAGCCATCATTCGTTATGTGTGTGCCAAGCTTGAGCATGTGTAAGTGCATGTCCGAGAAATGGTTGAGAACGAGTTCAACATTGGGTTTTTTTTTTACAACTAAAATTGTCACCAGTCAGCCATCTTGGATCTGATGTCGAAAAAGAATGACGTGCATATATAAGCCATCGTTTCTTATCTGTGTGCCAAGTTTGAACAATATTGGTAAATGCATGTCTGAGAAATGGTTGAGGACGTGTTCAACATCGAGGTTTTTATAACTAAAATGGCCGCCAGTCAATCAGTCGGTCATCTTTGATCAAATCACAACATAAAGTTAGGTGCAAGTGTGTGCCATCATGTACTGTGCTTGTGCTCAGTTTCAACAAAATCAGACCATGCCTGTCTGAGAAATGGTGAGGGACACATTCAAATAACAAAATGGCTGCCAGTCAGCCATCTTGGATCTGATCTCGAAATAAAATGGCATGTTTATGTAAACCATCATTTGTTGTGTTTTTGCCAAGTACAAATAAAATCGGTCCATACATGTCCGAGATATGGATGCAGACGCACGCATGCACGGACACGAAAATCAAGACCAAATCCATCAGCCCCCGTTTCGGAGTAAGTCCAATGAGGGCTAAGAATAATAATAATAATAACAATAATAGTAATAATAATAATAATAATAATAACAAGTAAAAAAGACAAAAATGACAGCCCCCATTGTTTTTAGTAATTTTGCTGTGCGGAGTTAAAGGGCTAGCCCATATTTATGTACAACTAAAATGGCCGCCAGTCTACCAGTTGGCCATCTTTCATCAGATCACAAAATAAAGTGAGGTGCATGTGTATGCCAACATGTACTGTGCTTTTGCCACATGTGAATAAAATCAGGCCATGCATGTCTGAGAAATGGTCTGAGGACACATTTCAGTCACAAAATGGCCACCAGTGGGCCATCTTGGATCTGATCTCGAAAAAAAAATGATGTGCATATATAAGCCATCATTCTTTATCTGTGTGCCAAGATTGAACAATATCAGTAACTGCATGTCTTTGAAATGGTTGAGGACGTGTTCGGCACCTGTTTTGTTTTCCGAACAAAAATGGTCGCCAGTTGGCCATTTTGGATGTGATCTTGGAAAAAAAAATGACATGCAAATGTATACCATCATGTGTTGGTGGCGAGGAAACACACACACACACACACACAATGGCGGCGAGGGGGAGACTGAAGACTGCGCCGAAAAAACATCTTCAATGGGAGCAAAGATCACGATAAGGGCAGCAGTTTTGGTGGGACGGAGGACTGCACGGTGGCACCCGGTGTCACACCATTCCACATATGCATTTGTGATGCGGCCTAGGCCTGCAGCTGTGGCGGCTTCGTTGGGAACCTCCCATGTGGCTCCCGATGTCATGCTGATCAACATACAGTTGGAACATGGTCTGGCTGTGCAGCCTGGAGGGCTTTATCGGCTCCATTCCATCAAGGGTGGGATTAAGCTTCGTTGGGGTCGAGGACTACACTGAATATAACAGCTTCGGTGAGGCCATGGCATTTGGGACACAGCTTAGCCGTGCAGCTTGGTGTGCTTTGTCGACTCCCTCAGCTTGGTGTGCTTTGTCCCTTTTACCGACTCCCTCCCGCAGTGTGACACCCTCCTGCCGTGGACGGATGGGACCGAACTTCGGTGAAACCGCGTGCGGAGATGGTGACCAGTGGCAGCGGTGCACCATGTCCGGGTGAGCAGGGGTTGGCCCCGGGTGGGATCGGTTGTACCCCAGAGGTCACACAAGAGGTCGCACAAATCCACATCGATGGCACTTAGGGAACAGAGGGGGAAACGGAGCACGGATGAGAGGGCTTGGTCCATGAGTTTGGGCTCCTTGCTGGGGTGAAGATGGATGCTTCAGGACCGGGGATGGCTCCGTTCAATCAAGAGACTCTCGAGTGGAGATGGCGACGGCGCATACACACGCACGCATGCACACATCGATGGGTCATGATTTCTACAAACACATGTGTGATTGTGATTGTACATGCACATTATTCATGGTTGTACGCATATAATTGTGACATATTATATGCACATATTGGTGTGTTATTATACACCCATTATACATGACATATTATAGAAACACACATATTACACACACACACACACACACACACACACACACACACACACCACACGCACGCACGACTGTGAAATGAGACAAACACAGCCACTGAGCTTGGGGGAAGTGCCCTCACTTCCCAGATACTCTGAGTACCAGAGACTGTCTGTGCTCTTAACCTTTTGAATGCTGAATATAAAGCAAGGAAGCAGCACATACCTTTTTTTTTTAGTCACTGGTATGACTCGGCCGGCGTGCTAAACGCCGACCTTCCATACTCGGAGCAGACACTCCAACCATTGCAACACTGAGCCTGATTCCAGGTAATTGTGATTTCCCCTCTTCACTCTTACCTCTTTTTGTTCGTTAGGTGTCAGTTGGTTTGTTTCTTTGTTGTTTCACCCCACTTTCCCCTTCCTCTTCTTGTATTTGATTTGGCTTGTGTTCACCTCGATGTGTCCCTCTCTCACCTCCCCTAGATCTCACTCTCACTCTCACTTCCACTCTGCTGTTGGTGTTTCCCCCTTCCATTTTGTCCCTTTCTGTTCTGCTCTAGCACTTCGACAAGCCTAAGTGTATAAAAAATAATTGATCATTGAAAAAACACAAAACATTTTTGAACAGCCCATCGTAAAGAATATTTCAATGAAATACAAGGAGGATAATATACTTCCATTGGAGTTAAGTAATTAAAGAACAACATTAAAATTCAACTGAGCAATACGACGATATCAAAAATGAATCAATATGATGTAAAGTTGAATAAAATAAAGGGATGAAGTGGTGAAAGAAGCATAACGGGAGAAACCAGAGAGTTGGTGTCAAAGCCACCCAATGCTAGCCTGTTTATACATTTATCGTTTTTAAAAGACTAGTCTAATTAAATTTTATAAAACATTGCACAGTGAAGTCTTCTCTTCTTCTTCTTTCGGCTAGCTCCGTTAGGGGTCGCCACACGGATCAACCGTTCCATTTCGCTCTTTCCTCCACATCTTCCATTGACACTCCAACCGCCCACATGTCCGCCCTCACCGTATCCATGAACCTCTTCTTTGGCCTTTCTCTTCTCTCCTGCCTGGCGGCTCCATTCAACATCCTTCTCCCGATATACTCGCTTCCCTCCTTGCACATGTCCAAACCATCTCAATCTCGCCTCTCTCACTTTGTCTCCAAACCGTCCTACCTGCGCTGTCCTCTAATATACTCATTTCTTATCCTATCCATCCTCGTCACTCCCAACGAGAATCGCAGCATCTTTAACTCTGCCACCTCCAGCTCCGCTTCCTGTCTTTTTGTTAGTCCACCGCCTCCAAACCATACAACATAGTCTCTCACTACCGTCTTATATACTTTCCCCTTCACTCTTGCAGCTACCCTTCTGTCACAGATCACTCCTGCAACTCTTCTCCAACCACTCCATCCTGCCTGCACTCTCTTTTTCACTTCTCTCCACACTCTCGTTACTTTGGACAGTGATCCCAAGTATTTAAACCATCCACCTTCCCCACCTCAATCCTTGCAACGCACCATACCACCACCTCCCTCTCATTTACGCACATGTACTCCGTCTTACTCCGACTGACTATCATTCCCTCTCTTCCAGTGCGTACCTCCACCTCTCGAGGCTCGCCTCAGCCTGCTCCCTACTCTCCCTACAGATCATGATGTCATCGCGAACATCATAGTCCATGGAGACTCCAGTCTGATCTCGTCCGTCAACCTGTCCATCACCATTGCAAACAGGAAAGGGCTCAGAGTCGATCCTTGGTGCAATCCCACTTTTACCTTAAACCGGTCCGTCATTCCTACTGCACACCTCACCGCTGTCACACTGTCCTCATACATATCCTGCACATCCTCACATACTTCTCCACCACTCCCGACTTCCTCATACAATCCACAACTCCTCTCTTTGGCACCTATCATAAGCTTTCTCCAAATCACACAAAACACAATTACTCCTTCTGGCCTTCCCTATAATTCTCCATCAACATTCTCAAAGCAAACATTGCATCAGTGGTGCTCTTTCTGGCATAAACCTATATTGCTGCTCACAAATCGTCACCTCTCTTCTCAACCTAGCTTCACTACTCTTTCCACACCTTCATGGTGTGGCTTAACAACTTTATCCCTCTGTAATTTCCACAGCTCTGCACATCACCCTTATCTTGAAAATCAACAGTACACTTAATCTCCACTTCCTCCGCATCTCTCACTTTCCAAGACTTTATTAAACAATCTTGTTAACACCCACTGCCATCTCTCCTAAGCACTTCCATGCCTCCACTGGATACCATCTGGGCCAACTGCCTTTCCACTTTTCATCTTCTTCATAGCAGTCCTCACTCTATCCTTACTGATCCACCCCACTTCCAGATTCACTATCTCCACCTCTTCCAACCTTCTCTCTCTCATTTTCTTCATTCATGAGCTCCTCAAAGTACTCCATCCACCTTCTCAACACACTTCTCCTCGCTCGTCAGCACATTCCCATTTGCGTCCTTTATCACCCGAACCTGCAGCACATCCTTCCCAGCTCGGTCCCTCTGTCTTGCCAATCGTATAAATCCTTTTCCCCTTCTTTTGTATCCAACTTCTCATAACATCGTCATATGCCTTTTCCTTGCCTTTGCCACCTCTCTTTTTGCCTTTCGCCGCCACTCCTTCTCCTGCCTAATTTCTTCATTCTCTCTGACTATCCCACTTCCTTTTCGCCAACCCCTTCTTCCTCTATACTTTCCTTACTTCTTCTCGTTCCACCACCAAGTCTCCTTATCTTCCTTCTCTCTGTCCAGATGTCACACCAATACCTTCCTAGCTATCTCCCTCACCACTTCTGCTGTAGTTGCCCAATCATCCCATCCATCTTTACCACCATCCAACGCCTGTCTCACCTCCTCCCTAAATTTCACGCAACAGTTCCTCCTTCAGCTTCCACCATCTGTCCTTGGTTCAGCCTCACTCTCTTCTCAACCTCACTCTAAAGTCATCCTACAGACCACCAATCGATGCTGTCGAGCTACACTCTCCCCTGCCACTACCTTACAGTCACTAATCTCTTTCAGGTTGCATTCCTGCTTAAGATGTAATCCACCTGTGTGCACTTTCCTCCACTCTTGTATGTCACCCTGTGTTCCTTTCCTCTCTTTAAATACGTATTTACCTACTCATTTCCATTCTTTTTGCAAACTCTACCACCATTTGCCTTTCCACATTTCTCTTGTTGAGACCGTACCTACCCATCACCTCTCCTCATCCTCTTTATTCCCTTCCCAACATGCCCATTGAAATCTGCTCCAATCACCACTCTTTCATCCTTGGATACACTCTCCACCACTTCATACTAATCACTCCAGAAATCTTCTTTATACTCCAGTGAAGTCTGATCAAATAATTTTAAAGCAATATATGTATTTGTATATTGTAATCAGTAAAAAATGAATGTAAAAACATTAGAAAGGAAAAAACTTTAACGTTGATGTGCTACAAAAAGTTAAGTTCAAAACAGGTCAAAAATTTAAAATATTTGAAATTATTTTTTAATTTCAACTTCACTGCATCAATAATATAATCCCAAAGGAACCTCCATGCCAAATATCAGCATCCTCAGTACACATATGAAATGAATGGCAACTTCAAATAACTTGCACCAAAAACTTAACGTTGATGTGCTCCAAAAAAGTTAAGTTCAAAACAGGTCAAAATATTTTTAAAATTTGAAATTAATTTTTCATTTCAACTTCACTACATCAATAATATACCCAAAGGAACCTCCATGCCAAATATCAGCATCCTAGTACACATATTAAATGAATGAAGATTATAAAAACTTGCACCAAAAACTTTAACATTTCACCGCTACGCTACCTCACGCTCATGCCGGGGTATCGCTATAGCTCTCTGTTCCTCGAACAGGCGAGCTAAAAAAACAGAGTTGTGTTCAAAGCCACCCAATGCTCGCCTGTTTATATTACATTATCGTTTTTAAAAGACTAGTCAAATAAATATTTTATTGCAGTGAAGTCTGATCCAAATAATTTTAAAAGCAATATAGTATTTTATATTGTAATCAGTAAAAAATAGTGTGGTAGATAAAAACATTTAAAAGGAAATAACTTGCACCAAAAACTTTAACATTTCACGCTCACGCTGCGGGTATCGCTATAGCTCTCTGTTCTTCAACAGGCGAGCTAAAAACTGTTAAAAAGGACATCTCAAAAGGAAAAGATCTTAGGACTATGAAGTTACTATTTAATAATGAAAGAAGAACATACGTACGCACACATACTAACATCGAGTTACTTTGAGTGGGTACAATTCCAACAACACCTTGTCCACGTTTCATTAAAAAATATGAACTGGGTAAGGTAAAGCGCTGTTTTTTTATTGGTAGTTTAAAATACAAATTGATCGGTAGTTTAAAATATAATTCCATGAACGCAATGCAAAGTGACTTTCTGCATTCTTCCAGATTATGGAGAGTACGGAGACAAACTTGTCGGTACATTGAGTATCTTAGCTCCCAATACTATGCAGAAATCGCTCCTTTTTAACTCTTTGAATGCGAAGATTTTGTCGTTTTGCGAGTGCTCCGCTCCAGACAGGTGCTCCATCTTTGGTAAGAGATTGAATATTACTTATAAAAAACAGTGAGCAAGTCTTGGGGTGGTAAACCATGACGATTCAAGAGAAGTAACATGTTGAGTTTACGACAAGTACGTTTATCAATATTTTCCACATAAGCTTCCCACGATAAATCATTTTGAATGGAAACGCCAAGAACTTTTCCCGTGCATACATTATCGAGCTTGTTGTTTCTGATCTATACAATTGGTTCACTTGGAAGATCTCACAATAAATGAAATATCCATTTTGTTGCATTTTGCAGGGTTGAATCTCATTATATTGATTTGAGACCACTTCAAAAGGTTATTTGCTGATTTTTTGTGCATTTGAAGGCTGGTGTGATTGACGACATTCAACAATGACACCAATGCATGTAAAATATTTCAATGCTCAATAGTCTGTGGTAGATCATTGACTGCAATGAGTTGTGATCAAATGCCACGGATCCAACGATGACAGTCCTCAATGTATAAGATAGCTCACATAGATGAGTAAAGCTCAATGTTAAACATGGAACAGATGTTTCCACAGCCATTGAGGACTCTCCTTGGAGTTATGTGGACCAAAACCACTGTGACATCATGCTGGAAACTGAACTTTACACTACCTTCTGAGGGTTGTGAAGCAGAACTTTACAACTACCTTCCCCTACCCCCCCCCCCCCCATCTGAACTCCCTCTCCTTTCTTCTTAAAGTCCTTCCCCACCCAACACAAGTCCACAACCAACCTCCACCCCAAATCCTCAACTGCCCTTTCCCAACTCTGTCCCCTCTCTGCCCCCACCCCACCCCCCAATCCCAACTCTCTTCAGTCTTCAACTCCACCCTACCAAACCCCAAGTCCCACAAGCCCCCTTCCCAAACCTAAGGCCTCAAATGTCCTGCCAACCCAAGTCCTCCACCCCCATCACAAAGCCTCAACCCCCCATCTCCTTTCTCTCTGTTACCTCTCTGCCACACCCCCACACCAACTTTCTTCCCTCCATTCCCACATTCTGCGTCAAGTCCAAAACCATGATCTTTTCCACCCTCGTTAACCCCACCCAAATCCCTCCTCCTTCCAAATTTCCAGTTTTTCCACCTGAGAGTTTCCTTCGGTATTCATCTTGCCCACCCCATGCAACGTCTCCTGCCCCTCCCACCCCCATTCCTCCCCACATCCATTGTTTGTCAAAGTTTGCCTCAATCTTTGCCTTCAACTCTGCTGTTGGTGTTTCTCCCCTCTCTGCTGTTCCTTTCGTCCTGTTCCATCCTCATACATCACAGTAATAGCTCTTCGACGAGCCTCGACTGCATAGAAGAAAAAAAAAATAAGGAAATAAATAAATATCTAATTCACAATCTCACAAGATTCCGTCATCTCATGATTCTTCAGTAAAAATATAGGATACGTAAACTAAATGATAAAAAAACGTACTACTTAAGCGTGAACTTAGCTGTGCTACGTGAACCCAAATCAGCTTTCACAGTGGAATGGATGCCCAAAAACATTAATCATAAGAGATTTCCATGGAGTGTTTTAGCCTGCTTTTGCTTTGAATGAAGACTTGAGTTGTCAATGGAATCATTTGCCAAACCTGTTTGCAGCCACTTGGTGGTAAGTAGTTCTGGTGTGTTAACTTCCAAATAACAGTCAGTGCCTTGAAAAGTGAAGACTCTAATTGCCATCCTCTGGCAGTAGTGATAGTGGAAGGAGCAAAAAACACAGATACCCATCTGAAAATTAAGGCTTTTTATTACCGACTTTCTCCACCACAATGTTAGGTATCGGTATAGCTTCCGGCAACCTCGTATAACGGTCATCACATGCAAGCAAGGGTGTGTCACTGCTGGATGGAGGCAGACAACCAACTAAATCAATGTCTGCATGGTCAAAACAGATATCAAGAGAAGCAGAAGTACCTAACGGTGTCACAGTGTGATGTACATTTTCTCGTTGACATCGTAAACAGGTCCTGAACCAGTTTGTCACATTCTGGTTCATTTCACATCAGACAAAATGCTGAGTCACATGGTGTTGTGCTGCTCTGATACCGGGATTGGATACATTGTACAAGGCATCAACCACAATACATTTGAACCCGACAGGAACATAAGGGTGAGGAGGCCTACGGACTCGACTAGTGCGCCAGGCAGCCTTAGGTACAGTACTCCACAGAGTTGTTTAGTTTAGATACAAAACACGTTACATCTAATTTAACAAGTATATTTGGTACCTTGAATGTGGATTATGTCCATGTTACCTGCACCCATTCCTGGGTGTCTGGATGCACCACCCGTCGTTTGAGGTGCGCTGCAGGGCATGCATGCCCGACTCACATGCTCGGCCAGCCTCAATATAGGCTCAGTTCCTCGAAGTTGTCCAATTTACCCAGAAATTTTTTTGGATCTAATTTAACCACATATTGATTTTATACCTTAATGTGTGTCATGCCCATAATAGCAGCACCTGCTCCTGAAGATGTTTTTGTCTGCACCGAGGTGTACTGCATATTCTTCTTTCTAAGGCGTTTGAAAATGTCACGTGGATACAGCTTTGCGCAGAAATGGAATGGGGTTATATATTATGCATTTAAAATACATATGCTATCTTAAAAAATGTTTTTTTTAAAAAATCTGAGGGGGTTGCACTCAGTGGCTTGTATGACAAGGGTCGGTCGAGACACATACTGTACCCTGTGAGGCTCGTGAAATTTTAAAGACTCTGTCTTGTTTCTTCTGATTTTTCCTTCTTTGTTCATTGTTCTTTCCCTTTTGTTTCAGTTAGATTACTTCCTGTCGAAGTGCTTGCTCTTGACTATTCAAGATTGCAATTTAGTGCATTGTTATTACTTGTTAAATGTATAAATTGAGCTTGACATGCATGCCCCTTTTCTGCTGTTTGTTAACGTTTTGTTTTCTAAATGTTATTGCCTCGTATTTCAAACAACAAACTTTATTTTTGCTTTGCTTGTAAAAGAAAAAGGAAAAAAACACGTTGAAGTGATTAACTGAAAAACAAAGGAAAATCGTCCAGAGAGACAAATTGTAAGCACCAAGATACCGTTCAGAAAAGAAAGGGCATTCTTAAAAACCGAATGGCTGTTTATTGGAATAATTAAATCTGTCCGGCACACCGTGGAACAAGGCTAATAAATTTGGAGTGATTACGTGTGGTTTTACAATGTCTGAAATAGGCCGCGGCGGGGGAGCGATACATCACAGTGAACACACCCGGCCCCTTCAATTTCAACTGGCCTTGTGTGTGGAGTGCCCGTAGATATCTATCTGAAAAATAGCGATGCCAGCATTGAGCAGCCACCACGTCTGGCCACGCATTTGTATCTACCATTTAATAACCTATTGTGGAAAAGTCCTAGATCACTAAGTACTTCAAATTCCACCCGCTTACACATTTCCATGGTATTACATCAGACATACATTTTTCTTGTCGACTGACAAAACGTGAAAATTATGTTATCGAAGAATCTATATTACCTGAATATAATTACTTCTTTTAAGATACGTATTAAGGCTTAAACACCTTTCATCATTTTCTTCTTCTTTTTCCAGACAGATGAGATGACACACATATAATCCGCACACAATATTAGACTTACGCTGCTGGACGGGTGGGTCATGTAAGAGAGGGAAACCTTTATGGTGCAAACAGGCCTAAAAAAGGGGACAATGCAAAGGGATTTTCCACATAACAATGTTCAGTTAAAATGTACACAAAGACAATTGAACGAAGCAGTAGCTTTTCATCCGGCGACAAAACACTCCGACCATCACTGGCTTTGTCTCCGCAACATTAGCTGGCTGCAAGCACTGTTGGCATGGCAACATTGGACCGAGTGTTAAACTGCTCTTATCGCTTCAAGCACACACTGCAATGAGAGAAAGTGTCCCTTTGCTCTCTGCACCACCAGAACAGCATTACAAGTGGTTCGCCAAAGAACAATGAAGACCTCCAAACCAGTCTTGTTTACATTTTCAAGAATCAGTCAGAATATTGTTGTAAATATTCAACTGCAATTACGTCGCTTCAGTGATTACGAAAGGTACATTTTGTGCATCGGGCAAAGTAAAAGCAAGAAAGACTTCACCACCATCTGCGAAATAGGAAGTTTTAAAACTCAGCATCTATCGGTTTCTTCTTCTTTAATGGGGAAAAGAAAACGAATCCATTGCTTGCAAAACATGCAAAGAAAAATTGTCCGGGAAATATGGTTAAGCTTCAAAAGACAGAGGGGGCGGCACACTGGCAGGCTGGGGATAAGGGCATTTATCAGGCCAACACAGCTGGCGATGTGCTCACTTTATCTCTGTCTGCCGTGTCTTTACTGACGAATGACAGAGCAAGGGCTTGGCTGAAAGCTCTGTAACTACCCACATGGTTAATTGCACTGAGGAGAAAATTTGTCCGAGGCCATGGTAGGACGAAAAGCCAATTTCATCCATGACATCAAATTTTGTGTTTCTGTTCATGGAATGTGTAGGCATCCATAGTGTCCTATTTGTTTTATCTTGACCAAAAAAGGCAGGAGGAATAAATCAAAAAAAAAAAGGTAAGATATAAAATATAGTTCTACGTATGGTGTTGTGAGAAGAAATTCAAATACTGAGGACGAAAGAGAACATCACCCAAGAAAGCCACTTTTTTGACTGAATATAATTAAATTACATTCTCAAAATCAACTTATTGAACCCAAAACTATAGCAACGTGCCCTTCAAACTGCGCAAGCAACGATGGGATAGAAAGCATAAAAAACTATTGTAATTACAGAAAATATTTTTGGGAGAAACGATCGATTATAAAATCCGTGCGGACTCCGATGTAATATTTGAAACATGACCTTGTATAACCTATGTAAAGGTAGTGCAACTGAGTCTGAGATGCAGTGATTATATCAGAAGATGCACCAAGATGAGAAGCGATTTCACATTTTCAAAAAGAAAGCATGTACCAATCCATACACTTTTAACTGTTTATAAATAGTATGGAAAGAGAAGATCAAATAACTACATTTAAATTTATCAGACAAATCATAGACAGCAGGATTTGGGGGGGGGGCATCAGAAAGCAAGTTCGTATGCGAAAATGAACTAGAATGACACATAGATTCACTTCATAGGTGGTGTTGAAAAAGGGGTGCAGAGAATGAGGAGGAAGTGAGAGACAGAGGTCAGAGGATGACTGTTCACATGACTTCAATGTAATGGGGGTCATATCAGCAGGCAGCAGAGAGAGTCAAGAATAGTACTGCAGATGTTAATTGCAAGTGAAGGGCATTCATGGCACTTCATCAGCGTTGCTGTCACGTCAGAAATTGCAAATCCATCTTTCCGCATGGCCAGCTTAGATGTCACAACCAGCTGCTAAAACCTGCACGATCCCAATTTCAGCAGTTGAATATTTCAAACATATTTTTCCCTATAGCTTTTGTCATGGGATTAAAAACAATTGTACAGGTATCGAGGCTCATGGAAGAAGTAGATCAAAAGGGAAGCAGGAGGATAAGAACATACAGCTGCTGCACCACACTATGAGGAGCAAAGTTGATATGAAAGTGGGGCAGAGACTCAGCGGGTTGTGATAAACCTGCTTTGGAAAAATGCCTATATTAATGGCAGCTATTCTTGGTCATTCAAAGTGCCAATCTTGGGGAGTAGTACATATTCATCTTATTTCAGCCCCAAATCATGCAGCAGTAAGACTCCAAGCCAAGAGAGCGAGCGCAATGGCACAAAGCTGCAAGCAGCTCAGAACAATAACACAAAATGTCTCCTCAAGTAAAATAAAAATGTATATTCTGCATTGGGAGAAGCAACCAGTCCATTTGGAACAAATTATTTTGATTGATTTGCTTTATACATATTTAAACTGGCTCTCCAGCTCAGCGACATTACATAACAAGCTTGTTCACCATATCAAGATTGGGTTATTTCAACTTTAGTAAACCATCAAATAGATTCGTGTTGAAAGCTGCAGCAAAAATCAATCTGAGAGTGAACAACGGAAATGATGGGCCAAATGGCCAAATTTCCTTAACTGAGGTCAGTTCCTTGATTTTCCAACGTACAAGCACACATACATGCAAAGAATTTCCTTGTAGGTGGGGGAGGGGTGTGCCCATGACGTGACCCTGGGTACCCCCAGCATGTATGTATGCAAGATGTGGTGGAGATTGGCCCAGCAATTTTATTTTTCCAATTGTTTTTAGACCTACATCAGGTCAAGTCAGGTATGGGAGCATGTGCTGGAGCAGTGTGTTGTTGTGTCCACTTTCTGCTAGTACTCCAGGGGCCTCCATCTGGCCATCACCCAGGCAGATGCCTGGCCCATCCCCATCTCCTTGAGATGCCGATCAACCTGCTGCAACCATGAGGAAAGTGGTCAGCCTGTTGGTATCCTCCACTCAGGTGGCTCCCTTGCTGAGAGTATCTGGTGAGCAGGATCAGCGTCAGAAAAACGAGCCACATCTCCATACAGCCGGAGCTGATGCTCACAGACTACACAGGAAACAAGTCTCATCTGAGTATGTCAGGGCAACCACCGGTTAGACACAAAGTCTGACCAGCGATCGCCGAGGATTCTCCAAAGAAAAGTACTGAAGGAGTTAAGTCTCTGTCTCAGATCCCTGGTCAGATTCCAAGTCTCACCTGGTCAGAGTACAGCAAGACTGAAAGCGCCACGGACCTGAAGACTCAGAGTTTCATCCTCCTGCAGAGGTACAGACAGCGCCACACCCCATCATCCAGTGAATCCATGACTTCCTAGGTCCGACCCTGATGTCTATTGACCTCCAGCTCACAGCCAGCAGAGACATGAATACCACTGCCAAGGTAAGTGAATCTCAATGTGCTCTCAACATTCTCACCACAAACAGGTACAGACAAGAGAGCAGCATCCAAGAGGTCAATGAAAGTCTGGCTCATAGTTTTCAAACAGCAAACCCGTAATCCCAGTGGCTCCGACTCCTCATTCAGCACCTCAAGGGCACCCGAATGGATATCCAGAGTCCAGATATCCAGACAAGATGACTGCATCATCTGCGAAATCAAGGTCAGAGATCTTGACACTCACAAACAATGCACCACAGCTTGATCTCTCTGATATCCTCCCCAGAACCCAGTCCAGGCAAGTGCTGAAAAGTGTGGGGGCCAGCACGCACCGCAGATGAACTCCAATAACAACTGGGAATAAGTCAGAGATGGAACCACCGTATCTCACAGCACTCTCAGTACCAGAGTATAGTTCAGATATCAGATTGATCAGTTTTGGTGGCACCACATGAAGACAGAGAATCCTCCAGAGGACATCCCAATTCACTGAATCAAACGCTTTGCAGAGATTAACATAGGCTGCAAGTAGCCACCTGCCATAACTCTCATCTGCATTCGGTCATGACCCGAAGAGAAAGGATATGGTCCATCGTTGACCTCTTTGGTGTAAAGCCTGTATGCTCTGGACGCTGGTGCTCAAGCAGAGGTGGCAAACCCTATCAGACTTATCCGAGCAAAGACCTTGCCAGGCATTGACAGCAGCATCACCCCTTGGTAGTTGTTGCAGTCAAGGTGATCAATGTTCCCTTTCCAGAGAGGAACAAGTCCCTCTTGTTGTCTTTTCCAGTCAGTTGGAATTATGTCTGTGCTCCAAACAGAGCAAAGAACTGCATGCAACAACATGAGAACAACATTTCCACCAGCATGTGAGATAAAGCGGCCCTCAAAATATTGGTTGAGAAAACGCCTTGTTTCCCTGGCTGTATGGGGCGGTGCCGCCATCTGCTGGAACCACTGGGTTCTCATCTGGATCAGGTTGTTTCTCTACTCGGGCTGAGTACGTAGCTCAGGCAGATGAAATTCCTGAATCATTTCGCGATAATTCCTCTGGTTTACCGTGCAAGTGCGTCCCTGGTCATCTTCAAAGAAGTATGGACCAATTATAATCCCATACCAACCAACCGCCACCCACATGGTGACTTTGAGAACAGATCGAGGCACCAGTTCAGTTGATGCATTACCAGGATTTTCAGTTCCCCAGTACTGAAAGTTTTGCTTGTTTACCTCCACGGACAAGTGAGCATGGCATTCGTCCGTCATGTGAAGTTTTTTGAGGAAGTCTGCATCTTCCTCCACTTTCCTGAGAACCAATTTGCAAAGTCTAGTCGTTTGCATTTCTGTTGATCAGTAAGCACCGTTGAGGTTGAGGAACAAAAACATAAATGCCCTTGAGTGGCCCAGGCAGAGCCCCGAGCTAAATCCAACTGAAATTATGTGGCATGACTTGAAGATTGCTGCCCATCAACACTCCCCACGCAACTTGACTGAACTTGAACAGTTTTGTACACCTGGTGTTGGCTTAATGGTTAGTGTAGTGACCAGGGATCCTAGGGTCCTGAGTTCAAGCGACATTTTCCGCTGAATTTACACCAGGGGGTTGACTCAGCCTGTCATCCTTCTGAGGTCAACGAAATGAGTACCAGTGTAGCAGCTAAAAAGGCTGCACACGAAGGGTAGGGGTATTAACGGATTGATTAAATCTGGTATTGGTGTGGTGCAGGCATGATGGGCCGAATGGCCTCCTCCTGTGCTATAATTCCTTGTAAATCCTTGTAAGTCCTTGTAAAATGAGCAAACATTGCTCATTCGAGGTGTGCAAAGTTTGTAGAGACCAATCCCAACAGATTCACAGCTGTAATTGCTATCAAAGGTGCTTCCACCAAATATCAACTCAGAGGGTGGAAACTTATCCAATTAATATATTTTAGTTTTGTATTTTTAATTAATTTTCTGAAATTTGTAGAATTTGTT
>CM068965.1:63326221-63343874 GCA_035128595.1 Eptatretus atami | reverse complement strand
AATACAGAAAAATCCTCGAAAGAAACCTGCTGCCCCTGCACGAAAGCCGAAATTGGGACGGAAGCTTCACCTTGCAGCATGACTCTACCACCAAGCACACAGCACACAGCCAAACCAACACTAGAGTGGATAAGAACAAAAAAAGATAAATGTCCTGAGTAGGTCCAGTCAGAGCCTGGCCCTAAATCCAATTCAAAAATTTTTTGATGACTTAAGATTGTGTCCATCAATGCTCCGTTGCCAACTTGACCTGATCTTGAACAAGTTTTGTTTAAGCAAGCAGAACAAGAGAGAAGCAGAGCAAAGAGAGAGACAGACACGAGAGACGAAGAGAGAGACGGGAGGAGAGAGAGACAGGCGAGAGAGAGAGACGCGGCTAGGAGAGAGAGACTGGGGAAGGAGGAGAGAGACACATTTGCTAAACGTGTGAGTGATAAAGAAGGAGAACGAACGACTGTCTTCACGTACGAGTGACAGACGCGGCGGACTAGGGAGAGTGAAAGATGATCAGCCAGTGATGCGAGAAGATGTGTATATTATAACCGCGATTATGAAGGAATAATTAACTGAGCAAAGAAGTGAGAGACAATCGGCGGTTATATGTAGATGTGCATGAACGATTGAGAGGGTTGCACAGTAGATGTCGACGGGAGAGAGCAAGAAGGAGAGAGAAGTACTTTGAATAAGTTAGAGTGACGCCAGAGAAAGCACGACGGGATCCGGAGACGAGAGAGGTACAAGTAAAGGACTGAGAAGAAAGACAGAAGAGGTGAAGAGAAACCAGTTGTATACGCTGAGATGTGAATGAGAAGGGTAGGAGACGTGATTGCGTGTGAGAGACCCGAAGGGCTTAGCGTCATGTGATCTCTGATGCAGAGAGGGAACACGATCAAAATGTTGTGAGGAGAAAGAGATGGCTCGGAGATGAGAGAGAGTGAGAGGGTAGACACGGAAGAAGAACGTTTACCTGAGCTAGTTGCGGAGAGGAGGTGCGAGATCACACGACGCGACGATTTAGAGAATTGGTAAAGTGTACCTAGACAAAGTTCCATGTGAATAGGTAGGCTATAGGTTCGGGAAATTATCAGGCTAGATAAGGAAAGCTTGTGGTTGGCTGAGGCCTCTGGTCCCGCTAAGCGTCTTCAATACACACTTTTCCATAAGGCGAATTAATACTGTGAAACCTCAGTCACACAAGTGTTCAGCCTTGAGGAGGAGCGAGGCAGAGTCTTGGAGGATGGATAATTAAAAGCGAAGACGAGTGATACTGGGAAGAAGAAGGTGAGTGTATAATCTTAAGATCGATGAGATTTTTTTCTTGAAAGAAGTGAGTCCTGAGAAAACGATGTAGTGAGGATTGAGAGAGAAGTAGGAGAGAGAGGTGATAATTCATCATCACCCATCCAGTTCCATTGAGGCTCATTTCTCGTCTGCCATGGTGGTCATTCGGGACTTTATCCTCACTACTATAGCTACTACGAGTGAGCACCGCAAAAATGACGAGCAGCCATCTGATGTAGTCGGATAAAATCAAACAAGAAAGAAGATTTTATTTATTTTCTTTCACTACTCTTATTCTCTCTACTCTTTGCACTACTACAGCGACTGCTCTCATCATTAAGAGGCCTTGCCAATTGTCTTCTGCTCTGGTTCTAAGGTTAAAGCTCTGTTTCCACAGCGGAGAGTTTTTTTATAAAAAACTGAAAGAACGAGTTACAGTTTCCATTAACCGATATATTTGTTTCGGGAGGCGTCCCACTCTCTTTTTCGTATGGATGCTAGCCTTCTGTCATTGCTCCTCCTCCTACCATTTAATTACCTAAGACAACTCATCTCAGGCACGAAGATGCTGTTGAGCAGGCTAAGAGACAAGAACACAAGATGAGCCGAGCTCACAGGTTTGTAGTTCACTTCTTATGGATTTTTAGTGTTCCAAGTGACCGCGAGGGTGGTACCAACAATCTTGGGGCGTTGCCGCAGACCGATGACTCATCGTCCTTGTCAGTTTTCCTATTTTTGTGGAATGAACATTTTATCCATAGATGACACAAAAAATTTCATTACTGACGCACATGAACGGAAACGTCTCCTCCCTTTCAGCGAAACACACTGGGAAACGTCAGCGTATTTCTGCAGCAGAGAAACCCCCAGCTGCAGGAGCTTCGTTTTAGGATAGAAACATTGCTTCTTACTTCGCTTCCATTATGACGTCACAACGAGAGCCGGCTAGCCACTTTTATGACTCCATGAAAAAAATCTCATCGAAAACAGCCTCATTCCCTCGCCTGATGAGGAGTACTGCCATGTGCCAACAAGTTTCCAATTTTTTCCTGTGGAGCGTTTCAGAGATAACAGATGGTCCAGAGTTTTCCATTTTTCCAACGATGGCTGCCACAACCGCTAATGTGTCCTCACTTCCGCTTCTCTTTTATATTCCTCTTGGAGGAACGGTGAATAAAACCCGCGGTTCATAGCCGGGAGGTGACCTTACGATTTCCGAACTGCATCCCTGCAATGTGAAGGCATAATTATCAATTAAAATCGATCTACGTTGCAGACTCTAGCGCTTATTCATTTATAATAATTCGGATAAGATATAGCGATTGTATAGTCAGCAAAAACCTAAGGATGGTTGAAAAAATATTTTTTGGTCTCTTCTCATTCCTAAACTTGTGTTCTTCATAGAAACAATTGTTGCGAGAATTGAGTGCAAACACATGATACAGTTCTGTGTGACGAAGACAAATACAGAAGCAAAGCTCATGGACTATATACACCTAGAGAACAATGATTGAATACGCTAATATGCACAACCGATATTCCCTCTTCCTTTCACTGGCTCGGGGCAAGCACCTTTTGTAAAGTTCCGCATGTAAAAAAACAGGACAGCGACGGTGAGCAAAACCCATAACCGCTACACAAAATCCGTGAATTCTACGGTCTTTGTTTTCTGTTGCAATGTACATGGTTGTGTGTGTGGATGGAGAGGTGGTAATTTCAAAAAAACTACGGATCCTCGACTGCGAGCGTAGCTGACCATAGCCTTCCGTCTATAACTGAAGACGGACTGAATGTTTACGTTTTGGTTGAGCATTGTTTTTTAACACCATTAACCCAGTATGCCTAGCTGGCCGCGAGAGGCCCGGATCTGGATCCGCACAAGGAACCAATCATCAAACAAATGTTTACAATCAGCTCTGGTGCATCTCATCCAATCCCAATCGTGCAGAATTCCACCACTTTTGTCCCAGGATAGAGCGTCGTACCATAACGTATTGAAGGAGAAATCGTGCATCATGGAGAATATTTTTATCATCGTTTATTACGCACCGTGCTAATCACCTGAATGGTGAAACTAGTCATCTTTTGAAAAAACGGACCAAATTCTGTTTCGAGCTTTTAACTTACGGATGCCTGGATTTGGAATCTCCATCAAAATCAAATCAAGTGTTCTTCTGAAGCCAAAATTACATAAACTTCTCAATCCTTTTTCCACGCCCTACGGAATTTCGCTCAACATTGCTGAAGTTATTGTAACAGTAGCTTAACAGTTCATATAAATATAAATAAACCGGAACTATTCTCTCTTGGCGCCACGACAAACAAAGCTCCATCATACTCTTCAAACAAAGAAACAATGCACATGAGCCTGTTAATAATAGATAACTCTATAATACACATCTCTCGCGCGATTTTCCCAACCTCCTTAAGCACTATGCAGTCTTCTGAAAATTAGCAACTCTCTTACTACGGTCTAACAGAAGTCAGCTGAGAACACATGTTTAAGTTTGGGGTTTCTTTCTTTTTTCGATCTCCATCGTCTCGTGAGGGATTATTAGACTCAGAGCAGAGAAATAACAAAATAATATCAATCTCATATTGATATGCAACCAGGTTCGACTCCTTGTATGAAAGAAATTGTCTCTTGAGAATTTCAAGGGTAAAATATTATAACCTGTCATTTACAAAAGAGAAAAAACATCAGCAAATAAACCAAAAAACAAGCCATCATCAGTGTCTCTCTCCTCATCATTCACAACAAGGCCACTCACCATGAAGAAACTTTAAAGTTCTCGACGAACGGCGTTGAAAAAAAGTCTTAACCGCCCTGACTCGCCTCTCCATTGCGCCCTTAACTCCTTCGACCCCCCGACCCCGTCGGCGTGGCTCAGAACTCATATAAAATTTGCAACCATCATCCTCGCATGAACTCCTATTTTGCACCGTCTCAAGAGCTCACCAGGGTGTCTATCGTCCCTGCTCCCAGGAGATGGAACACCACTCGAAGCCTTGCAGTATGTCTCCATAGGTGCTGCTCTCATCCAGAACAGTCTAACTGCACCAGGATCTGACTCTCGGCTATTCATTAGCAGCTCCCATAGACACGAGCACCTCGCCAGCCCTCTGCAAGTCTGTTTCCCAAGTATGTGGAAGGCAAAAGCGAATACCAAATGCCAGCAGAAGACCTTGGTCACAGAGCAGCCGCAATTACAGGACAGATGGAGGGGACTTACTTAGCGTAAAATGAAGTGAGGTAGATTTAATAGTAGTCGAAACTATAGGAACAAAGTACCGGAAGAAGAGATACGCTATAAGGAATAAATGCCCTCTAAACCATCCGACATTAATAAACGTCAGGTCTATGAAAGGACGAGAAAGGAGCAGAGTGGGTAGGATTCATGAGAAATGAGTGTTTGCTTAGGCACACCTGCAACCGTAAAGGTTTCAAGGAGCATAACTCCACTATAAATGCTACCGGTCCTAAAAATCAGCAATACCCGCTGACAAGAGCACTGTACCTCTGCTCATCTGGGTCTCAGCGGATGGGTGATAAAACGGGGGCGGGGAAAGAGAAAAAGTAAAAGCGGGGGGGATATCTTCCTACACTATATAGTCCCTTCCGAGGTGTTACAGATCTGACAGAGAACAAAAGCCAACCTTGACACATAGGCAGTGACACCAGAGGGAAACAATGACCTTTAGAGGAATGCGTGAGAGAATAGGCATGCTGATCTGAAAAAAGAATGACGGGTACGTAGCATAGCATGGACAACACAACACGAGTCGGTGTGGTGCAACGACAAGCTAGTCACTCCACACACCTTCGCACATCAACGATATTGCACGTCTCAGTGATCTACCCCACATCGTCCCTCTATTCGCTCACAACACTCCTCTCCTAACGGCGACTCCGCACTGCAGCGAGAGATAAAGGAATAGATCGTGGCGGATAGAGAAAGCGATGTCAACAGCAGCGAGAGACGCATCCATGAATGAGCGCCGATGCCAGCGCCATAGCATTCAAGACATCACGGAATGCCTTATATGGAGAATCTCGAACTGTCATGAGGAGAGACATGCGAGAAGAGACGATAGGAAGAGGACCGAGAGAGACCGAGAGAAGACGAAGTAGAAGATATGAAAGATACAAGAAAGACAAAATAAACGAAAATGGCATGATTGAAAAGAAGAAGAAAGGGAGGCGAGAGAAGTAACCAGTGCGAGAGGAGAGAGAAAACAAGAGAGGAGAAGAAGCTGCATGGGAGAGAAGAAGAAGAAGAGAGGCAGAGAGAGAAAATAGAAGCAGAAGAGAGAATATAGTGGATGAGCAAAGCGACGAAAGGAAAGAAGCCAGTCCATAACAAAGCAGTAATACCCGCTGCTGGTTCTGCTTGCCATGGTGAGTGATTGGCAAAAGGGAAAGCGGTGCTCAGTGTGCTTCATTCTTCGAGAAAGTACAGAAGAAGCAACGTTGCATCGACACACCACCAAACCAGACCGGGGTAGGGTTGTAGTGAACGTCAGAGGTCGCAAGGGACAAACGACCCCACATGGATCGGACGAAGCAACCTTGAATGTGCATGATGTTTTTATAAAGAAAGAAGAGAGAAAGAGCAACAGGGTTGAATCATACAGGGAATGTGAGCTTCTGTTCAATTTAGAGTATTATGCAGATAGAAATGGTAAACAGAACGAGAGAGAGAGAGAGGGAAAAAAGAGAGAAGAGGAGGAGAGCTTACGACGATGAAAATCAAAGCGATGAGTAAGAACAAGAGCTTGACTGTGCTAGAATTGAATATCAAAGTGATCTGGCATATCGAATTAAGAATTTGCAGATTGTCAAAGCCGCGAATTTACCCTCAGATCCGGGTTTGCTGCAGCCCTTTTCGAAGCTCAGCCATGGCGGAGAAGAGCATGGATCTTTTGATGTGAAGAGAGAGATGAGATCTTCTTGTTTCTCACGCCCACCGGCAGCGAATGCTCGACAGAAGTACGGCATGACTCAGCAGACAGAGAAATGTAGAGAGATTGAGCCGAGAGAGAGAAAGAGAGAGAAAGGGAGTAGCCAGCCGATAGTTTCCTGGTGTATGCCAGTTGATTGTGCTTGTCGATGATGCAAGGGGAAAACCATGAGAAGCGATCGAGAGAAAAGCCTGCCACGAGAGGAAAGCGAAACTATGAAAAGAACCTCAAGTGAATCTGTTGACCACATTCCGGATGAAAGTTTGAACACAAAAAAAGGCAAGAAGAATCTTTCTCAAGATCAGGAGAGAAAATCGAATGCATGAGGAAAGTATGAAAGAATGAGAGACAAACAAAGAAATAAGGCGAGAGAAATATCGAAGGGAAAAGAGACTGAGCAAGAAGCAGAGATTGGACAGTGCTTGCCATAAAAAGGCGATTGAAAGTGAGCATGCGTCACCTCGAGAGAGGGGGAGAAGGGGAAGGCGCACAGGACAAGCGTCTGCCAAAGCCTAAGAGCAGCCAGTGAATAGGATAGTCATCCAAGCAATTGTGGACGACGTGACCGCTGCACAGAACGGGGCACAAAAACCGTGGCGCTTTGTTTCCAAAAGCAGGGCCTGATCCGACCCAGCGTGATGACTGCCCACCACGCTTTCCTTTGGGCCAGCGAAGTCCGTAGAAGTTTATTAGCCAAACACAGGGCAGAAATGAAACCGAATGCGTAGCCGCAAAGCGAGGTTGCACTTGGGCCCATCGCCGTACCACTGGGAGTGCTGCGCAGAGGAAAGGAGGCACAGCACGAAAGGGGAAAAGATCGAATAAGCGAGAAATGTATAAAGAGCTAGGATGGAGTGGAAGGAAACGGCTGAGAAGAGAGAAGAGAGAGAGAAAAGGGAAAGCCAAGTGCCAAAGAGATAGCACACGGAGGAGGAGAGAAAATGAGAGCTTGGCTTAGAGAAGACCGGATATAAAAGCGAGAAACAGGCCGCATTGCACTCGAAGTTCCTATATGCCTCCGATCTTCTATGAGTTAAGGAGAGAAAAAGCCGAGAAGCGAAAGAACTAAGGTCCGAAGAAAATAATTTACTGAGTTATATGAGAAGCCACAATGCATACAAGTTTAATAACAAGAAAAAGAAGTAAGTGGACAGAGAAAAAAAAAAGCACTTAGAGGGAGGAAAGAGAGAGAAAATGAGAGAGAAAAAAGAGAGAGAAAAGAAAGAGAGAGAAGAGCCGAGAGAGGAAGAGGAAAGAAAAATATTCAAGCGAGAAGAGAGATTACAAGAGTAGAGAAGCGAGACAGCAGAGATGATCATAGAACGCTTAGGATCCATATTCTTATTATCTAATAGAAAAGAAAGAACCCAAATGGGTAGTACTTCTTGCATTTCGAGAAGTAGAAAGAGACAAGGACAAACAATTTCTGAAGGAGAATCACGAAAGTGTGATCTGTGAGGAAATTAAATAAATACATAAATTATACACAGAACAGCGTAAATCCTACCTCTGATGAGATCATATATGACAAAAATAATTCCTTTTTATAAGCACCTTATTATTCTCGGAACTGTGTTAATCTTCCAGTTACTGAAAAGAAGCAAACAGAATCCACAATTAGAACGTAGCCTCTATTACAAGACGTGTTTGGTACTCACCACAGGGAAATACAATAGTCGACTCTTCATCTTACTGCTCAACCGTCAAGTTTTCTTTTTCCTTGACTTATTTATTACTGCTATCTTTGCTGAGCAGCAGGAAATGGGCATAACACAGCTATATGAATTTTTGTAGTTGCAATTCCCACAAGTTTCTAACGTTCTAAATTGACCCAACAAAAGCTCGTTCATTATAAAAGCTCAATCGCCTTCATCAAAAATCGAATCGATTCTACAGTCATATATAAACGCGTGCCAGCTCTTATGTGTGCTCATTTTTGACAAATGTGCAAAAGTTCTCCAAGATTTCTTTGTGTACAGCTTCAAAAGAGGTTATAATCGTAGCAGAGTTCGGAAACGTTCTAGGCTGATGTACAAAGTGATTAGAAGGACGATCCCAGGGCGACTGTAGTAGTCTCCTTTGAGTATGTCGAGAATAAGGTACAGATTTGCGGTTGGTACAGGGTCCAGCAACAAAAGG
The DNA here is from genome assembly GCA_035128595.1 of Eptatretus atami. Taxonomy (NCBI): domain Eukaryota; kingdom Metazoa; phylum Chordata; class Myxini; order Myxiniformes; family Myxinidae; genus Eptatretus; species Eptatretus atami. The sequence continues at coordinate 63,335,492 of CM068965.1, read as the reverse complement.
GTGTGGTTTATAGAAAACCTTTTCCAGTTAGGAAAATCAGGGACTGGAAAAAACAGTAAGAAGGATTTCATCCATCGAAACTTTACTGTGCCTGTGTTATTTCCAGTTGCACGACATCTACATAGTGTTTGACGACACCACCCGCATAGATCAGGAGGTTTTTTGTTTGGGAAAGGCCATCTAAGCTACGCTTCTCATCTCATACGGGCGCCGTATATTAAGTGCAGCGGTGGCAAGAGTGCAACTGTCCACGCCTAAGAAGTTCAGGAAAGTTCTCAGGAGATAATCTGGATTTTATACTCACGATTTGATGCTTCTCTGGTTACATTGCGTGTGAGAGTGCGACTGGTTACCCAAGCACCGGCCTTGCTACGCTGTCTGTGTGCCATTCCAAGCACACCTGACATCCAATATAGCGTGCCACGATTCGAGAGGATCGCACAGCGCGACAGGATCTTGCCAAATGCATCAGAGCTTTACCCGTCCAGTTGTCCCTTGGATTAGTTGCGGAAGACTGGAGTAGATTCTTGTCCGGACAAGCTTTTCTTAACGCTCAGTCGTCGGTAAAAGCGACTGAAATAACCCCAATCAGCAGGCATATCAGTTGGAAGATCGGAAGATTGTAGAAATAGTGTTCTGTCCGATGAACATAGGTCATTCGTGTCTTCCGCATTAGGACTTCGTACATATTGTGCAGAGCCTTGCCAATGCATTTAGCGATAGCTTATCTGATAGAAACCGTGCGATTGTGGTCGTGTCGTTTTGGAACTGAGTGCATCAAGAAAGCAAGAGAGTGGTCTAGCCAGACCTCACCATTCGTCTAACACAAAAACGGTGCGTTGACTGCCAAAAACGACGTCACCACATGGTGGATAGATCTAGGGCCTGCGCATGTATGATCTAAGACAATTCTGAGAGCATCAGACTGAGAGTCGATGAAATTGGAAACAATTACTCTATTACATAAAAGGGGGGGGGCAATTTTAAGGCCGGCTCTTTATGTCGACAGGCCTCTTGTCTCCATCGGTCAGTGGTAACTGAGGACGCCAGGTCGACAGCAGTGTTTTCCGTTGCAGAAAAATGCCAAAACACTTCTGGAGCTGTTGAGCAACACCGCTGGAGGATGCAGCAACGAGAACCTGTGCCCATAAGGTGGAGGCCACCAGTGTGTTGATGACCGAGAGCACCTTCACGATATGACAGTTGTGTGATATCAGGACCTTTCCATTTTTGAGTTTACCCTCAACAAACTCAAGCAGACAGCCAATTTTTTGCTTACTGTGGTATTAATTACTAGACACTCCAAATGATACTTCACACCAGTCATTGCCCTATGCAGTGGCCCCAGATGAAATTATGTATGGGCAGCAAGTAGCCAATTTCTGGCGTCTCGCAGCTCAAAGGGCCTCGTTTTCTGTACACACTCTCTGAGCTGAAGACGAGGAATATTTTCAATAAGGATCATACGACAATCTACGAAGATGTTAACGTCATTGATATCTTGTACGAATATAGTCATCAGGCGTATGCCAGTACCTGATGGGCCGTTCCAAGTAGGACAAACTTTACCGTTAGTCTTACGCGCAAAGAAACCAGTCAGGGGTTCGATGGGAGGAGGACTAAAGCAACGGAACGAGGGAAACTTGTCTAATTCCCTTGGTTAATAGCAAGGTGCAACAAGTTCATTGTTTATCTTAACAACACTATATTATTGTATAGTATTTTAATCAGAGATGAGGTTGACCAAGTCCAAGGCCGCTCAAGTACTTCGAAAAGGTACGGCGATGGTCACATAGTCAAAGGCTTTCTCCTGATCAGAGAAGAAGTCTAAATCTTTAGGCTTTTCCTTGCCACAGTTCAATGTGTCTCTCACAAGGGAGATGTGTCATAGATGGAACGTTTTTGGACCGTACATTCGGTCTTCTTATCAAAACGAGATAATAAGGAGTAATTAACAGATGCAGGGCTTTTGGAAATATCTACGTATAGCTCTGTACATAACAGAGATAGGATGCCATTTTCAATACCTCAGACTGTCTCCTTTTGTGGGGATGAGGAGTAAGAAGGAGCTCGTCGGCAATCTTGAGGTAAGCTCTCCAGCTGCAGCTTGCGTTCAAGTATGGGTAATGCGTTCTGACCCCAATAAGTGCCAAAATTCTTGGTAAATTCGTTTAAGTCCATCCAATCCAGTGCTTTCCCCAATGCGCAAGGCCGTGCAGGGCAGTAGCAAGTTCATCCAAATAATGGGTCTTTCCAGTTGGAACCGCCCTCTTCACACAACACTGCAGGCCCTAAGAGATCGGGCGACACTGAGCAGGATTTATTGCTCCATTTGTAACTAGATTTTCGAAAGAGTTATTCCTTCACGAAGTTTGATTACTGACTGTTGTAGGTTATGATGAATCTGCTGAATCGCACTGAGAAGCGGTTACGGGAAAGACGTTTGCTCTAGGAAAAGAAGTAACTTGGTTGGGGTACGTCTCCTCATTAAGTGTGTCGCACGCCTCATCCGAATAAGGACCAACTTGCATTCCTCTCGGTTATTTCCTTTAATAAGGACTGTTTCTTCAGTTAAGGTTTTTTGTATGTTATATTATTTTGTCCAGAATGATCGTTGGAGATTTGTCAAATCTCTAACTGTAATATTTTCTTAACTCATGGTCACCTTGTTGAGAAAAAAACGATACTGTGACAGAAACCCTGTTAATTTGGGTTTTTACTAAATCCACCATATCAGCGGAGCCATGTTACGGAACAGCTAAATTTTGCTTTCTCGGAGAGCCGTCCAGCGGAGTTCAAAGGCCTGAATGAAGTTTGGAGATTTTCTTAGTAATTATGAATTTCCAATGAGAGCTCCCTGGACAATGGTTTAGAGAGTTGAATAAAGACTCAGCTAGGGAATGTCGGAGAAGAACCAGAAGCACGATATCGGATTTTAACCTCCATGTAATAAATGAGAATTACAAGATGCGATCAGCCTCGCAAAGTGAGGATTGTTGTTTTAAACAACGACAATGTATAGACTGATAGAAGGGTGCTGCACGCGGCCAAATATCATGAGATTATATTTCGCCATGATGTGTCTGCAAGAAAAGTTTTCCGGTACATGGTGGTTCGCCGTTTTGCCCGGTCAAATGAAGCATTTACAGTACAGTTAAAATCGCCACCTAATAATTAGACAAGTCTGCAAATCCAGTGTTGCAGGAAATTTCTCCAGTTCGGCAAATAAAGACGAGATTCCCGGCTCCGTCATTTTTGCTTGGAGCTGACACATTGAGAATTGCTGCAACTTGACCCTGAATTTGATAGAGAGGACACGGCGCAAGGTGTCCATATAATACTCATATAATTTAAGCAGGGACGGATGGAAATGTTTCCCTAAGGGAAATGATTGGCCTGCCTTCAACGATGGAGTTTTTACTGAAGAGAAACAATTTTCCCGTTGTCCATAAATTAGTTGCCACTGAAGCCTAACAGATCGACACTGGGTTCTTGTAACAAAAGCTATGTCAAGACCGTTGACCTCTACCAACTGTTTAATTTGGATCTTGCGGAGCGGACTCCACCACTTACATTTATTGTTCCAATCTTGAAATGGCTTGTGAGGAAATATATTTTTCAAGAAGTAAGTCAGAGCGGATACTTGATTAGAGATCCCTTTTCGCATTGGCAATCAGTTTTTTAAGCCCTTCAGAACTCGGTGACAGTGTGTCTGGTGGAAACCGAATAAGTCAGGCTTACGTACATAGCTCTGAGCACACTCACAGGAAGGACGGGTAGTTGAGAAGCTTTATTCCATCAGGTTGTATTGCGTTTTCCTTATGTATTTACACGTAAAAGAGTCTTTATTTGTTAGAGCGGTGTGTAGGACCTTGCACTTTCACCCTACCATGGTCACAGGCTTCATCCGGTCACCGTTTTCCACCTGATGTTGCCTATTTGCTTGCCTTTCCAGTCAGATTTCTAGTCAGTAGTTTCAGTTTTAATTTCCGAGGTCACACAACAGCTACGTGTACCGTCCTGCAATCGATAGACTATCGTCAGTATTGATACACGGATCTGCACTGGTATGAAGGTTATGTGCTCTTCAATTGTGGAACATCTCCTGGTAAGTAACGGAAATAATCGAGAGGAGTTGATGAAACAAAACTACCATCAGAGGAATGTAGCATATCGCTTCCCTCAACCAGAAACGGTTGTTATCGACTCCAACGGGTGAACGGTATTACAGGACTTTGGGGGGAGTCTCTCGTAAAACATCCATTTTAACATTTCCTGTGTTTCCAGCTTACCACGTATGGACTGGGAGCAAACAGGGTTAACATTTGTTTCCTATTTCCCGCTGACAAGGGATTTAGGCGTTAACATTTTTTTCGCTTAATTTCCCGTCTGGACAAGGATTTAGGGTTACATTTGTTTCGTATTTCCGCGACAGATTTTGGGTTAACATTGGTTTCACTATTTCCCGCTGACAAGATTAGGGGTTTAATCATTTGTTTCCTATTTCCGCTGATCAAGAGTCAGGGTTAACATTGGTTTCAGTATTTGCCGCTGACCGGACTGTTTAGGGTTAACATTTGTTTCAATATTTCCGCTGACAGGATTCAGGGTGTAACATTTGTTTCGACTATTTCGCGAGTTCAGAAATTTTTCTACCTGACAAGGATTTAGGGATTAACATTTGTTTCGCTATTTCACCGTGACTCGAAGGATCTCAGGGTTAAACATTTGTTTCAGCTATTTCCCGCTGACAAGGATTCAGGGTTAACATTGTTTCGCTATTTGTCCCGCTGACAAGGATTTCGGGTTAACATTTGTTTCGATATTTCCCCTTGATCAAAGGACTTCAGGGTTACATTTTTGTTCTGCTACTTACTCCTGCTGACAGGGATTCTAAGGGTTACAATTTGTATTCGCATATTCTTCCGCTGATGAAGGATTATGGGTTAACATTGTTGTCTATTTCCCGTCTGACAGAATTTAAGGGTTAACATTTGTTTCGCTTATTTTCCTGCCTGACAGGAATTGAGGGTTACACATTGTTTCACTATTCTGCTACATGATTTAGGGTTACATTTGTTTCGTATTTCCCTGAAAGGATTTAGGGTTAACATTTTGTTCACTATTTCCGACTGACACGAGGATTCAGGGTTAACTTTGTTTCTGCATTTCCCTGTGACAAGGATTCAGGGTAAACATTGTTTCGCTATTTCCGCTGGACAAGGTTTAGCGGTTAACATTGATTTCGCACTAATTTCCTGCTGAAAAGATTCAGGGTATCATTGTTTCACTATGTCCTGCTACGACGAAGGATTTAGCGGTTAACATTTTGTTTCACTATTTCCTCGCTGACAGGATTGGGATTAAAATTTGTTTCGCTATTTCCCGCTACTAAGGATGTTAGGGTTAACATTTGTTTAGCTATTTCCTCGCGACAAGGGATTCAGGGTTAAATTTGTTTGCAATATTTCCGCTGAAAGATTTAGGGTTTACATTTGTTTCACTATTTCGCCGTGAAAGGATTAGGGTTAACAATGTTTGCTCTTACTCTTATCCTACGCTGAAGGATTCAGGGGTTAACATTTGTTTGCTATTTTCCGCTGACAAGATTCAGGTTCACATTTGAGTTTACGCTATTTCCGTGAAAGGATTCAGGGTTAACATTTGTTTCGCTATTCCTGCTGACAAGGATTTTAGGGGTACGATTTGTTTCGCTATTTCCTGCTGACAGGATTTAGGTTACATTTTGTTTCACTATTTCTCGGTTACAAGGATTTCTAGGGTTTAACATTGGTTTCACTATTTCCCGCTGACAAAGGATTTAGGGTTAACATTTGTTCACTATTTCCGCTGCAAGGATTCAGGGTTCACATTTGTTTCACTATTTTCCGCTGACGCAGAGAGGATTCAGGAGGTTAACATTTTGTTTCATATCCCGACTTGACAAGGTTCAGGGTTAACATTTACAAAGTGACAGGCGTTCATCCCGGTGGTCTGTGTGTCACCGTCGAGGACTATTCCAATAGGGAGTTTTACGAGTGAAAAACGTGTTTCTTCACTGCATAACAGGTTAAGTGGTCTCTGTCAGGGAGACATCGGATTCCTACGGCAGGTAGGTAAACTGTTTGTCGTTAGGATACCGGGTCCGGTCCATTCCGGTGTCCATTCCGGGTCCATTCGGGTCGGCTTGTCGAGTGACGTCAAGTCCGCTGCGGAAATTACGACAGATTCCTCGTTTGTAGACATGTCCCTTCTTCTGGGTTAACGACCGATCAGTAAATCTTTCTCTTCCTTGATGGAAGATGGTGATGAAACTCCCAAACATTCGTTTCTGTTTAGACGATCGGACTGAGAGGGACTGAGGGGTTATTACGACACGGGGTTTCGTTCCTTCCACGGTCGAGGAAGAGAAGAAGAAGAAGAAGACGTATTCTTTGACGAGGTTTGTTTCATCGTTTGACGAAGTCGCGTTGTGGGGTAGTCGTTTCAAGTGTCCGAAATTACCACATTCGAAAATTTCAGGGTGTCAGTGGTTAGTGACTTCGGTAATCATGATTATCATTTTGAGTTTAAACGAATGTTCAAGGTTTCTTTTTCAGACGTGAGGGGACAGACCACAACAAGATTGTCTCCAGAAAAGACATACATGCTTCGTCGAGTCGTCCTGGCTACGTTAAGGTAACATGTGATCTGAGAACCACAGAAACCATACGGATAGTTCGGAGATCAGCGTCTGATGTCTTAGGAACGGGGAGCATTTCGAGTAATGACCTTCACGGCCGGGTGTGTCGAGAGGGGAGACAGAGCGCAATGTCCGTTATGTGTGAATTAGTCGGTAGATACGGATTTCATGAACAGTTCTGTCTTCGACACAAGATAACTACACGTTTTTCATTCGTGGGCTGCACGAAAAACTTTGGTCGAGTACCGGACTATGTTGTCCGTGGTGATACGAGATCCTCGACGCTGACGTCGGATCGGGCGGGCACGAGACGCGACGCCATGTTTTAGTGTTAATGCTTCAATGGCCGAATAACGGCGCAATACGAACTGTCATTTTAGGAGGGGGAGGATGGTGATTTCTGTTGCAGTAATTAAATACGACCGAGCAGGTTTCCAAAGGAAAGAAACACAGCTTACAGGAAGAAAAAAACGTCAGTTGAAGTGCCGGGAGGGCCGTCGAACTAAAAGCTACATCACGAAGTGTGGCTTTTCTCTCTCTGTATTCGGGGACAAGGTATGCGAGGAGAGAACAGGGGGATGGGAGGGGAAGGAGAAGTGAAGGGCTAACGTGGAAATAACAAGGACAGATGGGTGGGCCGCTGGCGGTGGAGGTGGGGTGGGGTGGACGCGGCGGGCGAAGGCCGAGCGCGAGGTCAACGAACGAGGGGAGGGTGGGCAGGGAAGGATGGGATGGAGGGGCACAAATGAACGAGTGTGTAGAAGAAACAAAGGAAGGGAGTGAAAAAAACGAGTGCGAAGGGGATATAAAGGCGATAACAACAGGGCAGATCACAGTTCACCCAAGGACACACAAGCCCCATGACACTCCACTCGAGCTCCACCAACAGGCAGCCAGGGGCCGGAGAGCTAGAGGAGAGAGAAGAGGAGAGGAAGATGAGAGAGAGGAGAGAGAGGAGAGAGAGAGGACGGACGAGAGAGGAGATGACTGACTGACTGACTGACTGACTTTGACTTTTATTATAAAAGTATAAAACATTTCGTAAGGCAAATTTAAACAAAGAAAAATTATTGAGGCACCATTTGCCTAAGGTTCATAAAAGCATCAACACATGAGAATCATGTGCCATTCCTTAAGTATAGGTGCTCAAGCAGGGTCAGATAGACAATGAAAGTTCAAGGATCAATAATATTGTCACAACTACACAAAGAAATGTGAACTTCATTCTCAACACATTTACACAAGACACCACCATTGCACCATAAGTTTTCAAACACAGGAAGACTACCCATGTTCACATGATATGCATGTTCTCGTTTTATATGAGCAGACACCATGCCTTTGAAACAAAAAAGTGCATTTTCATTTTTCTTATTCACCAATCTGGCTTTTCTGGTCATAAATTGTAAGCTTAGCAATTCCAAGTACAAAATTCAAAAGCAAAACCACAGATTTGTTTCCAGTGTTGAAATCGAGCCCATAAATAAAGATTAGAAAGGAAAAAACAATTTTAAATTTCCAAAAAATGTGACTCAGATACAGAAACAGAAGTGACAACCGCTTGCATTCAATAAACGCATAATTCAGATTTTCGATACTCGTACAAAAGGGGCATGAATTAGACACAGAGGGGTTAAACTTCTGCAGTAAAACCTGTGTGGCCAGGGCCTGATGGACCAGACTCCAATTTAAGTCTCCCGTGCGACCAACGGTCGGAGATCTAAACATCATCTTCCAATTGGGAGTAAGAAAAGCTCCTGCAGGTAAAGTCTCTTTCCAATGGTTTCTTAACGGTGCCGTACAGCCCGGTAAACACACTTCTCGCCAAATACAATATATTGTTTTTTCCCCCATGATGTGGAACACACCAGACTCGTCACTGTTTGAAGAGAACGCGTCATGATGTTTTTGGGCAGTGATTGAAAGTTCAGGAAAGTTTCGGCGAAAATCCACTTCTTCACTTACCACATTCCACCCAATATTTAAATGTAGGAAAGTCTGGGTTACGATCCTCATGACCTCACCCACTACTCTCATTGAATGCAATCCAATTTTTTTCGAAACCGAGCCAGCAGGCAACCATCGTTTCAAGGAAGGCTCCATAAGATCTCGCACTTTATATATTCCACCATTTGTAAAGCACTTTATGAAGGACCGGCTGGTAGATATTCCAGCAAATAATAAGTTTTGGAATGGTGGTTCATGCACAAATTTCCTGGCATCATAAGAGATCTCTAGCCGCTGTACTCCAAGAGCTTGCCAAGCATTCAGAAGAGATTGATGAAACGCAGGGAGCCGAGCTCTATCAACCTGCTTTAGGTCCATGAGGAAGAGTTCCCGGTCATAGTCCAATCCACCTGTTTGCCGAAGCAAGGTATTGGTGAGAGGACGCCAGGACACTACTTCACCATATAGTAGACGTTTTATTGTCATGAGTCAAAAAGCCATTATTCTCGACTAGAGATGTGCACCAAGTTTTGGCCACCAGACATTCGTGGCCTGCACAATACATCTGGCTTGAGCTAGAGTCCCTTTATAGAGAGAGTAGCGACATAGAGGGTCCGGAAAAATCTAGTCACGTGATTGCGT
>CM068965.1:63311746-63324162 GCA_035128595.1 Eptatretus atami | reverse complement strand
AAGGATAACCCAGACAATGAGGTGCGAAGGATAGCCAGTGGGGGTTCAACGGAAAGTATGTACAACATTCCTGACAGTGGACAACCCTGACGTATACCACGCTGAAAAGGAAAGGGATGACACAAACTATTATTTACTTTCAGCAGGCATGATGCATTTCTGTGAGGCTTTTGCCTAGAAAACAATGAAAATCAATTTTTTTTGTATTTGTTCAAAAAAGTTCACCCATGACTACTTGAAATTTTTATACTCGGTGCATTTGGGTGGATTTCCAAAAACTAGAACCTGTTTTAATATTTATTTAACTTAAAAAAAGCCTTTCTACCCTACAAGACTGCTGTTGAAATCCTGAACAATCACTGGAAACAACAAGAAGCCATCAAAAACTAAAAATCAGCAGAAGCAATCAATGCTGTGAGCGAGGCAATAAGTCATGCAAGTTCATGCAAATTTCAAAGTTAGTCATGGGTGAACTTTTTTGAACAAATACAAAAAAAAAACATGATTTCATTGTTTTCTAGCAAAAGTACATCAGAATATGATACAGGACTATGGAAGTTGCAAAAAAGTTGTATCCCTTACTGACCCCCATACTCTTAGATTGGGGAAATGACTGAATGGCAGTGACCAAACACTTGTGTCAGATTTTTTTTTTTGAAACTCTGATACAAACTCGTACAGATATAGATATAAGCAGAACACTTGTATTGTTTTTTTCAATTAAGACCTGCAAAAGAACAAAAATGATTTTTTTACTCATTAAGCATTTCAAAATTACCCCATTAATCTACTCCACAATAAAATATGGGCACCTGAATATATATATATATATATATATATATATATATATATTATTATATATATATACATATATGTAAACTGCCTTTCAAAAACTTCCTGCATCCTGTGCCATTCCATCTAGATCAGTGAGGTTCCCAACCTGTTTTCTGTCATTTCCGCCTGCCACCCAATTCAACCATCCATATTTCCCCCCTTCAGTGTATGAGAGAAAAAACAGTTAAAAACACACTGGAGACTATTTTACCTAATTATTTTTCAAATTGCACTAACACAAGCTAACCATTAATTGTATTGGCGTCGAACCCCCCAATTTAAAGAACACAGCATTTTTAGTGTGACTTCTGCATGTTTGCCGTCACGAGGTCCTTCAATTGTCTGGGGAGTTATGGAGGAGCGCACATCGAAGATCCGCCTCCACCTCCAACTTGTTGCGTGCCTTTGTTTGAGGTTTACCAGGCCGAAAAAATCCTTGTCTCACACAGGTAGTGTGGACGAAAACTGGACCATATTCCCAGAGCATTGGTCGCAAGAAGCGGGTACGGTTCTCGGACTTGGGCCAAAACTTCTTCCAGTTCCATATTCTGGAAGCATCCTTCGCTGTTAGGAGTCTTTTTCAAGCCCAGGAACTCTTCCTGCCACGCTCTGGCACATCATCAACGTTCCTCTGGAAAAATGGGTCTCTGATAAGCTTGTTTCTCGTTGCTCTCGTTTGTGCACCCTGGGAAGTAAACTTGAATTCTTCCTCCAAAGCCTTCGAGGTGTTGTTTGATATCCTCGGCATTGGATCAGGCAGACCATCCTCCATATCCTCCACACATTCGTTCCCAGAGCGAGGAATGAGGAAAAAAACTTCCACTCCCCGCTCTTTTCTTCCAACAGTTCCAGTTTAGCCACGAAAAGCTCTGCATCTTGTCCGAACTGAAAAAGAATGTTGGTCCCTTTAGCCCTGCAGTTTCCTGTTGAGCTCGTTCAAATGCACTGAAAATATCGGACAAGTAGGACAGCCGCACCCGGAGAAAAACTCACCCTTCAAACGCCCCAGAAGCACAAATTTCTCTTGGCCCGAAGGAAGGCTACCACCTCATCAAACAATTTCCAGGACTTCGCTGCAACAAGTTTTCCCTTTGAGAGCCACCTCACCTGATGTATGAAAACAGCAACGATTCTGTCGGCTTCCCATGCCTTCACAGAAGCCGACGGAACAGCCGAGTGTTCAGAGCGGACAACCCTTGATTAAAGTTGACGACTTTGATGACAGTTCTCGAGATTGCTGCCTTGAAGTTCTGGGGAAAGAGTTCTCGAAGCAAAGGCGCCTCTTTGTGGATCAGACAGTGTGTCATTCCACTGCCGGATCTTTTGCTTGACCCGAGCGTGACGAAAACCCCGATCGGATGAGCCCGGAACGAGCATGGCTGGGCACCCATTCCGGCACACACCCAACCAGAGACTCCCAGCTGATTGTTCTGTCTTCGAAAAAAGTCATTGATAAGGTCCATCACATCCTGAGCTTTGTCGTGGTCTGGGAGTTTGCAGAAGAGGAATTCTTCTGCAATTCCTTTTTCTGCGTGGTATAATGAACAAAGACCAAACAGCTGGGACAGATTCGCAACTCGTTCGATTCGTCGAGTTGAATCGTAAAAAAAAAACTGTGACCCTCGAACCTTCTGAACAACTTGGTTCTTGATGCGCTCTCAGCCATATCATTGATCCGTGGACCGAATGGTGTTGTTTGAAAGGGAAATCTGGGTCATCTCGTTGTGCGGCAAGCCTCACCAAGGACCAACTCACGCACTTGCAGCATTACAGGGCTTCAACCAATGTTCACCAATTGTGTGTTGTTCTTCTCCCTCGCAATCTTGTACGAGATTCGTAAAATGACGCTTTCACAATTAGCGTCCGTTTGCTGACGAAAACGTTCCAGTTGAGTCCAGTCTCATCTTCTTCAGATAATTTTGTTTCAGCTGTTGAAGTATTCACGATCCTTGTTCTGTAGTTCGGCGATGGCATCCTTGAAGTGTGGCTTCATCTGGAATTGGCTTCATGCTACCATTCCCAAGTCTGGCAGGATACACATTTGTGGCAGAGTTCCCCGTTATTCCACAACGAAACGTAAAACCCGCAAGTCTAGATATGCTTCTGAATATATCCGTTTTTTCGACATGATCACTTGCGGACCTGAAAAGAACAGAGAGATCATATTTAAGACATGTAATAGAAAGAAACAAAACTAAAAAAGAAAGAAAGAAATAAAACATAAAGAATGAAAAGCGGTGTAAAGTTCCAGAAAACGGGTAACTCCTGAGGAAGAGAACAGAAGGCTATTACATGGAAATTATTTTCTATTATTTTCTGATAATTTCCCAGAATTTTAATTCCAGACTAGAATTTCCCCCTGAAAACACCCAAATTTCCCCCCTGGGGAAATTTCCCCCCGGTTGGGAACCCTGATCTAGATTTACTTTATTTCATGGCAGATCAACATTTAGGCTTAAGCAATGGAGTGTGTTGAAATGGGTAATAAAACGAAGAAGAACGTAGGTTAATGTTTTTGGAAGTAGGTTGTTACAAGCTCCACCCACCACTCACCTCTGAGCTATTCCCAGCCTGGGTTCAAAATCTTGGCCCAGCTACAAACTGTCATCCTGGTGTCTCGCAGACAGGTGATCCGTCAATGCGCCGTGCTGCCACTTGGATGTTACAGGTGGTCTAAAGTATCACGAGTTTTTGTTTTTCGTATCAGCGCTACTAATGTAACTGCTGTCCATGGATGTCTACATTCCTCAAGCGCTGATTGTTTGTTCTTCTTGTAGTCCAAATGGAATTTTAACATTCTTCTCCAACACCACATTTCAAAAACTGTTCAATCTTCTGCCTTCCTCTCTTTTTCACTGTCCATATGACTCGGCATCCATAACATTGCAACTGGAAACACCAGAGTATTCACCAACATCGTTTGGTTTGTTTTTGTCACATCTTTGTGTTGCAGATCTTTGTGTTTCCAGATCCTGACATTGTTGGGTTTTCCAATGCTAGCCGTCTGTTAATTTCTCCTTACATTCTCCACTCACTTCAATCTTGGGAACCCAGGTAGATGAAACTTTCACTATTTTCCACATTGATCGTCTTCCAATCTGAACACGTTTTGATGTTCCCAGTGGACAAGATTTTAGTCTTATTTTTGAGGTTAAAGAAAGTCAGGCTTTTTCACTTTCCTTCTTCAGTGCTGCAACAGTTTTAGCCAATACCTTAGCGATTGGTGATGCAGTATATCTTCCTCCAATCCTGTCTCTAGCCTCAATGTCATCAAAGTTGATTTCTTCATGATGACATACTGCACTCACTAAACAGAATCTGAATAAGGTAAGTGGAGAGAATGCAACTCTGTCTGATCCTTTTTCCAATTTCCAAAACCTTTCTGTCTCTCCATACTCTGTTATTACTGTAACTTCTTGATTAGTTGTACATACCTCTATCAGACATAACAGCGTTGCGGCTGACATCCCATTCTCTCAGCATAAATCCACTTCAATTAATGATCAACACAATCGAAAGGCTTCGCTATAATCAATGCAACAGAGATAACAGCTTCTTTGATATTCCTTTGCTTTTTCCATGATCAACCACAGATTTGCTATTTGATCTTCGAGTACCTCTTCCTCTTTTGAGATTGCTTTGCTCAACAGGCATTTTTCACTTGAATTAAGTTTTCCTTCTGTGTGAATGATTTTTAGTTAATATCTGCTACCATGTGAAATCAGGCAATGAGTACAGTATTTTGAACATTCTCTTGCATCCCCTCTTCATTGCCAATTAGTCTTCATTCCTGGCTTTTCCCCTTTTTGGCCATACAATTCTGCTCCAATCTGTGTACAGATGTAATGTTAAAAATTTGATTTGCCTCTCCCAACTACTTTAAAGAGTTCTATTAGAATTTAATCTAGCACCTGGGGGCCTTTCCATTGCCACTCTTTTCCAAGGCACTATGTATCGCACATTATATCACTATTGGTTTTGCCTCACTGTCCATTTCTTCGCAAGGTTGCCGCATATTGCTATCTCGTTTGCTGTAAAGTTCTGGGTATGGTCCTATCATACTTTCTTCATCTGTGTTTCTTCTGTCAGATCTTTCCTCTTACGCTTCTTTAGGACACAAAACCTTGACCCTTCTCTCTGATCTTTGGAAAAAAAGATTCTCGGTTTTCCTGCTGTTTGTCACTTTCTATCCCTACACATGCTTCTGAAATTATTTCTTGTCTTTCTAGCTTCACTTTGAAGTTGGCATTCGCCCCTTAATGTTCCTCTCTTTATGTGCCTTGGTTTTCCTCTCTTTCTTTCTGTTTGGCCTTGGGATGTTGTCTTTGGCCTTCTTCTTCTACAACGTCTTCAAGTTATTGACACAGTTCTTCTGACACATCTGTCAAACAAGTCTTGCTCTGGCCAAACAGTTTTTTTTTTTAAACCTTTATTGCATATGTTTGATATGTGTTCAAGGTCATATGTGGACACAGTTTTTTTTTTTTCACCTATATCAATTGACTCGTAGCTTTGCCACAAGGCGTTCATGATGTATCCCAATAGTCTGCCACCTGGCAGACTATTGGCAGATTACACAGCACTTTCTCATTCTCTATGGATTATAATGTAGCAGTTCTGATTATATGTTGCCCATCAGGTGAAGATCAATGTTGTAAGAGATCTATTTGAGATTCATTCACATTCTGGAGATATATTTAGCAAATGAAGTTGATGAAGTGCTCTCGGCAGGTGGGACATCCAAGCATGTTTAGGTGCCCGCGTTCCTCAATCAATACTGATCTAAAATCTTAAATTTCAAGAATACTGAATCTTAAAATAAACATGCTGCCACATGTTGTAACTGGAAAAAACAATTTACTGACTCCTAATTAAATTATAAAAAAATATTATACTCAAGTATTTGTATTTGCAACAGCCCTGAATGAGAGTTCTCTACAAAGCATTGGGTTGTTGTCTGAAAGATGCATGTGCAACAATTACATGGAATTTAAAAATATTTTTATATCAACACCAATGTTAGACATCCTTTTCAGCCTTGAGGTTTCACCAGAGTCGTCAAAAAAATAGTGTAATGTGTTGAAAGGTTGTTGAATTTGAAGACATTGTGTTTGCTAAGGTTCTGAATTGGTAAAACCTGTACTTGGGAAAACAGAAGAAGCGACGGTGGAAATAAATGCAGATGACATTATCGTCTATTGCAATGTTCATTCCTTGCAACTTACAAATCGGTGAATGCAGTGTAATTGCAAGCAGTACAGTCATAAATAAAGAAAGTCACAGATTTAACCATATGTAAAAATATTGCAAACCAGGAGTATGAAACGAATTACAGTCATAATATTGTAAAACATTGAGTTCAAATTCTCCCTTTCTTTCCAATACTGGATTGGATTACCTCCCAATTTCCCCTCCCCTTCCTCCAACCTACCTCAAATTGATGAAACTTCCTGATCCCCTGATGTGCAACATAAAGCTGCTCATTTGATAGCTCTCCCCTGTTTTTAATAACTTTAATTTACAAACATGGTGTTGTTCCACAGACATCAGAGGCCTCCGCTCCAACTGACACATACTCCCAAATCTAGGCCGCTGCTGACTAAAACTGGACCAATGTCGCTTTAACATAATCCTTCCTCCCACAGGACGTCCTTCTCATGTTCTCTCCCTGGCAATTTTTCTTCTCCAGTTTGATCAAAACTGAACTCCATGCCTGGCAGCAGAGTCTCACTGTTACACAATAACTCAATTTTCACTTCCGTGTCCTTGCTCTTATACACCTCCCAAATCCCAAGAGACCGCTGGCTTGCGGACTTCCCCATTGTTCTCACAAATTGTTTGTCTGGTGCGTACCCATCCCTCCAAATAGTGACGACTCCATTTACGTCTCCCCCAGACAACATGCGACCAACTTTTAACACTATTCTAACTTCTCCTTTCTCATATGTGTATGATTTCAATTGTCACCATGAAATTTGGACGGTGTTGTACCCCTCTCACCAGCCTCCATGGACACTTCTACAAAGACTCTGTTGTACTCCATGCGGAACTAAATCAATCTGTAAAATTCTGACCCAGATTCCTGGTCAATCACAAAATCCTCCCTTCTGGCTTTGATTGTGACCAAAACTTCCCCATTACTGTTTTTGCCATTTCCTTTGGCTTCCATTGGTTCATCTATCAATCTGCTTGTAAAGGTCAACATCTCTCTCGCGATTCTCAGAAAACAGCCTCAGCGCCGGCAAGTGGGCATTTCACTCAGGCAAACTGGGAGGGACTGCCAAGCAGCCATCGCACTTCAGGAAAGTGCATACATCTACCACCCAATATAAACTCTTCACAAGAAGGGTCTACTCTCCCTTATGCACAGATTTATCTCCTCTTGTGGTCAGTTATCCATATAGACCTCATGCCCATGGTACCATGAATTCTGTGGTGAGGCAGTTGCTTTGAAAACAACTTGCATTCCTCCTCCTGAAGGCGCAAATCTACTGAAGGCAACCTCCAGATCATGTCCACAAAGACACAACAAGTGTAATCCACCCTCAAGGAGAGCCAAAAACGACATCTGCCTACCTTCAAGTTTGAACTTTCAAAACCTGGTCTCCCTCCTCTAAATACTGGGGGCATCTTGTTCCGTCATGTCTCTGGAGTATACTCCTCCTCCGATCCCTTACCTCCAATTCAAATGGCACCACAGCAGGCCTCCGCTCATAGAAGTCTGAATGGCCTCAATTCTGGGTGTGACCTCCAACGTCTCGCCTCTCTGTACCCCACCCTACTATGTCACAGCCAATCTGCTTCGGACTCTGTGTCTCTTGCAGCTGAGAAGAAGAATGGAGAAGTTTATGGCAACCCTCGACTCTGATTCTGCAACTGGTCACATGGCATCAGCTTACAAGTCCTAAAACCTGCTCTGCTACTCTCCACATCCTCTTTCTTCTCTTTTCACCCTTTCCTTTGCCCTCGGTCATTGTCCATTCCTTGAAGTCTGGAAACATCACAGGCATTACATAAACAAGCTAACAAAAAAATGGATCCCCCTTCCAAACTACAGACCTCTCAGCTGTGCTTCTATTGATTAGCAAGTCATGGAATCCATCATGCGTACTGACGTGAAATCCTTCATCTTTCTCAAGACTTGATGATGATCTCTGAACCTATCAGTTAGATTCATTACCAGGTCAACTCGTACCTTTGACATTGCTTATTCATGCTCTCCCAACAAGGGATGGAGGCTCTCAATGTCAGGACATTGCAATTTCAGCGGCTGGTCTCTCTGGACATATCTTGCAGCATTCCAGACAGCCTGGCACCTCAATCCTGCTCTCCATATACTCTGGCTTTGCCATCCAACTGCACACATGGTTACTGACTTCCTCTGCTCTCTTAGCCATGCTTTAGCTCTCCCTCTCAAGGGTTGGAGTGGCCCTAAGGCAGTATTCGGGCCATTTCCTATTCCTTAATTTCTCCATCAACAATCTATCTGACTCTCGAAAATCCTCTTTATTCTCTTTGCTGAATTGACTCACCTTACTATCATAGCAAATCTCCCAAATCCTTGAGAGAGCAGGCAGCAGAGTCTTCCTTCTCTGCAACTTTGATAGAATTATGAGCTGGTTCAAAACACTTGGAATATGTTTTTCAATTCTGAGAATTCCCACATAATCACTGTCTCTCTCTCAAAGGACATCGCTGGCAAAACTTTCCCCTCTACTACTTTCTAAAAACAATCCTCTTGAAAAATTCAGCTCATAAATGGTTGGGATTTACCATTAACCATGATCTCTCTTGGTAAAACCACATCTCTAAGTTGGCCTCCAAAACCAGTCGCCGAGTGGGCATCCTCAAACATGCAAGGTCCTTCCTTTGCACACCTGAACTCTTATCCACCTACAAGGCCATCATCTTGAATATTGATGCGAGCACTGGTCTCCCTTTTGGGCTGGCCCCTGCCTCACCACCTTAGCTCAGCTTTGATTGCCATGGAAACACCAAGGCCTTTCGGATCATTGGATATCTCTTGATGAAGCGGAGTCTACGGGCATATCACTTTCACATCACCAGACAGGTCAGTGTTCTATGCTTCCACTGCCTCCTTTCTGGTCTTGTTACCCTCTGCTCTTTCTGTGTTCTGTTCCCCCAGGTTTCTTGCAGGGTGATATGGTCTCCAACAAATGCCTTCTGATGAAATCCCCAAAATTCCAGGATCCCTATTCACCTCCACTAATTCATTCCTGTTTTCTCCACCTGTGGAATCAACTTCACATTCTCTTCAATCTCAGTTCCCTCCAGGTTTTCAAGACAAGCTGTTCATCACCATTCTCAGATCATCTCACATCCAATACAGTGATATTTTCTACTCCCATTAACTCTCCCCAAGCCACCTCTTTTCCAAATTTCCTGCTTTCTTCCTGAGGTTTGCTTCTGTATTCCATCTGTGTTCCACCCTCTGTGTCTTCCCCTCCCCTCATTCTTCTCTCTCTCTCTCCTCCCCATTTTGCACAGCTGTTGTTCGCCTTGGCACGCACGTGTAATTGCAGGGTTGCTGTTCCTCAGTCTCTGGCGGGTACGTGTTGGAGCCTGTGTTGCTTCTCCTTTCTCTCTTCTATTGTCTAAATGTTTGTGTTCGTTTCTCTTTACCCCTTCTCTTTGGTTGTCTTATCTAATTGAGCGAGAGAGAGAAAAGAGAGCGCACACGGTAGGTGGTGTTGGGTGCTTTTCGAACCTCCCCGCGTTTTGAGGCCTGTGTTCCATCTGACGGTTGCTAGTTTTAGCAACGCTTTTGGCTGCCTTAACGCAGTGTTGGACCTCGTCCATATTATTATTATTTATTTTTTTTCCTACACTTGCTAGCCGTCGCTTTTGTGGTAGTTTCTTTTGTTGATTTAAACTCTTTTCTTCTTGTTAAAATTACTAGCTATGGCAAACGTTCGTTTTGAATCATAGCGTGTACGAGTCACTTATCGTAAGAATGGGGGCTCGTGTGCGATCCCCCGAGGACGGTAAAGATTGAGATGTGTTACTGGCAATCGTTAAAATCTTGGTTTACACACATTTTTCCCGCGGTGCCAGCCTCATCGAATGAACAAGAAGGGTCTTGTGTGTGTTTCCGTGTGCACATGTAACCTCCGTTTGGGAGCAAGGCCTTATCGTACACCCCGACCTGTTTTCTCCTTGTTTCCCCATTAGAACACACCTGCGGTTAAGGTGAATGTGTCTAACGGCTCCGCCCTTTTCATTCGGAAATGATGATTTGTGTAAATCAATTGATAAGTTTGGTACGATCGCTAATTCAAGATACAATGGTGCTGCATACATCAGAAGTGGAAAGAATTTAAACATGTGATGACTTTTAAAAGGGTACTACATGATATTGCCTTAAAATGAGCAAAGTTAAACATAGTTTTACATGCAAAAATAACGCCATGTGTATAGAATGTATGCCTCCATTATAGTCATGGCGTGCTATAATGTGGAGCATACGATCATGTGAAGAAACTCTTGTCCCGTTGATGAGATCATTCAGAAACATCAAGGACAGGATTGTAGATCCCCCCTCCCCACGTAATGGCGGTGGTGAAAGGGAGAATCCTCTTCACACCTGTTCGTGAGCGGGAAGCCAACAGACCCCTCCCCCCCCCCCCCCACTTACGGGTGTGAAATTGCTAGAACCCTCCCCCCACATATTGGTGAAGCGGTAAACCAAGTAGGCCCCTCCTCCCTACCTTTAATTCACCAGAAGCTGGTTGGTCCCTCGACCTCCACTGTACAGGAACTTTTACTGATTGACGACATGGAGGGTTTCGGAACAGTGTCTCGTAAAAAAGGACAAAAAAACATTTCATGTCCTGTCGTCAATGAGACAAAGACAACACAAAGTAAGATACTCGTTGTGTCAAGATTGTGCCGAGCTTGCAAGATGCATCTCACATAGAGAATCCCTCTTTGGGACTGGAAAATTGAACCGGAACCGATTATAACTCTGACTAATTCATTTGCAGCACCTCCTGAATTGCCTGAGGGTACGAGTGTGATGTAGACATTGAAAGAATACTCGTGCCTCTCAGGAGGTTAGAAGTGGGGATTCTGATATTTATGGTCTTCTGCAGTGATAAAAGGAATTTGTCACTGAGGTGTGCCGCCAAAGGTGTGTGCTTTGGATGACAAGGCAGATAAGCCAGAAAGCCCCTCAGAGGAAATCTGTAACCTACCCTTGTGAAACAAAATTGCAAGGGAGGTGAAAGAAGGAAGCGCATGTGATAGTGGGCAGGCTAAATGGGAATGAAAAAGGGACCGATGTTCAAATCCTATGGAGATTTGCATGCCTTAGAAACCAAGTTTGGATCAGGAAGAGAATGATAGATGATTGAGGCTGACTTCATGATACCTCTTCTACCCTGTCAGTTAGTGGTTTTGCCCAATGAGGATGATGCATCGAGATACCATGGTTACAGAAGCATGAAATTATTAAAATTCTAAAATGAAGTCTTCAGGAAAGTGTCATGTTATGAATTCGGGATTTTCCCGAATCTCCATGCCTTTCTAAAAACTGCAAAAAAACTAAAAACCACATGCCACCGTAATGCATCTGGGTTATAAGTGTCGTCAAAGCAGATGCTACTTAAATATGAACAAAGAAGCTGGAACATCCAGTGCAAGTGAATCACCATCAGCAGCTTGGTGGAAAAAAAAAGACCCCACTGCCTGAAACTAGTCAAGGAGCGGTGTGGCTGGACAATTATGGTTCACCTTCGCATGAGCAGAATTCAAACTGGAGACTCCAAAATAAGGAATTCTTCACCTTTGAAGAAGGCCGTCAAGACCCTCTCGGCAGATTTCACAGTTACACTTCTTCTAACGGGCTTCTGACTTGCCAGAGTGACATTAAACACTCAATCCAGGAATTTCTACTCAAAAATCTGTTTCCACCGCAGAACTATGGACAAAACGATTATTAAATTGAAGGTGATGAACTTCTCCCATCCCTTTCTCAAGAACAGCAAGCAACTCGATGTGGACATTTTGTTTTGAGGAGCTTCATTGCAGCATCAAAAAAACTAGCTGAGGACGGCCAAAGCCCCCGGACTGCGACTCCTGCTGAACTTTACAAAGCCTTTTTGGAACATTGTAGGTCCTCCTCTAAGCGGAGACCTTGGCTTGAAAGCCTAGATTAGGGTGAATTTCCCTCTTGAGCTGTAGGAGACGGTTTCTGTGTCTCCTCCCCAAAGAAAGGGGATTTTGCAGCAGATTACAAAAACTGGCGGCCTGAATGTGTCATTCTTAAAACACTGATTTTAAGATTGTGTCAAAAAGTGCTTGCAATGCGTCTAAAAAATGCCATCTCTCTCCTGATTGCGAAATGACCAAACGTATTGCATACCTGAACGATCCAATCTATGACAGTATTTTTTTGCGTTAGAGATTTAATGCCATCGCCGTCAAACCGTTGCCTCATGGTTTTGGGTTGTTACTCCTGGATCAAGAAAAAGCTTTGACAGTGTGGATGTATTCGTTCTTATTTGTAGTTCTTCTGAGCAGCCGTTTTGGGGAAAAATTCATATCTTGCATAAAACTTTTGT
>CM068965.1:63296495-63310718 GCA_035128595.1 Eptatretus atami | reverse complement strand
GAGGTGCGAAGGATAGCCAGTGGGGGTTCAACGGAAAGTATGTACAACATTCCTCGGGACAACCTTGAGTTATACCACGTGAAAAATGGAAAGGGATGAACACAAACATTATTTACTTTCAGCAGGCATGAGCATTTCTGTACAAAAGTTTTATGAAGATATGAATTTTTCCCCAAAACGGTGCTCAGAAGAACTACATAAAGACGAATAGATCCACATATGTCAAAAGCTTTTTCTTGATCCAGGAGTAACAACCAAACCATGAGACGGTTTGACGCGAGGCATTATAATCTCATACGCAAAAAAATACTGTCATAGATTGATCGTTCAGGGAGCAATACGTTTGGTCATTTCGAATCAGGAGAGAGATGGCATTTTTAGACGCATTGCAAGCACTTTTGACCAATCTTAAAATCATGTTTAGAATGACACATCGGCCGCTAGTTTTTGTAATCTTAGCATGCAAAATCCTCCTTTCTTTGGGAGGAGAACAGAAACCGTCTCCTACAGCTCAGAGGGAAATTACACCTGATCTATGCTTTCAAGCAAGGTTCTCCTTAGAGGAGCCTACAATGTTCCAAAAAGGCATTTGTAAAGTTCAGGCAGGAAGTCGTCAGTCCCGGGGCTTGTCCGTCTCGAGCAGTTTTTTGATGCTGCAATTGAGCTCTCAAACAAAAGTCCACATGCGATTGCTGTGCTGTTCTTGAGAAAGGGATGAGGAAGTTCAATTCACCTTCAATTTATAATCGTTTTGTCCATATGTTCTCAGTGGAAACAGATTTTGAGTAGAAATCCTGATTGAGTGTTTAATGTCACTCTGGCCAAGTCAGAAGCACCGTTAGAAGAAGTGTAACTGTGAATCTGCGAGAGGGTTTGACGGCCTTCTCAAAGTGTAAGAATTCCTTATTTTGGAGTTCAGTTTGAATTCTGCTCATGAAGAAGTGAACCATAATTGTTCCAGACTAACGCTCCTTGACTAGTTTCAGCAGTGGGGTCTTTTTTTTCCACCAAGCTGCTGATGGTGATCACTCCACTGGATGTTCCACTTCTTTGTTCATATTAAAGTAGCATTGCTTTGACGACACTTATCAACCAGAGCATTACGGTGGCATGTGAGGTTTTTAGTTTTTTTGCAGTTTTTAGAAGGCATGGAGATTCGTGAAAAATCCCGAATTCATAACATGACCTTTCCTGAAGATTATTTAAGAATTTTAATAATTTCATCTTCTGTAACCATGGATATCTCGATCATCATCCCATTGGGCAAACCACTAACTGACAGGTAAAAGAGAGGTATCATGAGAGTCAGCCTCAGATCATCATATCTCATTCCTGATCCAACTTGTTTCTAAGGGAATGCTAAATCTCATACGGATTTGAACTATGTCCGCTTTTTATTCCATTTAGACTGCAATCATCATGCAGCTTCCTTTTTCCTCCCTTGCGATTTTGTTCAAAGGGTAGGATTACGAATCTCGTCTAGCCAAAAAAGGCTTTCGGCTTATCTAGCCTTGTCATCACAAGCACACACTTTGCGCACACCTCAGTGACAAATTCTTTTATACATGCAGAAGACCATAATATAGAATCCCCACTTCATAACTCCTGAGAGGCACGAGATTCTTCATGTCTACATCATACTCGTACATCAGGCAATTCAGCGAGGTGCTGCAAATGCAATTAGTCAGAGTTATTAATCGGTTCCGGTTCAATTTCGCCAAAGGAGGGATTATCTATTGAGATGCATTTGCAAGACTCGGCAGCTCTGACAATACGAGTATCTTAATTTGTGTTGTTTTGTCTCATTGACGAAGGACATGAATGTTTTTGCCTTTTTTACGAGACACGTTCCAAACCCCCATGTCTCAATAGTAAGTTCCTGTCAGTGGAGGTCGAGGGACCAACCACTTCTGGTACATTAGAAGGTAGAGAGAAGGGGCCTACTGTTTACCGCTGTCACCAAATGTGGGGGGAGGGTTCTAGCATTTCACACCCAGTAAGTGGGGGGGGGGAGGGAGGGTCTGTTGGCTTCCCGCTCACGAACTAGGGTGAATGAGGATTCTCTTTCACCCCCCATTACGGTGGGGAGGGAGGATCTACAATCCTGTCCTTGATGTTTCTGAATGATCTCATCAACGGGACAAGAGTAGTTCTTCACATGATCGTATGCTCCACAATTATAGCACGCCATGACTATAATTGGAGGCATACATTCTATACACATGGCTGTTAATTTTTGCATGTAAAACTATGTTTAACTTTTGCTCATTTTCAGGCAATATCATGTACAGTACCCTTTTAAAAGTCATCACATGTTTAAATTCTCACTTCCTGAGTGTATCGGCACCATTGTGATCTTTGATATCGATCGTACGACTATCAATTGATTACACAATCATATTCCGAATGAAAAGGGCGGAGCCACACATTCACCTTAACCGCAGGTGTGTCTAATGGGGAAACAAGGAGAAACAGGTCGGGGTGTACGATAAGGCCTTGCTCCACAACGGAGGTTACCATGTGCACCACGGAAACACACACAACGACCTTCTTGTTCATTCGAGAGGCTGCACGGATGTTGTGTAAACCAACGATTTTACCGATTGCCAGTAACACGTCCTCAATCTTTACCTCCCTCGGGGGATCACACATGAGGCCATTCTTACGAGTAAGTGACTCGTACACGCTATGATTCAAACGAACGTTTGCCATAGCTAGTAATTTTAACAGAAGAAAAGAGTTTAAATCAACAAAAGAAACCTACCACAAGCGACGCTAGCAAGTGTAGGAAAAAAAAATAATAATAATAATATGGACGAGGTCCAACAATCGTTTAAGGCAGCCAAAAAGCGTTGGCTAAAACTAGCAAACACGTCAGATGGAACACAGGCCTCAAAACCGGGAGGTTCTGAAAAGCACCCAAACACCACCTACCGTGTGCGCTCTCTTTCTCTCTCTCGCTCAATAGATAAGACAAACCAAAGAGAAAGGGGTAAAGAGAAACGAAAACCAAAACATTTAGACAATAAGAAGAGAGAAAGGAGAAGCAACACAGGCTCCACACGTACCGCCAGAGACTGAGCAACAGCACCCTGCAATTACACGTGCGTGCCAAGCGAACAACAGCTGTGCAAAGTGGGAGGAGAGAGAGAGAGAAGAATGAGGGGTAGGGGAAGACACAGAGGGTGGAAAAGATGGATACAGAAGCAAACCCTCAGGAAAGAAAGCAGGAAATTTGGAAAGAGGTGGCTTGGGGAGAGTTAATGGGAGTAGAAAATATCACTGTATTGGATGTGAGATGATCTGAGATGGTGATGAACAGCTGTCTTGAAAACCTGGAGGGAAACATGAGATTGAAGAGAATGTAGAAGTTGATTCCACAGGTGGGAGAAAACAGGAATGAATTAGTGGAGGTGAATAGGGATCTGGATTTTGGGAGTTTCATCAGAAGGCAGTTGTTGGCAGACCATATGCACCCTGCAGAAACCTGGGGGGAAACAGAACACAGAAAGAGCAGAGGGTACAAGACCAGAAAGGAGGCAGTGGAAGACATAGAAACCACTGACCTGTCTGTGATGTGAAAGTGATATGCCCGTAGACTCCGCTTCATCAAGAGATAGTCCAATGATCCGAAAGGCCTTGGTTTCCATGGCATCAAGCTGAGCAAGGTGTGAGGCAGGGTGCCAGCCCAAAAGGGAGACCAGTGCTCCATCAATATTCAGATGATGGCCTTGTAGGTGGATAAGAGTTCAGGTGTGCAAAGGAAGGACCTTGCATGTTTGAGGATGCCCACTCGGCGACTGGTTTTGGAGGCCAACTTAGAGATGTGGTTTTACCAAGAGAGATCATGGTTAATGGTAAATCCCAACCATTTTATGACTGAATTTCTTCAAGAGGATTGTTAAGAAAGTAGTAGAGGGGAAAGTTTGCCAGCGATGGTCCTTTGAGAGAGAGACAGTGATTATGTGGGAATTCTCAGAATTGAAAAACATATTCCAAGTGTTTGACCAGCTCATAATTCTATCAAAGTGTGCAGAGAAGGAAGACTCTGCTGCCTGCCTCTCTCAAGGATGGGAGATGCTATGATAGTAGGTGGAGTCATCAGCAAAGAGATAAAGAGGATTTTCCAGAGAGTCAGATAGATTGTTGATGGAGATTAGGAATAGGAAATGGCCCAGAATACTGCCTTAGGGCACTCCAACCTTGAGAGGGAGAGCTAAACAATGGCTAAGAGAGCAGAGGAAGTCAGTAAACCATGTGTGCAGTTGGATGGCAAAGCCAGAGTATATGGAGAGCAGGATGAGGTGCCAGGCTGTCTGGAATGCTCAAGATATGTCCAGAGAGACAGCCCTGATTGCATGTCTGACATTGAGAGCCTCCATCCATTGTTGGGAGAGCAGAATAAGCATGTCAAAGGTAGAGTGACCTGGTATGAATCTTAACTGATGGTCAGAGATCATCATCAGCTTGAGAAGATGAAGGATTTCACGTCCAGTACGATGATGGATTCCATGACCTTGCTAATCAATAGAAGCAAGCTGAGAGGTCTGTAGTGAAGGGGATCCATTTTTTTGTACCTTGTTTATGTAATGCTGTGATGTTTCCAGACTTCCAAGGAGATGGACAATGACCGAGGGCAAAGGAAAGGGTGAAAAGAGAAGAAAGAGGATGTGCGAGAGTAGCAGAGCAGGTTTTTAGGACTTGTAAGCTGATGCCATGTGACCCAGTTGCAGAATCAGAGTCGAGGGTTGCCATAAACTTCTCCATCTTCTCAGCTGCAAGAGACACAGAGTCCGGAAGCAGATGGCTGTGACATAGTAGGGTGGGTACAGAGAGCGAGACGTTGGAGGTCAACCCAGAATTGAGGCATTCAGACTTCTTATGAGCGGAGCCTGCTGTGGTGCCATTTGAATTGAGGTAAGGGATGGAGGAGGAGTATACTCCAGAGACAGACGGAACAAGATGCCCCCAGTATTTAGAGGAGGGAGACCAGGTTTGAAAGTTCAAACTTGAGGTAGGCCAGATGTCGTTTTCTGGCTCTCCTGAGGGTGGATACACTTGTTGTGGTCTTTGTGGAATGATCTGAGGTTGCCTTCAGTCAGATTTGCCTTCCAGGAGGAGAATGCAAGTTGTTTCAAAGCAACTGCCTCACCACAGCATTCAGTGTACCATGGGCATGAGGTCTATATGATAACTGACCACAAGAGGAGATAAATCTGTGCATAAGGGAGAGTAGACTTCTGTGAAGAGTTTATATTGGGGTGGTAGATGTATGACACCACTCCTGAAGTGCGATGGCTGCTTGGCAGTCCCTCCCAGTTTGCCTGAGTGAAATGCCAAACTTGCCGGCGCTGAGGCTGTTCTCTGAGAATCGCGAGAGAGATGTTGACCTTTACAAGCAGATGATCAGATGAACCAAATGGAACAAAGGAATGGCAAAAAACAGTAATGGGGAAGTTGGTCACAATCAAAGCCAGAAGGGAGGATTTGTGATTGACAGGAATCTGGGTCAGAATTTTACAGATTGATTTAGTCCCATGGAGTCACAGAGTCCTTTGTAGAAGTGCCATGGAGGCTGGTGAGAGGGGTACCAACACCCAGCCAAATTTCATGGTGACAATTGAAATCATCACATATGAGAAAGAGAAAGTATAGAATAGTGGTTAAAAGTTGGTCCATGTTGTCTGGGGGAGACGTAAATGGAGTCGTCACTATTTGGAGGATGGTACTGCACACAGACAAACAATTTGTGAGAACAATGGGGAAGTCCCAGCCAGCGGTACTCTTGGGATTTGGGAGGTGTAAGAGCAGGACACGGACAGTGAAAAATTGAGTTATTGGTGTACAGTGAGACTCTGCTGCCAGGATGGAGTTCAGTTTGATCAAACTGGAGAAGACAATTGCCAGGGAGAGACATTGAGTCAAGGACGTCCTGTGGGAGGAAGGATTATGTTAAACAGACATTGTCCAGTTTATCAGCAGCGGCCTAGATTGGGAGATGTGTCAGGTTGGAGCGGAGGCCTCTGATGTCTGTGGAACACACATGTTTGTAAATTAAAGTTATTAAAACAGGGGAGAGCTATCAAAATGAGCAGCTTTATGTTGCACATCAGGGGATCAGGAAGTTTCATCAATTTGAGGTAGGTGGAGGAAGGGGAGGGGAAATTGGGAGGTATCCAACCATATTGGAAAAGAAAGGGAGAATTTGAACTCATGTTTACAAATATTATGACTGTAATTCGTTTTAATACTCACTGTTTGCAATATTTTACATATTGTTAAATCTGTGCCTTTCTTTATTTATGACTGACTGCTTGCAATTACACTGCATTCACCGATTTGTAAGTTGCAAGGATGACATGCAATCAGACGATAAATGTCATCTGCATTTATTTCCACCGTCGCTTCTTTCTGTCTTTCCAAGTCAGGTTTTACCACTTCAGAACCCTTACAAACACAATGTCTTCAACTTCAACAACCTTTCAACACATTACACTATTTTTGACCTCCTGGTGAAACCTCAAGGCTGAAAAAGGAATGTCTAACATTGGTGTTGATATAAAATATTTAAATTCCATGTAATTGTTGCACACTGCATCTTTCAGACAACAACCATGCTTTGTAGAGAACTCTCATTCAAGGCTGTGCCAAATACAATATTGAGTATAATATTTTTTATAATATATAGGAGTCAGTAAATTGTTTTTTCCAGTTACAACATGTGGCCACATGTTTATTTAAGATCAGTATTCTTGAAATTTAAGATTTTAGATCAGTATTGATTGAGGAACGCGGGCACCTAAACATGCTTGGATGTCCCACCTGCCCGAGAGCACTTCATCAACTTCATTTTGCTAAATATATCTCCAGAATGTGATGATCTCCAAATAGATCTCTTACACATTGACTTCACCTGATGGGCAACATATAAATCAGACTGACTACATTATAATCAATAGAGAACAGAGAAGTGCTGTGTAATCTGCCAATAGTCTGCCAGGTGCAGACTATGGGATACATCATGAACGCCTTGTGGCAAAGCTACGAGTCAAATTGATATAGGTGAAAAAAAAAAAAACTGTGTCCACATATGACCTTGACAACATATCAAAACAATATGCAATAAAGGTTTAAAAAAAAAAAACTGTTTGGCAGAGCAAGACTTGGTTTGACAGAATGTCAGAAGAACTGTGTCAATAACTTGAAGACGTTGTAGAAGAAGAGGCCAAAGACAACATCCCAAAGGCAAACAGAAAGAAGAGAGAGGAAAACCAAAGGCACATAAAGAGAGGACATTAAGGGGCGAAATGCCAACTTCCAAAGTGAAGCTAGGAAAGACAAGAAATATTTCAGAGGCATGTGTAGGGATAGAAAGTGACAAACAAGCAGGAAAACCGAGATCTTTTTTTCAAAGATCAGAGAGAAGGTCAAGGATTTGTGTCCTAAAGAGCGTAAGAGGAAAAGATCTGACAGAAGAAACACAGATGAAAGAAAGATGATAGGACCATACCGAAACTTTACACAAACGAGATAGCAATATGACGGCAACCTTCGAAGAAAGAGACGTGAGCAAAACCAATAGTGATATAATGTGCGATACATAGTGCCTTGAAAGAGCTGGCAAATGGAAAGGCCCCAGGTGCTGATTAAATTCTAATAGAACTCTTTAAAGTAGTTGGGGAGAGGCAATCAAAATTTTAACAATTACATCTGTACACAGATCTGGAGCAGAATTGTATGGCCAAAAAGGGGAAAGCAATGGAATGAAGACTAATTGCTAATGAAAGGGGATGCAAGAGAATGTTCAAATACTGTAACTAAACCATTGCCTTGATTTCACATGGTAGCAAGATATTACTAAAAATCATTCAACACAGAAGGAAAACTTAATTAAGTGAAAAATGCCTGTTGAGCAAGCACATCTCAAAAGAGGAAGAGGTACTCGAGATCAAATAGCAAATCTGTGGTTGATCATGGAAAAAGCAAAGGAATATCAAAGAAGCTGTATCTCTGTTGCATTGATTATAGCGAAGCCTTCGATTGTGTTGATCATTAATTGAAGTGGATTATGCTGAGAGAAATGGGGATGTCAGCGCACCTGTTATGTCTGATAAGAGGTATGTACACTAATCAAGAAGTTACAGTAATAACAGAGTATGGAGAGACAGAAAGGTTTGGAATTGGAAAAGGGATCAGACAGAGCTGCATTCTCTCCACTTACTTATTCAATCTGTTTAGTGAGTGCATCATGTCATCATGAAGAAATCAAACTTTGATGACATTGAGGCTAGAGACAGGATTGGAGGAAGATATACTGCATCACCAATCGCTAAGGTATGCTAAAACTGTTGCAGACACTGAAGAAGGAAAGTGAAAAAGCTGATCTTTCTTTAAACCTCAAAAAATAAGACTAAAATCTTGTCAACTGGGAACATCAACGTGTTCAGATTGGAAGACGATCATGTGGAAATAGTGGAAAGTTTCATCTACCTGGGTTCCAAGATTGAAGTGAGTGGAGAATGTAAAGGAGAAATTAACAGACGGCTAGCATTGGAAAAAACAACAATGTCAGGATCTGGAAACACAAAGATCTGCAAACACAAAGATGTGACAAAACAAACCAAACGATGTTGGTGAATACTCTGGTGTTTCCAGTTGCAATGTATGGATGCGAGTCATGGACAGTGAAAAAGAGAGGAAGGCAGAAGATTGACAGTTTTGAAATGTGGTGTTGGAGAAGAATGTTAAAAATTCCATGGACTACAAGAAGAACAAACAAATCAGCGCTTGAAGGAATTAGACCATCATGGACAGCAGTACATTAGTAGCGCTGATACGAAAACAAAAACTGTGATACTTTAGACACCTGTAACCATCCAAGTGGCAGCACGCGCATTGACGGATCACCCTGTCTGCGAGACACCAGGATGACAGTTTGTAGCTGGGCCAAGATTTGAACCCAGGCTGGATAGCTCAGAGGTGAGTGTGGGTGGAGGCTTGTAACAAACCTACTTCCAAAACATTAACCTAGATTCTTCTTCGTTTTATTACCATTTCAACACACTCCATTGCTTAAGCCAAATGGAATCTGCTCATGAAAATAAAGTAAATCTAGATCACGGGTTCCCAACCGGGGGGAAATTTCCCCCAGGGGGGAAATTTGGGTGTTTCAGGGGGAAATTCTAGTCTGGAATTAAAATTCTGGAAATTATCAGAAAATAATTAGAAAATAATTTCAGTAATAGCCTTCTGTTCTCTTCTCAGGAGTACCCGTTTCCTGAACTTTACCCGCTTTCATTCTTATGTTTTATTTTCTTTCTTCTTTTTTAGTTTGTTCTTTTCTATTACATGTCTTAATATGATCTCTCTTGTTCTTTTCAGGTCCGCAAGTGATCATGTCGAAAAAACGGATATATTCAGAAGCATATCTAGACTTCGGTTTTACGTTCGTTGTGAATAACGGGGAACATCTGCCACAATGTGTCATCTGCACAAAGACCTTGGGGAATGGTAGCATGAAGCCATTCCAGATGAAGCAACACCTTCAAGGATGCCATCCCGAACTACAGAACAAGGATCGTGAATACTTCAAGCTGAAACAAAATTATCTGAAGAAGATGAGACTGGACTCAACTGGAACGTTTCGTCAGCAAACGGACGCTATTGTGAAAGCGTCATACGAAGTCTCGTACAAGATTGCGAGGGAGAAGAAACCACACACAATTGGTGAAACATTGGTGAAGCCCTGTATGCTGCAGTGCGTGAAGTTGGTCCTTGGTGAGGCTGCCCACAACGAGATGACCCAGATTTCCCTTTCAAACAACACCATTCGGTCACGGATCAATGATATGGCTGAGAGCATCAAGAACCAAGTTGTTCAGAAGGTTCGAGGGTCACAGTTTTTTTCGATTCAACTCGACGAATCGACAGATGTTGGAATCTGTCCCAGCTGTTGGTCTTTGTTCATTATACCACCGAAAAAGGAATTGCAGAAGAATTCCTCTTCTGCAAACCTCTCCAGACCACGACCAAAGCTCAGGATGTGATGGACCTTATCAATGACTTTTTCGAAGACAGCAACATCAGCTGGGAGTCTCTGGTTGGGGTGTGCACGGATGGTGCCCCAGCCATGCTCGGCTCTCGATCGGGGTTCGTCACGCTCGTCAAGCAAAGAATCCGGCAGTGGAATCGACACACTGTCTGATCCACAAAGAGGCGCTTGCTTCGAGAACTCTCCCAAGAACTTCAAGCAGCATCTCGAGACTGTCATCAAAGTCGTCAACTTTATCAAGGGTTCCGCTCTGAACACTCGGCTGTTCCGTCGGCTCTGTGAAGGCATGGAAGCCGACCACGAATCGTTGCTGTTTCATACTCAGGTGAGGTGGCTCTCAAAGGGAAACATGTTGCAGCGAGTCCTGGAATTGTTTGATGAGGTGGTAGCCTTCTTCGGGCCCAAGAGAATGTTGTGCTTCTGGAGGCGTTGAAGGGTGAGTTTTTCCGGGTGCGGCTGTCCTACTTGTCCGATATTTTCAGTGCATTGAACGAGCTCAACAGGAAACTGCAGGGCAAAGGGACCAACATTCTTTTTCAGTCGGACAAGATCAGAGCTTTCGTGGCTAAACTGGAACTGTGGAAGAAAAGAGCGGGGAGTGGAAGTTTTTCCTCATTCCTCGCTCTGAACGAATGTGTGGAGGATATGGAGGATGGTCTGCCTGATCCAATAGCCGAGGATATCAAACAACACTCGAAGGCTTGGAGGAAGAATTCAAGTATTACTTCCGGGATCACAAACGAGAGCAACGAGAACAAGCTTATCAGAGACCCATTTCAGAGGAACGTTGATGATGTGCCAGAAGCGTGGCAGGAAGAGTTCCTGGACTTGAAAAACGACTCTACAGCGAAGGATGCCTTCCAGAATATGGAACTGGAAGAGTTTTGGACCCAAGTCCGAGGAACCTACCCGCTTCTTGCGACCAATGCTCTGCGGATATTGGTCAGTTTCGTCCACCTACCTGTGTGAGACAGGATTTTCGGCACTGGTACACCTCAAAACAAAGGCACGCAACAAGTTGGAGGTGGAGGCGGATCTTCGATGTGCGCTCTCCATAACTCCCCCAGACATTGAAGGACTCGTGAACGGCAAACAATGCCAGAAGTCACACTAAATGCTGTGTTCTTATTCAATACAATTTAATGTTAGCTGTGTTAGTGCATTTGAAAAATAAATTAGTAAATAGTCTCAGTGTGTTTTAACTGTTCTTTCTCTCATACACATGAAGGGGGAAATCTGGATGGTTGAATTGGGTGCAGGGGAAATGACAGAAAAAAGGTTGGGAACCACTGATCTAGATGAATGCACAGGATGCAGAAGTTTTGAGCAGTTTACATATATGTATAATATATAATTATATATATATTATATTTAATATATATATATATATATTCAGGTGCCCATATTTTATTGTGGAGTCAGATTATGGGGTAATTTTGAATGCTTATGAGTAAAAAAAAATCATTTTTTGTTCTTTGCAGGTCTTAATTGAAAAACAATACAAGTGTTCTGCTTATATCTATATCTGTACGAGTTTGTATCCAGAGTTTCAAAAAAACAAAATCATGACACAAGTGTTTGGTCACCTCGCCATTCAGTCATTCCATCTAAGAGTATGGTCAGTAGGGATACAACTTTTTTGCAACTCCATAGTCCTGTATCATATTCTGATGAACTTTTGCTAGGAAAAACAATGAAAATCAATGTTTTTTTGTATTTGTTTCAAAAAAGTTCACCCATGACTAACTTTGAAATTTGCATGACTTGCATGACCTAATGCTCGCTCACAGCATTGATTGCTTCTGCTGATGTTTAGTTTGATGGCTCTTGTTCCAGGATTTGTCAAGGATTTCAAAAAGTCTTGTAGGGTAGTAAGGCTTTTTTAAAGTTAAATAAATAATTAAACAGGGTTCTAGTTTTTGGAAATCCACCCAAATGCAACCGAGTATAAAAATTTCAAAGTTAGTCATGGGTGAACTTTTTTGAACAAATACAAAAAAAACATTGATTTTCTTGTTTTCTTAGCAAAAGCTCATCAGAATATGATACAGGACTATGGAGTTGCAAAAAAGTTGTATCCCTAATGGTCAGATGTATTTTCAGAAAGGTTGTTGCATATAATGTCTCACATGGTCTTGCCATTTAAATCTAAGTGCCAAGCCTTGAGTGGTCAAGTAAGGTTGGCCAAGATGTACAAAACGGATTGTTGAAGCTTGGGTTGTTTATGATTGAACTTGATTTTAAAAAAACAACTGGAACAACACTCGGTAGAGTGCATACCTCTGCCAGGCTGAACAGTTTACATTTTTTA
Organism: Eptatretus atami; assembly: GCA_035128595.1. Classification (NCBI taxonomy): domain Eukaryota; kingdom Metazoa; phylum Chordata; class Myxini; order Myxiniformes; family Myxinidae; genus Eptatretus; species Eptatretus atami. The sequence goes on along the minus strand of CM068965.1, from coordinate 63,298,356 downwards.
ACCTACTGATAGGCTGGATCCAGATCTTCACCAAAATTGAATTAATTCATCCTTGCCACACACCCAACTTGTTCACAAAATTTAGTCCGAATCCGTCCGCAACATTTTGAAATATCATGCACAGATATCGTTTTTGGTGCTCCCAATGGTGAAGAATCACTTTTAAAAATTCTAGTAGTTGGATCCAGATCCAGATCTTCACTTAAATCTAATCAGTTCGTCGTTGTCACACACCCAACCTGTCCACCAAATTTCAGCCAAATCCGTCAATAACTTTTTAAGATATCCTGCTCACAAACAGACAGATAGATCGGTATGACAGACAAACAGAGGTGAAAGCATAACCTCCGCACACCTTCGATCGCAGAGGTAATAACTGAGCTTCTCACCAAGTGCAGTTGTTCATTTGTAAAGAGCTCAATAGGAAGTCAACGAAGGTTCAATGTGCTCTTTCGCTATTTTGGCCGACCAAGTGTGACTACATTGCTTCCAACGTCACACTATCAAAGCCATCCTCGTTTCTGCTTTCCCATAACTTCAAATTGTCATTGATTCACTGATGACTCCAGCTTTGCTATTTACTTATTCGGGTTCCTTCTGTTGACTCCAATGCATATTTGGTCTTCCCTTTAATTTGTGTGGAATTTAAACGCCCCACCTTGTTTTTATTTGAAAATGAGGAAGGGTACAGGAGCTGGAACTATGGAATCGTAATAAAGAATGCAATACCGCACATAAAATTACCATCTCTCCACAATTAATGTCTGTCTCTTGATGCGTTCTGTAAGCAGCATTTTGCTATTTGCCAACTTCAATGTAAATGCTGAATGCAGCTGTTATTTCATCCGCAGGATCAAACAGGCTGACAAATAAGCAAACAGCAGTGCATTACTGCATTTACCCTCATACATGGTGATTCACATTACTTCTGCTTTCAGACCATTGGGTGACAATTGTGCCAACGTTTGGAGGTGGAAGAAAAATGTAGATCAGATAATTATAGCTTCATTGCTTTTACTATTACCCCCAAAGACAGCAATAAATGCTTTTATAATACACATATCCCTCGATTTGCATAAAAAGACAAAAAAAATAGAAATTCCCTTTAAAGTTTTGCTATCAGTTATTTTTAGTCGGTCAGGTGACGCCAACTAAATTTACTGAAGAATATTCTACATGCAATGGAGGCGAAAAAATCCACAAGGGCCTCCAAAATTTATCTGTTGTTTGCTGCTGTGAGGAAAATAAAAAATAAAAAATAAACAAAACTTTACATAAAAAATAACTACAAAGCTATGATGTAATGGATCAAAATTTTGGTTTCTCGCTCTTGCTTTTATCATTTTGCGTTTTAAAAAAAAACTGCATTCTTGCAATTTCAAGTTATACTGTCAAATAAACGCAAGGAAATAATTGGGTATTCAATGCCTAACTCCCCCCCCCACCCCACCGCCCCCCAATCAAGCAAGCGATAACTAAATTTGTAGGAGAGGATAACGAACAAGGTGATACAGGAGATTGTACCATTCGGTGCTGCAGCAGCAGAAATAATACTCACAAGTCAGGTCTAAGAGCGAAAAATGGAAAAACTTAAATAAGTATTCATCATCAACTGACTGAATACATTATATTATTTAATTTGATGACATATGAGCGTTAATAATATATTGTGATCATTATTTTATTGTTGATTCACAAGATGGTTTTCAACATCATCAACAGTATTATCAACATCTAACCCACCCTTTCCTGAGTGCCATCCCTTCCATTACCTACATTCAGCAGAGGTTATTTGATGAATTTAGCCAAAAGCATGAATATCATTGGAGTAACCCAAACTTATGCATGTATATATATATAT
>CM068965.1:63284221-63296485 GCA_035128595.1 Eptatretus atami | reverse complement strand
ATATATATATACAAAGACCCACCCATATCTCTCACCTGTGAATGGAGGGAATAACCAATCAGTTCTCACCTAATCAACTAAACCCAGGTGGCTAGGATTATATAAATAAATCGACTCCTCCCATGCATTTGTGGCTGACGAAGCTGCATAAAGCAACCAAGAAAGCTGACCAATGTAAGCCCTTTGTTCTTTTGAACCTTCCCAGAGTTCTTCCACAGCCATAAAAATATTCACAAATAGTACACACTTGAGAATCCCAATGCTACACATCCCCTCAGCACCTTCAGGAAAGTATTCCCACCTGCATGGAAATGGATTTCACTGCACTCAAAGGGATAATGAATGATGGAAATCTTCTTATAACCCTCTCTTTAAAGGTGTTTCTCCTTCGTGTTTGCCTTGTTGGTTGGCCAAGTGAGTTGTACCTTAAAACTCCTCAGATAAGTGGGGGAGTTTCATTTTTTAGTTAAATCGCTGATTACATACATGTGAAAGTAATGAAACCCATTACACTTATTTTGTAACCTTTCAAACAAATAATTTGCTCCTGAAGTGATTTAGGGTTAATTTGGCAAAGAGTTTGAATACTTATGTAACGGAGAATCATCTGATTTTTCTCTGTTAATCTAACTTGTTGACATTTTATCTGTATTTTTTAGTTTTATCACTTTGGAGTACAGTGGTTTGTGAAGACTATATATTAAGTTTGATTTGAAAGAATCATGAAATAAGTTCAGGTGGCATCAAAACATGAAAACTTTGGAGGGGGGTGAATTACTTTTCCAGGCCACTGCATACTAATAAGATAAATGCAAGTCAGAAAACACCATATGATTGGAGAAAACTAAGGATTGACTTCCGGTTCGGGATAGCTCCACACATGTACAGAGTGGCCACAATGTCCCAATGCACGCAGTTAGAATTTCGTTAGAATTTATCTGTATGCTTCTCTCCATTCTCTGCACAAATTTGAATTTTTCTCCATTCTCTTCTGGACATCTTCTTCCATCTTGATGGGTGGAGGTCATAAAAGCAGCCCCTGACAGCTGTTTTGAGGTCTTCATGACCTCCACCCCTCAACCCTCAACATGGAAGAAGATGCCCAGAAGTACAGGGAGACAAATTCAAATTTGTGCAGAGAATGAAGGTAAGCATACAGATAAATTCTAACTAAATTCTACCTGCATGCATCAGGACTTTGTGGCCACTCTGTACTGTATGTCAAATCTGCAGCCTGCTCCTTCACCTCAAGCAAAGATAAGTTTGGATCTGTTGTATTTTTCTGTTTAACTTACGTCCCTGTGTTGCTGTTTGCGTTTACATCCAATTTTCCATGTTAAATCGTACCTTGTTGTGCTATATTGTCAAATTTGTTTTATTGTAGCCCTAGCTGGGAGCCATATTGTCTTGGGTAATGGAGGGGAAGGTGCTAAGGAAAAGGTGTGGTAGATGTTGATAATACTGCTGATGTTGAAAACCATCTTGGTGAATCAATTATAAAATAATGATGACAAGATATTATTAACACTCATACATCATCAAATTAAACAATTGATTAAGAAAGTGAACTACACCTTTCTCTTCTCTGAATAATGCCCTGTTCTGATTTTCCCAAAAAACTGTTCCAGCAATTTACCTTCTCACCATCACAAAAACATTTTCAGGGAAAAGCAGCATTGTTCCTGAGATATTTATGGGATGTTGAGAAATGTTGATTTTTTTTATATTTCAAAATATTTGGCAGATTTGCTCAGAGGTAGAAGACGCAGCTCTGAGGTGTTGAGTTGTTTAACCTGGTTTCTGTTATTGGCCTGACCATAAACTGTCAGCCTGGTGTTTTGTCGGCAGGATGTTGCATTCATCTGTCAGATGGGATGTTAAGCTCGGGAGCTGTCTGCCAACAACGGTTGCTGTGGGATGTTAAAGATCCCAAGTCGTCTTCGAGTTATTCTGCACAAACTCCACCGTGTAGAGGTAAGCTCTTTGTTAACCTCCGCCATCGAAGATGGACGGAGGTTACTGTTTTCACCCCTGTCTGTTTGTTTGTTTGTTTTGTGAACAGTATTACGGAAAAAACTCCTTGGCGGATTTCGACGAAACTTGGTGAGGGGATTAGGTATGGTCCAAGGATCATGCCATTAGATTTTGGACTTGGTCCAAAGTCCAATATGGCCGCTATGGCGGCCATTTTGAAAAATATTTGAATTTTTGTTTTTGCATTTCTACATGTTTTAAGTGATTTCCAAACAAAAAAAAAAAAACTTAGAAAATTTTACTTTTTTCAAAAAATTTCGATTTTATTTGAAAAATATTTGAATTTTTTTTTTTTGCATTTCTACATGTTTTAAGTGATTTCCAACCCCCCCCCCCCCCAAAAAAAAAAAAAAAATGTTGGAGAAAAGAACTATAACTCTGTCACATGTTGACGTCATATTTAATGATAAGATATAAGGTTCACTTGAGTGACCCAGCAGATGGGCGGCGGAGGTTTTGCACTCTACCGAGTGCTCCCCCTCTAGTTTGAAACTGTTCTGCCCAGCCACCAAGTGAATGTCAATAGACCTTTGTGCAAGGAGATAATTCACCAACTTTTGCTCTTGCCAAAAGGTATTAGTGTAACTCAGTGATGCACCAGGTGTCTGCATCATCCTTTATCAGCTGGATTCCTGTCTTTTACTTTACTTTAGGTCATTACTCCTCATAAGGTTGTGTTGTAATCTGGCTGGTCAGCCAAGCACATTGCCAAATTTATGATTCAGGTGTTCCTCCTCGTACTGGCTTGAATTGCTGTCAGGATAACGAGCATCAGAAGGGTCCTCCTCATACTGGGTTGAATTGCTGTCAGGATAATGAGCATCAGAAGGGTGAAGCTAAACTGTCTCAACCCAGCTTATGCTTTCGATAAATGGGTGAGCAATCCAATGCTTTGCAAATTTTGCTTGGCAATAACAAGAAGGACCAATCTATGAATCAAAAGACAACATCGATATGGTCGCTTTGTTGCCATAAACCAGTATAATTATTCCTCTGTTAACTTTTCTTACACTTCTTGCTTAAAAACCAAAAATTCAAAAGGTTAATTTGTTCATTGTGCAATGTGCTTGGCTGACCAGCCAGATCTTTTCTAGTCTGCACATTTGTTGTGAAACATAATCAAGATAAACCAATATTTTGCCCTTAAGCTCTACTGATGATTTATGTCCACCTTGAGCTTACTTTGGATGCCTGTGTTATGCTTTGACATGCATGCTGCCCAGTCCAGCCTTCTACGTGTGTGTGTGTGTGTGTGTGTGTGTGTGTGTGTGTGTAGATATTAAGATATATAGATATATATACATACATATATACATGCACGTATATATGTACAAATATATACGTATATAGAAAAAAGTTCCTGTGCACCATTAAAAAAAATACACAAAACGATACTGACATGTACCCGAGCAATATAATTGTCAGTCTGCATGTGCCTTGACATGTTCCCCAGTTTACCCATGAATATCCGGAATTTGCATATGCATACTGTGCACCACAGGCACAAATTGCCATGCACCTATTCCGAGTTATGTGACAATGCTATAAGTGGTATTGAGCAAATTGCAATGACGCAGCACGATTCGTTGAACCATCCCAGATATGAAAAACATTTTTATTGACGTCTAAAAGGTCGTAAACGTGATGCCACACCTTTCCGAAAATGAACGTCGACGTGCTATTGACATGCATGAGATGTAACAGGAATGCCACAAAATGTTGTGACTAGGCATTTTGGTGTTCATCGGAACATCATACAGTCACTCTGGAGACGTTATCAACTGGCAACATCAGAGACCATCCACATCCTGGGTGACCACGTGTGACGTCACATCAGCAGGATAATCATATCCGGATGGTGCACCTTAGGAATCCATTCCAGAGAGCAAGTTTGACAGCTTGCAAGCATCCCTGGCTTGCGACCAGTCAGTGCCAGAACTCTCAGGAATCGGTTACGCAAGCATAACATCTGATCATAATTATCAGCAGTCCTTCCTATTTTGTTTCCACATCATGGCCGTGCGTGCTGAGCTTGGCGTAGATAGACAATGTCTGGGGCTCAGGAGACAAGATTAAGCTGCTGTCCTTTTTACAGATGAGTCGAGGTTCCATCTTGAGAGTAGTGATGGCTGATGTCACGTTTATCGACGTGAAGGAGAATGTTATGCTGATGTTTGTGTTGTGCAATATTTGTTGTTCGATGGTTGAAGCGTGATGGTATGAGGAGGCATCACCACATATCACAGAACCCAACTGGACATCATTAATGGCAATTTGACAGGTATTCAGCACCTTGATGAAGTTCTCCATCCTTACATCCTCCCGTTCCTTCAGATTCATGGACGTCATATCACACAACAGGATAACGTGCACCCTCGCGTTGCATGAGTGGTCTCCGACTTCATCACACAACAGAACATTCCCACACTTCCCTGGCCAGCTGTTTTGCCTGATATTTTTTCCATTGAACATGTGTGGGATGAAATGGAATGTTTATTGTGCAGTCTTCAAAACTAGGTGGTGACGTTGGCCCAACTACAGCAGGCCTTGCTACAGATCTGGAATGACATCCCTCAAGCCTTCTTCAACCACCTTGTGTCCTCAATGAGGTGCTGTTGCTGAGCATGTGTTAACGCAAATGGAGGTCACACCAGATCTCCCAAATGGAGGTCACACCAGATACTGAGCAGTTAACTGACTTTTGACCACACCCCTCTTTAAGCCTCTGGAGACATGTCTTGCACAAATGTGTTGACATTCTCATGTTGATTTCATGTTTATCAAACACTAAATATTGATATGACCAAACAACGTGATGTGTTTATTTTCATTTCTCATTTCACCAAGGTGTAAATAATGTGCAGGAATTTTTTTCTGCAGGTACAGTATATATACAGCATACTGTATATGTATCCACTGACCAAATTCCAGAATCCTGCCCTAATCTATCGTGGCGACTGCTTTAACAGCATTACTGCACTCTCAAAAATGATACAACCATCAGTGAGGAGCTGTACACAAATAAATGAGTGAATTAAAACATTTGAAGGAAAAAAAATTCACAAACATAATGGTGCTTGTTAAATTTTATATTTATGTGTGACTTTTCATCCTCCCCTGAAACAGGTATGACTATGTGTGATACTACCTTCTTGTTGATCACATGTATTGTAGGTTTTCTTCTCAGCTTGTTATTATTGACATTGAAGGTTTAAGCCCTATTAAAAAAATGACATGTTGCCCTTTTTCATTTGTTCAGAAACTTGCAAAGTGAATGTCTATCAATCCCCATATCAGCAGCTGGTTTATTTAACTTTTGAGCAAATATACATACAACTTTTAGAGCTCAGGCTACATGAGTTTTTGCTTTCAATAAAAATCAATGTCAAAAGTATAACTTTCCCCAAAACAATTCATTGTCACCAACAAAGATGATTCCTTATAAATAAAAAAAATCTTTCTTACATGACATCATACTATCAAGGAGACAGGAGCTAAAGATGTCAGCATTAAAGTTAGTCATTACCCCACGCAAGCGAAGCGACAAAATTGAAAATCATTTCAAACAGGAAACTTGCTGTTTTTAAGGATGTCATAATGGACACATACAACAGGCACGAATAACTAATGCAATGTACGTGATGTAATAGACACTGCATAAAATGGCAGTAAATTCTGGAATTGATTTCTTTACACGACTTTTAATATCTTTATTTTATTTTAATTTAATTATATACTTCAACACTGCAGTACACAAATCGTCGTCATAATACTTCCAAGAACCTCCAGTTTTACAACACTGTACTTCAATTTAAAAAAAAAATAAAGGTTCGATGGGGTGGTGTACAAGGGTGATGTTTGTGAATGCTTCTGCACTACTTCAATAGCACTAAACATTCACATTTCTTATTAACGATCGTTAAAATCATCTCATTAAAATTGAAGTAAAATTGAAGTAACTGCATGGGGGTATCATGTTCTATGAACTCTCTGTAGTTTATGCAGTTTAAGGGTTAACAATCATTCCGATTTTAAATATTCGAACATATAATTCAAACAAATAGTGCCATACCACAAGAACATTTTGGTAACATAGACAGAAAGCAAATAACTACTTATTGTAAGATGGTAATAATGACTGACTGTATGCATATCACGTCATTCAGCATTGAAACATACAGATCTGATACCAAATGATTCGATAGCATGAGAGACCATTTCCTTTTTCCAGCAAAATCTGTTATCTGGCACCCATGGGACTTTGCCCCTGCTACTTATTCAAATATGCCGGTTAACTAAATGTTTTTTTATTTTATTTTTTGGTTACATCGTCTAGGCTCGTGGAAGAGCTAGTACACTGAACGGATCAGGACGTAACAGACAAAAACAGGACGCAAACATGCATGCATGTGTTTTTTATCCCCCGCCAACTTCGTTGGTTGGCGGGGGATATAGAAATGGGTTCCGTCCGTCCGTCCGTCACATTTCGTTTCCGGAGCTTAACTACAAATCCCCTCAAGATATATTTACGAAATTTGGTACACATATCAAGCAAGTGGTGAACTGGTGCCTTTTGATATTTAGAGATTTCCCCCAAAAAAATTTCTGTCACTTTCCATGGAAACAAGTTGGGTATTAAGAAATAATTGAGGTTAACCTTTGTTTCCAGAGTATAGTTGCAAAACTATTAACTATTTCTTTATGAAATTTGGTACACACATCAAGAATAAATTGAACTGGTTTTATTTGCGTTGACGACGTAATAATCGAGGAGTTAGCTGTGAGGTTGTGTGTAAAAAACTTAATTTTTTTAAAAATAATATCTTAATAATCTTGCGTGCCAGTTGGTAAAGTATCGGATAACACAGCTTTTTATGTAATAGGAATTTATCCATCTATATACTGTATATAAGACAGAGATGGCGTCCGTTGATCTCCACGATTTACGCTGATTAGCTGTGGTGAGGCCAGGTGCAATGTGATTGACTCCTGGCAACTGAATAATGTATCATGTCGGCTAATTAAAATCTGATATTTGAAATTCGATTCCATATTTGATAATTGGAACTCATGGCCTTAATAATTATGTCAAAATCTGGAGTGAAATTAGAAAGAAAAAAAAATGAGGAAAAAGCGAATTTTTGCTAACCAGGTATAATTAAATAATAGCCTTCACAGGACAGGTAAAATGGCTCCAAAATTCTTTTTTTCACTCTTTAAAAGGTAATTATTGTATGTCTGATTGTATTTAATTCCACCACCCAGGGATACGAGAAGCGATCTTTTTGGATTTGGATTCTACTTTTATTATGCATTTTTAAGCATGGTGTTGGCTTAGTGGTTAGGGTGGTGGCTTGGGATCCCAGGGTCCTGAGTTCAAGTCCTGTTGGCTGCTGAATTAATACCAGGGGGTTGACTCAGCCTGTCATCCTTCCGAAGTCGGCGAAGTGAGTACCAGTGTACTGGTCCCGGTGTATGCCCCGGTTAGAATAGGTGTACCATATCCCTGTGTGTCGTAAGAGGCGACCAGGGTTGGCGTCAGGAAGGGCATACAGCCATAAAACATTGCCTCAAGAAAAAGCCCAACCCCTGCACAGCAGGGAAAAATGGCTGTAAAAACAGCCTTTTTTATGCATTTTAAACGTACTGCACAAATACAACATGGAATCGCAGTTTGTATATAAACAGTGCTTTAAGATATGACCTCGGCTGACAGGATGGTCTTGGGGGTACCCACACTCTCCACGATGCAGTCTAGCCTGGGTTTGAATCTCGGCCCAGCTATAAAATGTCATCCTGGTATTTCATGGACTGGGTGAATCGTCAATGTGTGTGCCGTCCCTCCGATGGATGTTAAACTGCACGTCCTGTCTTCCGCCATTAGTTGATGGATGTTAAAGATCCCCACAGTGTACTTCATGAATAGTGGGCGAGCTATAACCAGCACTGTGGCCAAATTAAAAATTCCTGCCCGAACTAATGCTGGGAAGGCAATGGCAAACCACACAGTGTAAACCCTTGCTCAGGAGGCTGATTCAGTGGCACAGATGCTCAGTAATGAGTATGGTACATCAAATAACAAACTAGAAGAGCACATGATAGAGCACATACCTCCACCATGCATAGCCTGATCCATGAGAACATATCGGACCCATTACATTTTTGAGATATACCGTAATGCTATGCAGCACTATATCATTTTTGGCCCTATCTCTCAATGGTGAAGAATCACTTTAAGAATTAAATAATTCTCGTATCCAGATCCTGATTCGGATCATCACCAAAATTGAATCAATTCGTCCTTGTCACACACCCAACATCTCCACCAAATTTCGTCTGAATCCGTCCACAACTTTTTGAGATATCGTGCTATATATCATTTTTGGCCCGATCTCTCAATGGTGAAGAAAGAATCACTTAAAAATTCTCGAAGTCGGATCTGGATTCGGAGCTTCAGCAAAATCTAATCAGTTCGTCCTTGTCACACACCGAACCTGTCCACAAAATTTCATCCGGATCCGACCAAAACTTTTTTGAGATATCCTGCACATAACCAAACAAATAGACAAACAAACACACAGACAGAAAGGGGTGAAAACATAACCTACTTCACCTTCAGTGGTGGAGGTAATAAAAGTAGCAATTGAATAGTGAAAGCGAAAAAAAAAACTGAAAAGGAAAGTAAAGCCTTTTAAAAAGGAATAGAGCATGGACAAATAGGAAGAAGGGGAGGAGAAGGGGAGAGGGGGGAGGGGAGAGAGAGTGGGGTGGGAGAGGAGTGGGGGGGACAGAGTGGGAGAGAAGGCGGAAGGAGGGGAGGAGTGAGACAGGTGAGGGAGAAGAGAAAGCGGGGACGGAGATCGAGAGGGTGGGTGATGGGGAAGTAGTCTGTATCCATCCTGTCCACTGCATTCCTCCCTACCCCATTGTTTGTCCAATTCTCCCTCTAATTTGTCCTTCAACTCCACTGTTGGTGTCTCCCCCCCCCCCCACTCCCACCCTCTCACTATTATTCTTTTGTCATGTTACGTCATGATCTACTTAGTGTTTTTGCTCTTCCACAGCCTTTACTCTGCATTCAAAAAAGGCATAGGTTGGCAGCCATTGTGCACTGTACAGGCTTTATTGGCTGAATGGTCACTTACAGTGTTGTAGTTCCTTGGAAGGGTAGTCAACTAATATATATATATATATATATATATTGTCAACCGTGGTGTCTGTCCATGTGTTTGTCTGTCTCCCGTTTACGGTGGCCACTTCCCACACTACATTTGTAAAGTTCAACCAGTGACTTTTGAAATGATGGGATAACAGGCATGAATAATGTTGATGCCAAATTTTATTTTGCAACCAGGATATTTGCTCTCTTTTTCGACAAATGCAACACTCTGCCACCTTATAAGCCTGGTGTTGGCTTAATGGTTAGGGTGGCGGTCTTGGGATCCCAGGGTCCTGAGTTCAAATCCCACTCAGCTGTTGAATTAATACCAGGTGGGGTTAACTCGACCTGTCATCCTTCCGAGGTCGGCAAAATGAGTGCCAGCGTGTTGGTATACTGCGTCGGAGTGGCGACCCATCCATGATGGTGCCCAATAGCCAAGGAGACTGCTTAGGCAGCACCAACACTCTGCACAGAGTATGGTCCCAATGGATGGATGGATGTCACCTTATGTTGCACCACCATTTTTGCGGTGGGCGTTATAAGTATCTCAGAGCTTTGGTTCTGCATCACGAGTCCTTGTAACAGTATAGGCCTCATGCTTAGGCCTCTGTTATGTGCAATTGGAATCTATCCGAGCTCCATAACCATGATGTATTATATATGCACAAAGGCAGTGAACATGTTGTGGTGATTATTCCTTCTAATGTGCTGGTTATGATGATGGTGTTTAAACCAGAACAAGAGAAATCTCAACTCGCATTCAAAACGCAATGACATGTTGTGAATTAAGTCCAGTTTATAATTGATCCTTCATTGTCTCCAACGGTTAGCGAAGAAAAAGGGTCCCTTGGCACTGAGCCGCCATGGCTTTTAAACAGCATCAAAAATGGCAGGCATAAGAGGAGACTAGTTTGTTTTGATCGTGGTCATTTAATCAAACAAACGAAATCCCCTTCGCTCAATTGTCTTGATGATGGAGAAACAAAAGTCACTCTTAAATATTGATGTGCTGAGTGACTCTTGAATGAGAAAAGGCTTGCAAGGAAAAGTGTGTGGTCTTCACTCATGTCGTGATGACGAGTTCTCTAAAAGGTCACATTGCAGAGTCCTCCTCTACATCCATTGGCTCTCTGGAAAACTTCCACCGATTGGCTGCTCATGTTCACACGTTTACTTCATCACAAATATTCGCGAAAATGCAAAGAAAAATGAATGAGTCACAACAATGTTTTCGCTTCAAACGCAGATTATTTTTTTATTTTTGGGAGTGATAAAGGCAGCCGTCTGTTTCCGACTCTTTTCTCTTTAAAAACTCGACCTGATACCACACCAGAAAACCCAGGTCATTGTAAGGGTCTTTGTCTGAGTAGTTCCAGGAATCTCACGACATTGTGAATAAAACCTCTGTCATTATATACTTTTAAGAGTAAATTTTTCGAAGAGTCTGATATTGTGTGATGCATGACGTCTCAGAATTTGTTCCAATTCTGTTTTGGTTGTAGACATATGACATCGATTGGAAGGGGGGGGGATTAGATTTTTAATCCTCAATACTGTTTGGTTTTTTCTTTTCTTTTTTCGAGCTGCTGGAAAGAACCAAGTCCAAAATGCTGAAAATTATAAATGGAGGAAATTAGGTTTTCACCTAAAAACATTTCAGTGTGCCCAAAGTCAACCTTAATGATTTTCATTGTTGTGAACCTATGGGGTAATGACTTTCAAAAAACGTTTAAATATTTGAGGCTGACGAAGGGCACAGCCCATAGTTTGGTGGCACCACAAATTACTATTTCTCACTATTTATGGACTTATTCCCAGAGTAACCACAGCTTGTGCCCTGAGTACTCCTTGATCTTGTATGCATACAATGATAACTTAGTATCTCTTCTTCCTATTTAGGTACAAATGATCGAGGTGTACTTAACGCGTGGAAGTATAGGGGGGTACTTTTGCCACCCTAAGGGTTAAGCGTCAGACTCTTCACGATGTGCATAAAGAAAGCCCCATGCTTCGGTGTAACGTCTGACCTGGCTGTGTGATGTGCTGGTACTCCTTCACACCCGACACCCAAATGGCGGTCCCTGAGCGATCACCACACCAGATGTGCGGTGCTTTCCTTGCGGATGCTAATCCTCCCAAACAAAACCTGTCCTATCTGTGTGGACTAAGCCAATTGCAGTCAGGGCAATTCAAATAATTCAGAGACCAATAACTTCATGTGCATATTTAATAAGTATGTACCACCAAATTAATGTGCCATACTTAAAAGTACCTACCAATAACTTCATGTGCATATTTAATAAAATATACAATTACAACAACTTCTGAGACATATTTAATAAGTATGTTCCACCAAATCATGTGCATATTAATAAGTACCTTCCAATAACTTTCATGTGCATATTTAATAAATACCGACCAATAACTTCATGTGCATATTTAACGCAAATACATACCAACAACTTAATTGTGCATATAATAAATAACAACAACAACTTTAATGTGCAATTTAATAAAACATACACAACTTCATGTGCATATTCAATAAGTACCTACCAACAACTTCATGTGCATATTTAATAAGTACCTCCAATAACTTAATTGATATTTAAATAAAATACATACCAACATCTTCATGTGCAATATTAATAATACATACAAATATTTTATGTGCATTATTTAAAAAATACATACAACATCCTTCCATGTGCATATATAAATAAATACATACCAATAATTTTATGTGGCATATTTAATAAAATACATACCAAACACTTGATGTGCCATATTTAATAAATACATACAAATTAACTTCAGTGGCAATTATAAATACATTCCACATAACTTCATATGGATATTTATTCAATTAAATGCAAATCACCAACAACTTTAATGTGCATATTTAATAAATACATACCAACAACTTAATGTGCATATTTAATAAATACATACAAATAACTTCATGTGCATATTTAATAAATACATTCCAATAACTTCATATGGATATTTATTAAATAAATACCAACAACTTAATGTGCATATTTAATAAATACATACCAACAACTTCA
>CM068965.1:63268212-63277172 GCA_035128595.1 Eptatretus atami | reverse complement strand
GTCTTAGTTTATTTTACACAATGATTGTACTGATCCTGGTTTATTGTGTCCTTAGTTATTTTATCACAATGAAAGTATGATCCTGGTTTATATTTACCTTAGTTCATTTACACAATGAAAGTACTTGATCCTGGGTTTATATTGTACCGTAGTTCATTTACACAATGAAAGTATTGATCCTGGTTTAATTGGTACGTTAGTTCATTTTACACAATGAAAGTATTCGATCCTGGGTGTTATATTGGTACCTTAGTTCTTACACAATGAAATATTAGTATCGGGTTATTATGGTACCATATTCATTTTACACGAAAGTTATGATATCCTGGTTTATATTGGTACCTGTAGTTCATTTTACACAATGAAAGTATTGATCCTGGTTTATATGTTACCTTAGTTATTTTACACAATGAAAGTATTGATCCTGGGTTATATTGGTACCGTAGTTCATTTACACAATGAAGTATTGATCCTGGGTTTATATTGGTACCGTAGTTCATTTTACACAATGAAAGTATTGATCCTGGGTTTATATTGTACCTTAGTTTCATTTTACACAATGAAAGTATTGATCCTGGTTTTATATTGGTACCTTAGTATATTTTCACAATGAAAGTATTGATCCTGGGTTTATATTGGTGTCTTAGTTCATTTTACACAATTAAAGTACTGCTCTGGGTTTATATTGTACCTTAGTTATTTTACACAATGAAAGTATTGATCCTGGTTTTATATTGGTACCTTAGTTTTATTTTACATAATGAAAGTACTGATCCTGCGTTTATATTGGTACCTTAGTTCATTTTACACAATGAAAGTATTGATCCTGGTTTTATATTGGTACCTAGTTCATTTTACACAATGAAAGTACTGCTCCTGGGTTTATATTGGTACCTTAGTTTATTTTTCACAATGAAAGTATTGATCCTGGGTTATATTGGTGTCTTAGTTCATTTTACACAATGAAAGTGTTGATCCTGGTTTATATTGTACCTTAGTTCATTACACAATGAAAGTACTGATCCTGGGTTTATATTGGTACGTTAGTTCATTTTACACAATGAAAGTACTGATCCTGGTTATATTGGTATCTTAGTTCATTTTAACACAATGAAAGTATTGATCCGGTTATATGGTGTCTTAGTTCATTTTACACAATGAAAGTATTGATCCTGGTTCATATTGGTACCTTAGTTCATTTACACAATGAAAGTACTGATCTGGTTTATATTGGTATCTTAGTTCATTTTACACAATGAAAGTACTGATCCTGGGTTATATTTGGTATCTTAGTTCATTTTACACAATGAAAGTATTGATCCTGGGTTCATATTGGTTTCTTTATTCATTTTACACAAGAAATATTGATTCTGGGTTCATATTGGTGTCTTAGTTCATTTTACACAATGAAAGTATGATCTGGGTTTATATTGTACCTTAGTTCATTTTACACAATGAAAGTACTGATCCTGGGTTTATATTGGTACCTTAGTTCATTTTACACAATGAAAGTACTGATCCTGGTTTATATTGTACTTAGTCATTTTACACAATGAAAGTACTGATCCTGGTTTATATTGGTATCTTAGTTCATTTTACACAATGAAAGTATTGATCCTGGGTTCATATTGGTGTCTTAGTTCATTTTACACAATGAAAGTATTGATCCTGGGTTCATATGTGTCTTAGTTCATTTTACACAATGAAAGTATTGATCCTGGGTCATATTTGTACCTTAGTTCATTTTACACAATGAAAATATTAATCCTGGGTTTATATTGGTACCTTAGTTATTTTTACACAATGAAAGTACTTGATCCTGGTTTATATTGGTACCCTAGTTCATTTTACACAATGAAAGTACTGATCCTGGGTTTATATTGGTATCTTAGTTCATTTTACACAATGAAAGTATTGATCCTGGGTTCATATTGGTGTCTCAGTTCATTTTACACAATGAAAGTATTGATCCTGGTTCATATTGGTTCTTAGTTCATTTTACACAATGAAAGTATTGATCCTGGGTTCATATTTGTACCTTAGTTCATTTTACACAATGAAAGTATTAATCCTGGTTTATATTGGTACCTAGTTTATTTTACACAATGAAAGTATTGATCCTGGTTTATAATTGGTACCTTAGTTCATTTTACACAATGAAAGTACTGATCCTGGTTTATATTGGTACCTTATTATTTTACACAATGAAAGTACTGCTCCTGGGTTTATATTGGTACTTAGTTTATTTTACACAATGAAGTATTGATCCTGGTTATATAATTGGTACCTTAGTTTATTTACACAATGAAGTATTGATCCTGGGTTTATATTGGTACCTTAGTTCATTTTACACAATGAAAGTACTGATCCTGGGTTTATATTAGACTCGTTCTTTTTACACAATGAAAGTACTGATACTGGTTTTATTGGTATCTTAGTTCATTTTACACAATGAAAGTATTGATCTGGGTCATATTGGTGTCTTAGTTCATTTTACACAATGAAAGTATTGATCTCCTGGGTTCATATGTGTCTTAGTTCATTTTACACAATGAAAGTATGATCCTGGGTTTATATTGGTACCTTAGTTTATTTTACACAATGAAAGTACTGCTCCTGGGTTTATATTGGTACCTTAGTTTATTTACAAATGAAAGTACTGAATCCTGGGTTTATATTGGTACCTTAGTTCATTTTACACAATGAAAGTACTGATCCTGGGTTTATATTAGACCTTAGTTCTTTTTACACAATGAAAGTACTGATACTGGGTTTATATTGGTATCTTAGTTCATTTTACACAATGAAAGAATTGATCCTGGGTTCATATTGGTATCTTAGTTCATTTTACACAATTAAAGTATTGATCCTGGGTTTATATTGGTACCTTAGTTCTTTTTACACAATGAAAATACTGATCCTGGGTTTATATTGGTATCTTAGTTTATTTTACACAATGAACGTATTGATCCTGGGTTTATATTGGTACCTTGTTGAGGTTTTTATTTTCTAACAGCAAAGAAAAAAAAATTGGGAGCAACGGAGGCAGATCAGCCTCACGGCACTGGCACACCATCCTGTACCCTGTTGCCTATACACCGCGCATGTTCAATTTTTCACGCAAATGATATCTGTCTGTTTTAAGTGATCAGAGAGACAGCATTTTTTTTTTTACATCATGTTTTGTCAAATACTCGGTAGACATGTTGGGTGTGTAACAAGGATGAATCAATTCGACTTTGGTGAAGACTCAAATCTGAATCCAGATAGGAGACTTTATTTAATTTTTAAGTGATTCTTCACCATTGAGAGATGGAACCAAAAACTATACAAAGTATGGCATCTCAAAACGTTGTGGACGAGTTATGACAAAATTTGGTGGATGAGTTGGGTAGGTGACAAGAACAAGCCGATTTGATTTCGATTCAGATCCGACCTATCAGTGGGATATAAAACGTAAACTGCTCAGCCTGGTGGAGGCATGTTCTCTACCGAGTGCCGTTCCAGTCAATGCATGTATTTGGGTGGCACGTGAATACAAACAAGTAAATGCAACTGGGCTGTGATTTAAAATCTAACAAAACACATTAGGAGAGTGTTAATTTTGATATGCAAGGAATTACACGTGAAAGCAAAACACTGAGAAAATTATTTGTCAAACACATGTGCAATTAACACGTGAATTTAATTATTCACGGCATGGGGAAACACTTCATTTTGCACAGGGTGAGAAGAGAGGCAAAAAAAAATAATCATAAAGTATATTAAGAAAGTGAATAACACAAAAGGTGGAATAAATCTGCCAATGAATATTCAACATTGTATACGATATGAGATAGTCATGTCAAAATCAAAAAAGCTCTACGAAGGAGAAAATATTTAAAAAGAAAAAAAAGAAGTGGGTTGGATACACTAAAATTAATTAATATGGTACTCATAAGATAAAGTTATCTCAAATTAATTAATCACATGTACAGATCTGAGCACCTTCTGAAAAAGACAATGTACCTGCCAGCTTGTTTCCTGGGGGGAATCCACTTAACACTGATGATGGCCAGGGAGCCAGAAATGCATCCGTGGATTGATTCGTTCCCAAGGGCTGGGATGGTGATCTGCCAATAAAAGGCTTTTAAAGTCTATGTAGGCCGACTGATGCTGTTAGTAGTGTAGCAACTGACACTGCTTTATTCAGTCGGTGGTTCTCTTTTTCTTAGACTTTCAAAATGCAACTGAGGCAGAATGAGAATTTAAATCCGATATATTTTTCCCCGGCTATAATTTGGAGATCTTATTTTTGGAGAGGATATCTCACAAAGTCATGGGCGGATTTGGATGAAACTTGGTGGACATGTTGGGTATGTGACGAGGAAGAATTAATCAGAATTTTGTGAACATCCGGTGCTATGATTTTTAAGTGATTCTTCATCATTGAGAGATGGGGCCAAAAACGATATGTAGCACAATATCTCAAAAAGTTGTGGATGGGTGATGACAAAACTTGGTGGATGAGTTGGGTGGGTGACGAGAACAAGCCGATTCGATTTTGGTTAAGGTCCAGATGCAGATCTGGCCTATCAGTGGGATACAAAACATGAACTGTTCAGCCTGGCAGAGGTATGCACTGTACCAAGTGCCGTTCTAGTTAACTGTGTAATTGTTAGCTAAACTAGGTGTATGTGTGGCAAGCACCCCCTGTTAGTCATGACCCCTGCAGTAATACCTAGATGGTCACCAGCCAGTGATATGATCCTCCCATGTAAGGTTATGGCAGATAGTGATTCCAGGGAATCCCCCCCCCCACCAGCCCCCTGCATGGAGGATCCCAATTTGTCATACCTGGGTAAGATAAGCTGCTGGTCGGCTTCTTAAAACATGACATTCAATGCAGGGAAGTCATATGCTGTCATTCTGTCTCTCCACAAGGATCATTCCCACTTTGCTCTTCTTGAGGTGGTCAGAAACAAGTCCTTCCACACCATTGGTGTCTCAAGGGAGGAGGCCGATTCCCAAGGACTTTCACTTTACGACTGGCAGCAAGTTGGTGGGGTCTCCATTTTATACAAGCTTACATCTGGCCTTACTCCTCCTGCCATGTCCTATGTTTGCCCTTTTTAAGCAACCCCAGATCACACACGTTTCTCTAGAAACATTCATCGGCTCACCCTCCCAAAGTCCAAATTGGTTGCATTAATTCTCCCCCTTATTCCCCCGAATATGGAATTGTGTCCCTGTGTCCATTGTCTCATTTCTCCCAATTCAGTCTTTTAAATGCCATTTGCTCCCTCATGATCTCTCCCCTGTACATCTATGATCTCATATCTATTCTACACACACTGATTATTTTCCATTCTGTTCTTCTACAGGACGTGTTAGTCTTTTGTGTTATTCTTTCTATTTTCATTGTGAAAGTCCAACTCTCACCCCCCCCCCCTTTACTCTTTGGTATTGTGAACCTGCTGTCCTTTGTCATTCAGCTCTTCCATGACCTCGCCCTTGTATAAAGTGTGGTGTGGCATGCGCATGTGCGTGTGCGGTGCGTGCGGCTGCACTTAATCAACTTAGAAACCATTTCAACAATGTGCAATGCCGTATGGATATGTGCCAAGACAAGTGCAATGCCGATATGGAAGTGTCTCGGACTGGGAATACCAGTGCGACATTGTATTTTCCCAGGGGATCACCCCCGCTCTTGGGGAGTGGGACACTTTTACCTGTCTTTTAAGCAATTTTCAGGGTTTGTCAAATGAAACTCCACAAGGCAACACCGACATGACTATGATAAGATACCTCATATGAAAGGTATTAACAGGAGTAACATTAGGCCCCAAAAAATTAAAAATGTGGGAAAGGCACTCATTACCTGGGAGGGGAGACATCTATTTTGACCTCCTCAATGGAAATAGCTCAGACCTGGGAATCGTGAAATAATTCCTCTTGATGTGGGGGCACCCTCTTTCCAGGGACGGTGGCAGAGGGGTCCGATCTATTGCTCGTGTATCAAAATTTACTCTGTTATCATTTGTAATGTCATTTAATTTCTCACCATCACCTCGAGTGGTTCACGTAATCATCTGAATATGTTATTCACAATCAAAACAGAGTTGCTGTGAAGCTATCCAAACATATAAAAAGCCTTGTGTATTTAATCCTCTGTCACGCAGGATGCAGGAAATGACCTCAGGTGCACGTAAGTGATGTCGCGGTCGTCACTGAAAGGGAGCACATGCAATATCAGTGTTGGTGCCATTTCTCAATTGTTTGAAATTCGATGATTACTTTGATAATTAATATATTTATTTAAAAGATAATAATACTTTTCATGATGAAACAAAAGTAAGTATATCCACAAGCCTGTGAGTTATATTGTTTAACAAGTGTGCTGTTAGTGGTGATTGGGGAAATGCTCTTGTTGACATCATTTTTGACAGGCTTTAAACTCGTGGGATGTAACAGAAGGATGGGGTTTTGGAGTGGCCATGGCACAACATTTGTTGGGGGAGGGATAGGAGTTGGGGAAGCCTGAAAAATAATTCAACTCTAAACACGTACATAAACTTTTGTACTCGAGTAGTGAGTCGTGAATGGCTGGTTTTCCATCATCAACATCCACCGCAAGGACGAGGTGTGAAATTCCAAAGATATTGAATCGGAAGAGAATTGCACGTTACAAGTTGTTGCATGAAGTTGGGAAAATTAAAAGAAAATGGAAAACGATGGCAAAGTGAAGAAAGAGAATGCAGTGTAAGGTCGAGAAGTCGTGTTCGACTCACCACCATCGCAGCCGCTCCCGAAGCGTCCGGTGCCCCCGCAGTCACACACTAAATCCCCGGGCCCACGGGCCAGACACATGGCACCAAAATCGCACGGATTCGCGTCGCCACACGTCCTGTGCGCGACTCTCCGTGCACGCAAACTCCCGAGGAGCTCCGCAGCGACCCCTCCGTACCGCAGTCCCTGCACGGAGCCCGCGAGCGGAAGAGCGCGCGCCGCGTGCCGCGACGACAGCAGGCGCGCGCGCTCCTCGGGGGGGATGCCCCCCACGAACACGTCGCTCGACGTGAGGGGCCTCTCTCCTTTGGTCCTGGCCTCGGCGAACTTGACGTCGCCCCGCACGGACAGGCTGGCGTGCCGCCCGCGCACGCTCACCAGCACGGGGTGCCACGTGCCGTCGCTCACCCAGCGGGCCGCACGAACCTTCAGTGGGTCCGCGCAGTGGTTCTTGATGTGCAGCTGCACGCGTCCCTCGGCTAGCAGCACGCTCACGTAGTCGCAGGTGCCGCCGTCGTCCGTGTACACGAGCAAACCCTCCGTGGCGTTAGTCCGCAGCCAGAAGCTGAGGTTCCCGGCGGTGCTCGGGTCCCAGGGCGCGAACCGAGCCCACTGGTCCGAGGCTCCGGGAAATCGGAGCTCCATGCATTGAGACACGTGCAGGAATGCCACGATGGCGCAGAGCGGACCGTTCAACGTGAACATGGTGTGCGTGGCGCTGGAAACCTGGATCCAGGAAGAAATAATGGTCGTGAGGGGGGGTGGGGAAGGGGAGCGGGGGGAGAAGGACGAAACCCCGACTCCGATCACCAGGGGCCGGCTCCCTGTCGCAGCAAAACGGGTTTAAATCCAGCGGAATGTGACACTCGATGAAGTACCGGAGTATCCATCATATGGTGTTGGCCCCGTCTCGGCGAGAGGACTTCCCTCTCCTCGGTTTGTCTCGTGATCCGGATCCGACGCCACAAGGTGTCCTTGTCAGCTCCGGCCACAGCTGTTACTGCTTAATATTCACGAGGAGCCGCCACTTTCCAGGGCAATTTTCCGCGGCGGTAGATTCGGAGCGATGAGGAAATTAATGGTGTCGCTCTGCGGGGGGGGGAAGGGACAAAAAGCGACAAGGCGACATGATGGTTGCGAACACCGAAGGGCTGTCGGTGTGCATCATTGTTGCTCACATTTTGTACCAATGCAAACATTCCCGCTTCACTAGAAACCCATCAATAAAAGAGCATCAACGGCTCCTTCTGTGTAATATCTGCTAAATTGATCTCCTGGATCAAAGTGCTAGTGAGTGAAGAAATTAATAAATTAATAATAAGTTAATAAAATGAAAAAAAATTAAATGTATCTCTGAGATAAACACAAACATTCACGGATTTGCCGCTCCGGCCATGCAATAATAGGCTGTGTGTGTGTGTGTGTGTCATCTATTGTTTGCATGACGGACAATGGGCAGGTGGTGCTTTCTGTTCGGTCACGATCACGTGTGCGAGACGATGTCGAATCGTAAAACCGTTGTCCTACAAGTTGACCATTTTCACCACACTTCAATTTGTAGTGGTTCATTGTGCTGAGACAAAAGTTAATGCAACAACTACAGTAAGTTGTGTTTGGTTAAGTTCGCTTGTCATGGTCACGTGTTACAAAATGCACCTTGCCGTACACCTGTGTGATCTCGGATTTCAGAGAGAGATCGATTTAGAGACAACACACAACACATATTATACACACAACACATATTATACACACACACAAACACACACACATACAAACATATATACATATATTATGTAAAAGGTTAAGTTTTTTTTTGCAAAATAACTATTATTGTGGAGAATATGTTTATTTAAAATCCTGGAGGAAAAGAACGAGAACTGCACAGTTTGGGAAATGTCAATAATCGCTTAATATACCCCGGTAATCGCCCCATGGTTAAGGTGGCTGGCTGAAGACCTCAGGGTCTTAAATTCGAGCCACAATCAGGCTGTTGAAATATCACCGGGTGGGTTGACTCAGCCTGTCATCCTTCTGAGGTTGGCAAAATGAGTACCAGCTTGCTGGTAACAGGGGGCACTGCATCAGCGGCACAACTGTGCTTCCAGAAAATGATGCAACCAGCAGCCACAGGCTCCATACGAAACAACAGCAACAACAACAACAACAACGACGTTGCTTTACATGTCAGACTA
>CM068965.1:63250712-63265712 GCA_035128595.1 Eptatretus atami | reverse complement strand
GTATAATACATGTGTGTGAATGAGGATCTATGGAGACTGTGGCGGGCAGTGCTGCGTGAAGCTGTCTGGAGACTGCACCTGTCGTGCAGGTGTTTGCTGTGCCGAGTGGAGACTGTGCATGGATATCATATCGTGCAGGTAGGCCAGTGAGGTTCAAGATGCTTTACATTGTTTTGAGATGTTCCTCAAGAAAATCTGACAGCGACCACAAGAGATAAGTGGACATTAAAAAAAATGCGCAAAGTCGGAGAAGGACAATGTCGAGGAGAAGCACGGTGTAGAGACAGAGACAGTAGAAGGACAGAAATAGAGTGCAGTTGGGTAGAGAGAAGAATGTGTTCGCTCTCTCCGGCAATGCACCGCGAATCGTGACCGAACATTCAGCGCTCACCTGACCGACCTCTCGCCTCTAGCAGCTCGACACCAATCACCAACATCCAACGAGTCGCACGGAACCAAAGAGACCCAAACCCTCCCAGGAAAAACAAAGCTTACCAAAGGAGGATATTCACGGGCCGTCCTCGCTGCACCATGAAAGATGCCCAGTTCAGCTCACCGTGTTTCGCACCTGGCACCGCCTCTCTCTCGGTTGCCGTCGCGTCAATACGACACACAGTTGAAGAAGGGGCGTGTGGCGCAATGGCGTCATGAGGTTCTCAGTGGAGTCACGTCATGCGGCATCCCACCACCCTTTTCTGAGGATGGACCTTGCAAAATATGACGTCACCTATAAAACCACGCGATGTCGTTGATGAGCACGAGGAATCTCACTCAGCCTTCACGCCTAAAGTTCTTTCTCCTCCTGGTTTCACACTCGTCGCTCAGATCGTAGGCTGTTTGGCTATCGATTCCTGCCTGACATCGCAGCCCTGACGTATGCACATGTTCCCCTCTTTGTTAACACGCGCTGGTTCCACATCCCCGCAGTGACGCATTATCATGGGAGATTCAGCGTGCTATTGCTTTCAACCGCTGTGACTGTGCGATCTGGTTTCGGTGGTTGGTGAGCGCCGGGAGGAAAGATGTGTGAAGACCAGTTAAAGGTTCAAACACGCTGTAAGCAGGTGACAATCGACAAAAGTTTTCCCCGCACACCTGGATCTCACGGCTCAATCTGTTTTTCACCTGCGGGACCTGAAGCATCAGGTTTAACTTCAAACCGCTTGTTCAAATCTGCCACAAAACCAGGACTCTTGGTTCCGGGAGATCGGTGTATAGAACAGAGGTGCCACTGATGCCACAGTGCCATGATGATGCAGGATGCGAGTTTTCTAAGCGCTGCCAATTTTCCTTTTCTTATCATAATGACAGAGCTGTACACTTCAATATTTATTGAAGTGATCCATGTCTACACGAAGCGTTTTCACGGAACACAATGTCTCCTTCACATCATGCCACAGTACCACTTATTGCAATTTGATTGGAGCCACTTCAGATTTGCGGTACTGCTAACTTTTCACACTGCAACCCGTAAACACAGTAGTTTGAAAGTTTTGCGAAAAGCACTTGTATTTTTTATGGGAATAGCCCACTGTAAAACGTTGTCATGTGCACAGCTTTACACCACTTTCCCATGTCTTGAGAAATCGCAGAACAAAAGATAATGCAACCTCGGGGTCATCCACTTATTGCAAAAGAGAATAAAAGGGGAGGTCATGGGAGGTGTTGATAAATTGGGACAATTAAAATTGAGAAACATATGAGAAAGGGTAATTATGGGATGAGAGAAGGATGGGTGGGGGGTTGGAAGGCGTATGTAGAAAAGGAAAAGAAGGTTCACAGAGTAGAATAGGATGAAAGGCATGGGAGCAGAGAAAGGGAAATAATGAAGCTAATGAAAGGGTGGTTGGTCAAAAACATTATCTCGTTTTACCATATGCAAATAAAATACATGGAACACAATAAACAATTATGATATCACAATTGAAAGCAAACATAATTGCAAATGAGAAGATATCATGTACTGGCGGAGATGAGATGCACCATTGTTTCTACAGAGCATTGGCGCTGCCGAAGCAGTTTCTTGGAAAGGGTTATGTTGCGTGGTTTGCCATTGCCTTATCAGCTGTCACTCAGGGCAGGAGTTTGGAATTTTATCAGGGCACCAACAGCTCAGAGGTGAGTGTGCTTACCTCTGGGTTATCCTGCCAGTATTTTTTCTCTTTTCATATTATGCAGCTAATGCGTAAATGGCTATATAGTGTGTTGTGTGTGTGTGTGTGTGTGTGTGTGTGTGTGTGTGTGTGTGTGTGTGTGTGTGTGTGTGTGTGTGTGTGTGTGTGTTTGTGTAAGCAGTATTTATTATACAACTATCGCTGTCGGGGGTTTGAAGAGGAGGGAGGTGGAGAGAGAGGGGAGGGGAGCCAGAGAGGATGGAGGGAAGGGAGGGCGGGGAGAGGGGGGGTGAGGAGTAGGTGAAGAAGGGGAAGCTAGAAGGGAAGAAGAGTGAGGAAAGGGGTGGAGTGGAAAGAGCAGCACCTCACAAAACGGTGCTATACACTGTGGGAGGAGGGGTGAGAGAGAGAGAGAGAGAGAGAGAGAGAGAGAGAGAGAGAGAGAGAGAGAGAGAGGAGGAGGAGTGCTGCATTTTATTCGGAGGGGGGAGTGAGGAGGGACAGGGACCAAGAGGAGATGTGGGGGGAGGGAGGAGGAAGAAAAAAAAGCTAGGTGAGGGGTGGAGGTGGCGTTAGCAAAGAGAGTTATATGTTATGCTTAATGACCAAACACAAATAAAACAAAATCTCATGTCAGAACAGCTGTACGCACAATGACACAACAGAGTTTGTAATGTTAACCACTGGCACATCTGCAAAAACTTTCATATCCCAGTTCCAGAAAATTTGTGAGAACATTCACCAAAAGCATGGACTGAAAACATGGAAGTAACACTCACATACGACCTAATGATCCCATAGAGCGTGAACATCAAAAATAAAGCGTTACGACCAGATATCATTCTTAGGTACAAAAAAGAGAGAAGAAGCCATTGCTAAGTGAGGTGTTAATACAAGTGATTTTGGACTAAACAATGCAGAAATCAAGAAGATTACAAAACACCAAGACCTCAAGAATGAAGTGAGAAGATCTTGGAAGTTGAAGAATGCCAAAGTTGTGCCAGTGATAGTTGGAGCTATGGGAATGATGATGAAGAACCTCACAGATATATTAAAAAAACATACCTGGGAATATTACGACAAATGAACCACAGTTGGAAGCTGTCCAGGGCTCAGCGACTCTGAAGAGAGTCCTCGGGACAAAACCTTGAGAACAGAAAACTTCACAGCTTGGTCCATGAATCGTGACCCCTTACAGAAATAAAGGTGGATACTTTGAGCCCACCCTGGGAGGATTCCATTACACATTCTGAAACTCACATATGAAGACACCAATCAACAACATACACACACACACACACACGGAGGTGGATACTTTGAGATGTGGTAATTCTATGTTTCACCTCCTGAAACCCACCCACATGTGGAGATAGCAGGCAACAACAGCTTGCACGTACACACAAACACACACTCATACGGAGGTGGATACTTTGAGACCTGGGAGGGCTCCATTCCACTTTCTGGAACCCTTATATGGAGATAACAACCAACGACCAATAACCAATAACACACACAACGGTGCCAAGTATCAGTGGAGTAATACAGTTTATATAAACACACACACGTGCAAATGTACACACGCATCAAGTCAAAAAAATGACAAACACAAAGATTTACCTTGAAACAGCATTCTTTGAAGGAGGATTTAAAGTGGGTAATTAGCGAAATTCAACTTTAAAATGTGCCAAGCCACAGAACACAAAATGTCGATCTTTACTTTATGCCTTCACAGCATGAACAAACATGATGAATACCTGGTCGGATGGACCTTTTTATGTTTTTTTAAAGTGTATCGATGTCGAAGTGAGAGGTGGATTACAAATGGAGATTGCACAAAAAGGTTAAACAAAGTCATGTCCTGTAAAAATAAAATTGCAAATTTTCAGTGGATGAGACACGTCCTGAGATACCCAACCGCACGGCACCGCGGGACCCAAAAAAGGCGGAAACATAGTCTAATCTGTGTGAGATTGTAAGCACATGTACTTTTTCCCGAAACGAACAACCAAACAGCTTGGAATGCGCTCGCCACGTGGCTTAAGCACTCAAGCAAGCACTCCAATGAAACAGTCCGTATGAAACGGCTCCCTTGGCATGCAATTGGCAATCACTGAACCATCATATTCAACGCACACCTCCCAGAGACGCCCAAAATGTCACATATGTCCGAATTGGACAAATGAACACTTTTCTAGGAGTTGGAACTGCTTGTAAGTTCGATTCTGGAGCTTAAATTTTGAAATTCTTCTTAGTTTAATAGATACTCGTGGTGATCGCGTGTGTGGACATGAAATAAAACAACGAATGCTGACGTCTCCGGGTGTTTATAAGCATTGCAATGTACCCAGCGATTTGTAGCTCTGATGAATAGCTTGTTCCAAGTTGCAGCCTGTTCCAAATCAAGGTATGGTTGAGCAAGCAAAAAACATGGTGGCTTCAGACCTCAATGAGGTTACCCTGGAAACATCTCAAGACCCCAGACAGCGAGGTGGCCGAGGACGCCTGATGAAGGATCTAATGAAAAAAAGCCGTTCATTATCTTCAAAAGGGGTGTTTTAATTAACCCAATCACCCAAATTTCACTCTTGCACTTCCTTGGAGTTTTCTTAGTGTGCATGCAAAGGTTCAGGCTGCGAGGTTTTATAGTTTCGGAGTTATGGAGGCGACACACACACACATTGCCTTTTATTTGTATAGATAAAGCTCTATAACCACTCATTGACTCACTCACTGACTCACTGACTGATGTTAAAGATTGGTACCTTCTGGGTGACGTAGAAAGCTGAAATTGTGTGTGCCGATGGACCTCGAAGCGGTTACACCAGGAGAGATCACAGAACCATCAGAAAGTATCAGTAAATGAAAATATAAATAAATGAAAAAAAATAACGGAAGAATCAAATGCAGGTGAGCGACCTGAGACAATGGCGAAGCAAAGTTCATATGTAAAATGCATACATCTATATATACAGCATATATATATATATATATATACACACACACACAGTGAGTGAGTCATCCACTTCCATGCAACCTTTACTTAGGTGAAGCAGTTAGACCATATAGTCTGACATGTAAAGCAATGTTCTTGTTGTTGATGACGGATGACGGAGCTTGAACCACTCGCTCAGGATAGGATGACAGAGCACGAACCACTCGCTCAGGTCAGAATGCCGGAGTACGAACCAATGGCTCAGGTCAGGATGCCGGAGCACAAACCACTTGCTCAGGTGAGGATGACGGAACAGGAACAACTCGCTCAGGATGACGGAGCACGAACCACTCACTCAGGTCAGGATGATGGAGCATGAACCACACGCTCAGAATGACAGAGCAAGAACCACTCACTCTGATATGGTGCAGTTCTGCTATCGACTGTAGGGTGCTCAGCAAGCGGCTGAAGCACTCAAACAAGCACTCCAGTTCGATCGTTGATCAGGAATGGCTAGCCAGGTTGTGGCTGCATACCATATACGTAGGATCCCTTTAACTTTATAACTGCTCTTCACCGCGCAAGCAGTCGTTGAAGAAATAAAATGAATTCGTTCAAATAATGACTTTATCCACAAAAGAGTTGTTGTTTAACGTAGAACAAACCTGGAGACATCGCAAAGTTTAATCGCCCGTGAAACAAACATTGCAAATAATCCGCCACGTTGCCTGCTCGTCTATGCACGCGTCACATGGTGCATCGTTCGCGGTCTGCGCAAACATTATAACTTTATTTTAAAACGTCTGTTTTTCAGCAGATTTGCTTCGCTTCCCTGTAGAGCACCTCACGAAACCTCCAAAAATATAAGCACAGATCTGGCAAATGGTATGGATAAGAAGTTCCTCTGGGAGACAGGGTGCGAGGTCTTGCAGTGAATTGCAAGATATAACTGAGTTGGTGATGTGTGCGAGAGTGAGAGTCCAAATTGGTGGGTAGAGTAAAAGTTAATGGTTTGTGGTCAGTCAGCACAGAAAATGATCTGACCTATATTAATTGGCGGAAATGCTTGACAGCAAGGTATACAGTGAGCAACTTGGTCCAAGTATGCCTGGTGTTGGCTTAATGGTTCGGGTCGTGGGCTTGGGATCCTCGGATCCTGAGTTCAAATCCCACTCAGCTGTTGAATTAATACCAGGTGGGGTTGACTGTGCCTGTCATCCTTCCGAGGTCGGCAAAATGAATGCGAGCTTGGCGCTTGCTGGTATCCTGTGTCGGAGTGGCGACCCATCCAAGATTGTAACCACCAGCCAAAGAGACTGCTGACGCAGCATCAACGCTCTGCACAGAGTATGGTCCCGATGGTGGGATGAAATTCCCGATCAAAGGGGCTGTACTTGCACTCTGCTGGTTTCAGGGTTTTCGAGAAGAAGGCTTGTGTATGCCAGTCGGCATCAATGAAATGGTAAAGGGCCGCACCCACCATTACCTCAGGCACGTCTACCTTCAGGCTTGTTGGCACCTCTGGCTTTGGATTCATCAGGAGTGAGACATTGGCCAGTGTGGCTTTGATGGTGTGGAAGGCTGACATGGTTGGCTCTGACCATCGAAAGACTTGAAGGTGCTTACCAGTTGTGAGTAACTCATTCAGCGGCTGCAGTATTGTGGCTGTGTTTGGTACAAATCGATGGCAAACGTTGACGAAACCCAAAAACTCTTGCAGTTTGCGTTGCAATGATGGCAACAGGAAATCCTGAATAATCTGCACCTTCTCCTCAAGCAGATGGATGCCTGAGCAGATAACACAGTGGCTGAGGAATTTCAACTCTGGAAGGTGGAATGTGTATTTTGTGGGATTGATGACAATGCCGAAGTCCTGCAAATGGGTGGAGAGGGGACGTAGGTATTCCTGATGTTTTGCTGCAGTTGCGCTGGCGATTAGAACATCATCTGTATGCATGTAGCAGAAGTGGAATCCACAGAGCACCTGATGGATGAAACGTTTAAAGGTTTGTGCGGCATTGGGTAGGCTGAACAGCATCCAAAGGAATTCAAACAGGCCGAAAGGTGTGATGACTGCTGTCTTTGGGATGTCATCTGGATCCACGGGAATCTGATGACACATATGAATGAGGTCGACCTTGGAGAAGATCGTAGTTCCATGGAGTGTAACGGTAAAATCCTGAATGTGTGGAATAGGGTAATGGAATGGAACAGTCGCGTTGTTTAAGAACCGGTAATCCCTAGGACGCCGCCAATCCCCTGATGTATTTTTAAGTACTGAGAGCCGAGATGAAGTCTAACTGCTGGACAATGGTTTGATGATCCCACATAGTACCATATTGTGATGGTTGTGGGCCCGAAAGAGGATGCTGTGCACCTCTCGGACAGGTAAAAGCACATACATGTAAAATTAGAGACAGTTATATCTCAGTATATTATTTAACAACTAGCAGATACAACACGTCGCATAGCTGACAGGGTTTTATGAGGGAGGAGAAAGAGAGAGAAAGAGGAGAGGAAGAGAGAGAGGAGGGAGGGGAGATCGAGGAGAAGGTGCAGGAGGTGAGGGGGAGCTCGGAGGGGGTGAGGAAGGGGGGGGGGCTATAAAGAGGGGGGAACAGCGGGAAAAGGGGAATGTGGAGAGCATTGCCTAACCAAACGTCACTGTACACTTCGGGAGGATGGGTGAGAGAGGAGGGGGGAAAGGGGAAGTGGGAAGGGAGAGGGGGTTTGGGAGGAGGTAAGCTTGAGGGGAGGGGAAGGGATAGCAGCATATGGGAATGGATGGTAAAGCAGCGTGAGGGGAAGGAATACATTCTGAAGGCACTGTATGAGTGAGGAAAGCGAAGAAAAAAATTTTTTTATAGTTAATAAATCATTGCGGCTTGTTCCAAGTCAAGGCATTGTTGAGCAGGCCAAAAAAATATGAAGGCTTAAGACTCTTTCGAGCTGACAGAGGGCTCAGCAAGATTGCGCGCCGCCATCTTGGTTCGGCTTATTTTGGTTTTTCGTGATGAGCAGCCCTTAAATTATCTTCAAAAGGAGTGTTTCAATTAACCCAAACACCCAATTTTCATTCATAAGCACTCATTAGAGCTCCCTTCGTATGCATGAAAAGTTTCAGGCCACTAGGTTTCATGGTTTTAGAGTTACCAGTACGGGCCCGTAGGTGCGTGCCCGTAGGTGCGTGCCCGTAGGTGCGTGCCAGTATGTGCAGCTTCGTTCCTTCACTCTCGTAAACGACGACTGGATTGGGGCATTTTTTCAATTAGATCGGACCAACCGTATCATAAATGGCCATAACTTGGGAAACACCTGGGAACATACTCAGGTCCCAGCGTCAATGTGACGTCATATCAAACGAAGAAGAAGAAGAATTGTGACGCCCCTCTCTCTCGCCTCCTCTCTCCGCCCCCTCTCTCTCTCGCCCCCCCCACTCTCATGCCCCCTCTCTTGCCCCCCTCTCTCCCCCTAGTCTCGCCCTTCCTCTCCCCCCTCCTCTCTCGCCCCTCTCTCTTGCCCCCACTCTCATCCCCCCTCTCCCATCCCCCTCTCTCGCAGATATTTGTTGACAGATAAATGGCCGTAACTTGGGAACCGCTCGTATGATTAATATCAAACCTTGAAAAGGCACATCTGCGGGTCCCCGGCAATATTCCTGGCAAGTTTCAATCAGATCGGACCGTCAATCGTGCAAAAAATAAATAAATAAATAAATAAATAAAAACATTTATTGTGACGTCATTCGTGATGTCATAGCACCGTGTCTTGTCATTGGTCGACAGATAAATGGCCGTAACTTGGGAACCGCTCGTCCGATTAATATCAAACCTTGAAAAGGCACATCCGCGGGTCCCCAGCAATATTCCTGGCAAGTTTCAATCAGATCGGAATGTCAATCGTGCAAAAAAATAATAATAATAAAAAATAAAAAAACATTAATTGTGACGTCATTCGTGACGTCATAGCACTGTGTCTTGTCATTGGTCGACAGATAAATGGCCGTAACTTGGAACCGCTCGTCCAATTAACATCAAACCTCGAAAAGGCACATCCGCGGGTCCCCAGCAATATTCCTGGCAAGTTTCAATCAGATCGGACCGGCGGTCGTCGATAAACGGCGGTCGCAGACAAACAGACAAACAGACAGACAGACAGACACACACACACAGAGATTGCTGGAATTATAGATAGATGGAGGAGTACATGTGACACACACACACTGACATTTATTATAGAAGATAGATATAAAGCTCTTTCCAACATCTGACTCACTCACTCACTCACTCAGAGATATAAATGTTTAGTGTTTTCTCGGTGAACTAGAAAGCTGAAATTTTGCATACTTGTACATCTCAAAGCCAATGTCCTTGGGAAAAAATCCCAAAACAGTCGGAAAATATCCGTAAATGTAAATATCTGCGAATAAAAGTCGGCCTGTGCAGACATGACCCAAGACATGCCTCAAACTGGTTATGAGGCAACGCTAAACATGCACCGCTTCCACCTCTTATTTTTATATTTTTGCCATATTTACATTAGAAACTACTATAGCTGTAAACTTTTAAAGAAAGATCTCGTTCGAATCACTAATTGTTGATTGACATGAGTTATATCACTGTTTGCAGAATGCAGGCACAATGCACACCATCAAATATATAAAGAATACAAGCCGGTAGGCGACATGGGTGGTCGCTACATAATTGCATACTAGTCATACAGTTTTGACGGATCGGGCTCTGAAATTTTGACAAAGAGGTTGATTATAGTGCGCATAAAAGCCTGGAAGCCGATTTTTGATTTTCGAAAAAAATTTTTTAATGATTTTTTTCAAATATTTCAAAGTCCCGTTGCTCGGCAACGGTGGTTCCATAGCAACGGTACTCAAAAGCATAGAACTAGATCCTGGTTTGAACCTACCTGTCAAGTTTCATCGAAATCGGTTGACTCCTCTGGCCTCAGAGCTGTCCATTACAAACAAACATACATACAAACATACATACAGACAGACGGAAAAGTGAAAATAAGGTACTCTAGCGACCACCCAATTATCCCGTGCTAAAACAAAAAAAAAACCAGAGGGTTATTCTATTCGGCTCTGTCTGTCGGTCCATCATGCCGTCTCCTCCTAAACTGTTGTGCAGAAATTCAACAAACTTGGTCATTATGATCACTACATGGCAAGAAGGTGTGAGAGCAGTATCATTCTGGCCCCGTCCCCTGGGACCCTGGTGCAGGGTCGAAAGGTCAAAGATTTAAAAAACATCTTTTTAAAATGAAACTTTGTATATGCAATCAATATTGGAAGACATGTAATATGAAAAGATTTTTTGGATTTGATCACCAGTTCATGCTCCACGGGTGGTGGTTTTGGGTCACAGCGGTCAAAACAGAAGATTTTTTTAAACTCAACATTTGTTATTGGGTCATTCCTGGTGGAAGTATTTCGCATCTTTCAACTTTGCTTGAGGTCAGAAGCACTCCATCGACTTATCTTCTGTTTATTATGTATGCATATAGGAGGCACCAGAGTATTTGCAGGCGAAACAGTTGCATAGGCTCTTAGCAGAGCTACAGCCTCCTTCATCTCCATAGGATTGTGCTGAAGACGATACCAGGAAGATAAATTCTCAATTTTATAGACCGGTTCACCCCAGAGAGGGAACATCCAAGGACACGTGTTTCCGTCTTGTTGGTCCTCCCCGGAGTGAAATGGTCAAACCCTACAAGACTAAGTCGAGTTCAGACCCCATTAATGTAATGCGTACCCCATTACTGTCTGTATAATCGAACAATTTTCTTTTAAACTGCTCGACCAGGGAGAATAAAACCCATATCATTGTCAAGAGTTCCAGTTGTATCTTGTTTTTTCCTCTACGGATAACATTATATGTTGTTTTTATTATCATTTCACTGACTTAACCACAATTTAATGAAGAATCGCGAGATGATGGAATCTTGTGAGATTGTAATTTGAAACGGTTTTTTATTTACTTTTCACATTGTTTTTGTATACATAGTCGAGGCTCATGGAAAGAGCTACAATTAGTACACCTAACGAATTAGGACACAACGGGACAAAAGGAATATTTGAGAGAGGGTGAAAACACCAACAGCAGAGTTGAAGGCCAAGATAGAGGCAGACTTGGACAAACAATGGGTGTGGAGAGGAATGAGGGGCATGAGAAGATGCATCGGGTGGAC
Source organism: Eptatretus atami (assembly GCA_035128595.1). Taxonomy (NCBI): domain Eukaryota; kingdom Metazoa; phylum Chordata; class Myxini; order Myxiniformes; family Myxinidae; genus Eptatretus; species Eptatretus atami. The sequence goes on along the minus strand of CM068965.1, from coordinate 63,254,462 downwards.
AATATGGATACAGAAGGAAACTGGAAATTTGGAAGGAGGAGGTATTGGGGTTGGGGGGGGTGTTAACGAGAGTAGAAAAGATCATGGTTTTGGATTGGGGACAATATAAGATGGTAGTGAACAGCTGTCTTGAAGACCTGGAAGGAAGAATGAAAATGAAGAGAATGTGGAAGTTGGTTCCACTGGTGGGAGAAAAGAGGAACGAATGAGTTGAGGTGAGCAGTGATCATAGATTTAGGTATAGTAGTTTAACCAGAACAGGATTGATGGTGGATTGTGTGTGCCCTGCAGAAACCTGGGGGAGGGGATAAAGCATGAAATGAGCAGAGGGGTGCAAGACCAGAATAGAGGTGGTAGAAGACAGAGAGACCACCGACTTCTCTGCAATGCCGTAGTGATAGACTCCGCTTCATCGTGGGAGATTCCAATAATCTTGAAGGCCTTGGTATCTACAGCATGAAGCTGAGCAAGGTGTGAGGCAGGGGAGCCAGCCAAGAGGGGAGAGCAGTGCTCCATCAAGCTGCAGTTGAAGGTTTTGTAGGTGGATAGGAGTTCAGGTGCAGCAAGAATGGACTTTGTTTGGATGCCAACTTTGAAATGTGGTTTGCCCCAGAAAAATCATGGCTGATCGTGAGACCCAGGAGTTTGAATCACTGAACTTCCTCGAGGATTGTTAACAAAGTATATGGGGGGTTTTGCCAGACGGTCCTTTCGGAGAGAGATAGTGAGATTTGTCTGGACTGAAAGACGTATTCCGAGTGTTTGACCATCTTGTGATTTATTTCAAGGTCTGAGGAGAGGGAAGGCACTGCAGCCTTCCTGTCTGAAGGATGAGGGATGTTACAGCAGAGGGTGGAGTCATCAGCAAATAGATAAAGAGGATTTTCCAGATAGTCAGATAGATCATTGATGAAAACCATAAAAAGCACAGGGCCCAGAACACTGCCTTGGGGCCTTGACAGGGAGAGGAGATTATAGGATTCTGTTGAAAGCCACATGCTGGCTACGAGTATAGAGGAAGTCAGCAAGCTTTGTGTGGAGTTGGCCTTAGATGCCATAGGCAGAGTTTGGAGAGCAAGGCAGGATGTCAGAATGCATCAAAAGCATGATATATGTTCAGAGAGATGGCCCTGATCTCATGTCTGATATCAAGGGCCTCCATCCATTGTTGGGTGAGTGGAAATAGCATGTTCAAGGTGGAGTGACCTGGTCTGAAACCAAATTGGTGATTTTAGATGAGGTTGTTGAAGAAAAGGAAGGATTTCATATCAACTGTGATAATGGATTCCATGACCTTGCTGATGATTGGAAGTAAAAGCCTGGTATAGGCTTAACAGTTACGGTGGCTGGCTTAAGATCTAAGGGTCCTGAGTTTGAACTCCTGTCCTGCCATTGCATTAACACCAAGTGGGTTGACTTAGTCTGTCATCCTGCCAAAGTTGGTGAAATGAGTCCCAGCTTACTGGTAACAGGGGCTTTGCATCAGTGACACAGCCGTGCCCTCAGAAAATGATGCAGCCAGCGCAGCCACAGGCTGCATACAAATAAATATATTGGAAGCTGATAGGTCTGTAGTTAGAGGGGATCTGTTTTTGCACCTTTTTTGTGTACAGGATTTCTGCAGTGAAATTGGCTGATTTCCAAGCAAATGGAAGATGACCTTGGGCAAATGACAGTTTTAAAAGGGCAGAGAAAGGATGTGCAAGGGCAGCAGAGCAGGTTTTTAGGACAAATGAGCTGATGTCATCTGGTCCAGTTGTAGAGACCGAGTCGAGGGTTGAAAGAACCTTCTCCACCTTCTCAGGTGCAAAGGACACAGAGTCCAGGAACAGTTGGGTATGATAGGGAAGGGTTGGCACTGAGAGTGTGGGGTTGGGGACAAGATTTGGAAGGAAACACTGAATTGAGGCTTTCGGCCTTCTCAGGAGCGGTGTCGGCTGTGGTGCCATTTGAAGATTGGGAAGGGATGAAAATGGAGCATACACCAGAGACAGACTTAACAAGGCGCCACCAGATTTTAGTGGAGGGAGACAAGCTTGACATCAATGTCGACCTGGCAACTGCAATATCATATACAGGAGCCAAAAAGTCCTTTTATTTTTTGGAGGGGGGTTCAATAAGGGTAATCATAAACATCAAAGTTTGGCTCGCATTGAGCACTTGGAAATGATTTCTTCAAAATAAGATGAAACTGTAATATATTCTGGAAATCTCCTCCAAATCTGCACAACTCAAAAAAATCATTTTTCGAACACATTCAAGCAGCATCAGCAGCTCAGATCCAACTAAATGCATAAACAGTGAACCGCTGCTTGAAGCATGGGGTCAGTAACAAATTCAGATTCATAACAACGGCCACAGTTATAATTACAACAGTAGCCTCATCGGTCTCCCAAAAGAACATTATTGACAGTGCCGTCTAATCATGCAACACCAAGGATTTCTGCAAGCAGTTGAATTTATCTTTAAATTCTTCCAGAAAAAAAATAATGCAATACCAGAAAACCTCTTTTACTGACTGTCATAGCACTGCTATTAAATTCCATTGGTTCAGCATCATTAAGAGCCATCCCAAGGAAGGCCAGCATGAATCACAGCCTGCTAGCTTGCAGGGAAGTTAGCTAACTCTTCCATGTAACACGACAACCCAAAAACCTTCACCCTACATTTAAATAACAATCATTGGAAAATTCAGGAAGTTTCCAAAACTTTTTTTTAACATCATGAGATAGCTCAATGATCAGGCTGTCAATGCAAGAACTTTAACAATGTCATTTATACAGATCATGGTTTCGCATCAATAAGTTATTACCTCCGCCACTGAAGGTGAAGGAGGTTATGTTTTCACCCCTTTCTGTCTGTTTGTCTGCTTTTGTACAGGATATCTCAAAAAGTTATGGACGAATCCAGATGAAATTTTGTGGACAGCTTGGGTGTGTGACAAGGACAAACTGATTAGATTTTGGTGAAGATCCAGATCCGGATCCGACGACTATAATTTTTAAAGTGATTCTTCACCATTGAGAGATTGGGCTAAAAATGATATATAGCACGATACCTCAAAAAAGTTGTGGACAGGTTGGGTGTGTCGCAAGGACGAATTGATTCAATTTTGGTGAAGATCCGATTCCGGATCTGGATACGAGAATTATATAATTTTTAAAGTGATTCTTCACCATTGAGAGACAGGGACAGAGATTAGAAAAACGATATAGTCCTGTATTGCATGATATTTCAAAAATGTATTGGGCCCGATATGTTCTCGCCGATCAGGCATTACGTGGCGGAGGTGTGCACTCTACCGAGTGCCCTTCTAGTTTTAAAGGTAACTAGATGACCCGTGAACCCATTAGGTTCCCATTGTAACAGCAGTTGATGAAAAAAATCATTTCAAGAAAATAAAAAGATAGCTCCAGCGAATATACGGCTGAGGTTGTTTGCATTGATCAAATACTCCGAAGAGTACTTGACTGAATCGGAATTGATTTTATTATAATTTTTAGTTGCCCGTTTTGAACGAAACTTGATACTGCACCGCAGGCGAATGGTGAGTAAGGTGGTCTAAAATTTTTGCGCTATCATGTACTGTTTTGGCTGTATTTGGAAACATAACATAATATAATACATATATAATAATATATATACATATATAAGATGAGAGTTTTAGTAATATACTAGAAGACCCGTGAACCCGTTGGGTTCCCGTTGTGACAGTGGTTGATGAAAAAAATAAAAAAGACATAAAATTTT
>CM068965.1:63224782-63239794 GCA_035128595.1 Eptatretus atami | reverse complement strand
TCGCTTCTGGCTCCACTCAAGACCCTCCTTCACGTCTGATGGTCGCGTCTTATTCTCTGGACCAACACAAGCTGCAGAAGCAAAAGACTACACGCCAGCTGTCAGGGAGGTATCACCCAGCGGAGCATCCCCACAAACGTATTAGTGGATGGTTGGGCAATCATGCAAGTATTGAGAGACCATTAGCCTCATCTCTCTCCTTTTTCTCTTCATTAACCTCTTCATATCGGGTTTGTGTGTTTGTGTGTGTGTGTGTGTGTGTGTGTGTGTGTGTGTGTGTCATGGCGCCTGTCCTCGCTCAAGTTAAGATTGTAGAAGAATTATCAGGATAACTCTGCTCTGTGTCTGCTTTTGTAGTTGCTTGTATTATTGCCGCACCTTTCACATTTCTTCCGATCTCTTCTTACACACCACAATAAAAGCTATATTCACTGTGCACATATCTTTCCTGCCTGCCTGTCAATAAATCCTTTGTAGAAATGTTCCCAGCTCGTTTTTGTCTGTTTTCATTGATCCAGCATGGTCCGTATCCTAACCTACCGGGCGGGTCCACCGGTAATTAAATCATGTGGTTATTTTTAGGTAACCGGGTAGACTAGACGGAAGACCCTCAGTGGTTGAGTTATGGCGTTTACGGTCGGTTAGCGACCCGCCGTGTCACGGAATTATCCATGTGCGACGGCCTGCAATTCCGGGGAGTCTGGTGAGAACCCGAGATACTCCCCCCCCCCCCCCTGGTGGTCTTCTCACCCGACTCCTGGCCTGCAACAATATGTATGTATCTACATATATGTATATATATACAATATATATATAATTGACATATATATTTCTATATACAGTATATGTACATGTATATTTATGTATATATGTATATGTATATATTATATATATATATATATATATATGTAGCCTGGTGTTGGCGTAGTGGTTAGGGTAGCGGCTTGGGATCCAAAAGGTCCTGAGTTCAAGCCCCGTTGGCCGCTTGAATTAATACACACCAGGAGGTTGACTCAGCCTGTCATCCTTCCGAGGTCGGCGAAGTGAGTACCAGTGTAACTGGGCCCGGTGTATGCCCGGTTAAAATAGGTGTACCATATCCCTGTGTCGAAAGAGGCGAGCAGGGCTGCGTCAGGAAGGGCATCCGGCGTAAAACCTGTTCCAAATCACGATGCGGATCAAACGGATGATCCGCTGTGGCGACCCCTAAAGGGAGCAGCGAAAGAAGAAGAAGAAGTATATTGTATATACTGTATATGTATAATATATGTATATATATATATATGAATACATATGTATTATATATAAGGTATGTATATATGTATACATATATGTATATATGTATATATATATATATATATATATAATTATATATATATATATATGGATATACATATAGTGTATATCATCTTCTTCTTCTTCTTTTTCGGCTGCTTCCGTTAGGGGTCGCCACAGCGGATCATCCGTATGATCCGCATAGTGATTTGGAACAGTTTTATGCCGGATGCCCTTCCTGATGCAACCCTGGTCGCCTCTTACGACACAGGGATATGGTACACCTATTCTAACCGGGGCATACACCGGGCCAGTACACTGGTACTCACTTCGCCGACCTCGAAGGATGACAGGCTGAGTCAACCTCCTGGTGTATTAATTCAAGCGGCCAATGGGGCTTGAACTCAGGACCTTTTGGATCCCAAGCCGCTACCCTAACCACTACGCCAACACTAGGCTATACATATATGTGTATATATATATATAATATATATATAATATATATATATATATATTGTTAAGGATCCAGCGGTGGCGGGATTCGCACCCGACTCTTGATAGCCAACGTTACAGATTCGGCACACCCTCACCACCGCCGTCTCCGGGGTTTTAACGCTGGCTGGCTCGGCACAGGCCTCGGGTCACGCGCCTTCAATCTCGATACCAACGTACCCCTAGGCCTTACAGTTGGGGAAATAGCACCCGGTATAGAGACTGGTTTTGTCAGATGGCCCGAGCGTTTCTGCAGTACTGTAACATTTTGGTTTTTGATACCGACATTCGAACGGCATCGTTCCTCGACGCGCACGATTAATCCATAGCGACAATCGTCATTACGACTACAGCCAGATTTATTGGGGAACCCTCGGGGAACACATCACAACAAATATTACGACAATGGTCTTTAATTATCTATAGCCCTTCTTAACCAGGGAACTACGGATTAACGGGTTTCGATGAGACGGTCACTACCGAGATATATCCTTAAACAACAATGCAAACAGACATAGACAGCATGCGACAAGGAAGAGTAACTAGCTATGTTCGATGGAACAAGAGGAAAGTGTAAAAGCACACATGTGGCTCCGTAAAACGGATGCACGATTCCGAGCCTCCCAAGCTCGAGCACGCGCGTGCAAACATGGCGCTCGCCCTCCTTTGTCGCAACGACGCGGCCTCCGCACGCCTGACCCCGCGTAAGGTTCGACTGGCCACAGACCGTCAGATCGACGATGGGTTTCAGACTGGTTTCTCATCAAGGTCAAGCATACAAGTCCATGGCTGCCTGTCACCAGGCACCGAAAGGCCAAATTGAGGTGCCGGGGCTCCGGCAGGGCCTGGGTCCATGGGATTACAAGACTTCGTCGAGCCGGAGGTGAGTCGCGGACAGTCAGAGGCTCCGTCGTTAGACGCAGGTTGAACCTGTCAATTCACCTCCTTCGAAGCGATCACAATCACACAGCAGCCAGGTTCCTCTCACCCAGAATCACCACTGGCTTTTTCTTCTTTCTCGCTGCTTCTCGAAGCCCGGACTGTTCTACTCCGTCCTTCATGTTTCTTTCCCTCTGCAGAATCACCCACTGGAGCTTTTCTGTTCTTTCTGCTGTATCCTGAAGCGTCGACTGGCTCAACTCCGATCCTTCAGTTCTTTTTCACCTTGGTCTTTTTGGGAGCAGCGCCCCTTTCCACGAGCCAACAAACTCCCTCCCTTAGCGTTTCACATTCCATCTTTTGGCCACTCCCTTGCTCAGACGCTGGCCGGGTTGCCCGGAGAAGAGGACAGGACAAGAAGTCGATCACCAACACTGGCACAAACAATAAAAAGCCTTGGAACACTCCGGAACAGCACATGATAACGTCCATTTACTCGAACAGCCTGGCTAAACATGCATAAATGGGGATCTGGGCTAATCCTAATTTAGTAGTCATAATGAAAGGGCCAGTTTCCGTAAACGAATATATAATTTGATATATCTATATGTATATGATATATTATATCTTCTTCTTCCGGCTGCTCCGTTAGGGGTCGCCACTGGGATCATCCGTATTGATCCATAGTGATTTGGCACAGGGTTTTACACTGGTGGCCTCCCTTACGCAACCCTGGTCGCGCTTTACGAACACAGGGATATGGTACACCCTATTCTACATCCTGGGCATACACGGGCCAAGTAACTGGTACTACACTTCACCGACCTTGGAAGATGAAGCTGCAGCAACCCCTGTGATGTTATAATTCAAATGGGCGGCCAACGGGGCTTGAACTCAGGACCTTTGGTCCAAGCGCTACCCCTAACCACATACGGCACATCCAGGCTAATACTTTACGTATATAAATTATGTATAAGTCATATGTATACTACTATATTAATTTTGATACTATATGATTTGTACTATATGTACATATTATATCATATATAATTATAATACATGTTATATATAATATATATTTATAATAATGTGCTAATCATAATAACTTTCATACAAACTTCAATTATCCTGCAATAATTGTGAGATAGATAAAGATATCATTCTCTAGATTCACATATTAATTATATATTAGTAATATTTTATTGTTGTTCGTATCTACATATATAAATATTATTGATTTCAGAATAAATATATGAGTATTACGAGTAGAGTTTGTTATAGTGGTAATAGTTAATTTAGGTACTGGGGTACCTAAAAACAACAACCTTTGTATAATATAATTATACAGACCGTTATATAGCTATATAATATTATATATAGTATATATAGGTATAGTATCGGTAATAACGATTATCGATTCATTCTGTTCAGTGCTCCCGTTAGGAGGAGGTCGCCACAGGTGATCATTGATATGAGATCACGCCACACTACTCGAATATTCGGCGGCACAGGTTTTCTTAGCGCTGGAGTGGCCCTTCCTGATGCACCCTTGATTACCTCTTACGAGGCACAGGGATAGAAGGATTGGCGTTTCGCGTGCAATTGAGGCATTTCGCGCCGAGCATGACAACTCTAACCACCGCACCTGCCTCCATAGCGCGCCCAGCGCAGAGCTCCCGGGTTCCTCCACGCATCACTCCAACCCAAGCCTCTACGGATAGGTTAGAGCAATTGCATTTGGCATTACAGCTTAAGTCGGCCACGGCCCTACTGACGACGGCCTGTTTCCACAGCGTGAAGGGTCCTATAGGATAGAAAGGTTTAGTAACGATATATATAGATATAGCACTCCAGAGTATATCGCTAGTATATATATCATATATCTAGCATATAATGTGATAAATTATCATATATTTACAAGTATATGTATATAATATCATATATCCATCATCCAATCCAGTCTCTAGGGGACCATTCTCGATGCCAGAGCCGTGGCTTGTGGTGCTGCTTAAACAAAGTATACCATCTTGGGTCTATGTTGGGGATACAATTCTGGTGTGGTTGGACGGGTCGCCACTCCAACACACAAAACCAGCTGTGGCACTCATTTTGCCGACTCGAAGGATGACCATAGCGAGTAATAACCCCACCTGGGTATTAATTCAAAAGATTGAGCAGATTTGAACTCATTACCGAGGATCCAAGCCTTTCTCCCGGAACCCATTAAAGCCAACACCAGCATACTATTTAGTATCGATATATTACCGTTATAGTATATTATGATATATATGTATGCATATGTACTGTTATTACGTATATGTATAGATATGTATATGTATATATTATATATTTATTATATTTATTATTTCTTTTTTTCATATTTAAGTTTTATTGCTAGTATATATACATATATGTAATATATGTATTATTATACATTATATATGGTATGTTTGAAATATATATAACGGTACCACATAGGTATATATATGAAGTTTAGTACTCAGTGAGGGGATAAACTTTTGGCGTCATTCTTATATATATTATAAATTATACATATATGTATATAATATATATTGATTGCGGAAATGGCCCTTAGTGTCTCTCTCTACATCATTGGAATTCCTCTCCCGATTCCCCCTTAAATGCATGTTTATAGCACTGTCTCGCGTCGCTCATGAATCATTAACCATTTGCGCCTGAGGCTGTGTCGGGCTGTAAGAGGCTGTTTATTGTTCCGGGTGACAGTGGTGGGTGGACTCGTGAGAGTTTTCTCACTTCCTTCCTCTCTCCGGACAATAGTCCTCGCCCAGTGCTCTGAGGGGTGGCTAGAAGCAGGAAGTGACACTGAGGGGAGATAGTCTCGCCAGGGCGACGATGAAACCTGAGCGTGCCAAGTCTGCCAGTTGTGGGTGAGTCAGAGAGCTAGAACTGCCTTGCTACTGTCGATCGATCATGATCTCTTGGCGAGTGCGGGAGAGTGCGCCGTGCAGTCGAGTCGGGGCTCCGATCGCCTTTGTGGAGGATGGTATATTGTTCGGGTCGTTCCTTAACTCCCGGCCACTCGGACTCTAACCCTAACTTAGCGGCAGCGGATTTACACTCTCGTTTAGCCTCATCTGGTCGTGGTGAAGCAACCGACCCCGGCTCGCGTCTTGTGGTCTATCCTAGACCCTTGTGAAGGGCCAGCGTGTTCACGATGGCAATCCGAGCTGGACCTGCTTCGCTCTTGATTCGGTACCGTCGACCTTACGCGGGGTTCTGACGCGCCGAGGCTCGTGCTTGAGGGCTGACGCCTAAATGGACACGATACGGCGCCGCCATTTTGGCTCCCTGCGCCGTTTTGTTTCTGGGGTGCTTCTCATCGTGACATCGGCTGTGGTCGAGCGAGCCACATTCGTGCTTTTGACACTTTTGGCTTCGTCCATGACGGCATCACAATACTCTGTTCTTGTCTGCTGCTGTCCATGTCTTGTCTGCATGTTGTCTTAAGGTTTATGTCGTTAGGGTCCCTTCGAATCCGTTTAATTCCGTAGCTCCTAGTTTAAGACGGGTTATTAGTTTAATTTATACATTGTCTGTGGAATGCTTGCTTGTGTTAGTGTTCCCCGAGGACGAAATCTGCCAAAGCCGTCTGGTCTTGGTAGACCAATAAATCATTTTAGGCTCGCATTGGCGTGATGTAGTTGCGCTTTTGAATTAATTTGTGCCGCGACCTGTGAGTGCCGATCCGGGTCGGTTTGTTATAAAGAAAACCACCTCAGATGGCTTACAAGTACATGGAACCTCAGAAGTATCCGTCGCTACCTGCGAGCCAATGTGCTCTCTTGAACAAACCAAGTCTGATCGCAGGAAGATCTGATTCCCCCAACTGTGTTGTGGTGCACAACAGGGTTTCGTTGTTAGCATAATATGCGCTTCATTTATTTTCGGCGCAGTTAAGATGAACCCAGAGCCGCAATAGAGTCCCACCGAACCGCCGGGATAGTATAACCCAAGAGGCTGGTTTCGAGGTGGCTTAAGTGACGACCAAATAATTTCATATTTGGCTCGCTCTCCGAGAGAAGGGTGCGAAAGCTCCAATTGATGCTCACGTGGAATTCGCGAAGCAGAAATTGCACTGTGGATACGTCATTCCCCGCCACCCTTCTACTTAAGACCGATGATTAATGACAACACTCATATGAATACACCACAAATACAATAATTGATAAAAATACCCAGGAGTCTTATGGGACCCTCGCATATTATGCCGTTTATTTATTATATGGATATGATGAATATACATTACAGTCTCCAGTATATATACATAAACAGTATACTGTAGTGTTGCCGGCTATTACTCGTATATAATATATATATTATAATTAGTGATATGTATAGGGTAGTATATATATGTTTTGTACTTGACCGGTATCGATGTTGTACGGTGTGGTGGAAAATTCACAGTTCACCATTCAGGATTTGTCCCCGAAGAATCGGGTGTTGATGTCCGATGATTAGTGTGGGCCTTGCTCCAGGTCTAGATGTCCCGACACTGCGAGGCTGATATAAGGGATTATTCGTGTGCCGGGCTGTGATCTTGAGGTAGGTATTTCTTTCTATCGTTTATCCTTTAACAATATGTCCTCACCACCTTCTCTGACCAACCGCAACATCTCCTCACACCTTTCTTACAACCGCCAACGATTCCTCTCCCATCGTCCTACAAAGTAGGTACGAGAACTCTCCCCTCACTCGATCTTGTTTCACCAAACCTTGAACTCATCGCCAAACTCAAGACAAACATCTGCCTAATAAAACGTTACACGGATGCATCCTCGGACAGCTGCAAATGTTCTGCAATGACCGTACGCTGCTTATGGAAACCATGGAATGCTTCAAGCGCGCGGACGGCGCTCGCTTCTTCCCTTTCTCTTCGTTAGAGTGCCTCTAGCAGGAACGTTCCCCCTCGCTCGGACGTCTTTTCCACTCAAAAAACTTCTTCAAAAGAACTTTAAAAACTTTCTCCAAGACCTTTCAAAAAGATGTCGTGACCCAAGGACCTCGAAATAGAGACGTCTCCAAAGACTCCGTTCGCGAAAGACGGCCCTCCAGACCCCAAACAAGGAAGCCACAGCCCTGCGCTGTTAGGTGAAATGGTTCTCAGAAGTAGAAAGGATTTGGGGATGGGACTCCCCTTCAATGTCGAGGTTGGTGCTCGAGTGAAACTCACCATCGCTCTCACGAACGCATCCTCCATTTTGGGACGAGCTTACTGCTCCACGAGAGCCCCGCCTTTTCGGTCGTTGTTGGAGTGGTTGGTCGTTGCAGGGTCGCCTTTGTGCCTGCCTTGGTTCAGTGCGCACCGAGCTAGTCTTCGACGTTGAGCACATGCTCGGTTAGAGGAGTCGCCGACGCCGACGATGCAGAGTCCGCCAAGCCGGAGAGAAGTAACGTAGCGTAATGCAAAGCTCACAGTAACGGTTCAACGCCCGACGGGAACCCAGCCGTCTTCCCGCCGGCATCGGGCTCTCACCGACTTGACGAGTTCTACAGTCAATGTGTGACACCGTAGCGTGCAAGTTACAACGTTTGTGGATAGAGCAACAGTGGTAGAGAGATCGCGGCTAATATAAAGTGGGCCTGCACATGTGCAACATCCTGAACTAGAGCAGGGCATGTTTCGTCTTGAAGTACGAGTCGGCGATGCTGGGCCAGGCGGAGGTGGATCTGATGGGGCAATCGATGCGCCAGGCACGCGTGACGTTAGGGCCTCGTGTGATTCGCACCTCATAGCCGCGCAGGTCATCAAAACTAGTCATAGAGCACTTAATAATACTGCATATGCATAAAAGGAAACTCGCGAGACAAAGATACGGCGTCGCCTACTCTATAGGTATCCCATCTAAGTCACCACAGAGAAAAGGTGGCGGATCTGACTACCAGAAATACTTAACGACGGTAAAACCTGCCTCTTGTGACATCCTCTCGGAGCTACTTCTTGGTGACATTCCCCAAGTCCGGTTCCAGACATCTTAGAGGCATTACGATCATGTGTTTCATGTTAGCTTCATCGTTTCTGGAGGAGATTTTGTTGAACGATACGTGAAAGAGTCTTTAGGCGCTTGATCGCCAAGTTCAAGGTCATCCGTGACTATGGTGCTGTACGTAATGAAGGATCAAGCTGTGAAATCGCTCGTATTCCATGGTATATTTTGATCAGTGACGAGCTCTACTTGATAATGCCCCTACCCCTTTCTTGCTGTATAGAACTGTAATCTTCCAGAAGGATTGTGAGAAAGTATATGGGGGCCGGGGGTCCAACGGCGATCTGAGATGACAGATGGTTCGCAGAGGTGATGTCAACAGCAAGAATAAAGAGGATTTTCCAGAAATCTGAAGATTCATTGAGGACAACAGAAAAAGAAACGGGCCAGAACGCTTGCCTTGAAAACTCCACCTGGACAGGAGAAGGATGAGAGAACTCCACTTAGGCGCGACGCCCACAACGTTGCTGCAACAGGGAGGAAGTCTGCGAGCATGATTGAGATGCCTTGGGATACCATAGAAGAGGTTTGGTGGGCAGGGACGGTGCCAGGACCATGTTTCAAAGCACGCATATGGGTCTCGGATATGCTTTTTTGATTTCATGTCCGTGTGCAATTTGAAATATCCTCCGTGCATTTGGCTTGCGGCATAGTGTGAGCAGGTGACACCTGCTCGACATTGACTTCCGCCTTCCTCCATTGAATGCCTATAATTTGGCTATTGCGGTGGACTTAATGGTGGTCTGAGAACCAAATCTATGTATTAAGATGCCGATATCGGGTGAATCAGTCTCCGGTCTGGAAGGGAGGGGCGAGTGGGTGGAGAGAGGCAGAGTCAAAAGCGAGTGGGTGGAGAGAGGCGACGAGGTGGTGAAGAAGGCGGAGTCAGCAGACGAATTGGTAAAGAAGGGCGGAGCTAGCAGGCGAATGGGTAGGTTGCCAATCGCAGGCCAGGACGAGCAGACAGGAATGAGCAGACAGAAGTGGTGCACAGGAACGACGGGCAGGAACGACACTAGCTGCTCCGTGACCCGTCCTTTTTTGACCCCGTGGTGCGGGGCGGGGGTGACGACCTGAAGCGACGTGTCGTCACCCGAATTGTTCGCTTTGATTGGCCCTGGCCACTGCACAGCCCGGCCATGATGGCCAGAAGCAGCTACACTCCACTTCAGGCAAGATGGTTCCAAGCTGCGGAATCGTCTCACTCCGAACCCCATGATATGAACCGCCTTGCACTGAACCCCGTGATATGAATCTCCTTGCACCGAACCCTGTGCCGTGCCCCGGCGACCCGTGGTTGGCGCTGGTCAATGTGCCTGCTCCATGGTGCCCCAGGCGGCCCAGGCGATCTGGCCGCACAGCATGCCTCTGCCTGGTAGCAGCTGCATCGAGACGGAGGTGCGGGAGGATGTCTGCAGTCCGCGGGAGACATTTGTGGCCGTCGTGGTGAGCGAACACCGACGGTAAGATGTTATTGTAACCCCATGCGCAGACCCGACCAAAGATGTGTTATTCGTGCCCCGTTCCGTACGATGATAAAATATCATGGGCTGCGTGCGAGTCCGCCATTGTACACGTCGTCAGCACGTGGGTCCGCCCGTCATCGAGCATCATGTTCGCGATTATCAGAGGCGGTGGGGTGCACGGTGCCAGCCCTGATCTGTGTCAAGGAATTGAGGGAAAGGATTGGATATAATTATTAGATGGAGATTCGGATTGAAAAGGGGACAGATATATTTATTAATGTAGATTTATATTGAAGAAGAGTGCGCCAGGTGCATACTGTATGTTGTTGACAATTGGTGTGTTGGTTATGCCTCTGATCACCTGAACAGTGGGTGGGGGGGTCATCGTTGTGCTGCACATGCTCCATGCAGCGTTGGCGTTTTTTGTTGGCTTCTACTGCTGCCCTTGGTCTTCTGTGAGAACGTATTCTTAGGTGAAGGGCACGGCTGTGGTTTTTACCGATGGGTATCCGAGCGAAGCGCCTGCTGGCTCACGCGAGGACCCCTTGCTTGGATTTACCTCAGGACTAGAGAAAAAAGAATAGGAATGAGGTTCAGAGGTTTAATCAGACATAGCTATGAGATTTACACAACGCACTGTCCGTTCGACCCACTCGACAAGAAGGAAGGGACTATCTGAACATACATTAATGAAATAACTGTCTGGGTGCATTCAAACAGAAGACCAAGAAGGAACAAGGGAGTACTCAGTTTTTACTCCGTCTGGTTGTTTGTTTGTTTGTCCAGGCGATATCTCAGCCATCATTTGAGCTAGGGAGCTGAAATTTGAGGAAAAAAGTGAAGATGTGCTTTGGCAAAAAAGATATTTTAATTTTTTTTAGTTATCAATTAATTGATTAATTACTTAATTATTATCGACTTATTAATTACTTGTAAATTTTCTTTCTCATCTTGGAAATATCTCAGGCACCTTTTGAGCATGGAAACTGGTATTTGGACGTGACAATGAATAAGTGATTTGGCTATAAAGGGTATTTTTGATTTCTTGATTAACCAAGTAATCGATAAATTATTTAATTTTTTGATTAATTAATTTTCAAAAAGTTACAGATTCGGATGAAACAGTGGCGGTTTTGGTATGCTATTGGCCAATTGATTAAGAAATTCATTATTTTACGATTATTATTTATTTATTTTAATTACACAATTAATCAATTAATCAATCAATTGTTGTACACTGCTCCCTCCCAATCCCATCTCTATGTACTACACGGCGGCATCGCCAGGTGCCAAAGGCACTCCGGCAATGTCACGTGCTGGGATTTTTATTTATTCATTAATTTGGCATAGGGCAGTGAACTTTGAATGTACCTCCACTTGTTATCATTTCATTTTTCATTTATGGGTGTTGTCCGACGATTCTGTGTTTTTTTTTTTCCGGTGTACCGGCTTCATTGTCCATCGGCACAAAAAATTTCAGCTTGCTAAGTCACCCAAAGGTACGGAACATTAATTAGTGAGTCAGTGAATCAGTGGGTCGAATGAGTTTTATATATTAACGAGCAGAAACTTCTCTGATGGACATTAGTCATTTCTTTTGCCAAAAATTGCTATATGGTGACTTTGCATCACTTTGGCATCACTTTGCGGACTCAAAACAGCCTCTGAGACCACAGCCACATTGTCCTCACAAATTGGATTTATACTTCCCTCACAAATTTGTATGTATACCCTGAGTACGATTTCGCTTTAAAGATGTGGCCGAGCATAATGAAGCTGTTGTATTCTTTCCAACAGACAACAACAAACAAAAAGAGGTAGCGAGATTGGCGGGGAAAAATTCACAATAACGACAATTGCTTCCTTATGGGTTTAATCAAAAGACAACATGTTGTAATTCACAAACAGATTGCATATGTATCTGTGAGGCTCAGTTGGGATGTAAATGAAGTGAAACACGTGAAAAAAAGGATATTTATAACCATTGTGGAATACTTTGCATTACTTGGATGAAAATGGATTTAACCGATTTAGTTATACTAGTGCATGCCCGTACGTGCGTGCCGTACGTGCGTGGCCGCACGTGCAAAAAAAATACTTTCAAACCGCGTGCCAGAAACAACAACCACACAGGCCGTTCCTTCGCTCTCGCGTGCCCATACGTGCGTGCGTACGTGCAAAAAATAAAAATAAAAAACTTTCAAACAACCACACAGGCCGTTCCTTCGCTCTCGCGTGCCATACGTGCGTGGCCGTACGTGCAAAAAAAATAAAATAAAAAACTTTCAAAAACTACACAGGCCATTCCTTCGCACTCGTAAACGACGACTGGATTGGGCCATTGTGTTTATCTATAAATGCGCATAAGAATCGAAAATTATTAGAATACAGATAGTCATCACTATCCGGAAGTCGTACATTGTAACCCGTAAGGTGGAACGCGCTGGGTGCAAAACGCCAGCAACGTGTTGATGAGGATTTCACCCAACCTCGTAGTGATCGTTGTAGAATTATTGCGTTGTTGTGGAATCTTATTCCTGCAGTTATTACGTACTCCGGTTTTAAATGTATCGTTGCTCTTCCCTTGTACACTTCACACAATGAACTTGAGAACCCCATTTGTTGCAATATTATTTGGTTCTATTTATTTTATTCTTACTTTTTTAGTAACCGTTAAACCAACCCGATTAATTCACTTCTACAACGTGAAAGTACATTACATCGAGAGTTTTATTATTACTTGGTACTTGGTCAGTCCAAGGAGTACAAGCCACTGAGATGCCATACATCACATGTGCTTGCACTAAAACAAGATTACAATTTCTGGTATTTATATGCTTTTCATGGGGAGAGTGGTAGGGGCTGTTAACTCTAACTGCATACGGGTCTTTAGGTGAGAAGCACATGATGTAATTACGGCAAAAGTGTGTTGTATGTTGCCCAGGTCACATTGTACCATAGCAAGACATTCTTTTTTATCAACATTAGGGCAAAGACTCTTGGCCAAAGGAAGGAACACTGACAGCCAATTCGACTTGTAGCATAAAATTAAATTTATAAAACACCAGCACAATTACAATTTAGAATACATTAATATAATTATTTCTTCCACTCTCTATCATTCGTAACTGAGGATCTCTTCCCAACGGCCACGCCTACGCAGCAACGTGTCCTGTCATTGGTAACTAAATGGTGCCCTTTCCCATCGGCCACGCCTACGCAGCACCGTGCCCTGTCATTGGTTGTAAATAAATGGCCATAACTTGGGAACCACGTGTCCGATTAATATCAAACCTTGAAAAGGCACATACTCAGGTCCCCAGCATATACCTGGCAAGTTTCATTAGATCGGACCAGTGGTTGTCGAGAAACAGCGGTCACAGACACACACACAGACACACACACAGAGATTGCTGAATTATAGAGAGATATTTACAAATAATTTACTTACATATACTCTGAAGCTTCTTGGCACACAATATTTTTGTCTTACAGTCAGCAACAAAGATGAATATATTTGTTTTCAGCTCCAACTGTAGAACAGCCAACATAGAACTGGCCATGGGAAAAGCATGGTGATTCTCGGTCAAGTCCTACCACCTTGAGCGTTTGACCTTGTGCTTTGTTGATGGTCATGGCAAAGCTCGATCTGACAAGAAACTGAATCCTCTTGAATGGTGTCGGAGTGTCTGTTGAAATAAGAGGAATTATCGGCAGAAACATCTCTTTATCCTTGTGAGGCCCAGTTATGATGATTGCTTGCAAGAGATTTGGCATCATTCTCTTGATTGTGAGCCTTGTCCCATTTCAAAGCTTTGCAGAGTCGAGGTTCCTCAGTTGGATAATGGGGCCCCAATCTTAAGAAACAAATTGTGAGGTGGTATTCCAGCTGGTTGCAGAGAATTTAGGAATTCTACAGGGTATGAGACCAAGTCATTGTGACCAGGCATTGTATCAACAGATTTGTAAGACGTGGCCTCTCCAAGAACCAGTTGGAGCATTTGCTCATTGATCCTGTCCTCCTCAACATTCTTGGAGGCAAGGATTGCTCTCTCACTGAGCCATTTCCTGTCCAAATAGTGGTTTTTCAAGTTAGGAAAAACCTTTGCCTTTAGCTCTTCATGGTCTTTTGTGTTTGTTCCCCATGGCAAAGTTATGAGGACATCATCTCCCTCACAAAAGCTGCCATTGCCAATGTCCAATAGTTTTTTGGCAAATTATTCAGCCTCCACATGATGGTTGAGGTGAACTCTCAAATTTGTGGTGAAATGGACCTTGGATACATTTCTTAGGGTGGTGGGCTTGGGTTCCTGGGGTCCTGAGTTCAAATCCCGCTTGACCATTGAATTAATACCAGGTGGGGTTGACTCAGCCTGTCAATCCAAGGTCAGCAAAGTGAGTACCAGCTTGCTGGGATGACTAAACCAGTTGTGTATCCTGCGTTGGAGTGGCAACCCATCCAGGACTGTGCCCAATAGCCGAGGAGACTGCTTCAGCAGCACCAATGCTCTGTATAGAGTATGATCCCAAAGGATGGATGGACACATTTCTGCAGCGTTCAGAGAACTTGATGCATGCATTGAGTTCATCTGCTTTTGTGCCTCTGAACAACTGGCAAAATTTGCCTGAAGTCTCCAGCCATGAGCAAAGTGACACCTCCCATTAACTTGTCTGTGTCATTAAGATCTTGCAGGAGCTTGTCAAGGGCTTCAAAATCAATTTTGTGGGACATTGTGCACTCATCCCATACAATCAGCACACAGTCTTGAAGCACTTGAGCCTTTGCTGTGCCTTTGGAGACATGGTTTTGTAATTTGGGTTGTCTTGTTTGAGGCTCAATTTGAAAGTTAAATGAGCTGTTCTTCCTCCTGTGA
>CM068965.1:63189298-63224770 GCA_035128595.1 Eptatretus atami | reverse complement strand
ATGTGGCTGAAATGCCAGAAGAAGCAACCCCCAAGGCAATCTTCACCTACTGGCGTACCTTGGCAAGCAACAGGTTTATAAAATAAAAAGGTCTTGCCAGTGCCTCCTGGAGCATCCAAGAATATCAGTCCACCCTCTTTGGAGTTGATTTGTTTCAGCACTTGAAGGTAAAGTGCCTTCTGGCTCGTATTTAGTTTTGGCTCATTCTCATCAATAAACTGTTTCAGCTATTCAACATTGTATGAGGTTTTCCTCAACGTGTCTTGTGATAAAGAATGATTTTCCTCTCTGGATGTCTTAGGTAGGCCATATTCTTTCATCAGTTTGCCTCCCATTCCTTGTCAACAATTTGTCCTCAATCTGGATCAGAGCTTTATTGAAGATTGCTTCTGAATAGGTTGCCTCTGGATACTCTTGCTGTGCTCGAAAGAGAACGTCCTCACTCATTGCTTCTTTGTGATCTGTCCACAGCTGCATAGGATCACGTATTGCACAACAATGAAGCATGACAGCAAAGAAACCTGATTTGAAATGGAGATTGACTACCCTCAGACTCAGTAAGAGCATCATTTCAGTGTCCATCCTCCTCAAGGAGTCATCTCATGTTGCAAGCCTAACGATATGTGTCACATTCCATCCCTTCAAAAATATTCAAGTCTGTAAAAGAAGTTGTACCTCTGACTGCATGGGGCAGCATGTGAAAAAAGAAGCATACAAACTGATGAGGATGGATTGTGTACACTATCCCGAAGGCATCACATGAGTTGACTCCTGGATGACCCTAAACTGGGTCACCGTAACTTTGCCGTTTCCATTTGTTGGCACTCTAGATATAGTACTTTGGAACTTCTTTTGGAGCAATAGCCTGTGCTGCGGCAGTTTCCTCTGTGAAATATACCCTCTGAAGGTTTTCAAGATGACCATCCAAGTGAACAACAGTTGAATACCTCTCCTGAATGTGAAATTTGTAAAGTCTCCATTTGGCTTCATTGGTACGAATGTATCGTGCCATTTGGGAGCAAAGAATTACATCCTTCCTGTTAATGTTGGTGCCAAATACTGCCACATCAGATCCTTTATGTACATACTTGCAAATCTATTTAATTGATTTGACCGAGTTGCAAAACTCAACATTAATGTGAGCTTTGAAGATCTTGATTAACAATGGGCAGTAGGGAACAACCCATCTGTTGTCCACTTCCTCATCATGATGTCTCACTTTCATATTAAAGCGAATTCCACAATCTTCAGGCTTTCTTCTTCTGTATTGAGGATAGCCATCTTCTCCAGTAACGGCATCTTGGGCAAAACCTCTGGGGTATTTATTTGTACATTTTCCTTCTTGCATGCATGGTGACCCTGGGTTCATGGCTCCACATGGTCCACGAATCATGTGACTCTTAATTACTTCAAACAGTTCTTTATCCACTGTAGGATCTGGTAGCTCTGCACAAATGAATGAGTCAATTTGGCTGGCATGAATCTTTTGTTTGAGCCAAACCAACATATGAGCATGAGGAACACCTCTTTTCTGCCACTCAATGGTGCATAAAAAAACATCTTATTTCTCAAAGTACATGACTCTCCTTAATGAGGCATTTTAGCTTGAGTACCTTTTGTCTAAACACCCGAGCAACGATGTCATGTCTGTGCTGAGACTTTTGGCCAGGCGAGAGTTTCTGTTCAATTTCTTTCCACTGAGGATTGCAAGTAAAGGTAATCAACAGGTCAGGTCTTCCGTAACATATGCCATAGCATCCTGAGTTTGTGCATGCATGTCTCTTAGCCTCACTGTATGAGTTGATGGTAGGATAAGGCTTGTAGCATGGTATTGTGTACACTGTGGTCCTAAATGAGGAGAAAGCTTAGAAATTGAACCCAGTTTTAATAAGATAAACATTCTTAATGTATATAATGCCCAAGTGTCTGTGCTTTCAGAGAATGAAACTTTGCTATGGGTCCTATGGATATAGTTGCTTACAAAGCATGTATTATATCCAAACACAGGCATTTCATTTTTATAGCATTTTTTAGAAATGGGTTACATGTATGATTGTATATGTTGTCCAAATGGTTGAAAATGCATTTTGTTTGATATATATCATATTAACATAAGAATAGAACAATCCTTCGAAACGGTACATTTCTTATGACCTTCTGCATATCTTGGCACCTTCAAATGTGTAAAATCTCAGATTTTGCAAAATTTCCCCAGTCATAGTGAAGCTTACAAAATCTTATTCCAGAAATTTGAAATGCATCTGATAAAAATCTTAAATAGCAATTTACTTCTGCATAAAGTGATGATTTAAAATGGCAAGTTTCAACCTGGATCATTACTACATACCAGTTTTTAGGTTCACTTCCATGATTGGGTCAAAAATGTTAGGAAGTACATAAACAAATTTCATTTACCAAGCTGCTACAAAATACTGGTAACTATAAGCTTGATTTTATAACCATAGAATAAGTTTACCAAGATGGCCTATGATATAAAAATCAATACAAAGGCCAGTTTGTGTTCATTATACAGAACATCAAAGGTCGTTAGAGAAGTACGTAACGTTTTAAAGAAATCTGCACTTTTATCCTAAGATGTTAGTTTGGTCATCACAGCATGTATTTCTATGGTTAAGTTTATGTGCATATATATTTATGACCTGAATGAATACTGATCAATTTGATCAATTTGTTAATTTCATATGACCTTGACCTCTTTGCTCAAAGTCAAATATCAGGTAAACCAAATATTCTCCATATATGTGGTTTCCAATTAGTGTATAATACATATCTAAGCCATCAGACCAATTTTAGAATGATATGAGTGGTTCCTTGATACAGATAATTGACTCTTTGGGTCTATTTGACCTTGAACCTGTCAGAGCAATAGAAAGAGGAAGAATTAAGCTCTGCCCAAATAGATCCTGAATCCCCATGATGTGGCTAACAAAGATATGCAAAGCTTAATCAACAATGACTTTCATTTTTTGGTCCCCCGTGTCCTAAATGTGTACATAATACCTTGCTACAAGCCATAACTAATTCTCCAACATCTGTGACATGGCCATCACTCAAGACAGCATATTTTAGATGAGTGTAATCATCTACTCTTAGTTTCTTTTGAATCAGTCTGATTAAAAGCAACCGTTCAGATTCAACCTTAGCATACATGTCAACCATGTATTGACGAAGGATATCTTGAAATTGGAGCAAGTGATTAGAGCTATGTGGGTGCTTCATTAGTCTGTAAGCATAGAAGTGAGCAGCACTGACTTTCTTGTTTTGGCGATGCGTTCCTGCGTTTGGATATATTTCAGGAATGTGGAAGTAATAACCATCATCTCCATCCAAAACATGAGAGGATATTGCAGTTCATCATCGGATTTGTGGGTTTCAGCTATTCTTGATGTGTTGCTGTCCCTCCTCTTCAGCACCATATCTCTCTTTTCATATTCCTGATTGACCAACAGGATAGCAACTTAATTTGTTGTTGGGGCATTAAATTTTCTGGCTCTCCAGCTAGCTGGTCTCTTGTCAGCATTGATGACAATCTGTAGGTCATTAAGTTGGCATTTTCTCAAGAGCAAAATTGAACACCTTTATCAAGGAATTTTTCTCATGCAGCAGATGCTGCCGTGACATATTATCTTCATTTACACCAGGTGTTATTCTGCATATTTGAGCACATTCCTCCTCTTCATTTCCCATAAAGTACATTTGAACAAATTTTGCTTCTTCATTCTCCAGTGGAAGGAGGGATCCAATGCGATGGTGACTTGGCCTTGGATTTTGAAAGTAGATATCCAACCACTTGGAGTGGCATCTTTGGAGCATCCAAATGATGTCATTTGAAAACAGGAATTATCTTTTCGAATATTAACAAGGAAGTGCTTTGATCTTGGAGAATCTCCCTTCAGTAATGATATTAAAGGTTTGGATGGTTCATGGAATGGAGGCAATATAACCCTTCCATTGGAGCAGCACATGCTTGGAGATTCTCCTTCATATTTCAATGCATTGCAATGTAGACATTGGCTTTCCACGACTCCTATTAATAGAAAAGTGTTCTCCACATATTCTTGGCTTGGATCATGGTTAAATGCTGCTTTTTTACAATCAAAAGCAAGCTGTGTGGCTGCAGCTGATCTTACACGCTGCCTTGTTTGTCTCCAATCTCAATCTCTCTCTCTCTCTCTCTCTCCTCTCTCTCTCTCTCTCTCTCCCTCTCCCCCCCCCCCCCCCTTCTGTCTCCCTATCACTTACAGCTTTGGCTTTTGCTGTATTTTTAGAGATGTTGGACCTTCGTTTCAGTGGCATTTTGAAGCTTCACACAGGCCACCTCGAAAAAGGGAAAATATCCTCAGGTTTGTGATTAAATCAACCATGCCAATCGTGGTTTGTTGCAAAAAAAATCAAAACCAAACTAAATATTTCCATTAAAATCACAATGTGTGAACTGCCTCCAAAGGCCTCAAAACAGCCTCTGAAGGCCTCAACCCTAACAGCTCATGTAAATGGCGTTTACCCACATGTTTTTTTTCAACACCTTGTCATTAACTCACTTCAATGTTTTCCAAAGGATCATTGATCAACTTAAAAATCATAGGCAATAACTTTTCTAATTTCTTATAATAAATGATGGATCTGGGCGAGTCACTTCACTCGACTTGGTTACGTACTTGAGTGGATGGTCTGCCTCTAGTGCAGTCTTCAATTGGTTCACTGTGTCTATATTGAGTCCGTAGGCCAACAATAATAACTCCGTAGATCACTGTAACTCGAATAACATATGGGAATATATCATCAGTTTATTGAAGTGCCCTCAGGTCTATTATTGGTCGTTGGTTCATTGTGGCTGAGTTTGTCATATGCCCCAAGGGCAGTTTGCATTTTCATAACGTGAACTGCCTCTGAAGGCCTCGAAATAGCCTCTGAAGGCCTCAAAACAGCCTCTGAAGGCCTCTAAACAGCCTCTGAAGGCCTCAAAACAGCTTGAAGGCCTCTAAACAGCCTCTGAAGGCCTCAAAACAGCCTCTGAACCCCTCAAAACAGCCTCTGAAGGCCTCTAAACAGCCTCTGAAGGCCTCAAAACAGCCTCTGAAGGCCTCTAAACAGCCTCTGAAGGCCTCAAAACAGCCTCTGAAGGCCTCAAAACAGCCTCCGAAGGCCTCAAAACATCCTCTGAAGGCCTCAAAACAGCCTCTGGAGGCCTCAAAACAGCCTCTGAATTCCTCAAAACAGCCTCTGAAGGCCTCTAAACAGCCTCTGAAGGCCTCAAAACAGCCTCTGAAGGCCTCAAAACAGCCTCTGAAGGCCTCTAAACAGCCTCTGAAGGCCTCAAAACAGCTCTGAATTCCTCAAACAGCCTCTGAAGGCCTCTAAACAGCCTCTGAAGGCCTCAAAACAGCCTCTGAAGGCCTCAAAACAGCCTCCGAAGGCCTCAAAACATCCTCTGAAGGCCTCAAAACAGCCTCTGGAGGCCTCAACCCTGATAGCTCACGTAAACGGCGTTTACTCACATAACAAAAGCTCAAATGGTAAAAGAGTTATGCTCTGGACAGATAGATAGACAGACACACATACAGAAGTGATTGCAAAACCAAAGGCATTAGCATTTGTTAATTATATTAATGGCAATAAACAAGCTCTCAAACAAAAATATTGTTGCATATAAAGCTCAATAATATGTTTTGCCTCAACAAAGTTCTTATGAATGCCTCTGTGGATTTCCAAAATTGTCTGTCACGACTGTGTTCAGTGAAGGTAATCTATTCTTTACCGTTCCCCAACGTTGCCCAAATTAACCAAAATTGGTGGAAACACATACAGGAGTGCCACCAAAACTGATCGATCTGATGTCTGAACTCTACTCTGGTACTGAGAGTGCTGTGAAATGTGGTGGCACCATCTCTGACTTATTTCCAGTTGTTACTGGAGTTCGTCAGGGGTGTGTACTGGCCCCCACACTTTTCAGCACCTGTATGGACTGGATTCTAGGGAGGATGTCGGAGAGATCAAGCTGCGGTGCATCGTTTGGGAATGTCAAGATCTTGGACCTTGATTTCGCAGATGATGCAGTCGTCTTTGCGGAGACTTTAGATATCCTTTTGGGGGCCCTCGAGGTGAATGAGGAGTCGGAGCTGCTGGGATTACGGGTTTCTTGGGTCAAAACTAAGATCCAGGCTTTCAATGACATCTTGGATACTGCTGTCCTGTCTGTGTCTGTTTGTGGTGAGGATGTTGAGGTCGTGGAGAGATTCACTTACCTTGGCAGTGATATTCATATCTCTGCTGGCTGTGAGTCAGAGGTCAATAGACGTCTGGGTCGGGCCTGGGGAGTCATGGATTCACTGGATCATGGGGTGTGGCGTTGCCGGTACCTGCGCGGGAGGACGAAAGTCCAAGTCTTCAGGTCCTTGGTGCTTCCACTCTTGCTCTATGGATGCGAGACTTTGACTCTGAACAAGGATCTGAGACGGAGACTTAATTCCTTTGGTACCAGGTCTCTTCGGAGAATCCTTCGCTATCGCTGGTCGGATTTTGTGTCCAACAAGCGGTTGCTGAGAGAGACTCGGATGGGATTTGTTACCTGCATAGTCCGTGAGCGTCAGTTGCGGCTGTATGGACATGTGGCTCGTTTTCCTGACGCTGATCCTGCTCACCAGATTCTCTCAGCGAGGGAGTCTCGTGAGTGTAGGAGGCCATGGGCCGACCACGTGCCTCATGGTTGCAGCAGGTTGACCGGCATCTCAAGGAGATGGGGATGGGCTTGACATCTGCCTTGGGGATGGCCAGCCGGAGGCCCCTGGAGTACCGGTGGAAAGTGGACACAGCGACGCACTGTTCTGGCACATGCTCCCATACCTGACCTGACCTGACATACAGGAGGCAGATGGATCGAACACGTTTTTTACCTTTTCAACGATTTATTGATAAAGAATATGGAGGAAAGGGTGGACGGGATGAGCAGTTCAGAACAGTCCAAGCAAAACAAAAAGACACAAACAGGGAAATGTGGACATGCATACTTATTTATAATGAATAATAAATATACCCCGCTAAGGCACCGACAACACCGATTCACATGAGGAACAATGGGACAAGTGAGGTCATGGATGGCATGCAGTGAATGATATGTTGAGGTCGCTGGCACAAAGGGCAAAGTGCTGCTTGGGATTGGCAGTATCGCACAAACGATGTGGTGGAAGACAGCAGGAGAAGAAGATGCAGTAGAAGATGGCAGAAGAAGAAGAAGAAGAAGAAGATGATGACAGCCGAGCAGAGGAAAGTTGAAAGATGCTTAATCCTTAAGGTTCAGGTCCAACTCTGTGTGCGTGTCCAGCTCCAGCCCCCGTGACTCTCAGTACCATCTCCAGAGCTTCTCCTTCACCCCCAGTCCTCTGGCCTCCGTGACTGCCTGATTTCTGCCATGGGGCCAGTGATTGGCTATCCACTCTTTGAGAGATGTTCATACTCTGGGCCGTCCCACCCATGGGGTGGCCTCAATAAAAATAAGTCTTTCAGTCTTCTTCCAGGCTCCAGAGCCTATTTCGCTACCATGACTTGCACACATTGGCCATATAGATTGTGACGGTCCAACCAAGCAGCTTCTATGTGCCGTGAAATTTACAATTCCTTGCCTGATCTCGCCTTACAGAATGCCAGACATTTTACAACCTTACTCTGTCTACCCTGTCTATAAATTACGTACACTGCCTCAGAGTCACATTTTACAAGACAACTTATTCTGACCCGTCCCTTTTACATGGCAATGTAACATTGAGTGTCTTGAATTTGAGTCTTGATCACTAATTTGGTTATTCATGTCCGTTAAGGGAGACCTTGGGTTCGAGTGATTAGCACCCAGGACAAAACCATGTCAGTGTCCAGCGATTCGTCTCCATTCGTGGAAAGGAAGCACGGCACTGATCAGTGTGACACATCTACTGGCTCGGTGATTCTGTTGGAATATCATGGCAAACAGACCCGTGATCAAGTTCAGAAAGACAAAATCAGCTAGCCGTCATGACCGCTTTGTTGTGATGCGTCGAGATTTGGACCAGGCAACTGGACGAACCTGATGGCTGTAACAATACACAGGTCGGCCAAATATAATGTCGCTCCAATTAACGTTATTTCGCTTTGACACCCTTGATCAAGCAGGAAACCAAGATGTTGCCATGAAACACTGCCCCAGCAGATGTTAACGACTAAGAAAATGTGAGAGGCTTTTCAGCTTATCGAATAAGTAATGGCTACTATCATCGAGGATGATCTGAGAGGAGACCGTAGTTCCCATTTTCTAGGTGAGTGGCTGATGCCATTAGCGGTTACAAAGACCTTCATCAGCAGAATTAAAGCAAGTCAGTCCAATAGTCTTTGGATAAATTAATCAAGGTCCAAGAGAAGCCAAAATAATCTAAACATCCAGTTTCATCTGCAGATGAAGAGGCAGACGAATCTGCCCCTTCCTTCCCATAACGCCACCAAACTAGAAGCAATTAAGATTCACAACCACCTCTGGTGAGTGAGCATGTTAATTATATGCTTCAACAGGAAGTCGGTGGACTTCCGATGTAGGGATGACCCGGACACTCCATATAGGTTTAATGCAACACAAATACCCAAAAAATCAACCAAGATACAAACTTTTAAACTGATAAGGTACCTACCAGCCGTCTGTGGAGGATTTCACATCCAATATCATGAATTAAACTTATGGACAACATCGTTAAAATGCATAATTGACCGAACCAAAATAGCCATTTTGTAATTAGGGTCCCAAGCCTTTCAGGCTGGCAACCTATTTTTTTTTTCTTCTGTTTATTCCCTTTTAAATTCATTTTCTCTGCAGCCGCTTGTCGGATTTACATGAAATTTTCACCATTGGAGTGACTACTCATGTATAAATAATCGATTAATAATGATTATGACATCATAGGTCACCTGGTGTGGTAGCCATGTTAGAAAAAAGGAAAAACTTTAGACTGTATCTCAGAAACCACACCAAGGAAAAAATTCAAACTTGGCATATGGCAAGTATTCCACGTGGGGAATAAGAATGATTAATATGACGTCATCGGTGAAGTGATATCCCGGTCAAAATTTGACACGTAGAACGCTCTATCAGATCAGTATGAACATTTTTGAGGGTCATCTAGGGATAAATTATTGGCCAACAAAGAAAAATTGATGACATCATAGGTCATGTGGTTCAGCCATTTTTTTTTTTTTTTTTTAACCTTCAAATATCTTATCCAAAACGGATGAACAGATTTAGGCGAAAGTTTACTCACATGTTCCCAAAGCCTTAGGGATACCAGGGTGTTCACGAATAATTGATAGGTCACATGGTTTGGCAAGCCTGGTGTTGGCTTAGCAGTTCGGGGGGTGGCTTGGGATCCTAGAGTCCTGAGTTTGACCCCGTTGGCCACTGAATTAACACCGGGGGTTGACTCAGCCTGTCATCCTTCCAAGGTCGGAAAATGAGCACCAGTATAGTGGTAATAGGGGCACTGCATCAGCGGCATAGCTGCTCCCCTAACCAATGATGCAACCAGCAGCCAAAAAGGCAACACACGATGGGAACATGGTTTGGCAGCCATTTTGGATTAACCTCAAAACCTTTAAAAATTCCCCCCAGAACGGCTGGACAGATCGAGGGGAAACTTCACACACATGTTCCCCAAACCTTGGGGATACCAGGGTGTCATGAATAATTGATAGGTCACATGGTTTGGCATCCATATTGAAATGAAGGTAAATATTGAAAAAATTCAGTCTCTTGAACAGCTTCATCAATCGATGTAAAACTTCACAAATATCATCTCGCACCGTTGCTGAATATACTGTAGTGTGAAAATGATGACATCATAAGTCATGTTTGGCAGCCGTCTTGGATAGAAAAACATACCTTATCCGATTAACACGAAACTTCAGAAACGTGATCCCCTACGCAATTAGAGGCAGAATGTGAAGTTATGTCGTCATAGGTCATGTGGTACAGCAGCCATATTGGATTGACAATAACAACTTTTCAAAAGCTTCTCCAGACGGCTTACTGGATTGATCCGAAACTTCATCCACATAATCTACTAGCCTTGGAGAATATAGGGTGTAAATTTTATCGTAAAAGGTCACATGGTCTAGCAGCTTTGATTTTTTGAAGAATAAACATTTAAAAACCTTCTTCTCCAAAACTTCTGGACAGATCAAGAGGAAACCTTACACATCTTCCCCAATCCTTCGGGATACCAGGGTTTTCATGAATAACTGATAGGTCACATGATCTGGCACCCATGTGAGATTGAACAAAAATATTTTGAAATTCTCGCTCTTGAACCGCGTCTTCAATCAATGTGAAACTTCGCAGTTATGATGTAGTTGTCATGGAGAATATAAGTTTAAAATTTCAACCTGATTGGACACATGGTCTGGCATCCAGAATTGTTTTAATTCTTTGACTCTGTGTTTGTTTACATATATATATATATATATATATATATATATATATATATATATATATATATATATATTTTTAATAAGACTCACTTGGCTGTGCCTGGGTGGTTTTGAGGGTAGAGGAGTTGCAGCTGAAACCCGAATCATATCCAGGTTCCTCCTGATGATGCCTCCATTTTTGCTTTTTGCTTATTTGAGTTCCTTCTGATTACTCCAATGCAGTATTTGGTTATCCATTTGATTTGAATTATAAAAAAAAAAATTAAATCCCATTCTGAATTGAATTGAATAATAATAATAAACGTCTTGGGTCAGGGTCAAGTGTCTGTCTGATCGAAGCAGGGTTGCATCATAGTGGGATGTCTTGGTATCGAGTCATCACCACCAGCAGTAAAAGGTGGCTTCGTATGCTTCTTCTTCTTTTATTTAGAGAGCCAAACTGAAAATTAGTTTCAGCTCGGGACTTGGTTTATATACTAATCTATTGCATTTTATAGTGGAAAGGTCCTTGACTCCTTTAAATTTTCATAACTTGGCAGGATTCCACGAAAAGTAAGCAAAACTCTATCTCTATGCATCGTAAGAGGATAGGAAATCAGAGTGGGTGGGATCATGCCTGCCAATCAACATTGCGGATGTGCCACTGGATGTGCCAATCACACCTAAATGGGTAATATTACCTGTGGTGCATTCCTTAAAGTCTAATAACCTTCGTCATATCTGCCTGCTATTCATTAAGTGTTCTAATAAACCAATAGCTATGATGGAGCTAGCCAGTTTGCGAGCCAATAAGTGCTATGATTCTATGTGGAACTAAATGTGAGGATGGTGGTGGACTTCCTGTGTACAGCTGGCACGGACAAACCGTACATACTGCTGTACATATACATCATATAATGCTATTTATAATGGGCAAAAATAACAGCATATATGCTATTGTTGCTGCCAAATATATAATAGCAACACCATTTAATGCAAAGTGTTTCCACACATAATTGACAGGCTATTATGTATTGCAATGAAAATACACACACAGTTCTTGGAGTTGACATGCCCATATAGAAGGAAATGGGCCTCATCAGAAAACCAGACATTGTCAAGGAAGTTAGGCCTTTGATCAATCCTGTCGGAAAATCACTGACACACTGTCACTCTTTTCTGCATATCGGCTGCAGTCAGTTTGTGTTTAATCTGAATTCTGCATGGATACAGTTTCACATTGTGGATGATAATTCTTCTAACTGATTCACATGAAATTCCATCTCTTGTCTCCGATGCCTGGGAGATTTCTTAAGGCTTATGCCCACTGGTTCAGGAACAAAATCAATGTTCTCAGGAGACCTCACATCTTGAGGACATTCTGCGTGTGTTGGTCCTCCAGCACTTTTACTATTGGGATTTGCGACGGTGCCTTTTTGTCTGAACATTCTGACTCAGACAATTATCCGTGACTTGCAGGGCACATTGGAAGTTCCAAACTCATGTTTAAACTCGATTTGAGCCTTCTTGTAGAAGTCTGTTTTGAGAAAACTCTCCACAGAGTTTAAGTCTTTTGCTTAATATTGTCCATGACATCTTTAAAAAGGGAAGAACTTTCGTAATCTGTCTTGTGGTTCATTTTTCTTCAATCACCTGAAAAAAGAAGAGGTTATCGTTAGTAAGAGGGAAAATATTAGACAAAAGGTGGGTTCTATTTTTTGGGTCACCATGGTATATCAACTTGCATTGTCTTTCATGATCGAAAATATTCCATTTACGTCCCAAGGAAAGTAAATAGCCTTTAAATATGGGTTCCTATGAGAAAAAGGATTTGCTTAAAGTCGTTTCCCTTCAAGTTGCACTTCCCAGGAGCAGAACCCTGACGTTAACCAGGGCCGAAGTGTATCAACTGCTCATAACAACTTAATTCAAACTTCTTTTACAACAACAGGGCAGCTTGTACTGGATGTAAAATGTTAATTTGTTGGACAACACTGATTTTTGTGAGGCTTTCAAAATAACTTGGGAAGCCTTTAATGATAGAAAGAGAAAGTTTAATAATCTCAGATTAGGGTGGGACTGTATAAAAGTACATTGCAGGGGGTTTTTTTGCCACCAAGTTCATCATTGTCATCCATGCATGTTACAATGGAAAGGTAGTTGTTATAAAAGGAAATAATGATTTTGCAATCAGAAGGAAGTTCCTTCACTCTGCAGAAAAAGCAGTTACTGCTGGAAAAAAAAAGTCATTTCCAAATGATCTGGCTGATGCAACACAAAAAAAGGTGCAACGGTGCGATTGCACATGCATCACATATATAAACTATACACACGAGTAAATTTTCTTTGATCTCGTTAAATATCGATCATCAAAGGCCGATTGGAATTTTGAAATATCCAACTGGGGATATTATAGCATCACAAGATGGAATGAAGAGAGTGGTTTATGATTTATTTTCAAATTTGTTAATGACAAGCACTGTTGACAATGATGTAGTACAGTTTTCCACATCCAGCTAACATTGGTGTTTTCCACATCAGTGTTGAGCTATACCCGAAAGGATGGCCTTGGCCCCACCCCCTCCTGGGAAAAGCTGAAAAACTCCCTTGCCTCTCTGTTATCCAGAAAATTTCCAGGATTGGATGGCCTACATGTGGAATCTCATAAAGGTTTCGGCCCCTTTTAGGCCAAGAGCTTTTGGCAGTCTTTCTAGAAAGTTTTGTGTGTGTCAACTGCCATTTAGCAGTAATAATGGCAGTTAATTTACTCCGTCAAAAGGAGACCCTCCGCTTATTACAATTTGGCATCGAATCGCTCTTTTAACTCCAATTATATAAGATACATGACAAAGTCTAAGCTCGACGAATCGCTCTCTTTTTAGAGTTACTGATTTAACATATACAGTCTCATTGTATCCCCAATGACAAATGCATGATATATTTTTAAGTTTAGATTTTTGGGATGTGTGTGAAGTAAACAATGATAATCTTGGTCAGATGATGTTGGAACAAGAGAAAGCTTTGGATTGTGTCAGTCAAGGTTTTAGACTGATTTGGTTGAGGTTCTCGGTTTATTCCTCTTAAAATGCTATATGTTTTTTTTTTGTATACCTTGTCGAGGCTCGTATTAGAGCTAACACACAACACACAGCAAGGGGGGAATGAGACAAGAGGGGGGGAGTGGGAAGGACAAACAGTGGGGAACAGGGACATTAGGAGATCTGTGGAAGGGAGAGGGATGGGGCGGGGAATAGGGGGAATACATGATGGACATTACAGGGACTTTCAGGAAAAAGCTGGGAATTTGAAGGAGGTGGGCTTGGGTGGATTATCGGGGGTAGAAAAGATTGAGGATTTGGATGGGGGATGATAAGAGGTGGTGTGAACAGCTGTTTTGAAGGCCTGGAGGGAAGAATGGGATTGAATAGAGTGAGGGAGTTTATTCCAAGGTGGGAAAAAGAGGAATGAAAGAGTGAAGGTGAGCAGTGATTCGTGATTTTGGTAGTTTTACCAGAAGTGGGTTGTTGGCGGACCTTGAGCGCCCTGCGGAAATGTGGTGGGGACAAATCGCAGAGAGAGCAGGCTGGAGAAGAGACGGTAGAAGACAGAAAGACCACCGACCAGCCTGCATTGAGAGAGTGAGAGGCCCAAAGACTCAGCCTCATTCGTGGGAGAAATGCGCAATAATCCGAAGGATTTTCTTAAATTTTTGATGGGATTTTTTTGATGGGATATGATGGGATTTTCTTAAATTTTTGAGAAAACTGAACTGACATAATTTGCAAAAGTTGGAAAGGATATTCATCAGGAATGCCCTTTGTCAAGCGCATTATGTTAATTGTTTTACTGTTGGGGCGTTTTTCATTAGATTGTGGAATATCCTATCCGGCTTTGGAAACCCACCGAAAGAATCTGCGAAAGTCTTTGCTTACGCAGATGATGTATGTGTGGTAGCACAGAAAAACAAGATGAGACACATAAATTGGTGGGTTGCTTGAACTGCTATTGAAGAGCCTATTCAGACTCTGTTAATTGGACACTTAACTAATCTTTTGACGGCATAAAGTACCTTGGAGTTTAATTGGTGATGTGACGGTGCAAGCAAGAAATTGGGAGGGTGAAAAACATGAGTGAAAAACAAGTTGGCAGCATCCCTGCTGTGGTGCAGAGTGACAGAAACACCTCCTCCTTCACATTTTCTGATGAAAATACAGAGGAGCTTAGTGAAGTTATTTTGGAGGAGAAAACATTGCCTCCGCCTGGAGATTCTAAGCTTTCCCTTGGAGGAAAGTGGTTAAGGCTTGGTAGATACGATTAGTTGGAGCAATGACCTTCTGTGTTGCTTCAGTTGAGCAGTTCTGATATGGTCCATCCATTTTTGGTCTGGCAGCCCACTACATTTCTTATTGTTCACCAAGCTGGAAGATGAAACTATTCATTAAGATTGTTTTAACGAATGTCAAACGGATAGATCTGTCAATGCTTTCACCATTTCATAACAGTATTTTAAATGCTTGTCAGGTTTTTGTGGTTGACCAGGATTGCTTTTCCTCTACAATGTGCTGTTAAATGAACCTCTCTTTTATAATTCTCCTTTTAAAACAATAACAACAGATTGTTCTTTTATTCATTAGTTTTTTCAAAATAGTATCCACATTGTCGCTGATTTTATTATTGACAAAACATGGTGGTTGATTACAGCACCACTGGCAGCTAATCTAAAGTTGCTATTTCATTTTGCTTAATGAATTGTCAGATGCGGATCAGCCGTTTAATTTGAAGATTATTGTGTGATGTACATTCTTTGTACCACAGAGTCGAGGTGTGTCGGCAGCAACCTTCAAGCACCTTTGATGGACCAATTGTCCACAAAACCAATCTTGCCTTCTGAAAATTAAAGTTAACTTCAATGGTATTGGCCTCAGTCTGTTTTTATAAATCCACCTCAGTTCAAACTTGAAGTTTTTCACCATTTGGTTTGGAAGATGGCGTAAATTCCCGGGAGTTCCCTGAATCCACGGTAGTTCGATCTCCATTTTGGCACACCACCAGACCAACAGGAAGTGAAGGTTGAGTAGAAAAGTCTGGAATTTATGAATAATGATCCCAGGAAAAAAAATTATCTTCATCATCTCAAAATTACCCTTCAAAGCACAAAACCGTGTCTTGTGTCACCATTGTGTATGATAATAAGTCAAGATGTTTTTGAGCAAAGAAATTCAATATGATCATGATGCAAAGATTGAAGACAAAGAAAACTTAATGGGACACAGCATATCTTTTACAACATGACACCAAGGGAAAAATGGAAACTAATAATGATCGAGTCTCTCGCATCAGTAATACAAGGTCGACAGTACAATGAAAGTGCAGTTTATCTGTGATGTAGTTTCTCAAACAAAGCTTTCCTCTCAGCTGGATGTTTCAATGTGGGAGAAATGCCATCGTTCTAAAATGGGTGGCAACTCTTTTTTACCTTGCAAATTACCAGATGATCTAGTGCCAATCCCCTGCAGGCCTCTGGCACTATTCATTGTATTGTTGTGTCAACCCTTTTAATATGCTCAGGATGGATATATAATTCGTCAGTTAGTGGCCCAAGACATGGAAGTGGAAAAATATAACTGGGTTTGTTTCGGTAAAAAATCATTTTCACAAACATATATATATATATATATATATATATATATATATATATATATATATTGGTTCACGAAAAAAGTGAAAAAATATTTTCACGAAAAAAATAAGTGACCACTATATTCGTTATTGTTGTGTTGGGTAGTCGATAAAGTCGAAAAAAAAATTTTTTTTTTTTTTTGATCTACCCTTATCACATTTTCCGTCGATATGTTGGGTAGTCGATAAAGTCGAAAAAAAAATTTTTTTTTTTTTGATCTACCCTTATTATCACTTTTTCCGTCGATATGTTTGTTGGGTAGTCGATAGTCGAAAAAAATTTTTTTATTTTTTTTTGATCTACCCTTATCACTTTTTCCGTCGATATGTTTGTTGGTAGTCGATAGTCGAAAAAAAAAAATATTTTTTTTTTTTGATCTACCCTTATCACTTTTTCCGTCGATATGTTTGTTGGGTAGTCGATAAAGTCGAAAAAATAATTTATTTTTTTTTATCTACCCTTATCACTTTTTTCGTCGATATTGTTTTGTCTGTATGTCTGTCTGTATGTCTGTATGTCTGTCTGTTCGGTCCAGTGCTCCGTTAATACAATGGCGATTTCGATGAAACTTGGTGGGTAGGTTCATACCATGACCTAGTTGTGTGCAAATGAGAACCGTTGCTATGGAGACCACCTTGCCTAGCAACGGGACTTTGAAATTTTGAAAAATCATAAAAAAATTATTTTTTCGAAAATCAAAAATCGGGCCACGAGCGACTGTGGGCAGTACATTCAGCCATATTGTCAAAAATTTCCAGCCGATCCTATGAAAACTTCGGAGAAGATAGACTTTGAATGAACCCTGGTCAAAACAATAAAAAAACGAAGTTCGTTATATCTCAGAGACTATGAGTCAGATATACATGAAACTGGTATGGTAGGTTCATGGTATGTCCTAGTTAGTTGTGTGAGAAAGAACCGTTGCTATGGACCCCTCCGTTCCTAGCAACGGCCGAAAAACCTCTAAATGTGGGGGTATTATAACGAAAAAACAATCTGCAGCATTAACCCTTGAAGCAGAATCATGAATTTTTTGTGCTTAATCCTCAGGTCATTCCCCATCGAACGGGGCCATCGCGTCAGGTTCTATTGGGTAGGCGACTACCCATGTCCGCCTACCGGCTTGTCTGTCTGTCTGTCCCAAGCAGAGCTCCATGGGTTTTGATCCGTCCTGATAAAATTTTGGATGGAGGTTATTATCATGATATAGTTGTGTTTTCCTGAGAATGGGTGTGGTGCGCCCATTATGGGCGGAGCCACGCCCAAAAAACATGTGTTTTTTAGGGGTAGCCGATTTCAATTTGCATCTTCTCCTAGGGGTTTGTCGAATCTGACAGGGGTTTCGGTATTTGGTTAGCCCAATGGCACCTGCATAGCCCCACGGAGCTCGATTTTTCATTTTCGTCCAAGGTCAAGGTCACAAGGTCACGAACTTAGAAAATTTCGAATTTTGACATAAAAATCAAAGACCGCCCAAACTTTGAGAGCTAGGATGACAATATTTTTTATGCATAATCTTGAGTTCATTCCCCACCTAAAGTCTTGAAACTATTTTGCTCTATCTCAACACCTTGCCCGTGGCGCCCCCTTCAAGTTTGTTTTTATGCTGATTTCATCAAAGTATGGATAAACCGAGGAGTGTGAAATTCCATAAAGCCTATATGAGTTATATTGTTCCTGGAATGTTCCAGAGGAAGTTTTGCACCAAAGGTCATAATCCTTGACCTTTGACCTTTAAAGTTCACAAAGTCAAATTTTCAAAGTTGTGGGAATCGAACCGGGTTTTCGACCTCTTCGACGAACTAACTCCAATAAGCTATAGCACGTATCCTGTTTCCTTATTTTAATGTCCACAACATTGTTTTGTGACCTTTAAAGGTTATGCAAAGGTCAAATTTTGAAAATTGTTGAACGAAACCGGTTTTCGACATTTTGCAGCTAATAACCTGTCACTCGTACCACATCATGTTGATCATTTTTATAACTTGGTCAAACATTATCACATTGTCTCATCCTTGACTTCTGAAACAATCTACATCGTCAAATACCGCTCGTGAACCATCGTCGTCTTCAGACTTGATATATATATATATATATATATATATATATATATATATATATATATATATATATATATATATATATAACAATAAAACATATATTTATACATATATAAACATAAAAACATATATTTATACATATATATACATAAACATATATTATACATATATAATATATATATAACATAAAAACATAATTATACATATATATATACATAAACATATATATTATACATATATATATATATATAAACATAAAAACATATTTATACATTATATATAAACATAAAAACATATATTTATACATATATAAATAAACATAAAAAACATATATATATATATATAAACATAAAAACATATATTTATACATATATAAATAAACATAAAAAACATATATATATATATATAAACATAAAAACATATATTTATACATATATATATATATAAACATATATTATACATATATAAATAAACAAAAAATATATATATATATATATATATATATATATATAATATATATACTTATATATATATAAACATAAAAACATATATATAATATATATATATATATAAACATAAAAACATATATTTATACATATATATAAACATAAAAACAATATATTATACATATATATATATATGAACATATATATGTATGTATGTATATATATATATATATATATATTTTATATGAACATCCACATATGTACTAGAATATAAGACCAGTCGCTTTGCTCCTGGAAATACCAAATCTTTGCTGTGATGGCTAATCAACAGGGCAAGAACAAAAATGATTCCTGGGAGTGCGGGGATAACCAGCGTCACAAGTTGACATTTGCAGTTTCGCTATGTGTGCCCATGTACCCATAAAAAAAAAAAAAGTTATTTTCGTCAGAAACCTTCCGGGGAGTTCCCTGAATCCACCGTAGTTTGATTTATTGAAATCTGTTAATCGGTTCTCAAGTTTAAACATAGAGAGACAAACAAACAGACAGGCCGATATATATATATATATATATATATATATATATATTATATATATATATATAATATATATATTTATATCGAAATATGTGGCGTGTGACGAGCACTCCCCCAATCTCCATTGGATATCGTCCGACACCAGTGTCACCTCCAATCTGGAGGCCTCGGCCCAGCGACTGTCAAACAGACAATGATTTCATGGTCATCATCAGTTAAACCTCAACGGAGCCGACTATCTGGATTTCAGGCTTATTTGCCACTTTTGAAGGTGCCTTTTTTATCCAAAAATAGGAAAAAAACAAATCAAAACATTTAAACAGCTTGGAATGTGCACCTTATGGAGTGTGACGAAACATGTGGAGTTTGACGAGCACTCCCCCGGTCTTCATTGGACATAGTTCTACACCAAAGCGTTACCTCCAATCCGGAGGCCTCAGCCTGGCGACTCTATGTAACAGACAAAGATTACATGGTCAACATCAGTTAAACATCAAACGGAACCTCCTATTCGGATTTCAGGCTTATTTGCCCTCATCAAGATGGCATACTGATAAATATCTAACCAATGATAAGCACATTCGTCGTTTAAACATTAGACGCACCTCATATATACATATAAACATCAGACGTGTTTAAACTTATAAATGTGATATCAACTAATAAACCTGGATCTCAAACAAAAGGTGCAACAACATCTCTTGTGGATCTGATTTTCACAAATTTCCCTGAAAATATCTGCTGTTCTTCCTCCGCACCAATCGGTTCTTCTGATCACGTGCTTGTCAAAGTAAACATCTCTCTGGCGGTTATTGGAGAACCACCTCAGTGCCGTAGAGTCTGGCATTTCACTCAGGATGACTGGCAGGGCCTCCAAGTAGCCATCAAACTTCTAGACTGGTCTCCCATTGCTACTTTCTCCAACATCACCTCGCCCTGGGAAATCTTTCCAAGAAACTTGCTC
This sequence comes from Eptatretus atami, assembly GCA_035128595.1. NCBI lineage: Eukaryota > Metazoa > Chordata > Myxini > Myxiniformes > Myxinidae > Eptatretus > Eptatretus atami. The sequence continues at coordinate 63,204,645 of CM068965.1, read as the reverse complement.
TCTCTCAGGCACAGATTTATCCCCCCTCATCTTCAGTTGTCCTGCCCTTCCTCCCGCCCATGGTTTACTGAAGCTTGTGTCGAGCCAGTTGTCCTGAAACAACTTGCCTTTGCCTCATGGAAAGCAAACCCAACTGAGGGTGATCTCAGTGCCTTTCATAAAGCTCCAAACAAGTGTGTGTCTACCCTCAGGAGAGCCAGAAAACAACATCTTTCTAATCTCAAGTCTGAACTCTCAAACCTCTCTCCCTCCTCCAAATCCTGGTGGTGTCTAATCAAACCTGATTCTGGTGTATGTTCCCTCTCCATCCCCTCCCTTACCTTAAATGGCCGCACTGCTGATACCGCACGTGAAAAGGCTGAATGCCTAAACTCGGTGTTTGCATCTAAATTTTGTGTCCAAAACCCGTCGTTTTCTGTACCCACCTTACCCAGTCGGACCCAACAGTCCCAAGACTTTGTGTCCTTTTTCTTCTGAAGTGGAGAGTTTGCTGTCAAACCTCGAGTCAGATTCTGCAACCAGTCCAGACGGCATCAGCCCACATGTCCTAAAAACCTGCCTCCTCTGCTCTTGCTCACCATCTCACTGTTCTATTCACCATCTCATTTGCTCAAGGTCATCTGCCATCTGCTTGGAAATCAGCAAACATTACCGCCCTGCATAAAAAAGGTGCAACAACAGATCCCTGCAACTACAGACAAATCAGCCTTCTCCCAATAATCAGCAAGGTTATGGAATCCATCATCGCTTCAGACATTAACTCCTTCCTCTTCTCCAATGCTTGATTTCTGATCATCAATTTGGTTTCAGACCAGATCACTCTACCCTGGATATGCTGCTTCTGCTCTCCCAACAATGGATGGAGGTACTCAATGCCAGACATGAAATCAGAGCCATATCCCTAGACATATCGTGTATTTGACACGGTCTGGCACCTTGCCCTGCTCACCAAACTCTCTTCCTATGGTATCCAAGGCCATCTCCACTCATTGATCGCAGACTTCCTCTCCTGTCACAGCCAACGTGTGCCCTAAATGGAGTTCCCTCATCCCTCTTCCTCTCCAGGCTGGAGTTCCTCAAGGTAGCAATCTGCACCCTGTTCTTTTTCTGGTTTTCATCAATGATCTGTCCGACTCTCTGGAAAATCGTCTTTATCTCTTTGCTTATGACTCCACCCTCTGTCGTACCATCTGTCATCCCTCAGACCAGCAAGCCGCAGATTCTTCGCTATCTGCAGATCTGGATAAAATCACAAACTGGTCCAACACGTGGAACATGTCTTTCAATCCAGACAAATTCACACTCTCACTAGGTCTCTCTGAAAGGACCTTTTGAACAACCCCACCCCATCTACTTCTCAACAATCCTCTTGAAGAAGTCCTTTCTTTAAAGCTTCTGGGTCTCACTATCTGCCATGACCTTTCCTGGGAAAGACACATTTCCAACCTGGCCTCAAAGCCAGTCGCCGACTGGGAATCCTCGGTCGTGCAAAGTCCTTCCTCGGCCCACCTGAGCTCCTAACTACATACAAAGCTTTCATCCGCAACCTGATGGAGTACTGCTCATCCTCTGCTCCTGCCTCTCACCTTCTCGGCTTTACGTGTGAAACCAAGGCATTTAGGATCATTGGTATCTCTCACGATGAGGTTGAGTCTTGTGACCTCTCACTCTCTCACCGCAAGCAGGTTGGTGGTCTTTCAGTCTTCTTCCGTCTCCTCTTGGTCTCGCCCCCCCCCCACCCCGCTTTGTCTGCGATATGTCCCCACCATGTCCCCGCAGGGCGCTCAGGTCCACCAACAAACCCACTCTGGTTAAAACTACCAAAATTACGAATCACTGCTCACCTTCACTCTTTCATTCCTCTTTTTTCCCGCCTTGGGAATAAACTCCCACACTCTCCTCAATCCCATTCTTCCCTCCAGGCCTTCAAAACAGCTGTTCACCATCACCTCTTATCTTCCCCATCCAAAACCTCGATCTTTTCTACCCCCGTTAATCTACCCCAAACCCACCTCCTTCAAATTCCCTGCTTTCCTTCCTGAAAGCGTCCCTGCAATGTCCATCTTGTATACTCTGTGTTCCCGACCCCATCCCTCTCCCTTCCACAGATGTCCTAATGTCTCTGATCCCCACTGCTTTGTCCTCCCCTCTCCTGCCCTCTTGTGCTCATGCCCTTCTTTCTGTGCATTGTGTGTTCTCTCATACGAGCCTCGACACTGTATACGAAAAAAAATACATATATATATATATCAACATGACATGACAGAAGTAAATAGACACCATGATTTTCAAAGAATTTCTTATTGAACATTTGAAGTATATTTCATCCATTTCAATACATCACTGGTATTTTGTGTAGACTTGTCATTTGCAGATTTCAATGCTTTTACTCTTTCAGGCGTAGAAATAACGAGTTCCAAACTTTTCTCCTGTGGGATTTCTGCCCAGGCTTCACTCAAAAGTTTGTCAATTCTGCCCATGATGTTGGTTTCTTGGACTTTTTTCTGCACAGCTCGATCCAACATGCCCAGAGTGTTCGATGTGATTCATGTCAGGAGACTGACTTGGCCATGGAAGTCGCTTGATCCCATTATTGTCCTGCCATTCTTTGTCTCTTTTTGCAATGTGGCATGGAGCTCAATCTTCCATGAACAGTGTTGTTTTTGACCATCTGACCAGTGGAGAAGACAGGTAGATCTCCATCCTCAAGGATAGAAATGTGTGACATAGTGTTGATGTTGCCAAAACACTCCACAAGCTCTGACCGACCAGCGCCCCAGATTGCTCCCCACATCATCACTGAAAAACCACCGTTTGGCAGTTGGCTGCAATCGGTTCAAAGAAAACTCTTGAATGGGAAGTTTCCGGCCCATACACGTCCACTGTCAGAAAATTGAGACTCATCTGAAAAAAATGACAGTTTGCCAAAACTCCAAGGGTCTGGTGGCCATCTTGTCAGCACACTTCTTTCTCCTTTGAATGTCGGCTGGTCTAAGAAGAGGTTTTCTCCTGGCTGCTCTCCCATAGTAGCCCGGTTGATGAAGGTACTGCACGGCGGTTCTTGAGCTAACCTGGACCTCTTCTGCAATATCTGCTGCATTGCAACGGGGAATTTACTCAATGGACCGCTTGACAGCTCGAAGACACCTTTCTGTAGGCCCAGATTGACCAGAATGGGAAGCTGTGGATTCCTTGCCTTCGATAGTGAATTGCACAATCATCCAATTGACCATAGAAAGCGGAATGTCAAGGTTCTGAGCTATCTGACGCTGGCTGACTCCACCTTCCGATTGGCCAACAATTCGTCCCTTTTGAAAAATCTGAAAGTTTGTGTACTCCCTGGGTTTGTGGCATAATCAATTAATGTACAAGACTCATTTCTGCAAAGAAATAGTCGAATATTAGTACAAATCACTGAGTAAAACTGCATTATACAGATGAAATGAAGAAATTTAAGGAGTCTATTTACTTCTGTCATGTCTCTGTATGTATGTATATATGTATGTATATATCGGGTTCCATGGTCGGGTTGTCGGCCACTAAACCGTCTCCCCCACCAGGTTTCCTGGTGTGGAGGGTGTATAATATAGACAGCCACAGCAGCAAGCAGGAGATATAAAAAAACCAAACCTACTGCAAGAGTTGGAAAACAGTGTAGTGTTATTAGCTCTAGAGCTTTTGTTTTTGTTGTATATTAAGGCCCAGGCTCCGTTTGTCGGAGGAGCCAACCAACGGGCCATCCCATACTTTCTAGTTGCCAACTGTGGTCTCGCGACGTCAGCCCCACCTCCGCAGTTGTAGGTGTTAACTGATTTATTAGGAGGGTTCTCTATAGATTCCCACTCCAGCCACCGTATTTTTAAAACCCTGTCCATTTCCGCAACATCCAAAAGCATTTTTTAAAAAATTCTGGACCCACCTCTGTTGTGGGGTACCGTCCTGGCAGCTTCCCTTCGCAGGGCAGCTCATCAGATGACGGGATTGGAGCAAAGCCTTCGGGACCCCCAATCTTTGATGATAGGAAGGAAACCACGGGGTAACATTCCCAGGTCAGATTGCAGGGGAGAGTGTCGGGGTGGTGCTGATGTGTCGTCCACCAGACGGTGGTCTCCTTGTGCTAACCAGAGGCGGTCCCTTTGGATGGGTGCCTGGAATGTCCTATCCCGAAGAGAGGATGTCACCTGTCTCTCTATCATCTGAGCTCAAGCGTTTGGACATTGGTTGTGCAGCAGTCTCTGAGGTTCGGAGACCGGATTGCGGCAAGATCATGGCGGGGGTTACACCTTACTATTGTCTGGTCGCTCTGATGGTTACCATCCCAAGGAGTTGCTGTAGCTGTGTCCAATATGCTGACTCTAATGATATTGAGGTAACCCAGTCAACGAGCGTATTATTGAGACTAAGGATTGTCCTTGGGTGAATTTTCCTGGTTCTGTTATATGCTCCGACTGAGGCGAGTGATCTCACTGTGAAGAAGCTATTGCCACGAGCTCGAGTCTGTCGTGATCAGTGCCCCAGGCAGATTCTTCTCTCTTGGGAGATTTCATTCCATCGACTTGAACTGATGGGGATGATTACGAGAGTGTGTTTGTCCCATGGGTCTGGAACTATGAACCGGAATAGCACTAGTTCCTTGACTTTGCAAGAAGTCATGGACTTAGGGTGGCTGGTTCATGGTTTCAGGCCCACAAGCTCATCGCTGGCTTGGTATTCCAAGCTGGCGGTTGTAGGCAAAGGAGATTGCCATGTGCTCGTGATGGTGCTGGGGATGATCCAGAAATGCAGGGTCGATGGGAGTGCTCAGTTCCTCAATACTGACCACCGCTTGTGTTTGCAACTCTTATGTTGCAGCTTAAATCCAGGGAAGGTACCATCACAGCCTAGGCTGGATGTTGGCAAGCACAAGGATGAGAGGGTCGCTGAGGAGTTTGCAAACAGGTTGAGGAGATTGAGGGTCTGGGTGCTTTGGGGATCCTGAAGAGTGTGGAGTGCCTTCAAGACCACCTCCTGATGTTGCGGTGGATGTCTTGGAACTCACCAGAGGGCGAAGAAGAATTTGTCTCTCAAGGACACTGGATAACCATTGCCTAAATCGCAGGGCCAGGCTGAATGGCAGAGCTGAGCTGTTCAGGGAGCTGAGGCGTAAACTGTATGCGCCTGAGGGTGGAAGGAGGCCGATGTGCGAGGAATCTGTGAGGGGGTAGAGATCACCTGTGGTCAAGTGATTTGCGTTCTGCTTACAGGGGAATTTGCACATTGCGTTCCTCCAAGCCCATCCTCGTGACTGCAGTTCGAGTGGAGGGAGGTAGGCTCTTGACAGAGGGGTCCGAAGTGAAGGCCGCTGGCCGGTTATTTGAGCGGCTGTACAGGCTGATCCACCAGCTGGCGAGTTGGATGCCAAGGGTGTTACAATCCTATTGCTGACCTCCAATCAACTGTGGTCCACCTTTGTTTGCAGAAACACAGGTGGTGAACCGGTTGAAATGGGGAAAAGCTCCAGGATCTGGCATCGATGCTGAACTTCTAAGGTGGTGGAATGCTGTACTCATGTCGTTGCATGCAGTTCTGTGCTCTGCCTGAACACAGGCATCATCCCAACTGACTGGAAGAGCCTTGTTGTCCCTCTCTGGAAAGGAAGGGTGATCGCCAAGACTGCAACAACTACCGAGGGGTGACGCTGCTCTCAATGCCGGGAAAGGTCTTCTCGATAATTTATGTAAGGGTTCACCACCATCAGTTTGAGCACCAGCGTCCAAGCAGTCAGGCTTAACAAAAAGAGGTCAACCATTGAGCGTATCCTTGCTCTTCGGGTCCTCACAGAACGCAGACGAGAGTTTCGCAGGGGCTGCTTGCAGCCATGTTGATCGCTGTAAAGCGTTGATTCATAATCGGATGCCTCTGGAGGATTCTTGTCTTCGTGAGGGTCCACCAAAACTGATCGATCTGATGTCTGAACTCTACTCTGGTACTGAGAGTGCTGTGAGATGTTGGTGGTACCATCTCTGACTTATTCCAGTTGTTACTGGAGTTCGTCAGGGGGTGTGTCTGGCCCCCACATTTTCAGCACTTGTATGGACTGGATTCTGGGAGGATGTCGGCGAGATCAAGTTGCGTGCATCGTTGGGAATGTCTAGATCTCTGACCTGACCACGTGCTCATGGTTGCAACAGGTTGATCAGCATCTCAATAGAGGATAGGCCAGAAGCATCTGCTGGGGATGGCCAGACGGAGGCCCTGGAGTACCGGTGGAAAGTGGACACACAACGTGCTGCTGGTGCATGCTCCCATACCTGACCTGACTTGTGATAGATATATCCTTATACTTCTTTAATATACACATATATATGATTAAGAGTAACAGTAAAATTGTTCATTCAACACAAGCAACCCAGCATTAAGGGCTATGCACATCTCCATGGTGCTCTATCTAAAGGCAGGTTCAGTGCTGCCAAAGTTGTCCCCTGGCAAATACTACACTCGGTGGTTTTCCTTTTCATTTTCAGCAGTAATCATGGCAGGAATTCGAAATTTGTTTCCGGCAATAAGTGGCACACTCTTCAGCGAAAGTCCCGTGGATCTTTAACATCCACTAATGCTGGAAAACTAGACGTCCAGATTTATGTCCGAAGACTGCTCACACTTGATGATTCAATGCTCTGCCTATGTAAGCACTAATTTCCCAGTTTATAGTCTGGTCTGGACTCAAACTCAGACCGGACAGCTCTACCTCTGCATCATATCAACCTGTGGATCTACTGTTTATTGCTCAAGTGCTATTCACATCCAGTTCATCTACTCAATGAATCATTATGACCACAAAGGCATCAACATGCTTACTGCAGTGCATCCTAATGACCATTTTATGACATCAGAAAGCAGTTCGAGATTAAACACGATCAGAAAGCACACTGCCAACTGATCTGTACTCCAACTTTCATTTCCTTTTCGTTATGCCTTCCGCCCTTTCACTCAAACCCAAGCACCTTAGAAGTAAATAAATCTGAGCAGAAACTGAACGACTGCGATCGTCTGCGAATCATATGTAGGAAATCACTATATTTAGGACATACACAGGATTGAAGGGAATTTTGATGGAGCTCTTTGAAAGCAGTTTAGAGATCTTTCAGGACAATGGATTCACCGTGATACTGCTGAACAGTGGGCACAGGTGGCATGAACAATGGTTCCCTGTGTTAATGAACCAGAGGTGAATTGTAAGGTTCAACATCACACAGACATTTGGTCTCATCGTTGAAGCACCTGACAGAATCCATTAAATGGAACACACTTCTTTTTTGTTTTTAAACAAAATTTCATAATTAACAAGGTTGTTGAAATAATACTTAAAAAAAAAATTTTTGCACGCAAGATCTAAGGCTCATCATGGAGCTGCCACTCACGCACACATGGACATACTGATGAGATAAACACAGAACACAGCCACTTAGCTTGGGGGAAGTGTCTTCACTTCCCAGGGTACTGTGGGTACGAGGTGACGTTACAACAATAGTGTCACCTTTCTCACCACACTCAGCAGGGTATTTCCTCCTCCCCATGGATGCTCACTGATGGGGATTGTCCATGCTGTTAACCTTTTAAATGCTGAGCATTAAGCAAGTAAGCAGCACATACCATTTTAAAAGTCTTTGGTATGACTTGGCCAGGGTTTGAACCACCAACCTCCCAGACTCGGAGCAGACACACAAACCATGACACCACCAAATCCTGCAAAACGCAATTACTGAAACATTTGGTCATTGTAATTAATTATTTTCTCTTTCCTCAAAACTATTGGAGGTAGTATATTGAAAAGACGTGAGGTTTTCGCATTTATTTTGTCTGGAAATATTTAAAACATTCCGGAAAGATCGATTTGTTATTCAACTAACCTGATCTTTCAAATCAAAATGCAGATTTCATTCATCGATTATGATGGAATAAATATCGTAAGTGCATTTTTACCCTCTCCTTCGGCGAGGGTATTGCATTTGGGTCCGTTTGTTTGTCTGTATGTCTGTCTGTCTGTCTGTCTGTCTGTCTGTCTGTCTGTCTTTGTTTATCTACATAGAACTTTTGTGTTTCTCTCTGCAACTGCTTGTCGGATTGAGACAAAATTTTCACCATTGATGCGACAACTCATGTAGAATGTTTTAATGATAATTATGACGTCATAGGTCATGTGGTGTGGCAGCCATGGAAGAAAAACAGAAAACTTTGGACCTCTGTATCTCTGAAACTGCACCAAGGAAAAAATTGAAACCTGGCACACGGCAAGTACTCCTCATGGGGAATAAGTGTGATTTTTATGACGTCATAGGTGCCTTCGTTATGACATCATAATTACCTTCGCGGAAGGACAGGGTATTGCGTTTGGGTCCGATAGTTTGTCTGTCTGTCTGTTTGTTTGTTTGTTCGTTTGTTACTTGCAAAATCTTCGATTTTTCAAGTATATTGGTTAGTCGATTTTGTTATTCTGTCTGTCTGTTTGTCTGTCTATTTGTCGCCTACAGGTCACAATTTTAAACCGATCTTAACGAAACTTCACCACATGTTAGAGTTTGTCATAAGAAAGGAGACTATTGTTTTTGAGGTCAAAAGGTCAAAAGGTCAACCTAGGCCAAAGGTCAACAACTTCGGTGAGATTTCTACAATCCTCAAATTTCATCCGATTGACTTGAAATTTGAAGAGGATTTATATTTCAGGTCACTGAATTCAACGAGCCAATTATTTTTGAAGTCAACATCGACCAAAAGATCAACATAGGCCGAATTTCAAAAACTGTCAATTTTCATCCGATTGACTTGAAATTTTGAAGATTGCATATTTTGGTCATTGAATTCAACCACCAATTATTTTTGAGGTCAAATTTATTTTATGGATTTTGCAAGTATCGTGCTCTGCATGACGTCTTCTTCTAGTTTTGTTTGTTGTTTGTTTGTTTGTCAGCACAGAACTTTCTTGTTTTTCTCCTCACCCCACTGGTCAGATTGAGACGAAATTTTCATTATAGGTGCAACTACTCATGTAGAATGTTTTGAGAAAATTTTGAAAAATTTTGAGGGTCATCTCAGGATAAAATGATCAACAAAATATTTCCTGATGGTCATCGGTCACGTGATTCGGCAGCCATTTTGTTTGCTTTTTTAAACCTTCAAAATCTTATTCTTTGAAATGGCTGAACAGATCGAGGTGAAACTTTACACATATGATTGTCTATCCATGAGGAACAAAAGTTTCACACATATGACATCATAGATCAACATAGTTTGGCAGCCATATTGGATTTATCCCAAAACATATAAAAAAATCTTCTTCTCCAGAACTGCTGGACAGATCGAGGGAAACCTTAACCACGCATGTACAAGATTAAGAAACAATTGCGAAGTCAAATGGTTTTGCAACCATATTGGATTTAAGAAAATATTCAACAATGTTTTCTCTGGAACCGCTTAATCAATCGAGATGAAACTTCACATTTATGATCTTGTATTGATGCGGAATACAAGTTTTAAATTTTAACTTGATCGGACACATGGTCTGGCAGCCAGAATTATTTAATTTTTTGATGTGGGTTTTTTTATTTTTTTTTTGAATAAGGCTCACTTGGCTGTGCCTGGATGGGTTTCAGGGTAGAGGAGTAGCACTTGCAATGTGAATTCTATCCAGGTTCCTCCTGATGACTTCATCCTTGATTTTTGCTTGTTTGGGTTTCTTCTGATGACTCCAATCCAGTACTGTACTTACTTGGTCTTCCATTTGATTTGAATTGAATTTATTTTTAATCCCATTCTAAATTCAATCGAATAATAATTTTAAAAAACGTCACGGGTCAGTGTCAGGTGTCTGATCAAAGCGGGGTTGCATCAAAGTGGGACGTCTGGGTACCCGGTCATCACTGCCAGCAGTTATGAAGTGACAGTTCTAATTACGTCTTTTATTAATTACGTACACACCAGTACACAAACGCCATACAAAATACACCACACAAAACTACACAAATACCACACAAAAGAAGCCCTGGCGAGGGTCTGCAATCTCTGATTGCTCATTTTCTTGTTTTTAATGCGACCCAGCGGATAATAATGGTTGTCTTTTAGAGCTGAAGATGGCCTTTCTCAAATGACGTGCGAATACACCTGAGTGCTCGAATTTGTTTTTAAAGTGGGAGCTGACTGCCCACACAGCAACCACTCTCACAAAGAGCGAGCAAGGTCACTTGCTGTCAAGGAATATTTGAAAAGACCAAACCACTTGCTATGTACATTTTAACCGAAATTTGTCATTTCTTCGTAGGGCTATAGTGATAAATCGACTTCTCTTCATCAAGAGACACTATGAGACATTTAAGTCCACCAACTAATCCCAGCAGACCAGACACCCAGTTTTATGTCCACCTGAGGAACTTTACACTTTGTAGCACCTATCTGAGAAACAACAATCTGACAGTTTATAGTCGTGTCGAATCTAGGCCTCACTATCAGCTATGACCTTTCCTGGACTGACCATATAGCAAAGTTGACCTAAAAAACCCACCACAAACTGAGCATTCTCCATCACTTCAAGTCTTTCCTTGAAAAATCAGAACTACTCAGTCTATAAGTCATTTGCCCAAAGCTCGATGGAGTACTGCTATCCCCTATGGGGTGGTGCCCCAGCATCACATCTGTTTCTCCTGGGATATGTTGAATCTCAAGCTCTTAGCATTATTGGAATCTCCAATGATGAGGCTAAAACACAACGTCTGCTGCTCTCAAATCGCAGGCAGGTCAGTGACCTGTTTTTTGGGGGTGTTTTTTATAACCACCTCACCTGTGGTTCAGGTCCCTGTGAATGACACACACCAACAAGTCAAAGATGTCGGCCTACACATTCTTCCAGTAATACCCTTCTCGTTAAACTTTCAAGACCCAGGCTGACTGCCACCTCAACTCTTTGGTTCCTTGCTTCTCTCATACGTGGAACTTCCTTCCAGAGGCTGTGTTCTCGATCTCACTCTTCCCTCCGGGGCTTCAGGCAGGCGGTACATTGCCATCTCATGTCTCATCTTTATCCATAATTTTTATTACCCCCATAAACTCTTCTTAACCCAACCCTCTTACTTGCAGGTTGTAGTGTTTCCACCCTTCTTCTTTTCTTCGTTAATGGGCAAAATTATTCCCACATTCTTGTGGGTTCGGTCGGGGGAAGCTTGCCCCAAATCTTTCATAAACTGGCTGGCCTGGCCTGACATTCGACGAGTTAGGGCAGGAATTTGAAATTTGGCCATGGTGCCGGCGATAGCTCGTCTACTCTTTGCGAAGGACACCATGGGATCTTTAACATCCACCAACGAATGCTGGCAGACGGGATGCACACTTGGCGTCCATCCAAAGGACGGCACACACATTGATGAATCACCCTGCTAGATTCGAACCCAGGCTAGATAGCCTGTAGCCCAGAGGCGAGTGTGCGTACTTCTCTGCCACCCTGACAGCCCGAGTGTTTCCATGCTTCTCTCCTTCTTTTTTGTCAAATACTTGCCCCACTACACAATGTTCGTTCATTGCCTCCTTCACCTTCATTTTCCAGGATCCCAGATCCTCTAGGGGGAAAAAAATGAAAGTGAGCTATCTCTGTATCATCCTCCTGGACTTCATACAGCAGATAAATAAAATATTAATATGCAGCCTGCAGTTGCTGGTTGCATCATTGCTGGAAGCACAACTATGCCACTGATGCAGCACCCCTTGTTGTCAGTAAGCTGGTACTCATTTTGCTGACCTCAGAAGGATAACAGGCTGAGTCAACCCACCTGACATTATTTAACAGCACAACAAGGGCCCAAACTCAAGACCCTCATATCTTTAGAAAGCAACCTTAACCGTGAAGCCAACACTGGGCTTATACAGCAGATATAACTATTAATATGGGATTAGGTTTTAACTCTGATTTGAAATATTTTGCTGGGATGGACAAAGACATTTTACAGTGAGGGTTTACCCCGGTGCGTTGAGCTGAGCGACGATGTGCATTAGTCACCATAGCAACCACAGAATGGGGTGCTTTGGAGTCGCACCCAATAAATGTAGTCTTCGCAGAAATCCCAGGGTCGCTGGTTTGATTTTGTGACATGAATAGACCCGCAATAGTGTATACTGATTGTTCAATGACATTTCACCTGGTGTTCAAATGATGTTTTGTTGTTGGACCATCCTAGCCACCGGTGAAGTCACGGCTGTGGCGGCATCACTGACAGACATGACACAGGAGCATTCGGAAATTGACAATTTCTGCATTGTGAATGAGACAATATTAAAGACTTTTCTTGGGTTCATGGCAGCCAGTGAACTCCTCATTATCAGAGAAACATTGAGATGTCTGTTGATTAATTTAGATGAGGTATCTCTTGAAGAAAGGGTGTAAACTGTGGACATGGACACACATTGACTTTCTTCTTATAAAACGATGGAGAAGTTTGTCATCTCACTGCACATATTTGGAAAATATATTATATATTGGAGTTACTACGAAGTTATAACCACAGTTGGAAGCAGTCTGGATCAGAGCATTTTTACCTGCGACATGTTGCAGGTCTACAAGAGCTCCACATTGTTGTTCTTGCTCTTGTTCTTGTTCTAGTTCTTGCTCTTGCTCTTGTTCTTGTTCTTGTTCTAGTTCGGGGTCAATTTTGGAAATGTGCACCCATTGGTCAGACAGCTGCCGGACACACCCACATTGGTCGCTTGACTCCACCCACCATGGCACCCAGACAAAATGATATGGCCACCATCTTGGTTTTCTGGTGGGCCGAACACATTCGGCCTGTAGGCCTCTGCTGATTTTAGACTGCTGTCCGGGTTTGTTATGTCAGATTGGCTTTGGCTTTGTTTGGCTTTGTTCGAGTCGAGTGTTAATCACGATGGGGGACCCTGAAAAATATAATCATATGTCAAATAATAATTATTAGTAAGTTTTAAACAAGCCCATACGCGCCTCCCTAAAAATAGCGTTACATAATTTTTGAACGGCCCCACATTGGGATTAAATATTTGTGATCGTGTAACGAATCAACTCGTTCTGATATAACCATGTCAGAAGCTGACATGGATGAGAGGCGTCAAGTTAATCTTTTAATAGCGCATCAAATGTGTGTTTTTTTTTTCCCAATCGCGCTTTCACATTTTAAAAGTGCTTTAACACAAGGTAAAAGTTTTCACACCAAAAATTTGATTCATGAAGTCAAATCCTGACATTATGAACTTTTGGTCAACTTCTGTCAACTCCGTTTTCAACAATGAATTCAAAACTAGAAGTCGACAAGGCTCATGAACTTTTGCTCAGAACTTTCGATGGGCGAATATGAAATAAACACGCGTCTCGCTACAAAACACCACATCTTCGCTGGCTCACATCTGGGGTGATGACTTCAGAGCGTCGCTTCCTTTAGGCTCTCCAGCACAGCAAGGCGGTCGCGAGGAGTGTGTGGAAGCGAAGTGTTGAAGTGCATTCTATTTACTCTATTTAAACATTCTTGTGCATTCATGTAATAGCCTATAATTATTGCTACTAAAAGGAAGATAAGTGTTTAAGGAAATTATATTAGTGTAAAGAGAGGTAGGGAAGAGTTATCGTGAGAAAGGAAATAAATTCTAAGAAGTTTTGACGCTAATTCACTCGGATAGAACCCTACCTGCACAATACCTGTGTGCTGAAATTGCAATGTTTGAGCAGAGGTGGTGCCGTGGCTGTTCTGCTCGAGGGAGTGGGGCTACCACAACGCCATCTTGCATTGAGATCACGTTCAGTGAGGTTACAGCCGAGATATCAAAGCGAATTACAGACTTTTTTGGTGCTCCAGCAAAAAATACAGCAAACTGATGCATCTACTACCACTTTGCAAGGTTGTTTGAGTGAACCATGAACCCTTCTGCACCTCCACAGGGACAGCAACCTCGACAGATTCAGTGAACTGTGCTGGCACACTCTTCATCCATCTCCTCTCCTATTGCATCAATCTCGACCTCTCAATCCCAAGCCTCTGCTGCAATTTGTACCTCGACATGTGCTGCATTTTCACATTTCATTGCTCAGGTTTCTGGGGTTTGGTATAATGAAGGATACAAGCTCGATGCCCAGTAGTTGATAAATTCATTTTCCACTGCATTAGAAAGAAACGGTAAGCATAAGAAGACAATCAAGTCTAAAATGCTAGGTATGCTACCATAAAATTATAGAAGCCAAGAAGTATTCTCACAATGGGCAGGTGCCGATGGCTGATGGTGTGAGGTTTGATGGCATGAAGGAACTAAAGAGAATTGTCGAACGTTGGTTGAGTGATGCTCACAGTGCAACATTTGGTGTAGATGAGGCCGGCCCAGCAACTCCCGTTGTTGCAATCAGAAATAACATCCATGGATCAAGGTTCTGAAATCCCATGAAGCTGAAATTGTGTCCCGATTAATCGAATTGGTTGTTGATGTGCAGAACAACTTGAGCAAAAGACTTCTGCGACTCCTTGGGACTGACTCAATCGGCCAACTTCCCGACCCGGATCTCAACCAACGGTACTCCATCTCTTTTCTGGATCAGATTTTGACAAATTTCCTTGAAAATATCTGCTGTTCTTCCTCCACTCCAATCAGTTCTTCTGACCATATGTTTGTCAAAGTAAACATCTCTCTGGTTGTTATTGGAGAACCACCTCAGTGCCGTCGAATCTGGCATTTCACTCAAGCTGACTGGCAGGGTTTCCAAGCAGCCATCAAACTTCCAGACTGGTCGCAAGTCTCTACTTTCTCCAACATCACCTCGTCCTGGGAATTCTTTCAAAGCAACTTGCTCTCTCTCGTGCACAGATTTATCCCCTCTCATCTTCAGTTGTCCTACCCTTCCTCCCGCCCATGGTTCACTGAAGCTTGTGGCGAGGCAGTTGTCCTGAAACAACTTGCCTTTGCCTCATAGAAAGTGCATCTGTCTGAGGGTAATCTCAGTTCCTTCCATAAAGCTCAGAACAAGTGTGTGTATCTACCCTCAGAAGAGCCAGAAAACAACATCTTTCTAATCTCAAGTCTGAACTCAACCTGTCCCCCTCCTCCAAATCCTGGTGGCATCTAATCAAATCTGTTTCTGGTATATGTTCCCCCTCCATCCCCTCCCTTACCTCAAATGGCCGCACTGCTGACACCGCACGTGAAAAGGCTGAATGCCTAAACTCAGTGTTTGCATCTAAATCTTGTGTCAGAAACCCATCACTTTCTGTACCCACCTTACCCAGTCGCACCCAGCTGTCCCTGGACTCAGTGTCCTTTTCTTCTGACAAAATGGAGATCTTGCTGTCAAACCTCGACTCAGATTCTGCAACCGGTCC
>CM068965.1:63118491-63172736 GCA_035128595.1 Eptatretus atami | reverse complement strand
CAGCCATATTGGAAAAAAATGGAAAACTTTGGACCTCTGTATCTCTGAAACCAGTCCAAGGAAAAAATTGAAACTTGGCACACGGCAAGTACTCCTCATGGGGAATAAGTGATATTTTGATGACATCATAGGTGCCTTCGTTATGACGTCATAATTACCCTCGCCGAAGGAGAGGGTATTGCGTTTGGTTCCGTTTGTTTGTTTGTTTGTCTGCCTGTCCGTTTGTTTGTGTGCCTGTCCGTTTGTTTGTTTGTCCGCACAGAACTTTCATGTTTTTCTCTGCAACCGCTCGTCAGATTGAGACGAAATTTTCACCATCGGTGCGACTACTCATGTAGCATGTTATAATCATAATTATGACGTCATAGGTCACGTGGTGTGGCAGTCATATTGGAAACACTTTGGACCTCTGTATCTCTGAAACCGCACCAAGGAAAAAATTGAAACTTGGCACATAGCAAGTACTCCTCATGTAGAATAAGTGTGGTTTTTTTGATGACATCATCGGTGCCTTCCTCAGGACATCATAATTACCCTCGCCGAAGGAGAGGGTATTGCGTTTGGTTCTGCTTGTTTGTTTGTTTGTTTGTGTTTGTTTGTTTGTCTGCCCATAACTTTTGTGTTTTTCTCCATAAGCGCTTGTCAGATTGAGACGAAATTTTCACCATATGTGCGCCTCCTCAGGTGGAATACTATAATCATAATTATGATGTCATCGGTCACTCGGTGTAGCAGCCATGTTGGAAAAACGGAAAAACTTTGGACCACTGTATCTCTGAAACTGCACCAAGGAAAAAATTGAAACTTGGCACATGGCAAGTACTCCTCATGGGCAATGAGTGTGATTATTTTATGATGCCATAGGCGCTGCGGTATGATGTCATAATTGCATATGTAAAACGCCACATGTGATCAGTATGAAAATTTTTGAGGATCATCGAGGGATGAGGGTCATCTCAGGATAAATGGTCCACAGAAAAAAATTGATGATGTCATCGGTCCAGTGATTCGGTAGCCATGTTTTTTTTCTTTTTTTTAAACCTTCAAAAATCTTTTTCTCTGAAGTGGTTCAACAGATCGAGGTGAACTATACACATATGACTGCCTATCCATGAGGACCAAAAGGTTCCATAGCTCACATGGTTTGGCAGCCATACTGGATTACCCTAAAACCTTTAAAAATATTCTTCTCCAGAACAGCTGGAGAAATCATGGGGAAACCTCAACACAAATGTTCCCCAAGCCATGGGTGTACAAGTTTTTTAAGGAACAATTGATAGGTCACATGGTTTGGCAGCCGTATTGGATTGAAGAAAATATTAAATAATGTTTTCTCTGGAACCACTTAATCAATCGACGTGAAACCTCACATTTATGATAATGTAGTTGTTATGAGAATCATCTATCTATAATCCAGCAATGTGTGTGTGTGTGTGTGTGTTTGTGTGTGTGTGTGTGTGTGTGTGTGTGTGTGTGGTGTGTGTGTGTGTGTGTGTGTGTGTATGTGTCTGTCTGTCTGCAACCGCCGTTTCTTGACAACCGCCGGTTGATCTGATTGAACTTGCCAGGAATATTGCCTGGGACCCGCGGATGTGCCTTTCAAGGTTTGATATTAATGCGACGAGCGGTTCCCAAGTTACGGCCATTTTATTGCTTTTTTCAGTGTTGGAAAGGTGTATATATCGCAGCTGAAGTGTCGTTCCACCTTATCATGCCATTTTTCCCAAAGATATCTCAGAATAATGATAACAGCATATTAATAATAATAATAGCACAATAATTGGCAGTAATAAAAAGAATAACGGATACAATGACCAATGTCTGTCAACCATAACGACCTATATATTGTCTGTCAACCAATAATGACCAATAACGTCTGTCAACCAATGACAGGACACGGTGCTATGACATCACGAATGACGTCACAATTAATATTTATTTCGTTTTTTTGCACGATTGACGTCCAATTCTTCTTCTTCGTTGGTATGACGTCACAATCGACGCTGGGGACCTGAGTATGTGCCTTTTCAAGGTTTGTATCGTTCTTCATCCGTTTCAGCTGTTTCCCAAGTGTTTACCAAGGTTTGAAAACTGTTTTTTCCAAGGTTTGAATTAATTGTTCAAATTATTAATTAATCCCAAGGTTTGAATTTTCCCAAGGGAAAGAGCTGTTTCCCAAGGGTTTGAAAGCTGTTTTTTCCCAAGGTTTGAATTGATTGTTGTGCTTGGTAGACATTTGTGATATATTTACAGAGAGAGGGGCGAGAGAAGAGGGGGGAGACAGGAGGGGGAAGAGAGGGGGTAGAGAGGGGGCGAGAGGGGGCAAGAAGGGGGGCGAGAGAGGGAGGGAGAGAGGGGGTGAGAGAGAGGGGCGTCACAATTCAGAGAGGGGGAGGAGAGGGGGCGAGAGAGGGGGTGAGAGTGGGGGAGAGAGAGAGGGGCGAGAGAGGGGGCATCACAATTCTTTCTTCTTCTTCTTCGTTTGTATGACGTCACAATTGACGCTGGGGACCTGAGTATGTTTCCCAGGTGTTTCCCAAGTTATGGCCATTTATGATACGGTTGGTCCGATCTAATTGAAACAATGCCCAATTCAGTCGTCGTTTACGAGAGCGAAGGAACGAAGCTGCACATACTGGCACGCACCTACGGGCCGCACTGGTGTTTTTAATTTCCACTTGATCGGATGCATGGTCTAGTAGCCAGAATTATTTGTTTTTTTGATCTGCGCTCTTTTTGATGTTTTTTTTTTAATAAGGCTCACTTGGCTGTTCCTGTATGGGTTTGAGGCTCGAGGATTATCAGCTGAAATGAGAATCCTATCCAGGTTTCCTCTGATGACTTCATCTTTGCCTTTTGCTTGTTTGGGTTCCTTCTGATTCATCCAATGCAGGACTGTACCTATTCGGTCTTCCATTTGATTTGAATTGAATTTATTTTAATCTCATTGAATAATGAATATAATAATAATAAATCAACGTCATGGTCAGGGTCAGGTGTCCAATCAAAGCGGGGTTGCATCAAAGCGGGATGTCTTGGGACCCGGTCATCACTGCCATCAGTTATAAAGTGACAATTCTAATTATGTCTCTTATTTATTACGTAACACACCAATACACAAACGTCACACAAAATACACCACCAAAAGCAGTTCTGGTGAGGGTCTGCAATCTCTGATTGCTACTTTTCTTGTTAATTCTGTTTCCTTTAGCTGGCTTTTCACCCATAACCTCTGCGATCCTAGTCCAATGTCCTTACCCTTAAGAGACCACTGCAGCTGCCGTTATAAATGATCATCATAGGTTGTCGACAGGGATTGCGCTTGTCGATCCTGTGTGGATGTAGATCTTTCAAAAAGGTTTCATTAGGGGCTATATTTCTCAGACATCTTCCTGTAATTTTGGATGATGATTTATCTTTGGCAGATTTACACTGTACCACTGCAACTTTGATTTGTTTCTTTTACGTAATTTCCATCATTCTTTTATTTCATCTGTAACTCTGAAAGAAGTTTCTGGAGACCACGATTGGAAACAGCAAACCAAATATTGTCTGCTTATAAAATCAGTCAGTGCATTTACATAACGTCTGGTCATAACTGCTGCTCAGAGTGTTTTGTGCCGGTTCACTGAACTGGCCTACGGAAATCTTTGCCTGGATTGATGATATTCCTTTTAAGAGATTTTTCAATTTGAATTCAACCTTTTAAGTGAGTAGTTATTCTAGCCATGTGCATCAATGATGTGTCGGGGCTGTTGATTTGTTTTTTTTCCTTTTCTTTCAGTGAAACCTCCCTCATTAGGGTAGTTTTGGGAAGCTATGACTTCCCTTACAAGGAACTTCAACAAAGGAGGAGGCCAGTCAGCCCATTAAGCCCACGCAATTGTTGCCAACAAATGGTTGTTTGTCCATGCCCTATTCTTTTTAAAGGCTGAGCATCAAGCAAGCAGCAGGTACCACTTTTAAAGACTTTGGTATGAGTCGGCCAGGGTTTGACCTACCAACCTCCCAGACAGCACCGAGTCTGGTGTGACAAGTCTATTTATTAAGTTGGTCATTTAAATCTGTTTGTCAAATATAAATGACTCAGATAAAGGTAATGTCACTATGGCAAATGGTTAATCATCAGTGGTTTGTGGAATAGCAATGATTTATATCCAAACTAGAACAGCACTCGGTAGAGCACGTATCTCCACCAGGCTGAACAGTTTACGTTTTGTATCCTACTGATAGGCCAGATCGATATCCAGACCTGAACCAAAATTGAATCGGCTTGTTCTTGTAACCTACTCAGTCATCCACCTATTTTTGTCATAACTCGTCCACAACTTTTTGAAATATCATGCTATGTATCATTTTTGGCCACATCGCTCAATGGTGAAGAATCACTTTAAAAATTAAATAATTCTCGTATCCGGATGCGGATTCAGATCTTCGCCAAAATCGAATTGATTTGTCCTTTTCACACACCCAACCAGTCCACCAAGTTTCATCCAAATCCGTCAATAACCTTTATTTGAGATATTGTGCGATATATCGGTTTTATCCCTATCACTCAATGCTGAAGAATCACTTTAAAATTCTTGAATCCAGGTCTGGATCCGGATCTTCATCCATAATCTAATAGTTTCGTCCTTGTCACACACCCAACCTGTCCACCAAGTTTAATCCGAATCCGCCCACAGCTTTGTGAGATATCCTGTTCACAGACAAACAAACAGAAACACAGACAGGAGTGAAACCATAACCTTCACCCTCCTTCGGTGGCGGAGGTAATTAATTTTCATTACACAGCATCCCACAAATGTCTAACAGGATGGTGTGGAGGTATCACCCTTACATTTGATCTGTGTAATCTGGATTCGATTCCTGACCTGACTATTTACTGTTGGATTGGTGCTTTGCATGCAGGCTGTTACGTCACAAAGTGCACTGAGGATGAATGTTAAGGTGGGTGTCCCATCTGCTCACATTGGTTGGTGAATGTTAAATAATCCATGGTGTCTTTCATGAAGACTAGGCAAGCTTTGTCCAGCACCTTGCCCATATTACAAACTCCTTCCCTGACTGATTGCAAGGCAATGGAAAACCACCCAGCATAATGGCAGACAGAGAACAGAATGAACTACCCTATGAATATTTAAGCTCAATTTGAGGTTCATCATTGCAAAGTAAAAGTCTCTAAAATATATGAAAGGTGGGATTTCCCAGTTTGGTGATGTCTTTTGAACATATCGCTTGAGATGCTGGGATACCATTTTCAAATTCCATATGCTGTGTCCATTTGTTTGCTTACTCATGGCTTTGGAGAAAACACTGATAATAACTACTAACGAGTGGAGTGGGTAGAACTTTATTTCATTGCCTTCACTTTTGTAGGTTTGATTCCCATGACTGCTCAGCAGAAAAATTTCTGCACCATATGACCTGTTCAGGATTGGTTGAACAACTTGCCTGGAGCACCCCCATTGTTTTGGCAAAGAGCAGATTGAAGTCCTCCACCACCACCAATATATGTACAGGTTCCAACACGAGGATTCGATGACTGGACTGTACATAAAATAAATTCTTATTTTGCTAACATATCCCTCTATTACTATAACAAAAAACAAATTTTGCGATGAAAAATTTTTTTATTATTGTTATTCTGCTGAAACACAAGTGCTGCGGTTTGCATTATCTTCTTGGAGCAAGCATGTTGGCAGGATGAGCTTGGATGCCGATAGTTGTGTACATTTGAAATTGTGATTTAAGGTGGTTAATGGTTGTGCTTAAGCTTTAAAGTAAATGGCTTATGGAATTCAGAGCTTGCTTTAAGATATTCAATCGGAAGAAGATTGCACTGCACTGTGACATTGACTGTTCCTTGGGAATCCTTTGCAAAGGTTGGTACTTGGCAGTGCCAATTTTAGATCCATTTTTCTAATGGGCCCCCACTAATACTACCGTTTGTGGGATCGGTCTCCTTATTTGCACTGGTACGTGCACCTTGCTCATGCTTGCTGCGTCGGTGTTGCATTCACTGCGAGCATTGCACCTGTGAGAAAGGAGTATACGTAGACACTCTGCTGTCTCGAAGACCTGTGTAGGTGAAGTTACTGGGATGATTGATCATCCTTCTATGCAGCAATGAAAGTGTTCTCAGAAGGAATACATTTCAATTGAATACAGTTGTTTCCATTCTTTCCATCGAATTGAGGGTCATAATTGTAAATAACCCTGAGCAGAAACAGAACATGTGTGATCATGTGTGATCATGCGTAGGAAGGCGCTAAATTTGGCACATTGCAAACGATTATGAAAATATTGAAGTGAATTTTACTCGAGCTCTTTAAAGCAGTTTAGAAAGCTTTCTAAACTTATGGAGTAGGGTATATTATTTGCAAGAAAAACATTTGGGAGTAGAGTTGAGGAAGCGAGGACATGAGAACATGCACACTTGCATTACTAGTCAGTAGTGGACATGTAGGTCTGTTTTCAGGGTGCGATGCTCAATTCACGGTTACTGTAGTGACGAGTCTGGTGTTGGTTTAACGGATAAGGTGGCTGGCTTAATATCTTAGGTTCTTGAGTTTGAGCCCCTGTCTTCCGTTGAATTAACACCAGGTGAGGTTAACAGCACCTGTCATCCTCATCATCCCTTATTTGCACGTCTCTATCAGCCTTCTCCCTCTGCTCTGCTATTGGTGTTTCCCCTTTCTCCTGGTGTTCCCTTTGTTATGTTGTGTTCTGCTCTGTTTTGTGTCCTAGCCTTTGCACAAGCCTCGATCATGTATACAAAAAACATGTTTGAAACACATGAGGATAAAGTCAACGATTTTACTCCACAAACTGTTTGGTCACATCTTCCCTGTCATTAATCAGTAGCCCGAGTAAAATATAAAGAATATTTCCTCACGACAATTAAAAACATAGGGGCAATACCCCTGGGCACTCATCTGGTTGAATAATGATACTGAGGAGGAAGTCAACATGGGACAGACTCAGCAAAATGTCCCAACCAATGAACCAATGTTAAAGCAAAAACCTATTTTGGGGGCAACCTCCGTAGACCCCCTTAGGGTCCGATTTTTTTCATGCCATGAACAAGCTTTGATACATATAGGGTGATGAAGGTTGTGGTCAAGTTTCATCGCAATCGTATGTATAGTTTCAGAGAAGAAGTTGCAAGTATTTGTGGATGGACGGACGGACGAACTACGTTCCACAAGAGCTTAAAAAATCATGGTTCACTGTGTAATGGATCTCTAAACAGGGTCATTGCATAGCAGGTGCTCCCTGTTGGTCAGGACCCTTACAGCAAGTGCTGGTGTGGCTCGTCGTTTCAGTCACCATTCCAGTGAAGAGGTACAATTGGATATAATCCTTCTGGGATGACTTGCCAGCTCAACCCTTGAAGGGAATCCAATGGATATCTAAGGAGTGGTTTCCAGTTATTGTATGACCATGCATTCTGGCCCCATGGGCTGGGATGAACATGTTCGTTTGACCATGTACTTGGGGCTGAAGGACATGCATACTCTTGTTTGACAAGCTTTGTTGGATTATGTACTTTGGCTGTGGGGCTGAGGTGCACATCCTTAGTTTTGTTATAATGCTCGATTATATATTTTTAACCTTAAAAAAAAGGCAGTCGTCTTGTAAGGCCAGTGGTTCCAGAACAGAAAATATTTATGTTATATTATGGCCTTGCATTCTGGTAATGTGAGCGAGGATATGTTTTTCTTTGACGATGAACTTTGGCTTTCGGGTTTGTATGTGTGGCTTGGATAAGGTGTCCTAGGTACCACCTTGAGGGTCGACAATGTCTAATTTAGATGAAAAAGGTGTCTTGTCCCTTCCGTTTCCTGATGTTGAACTGGGCGAGGCCAGGTCAGAGAAAGCTGTAAGACAACACATTTCACATGTGGAGGGGTGGGGGGCAATTGACATCTTCACGTGGCTCCCACCCCATACTTCCCTCTTCCCTTACCTCCCCTTACTCTCGTCTCCGAGCAATTATTTCCCTCTTTTATTCCCACTCCTCCCACACTCCATAATCCATTTTTCCCCTCCTATAGTTATTCCTTCTTTTCGTTTTCGCAATTTATCCACCTCCAGGACTCAGCATTTTTTTTAGTTATGTTTGCCGCTGACGGCACACATAACAACAGGACCACTTCACTCTTAACGCGTCCATGGTTACATAAAATGTTATAACCTACACGAACACACAGACTGCGCTAACTTAACATACGAGCCAATACGAACCCGCTCCAATGTAACAACACTTTAAACAGAAGTAAAGGGAAAGGAGTTATTAGCATGGAGAACTAGTCTTGCTGGTGAAGGTTATGGTGTCTATCTGCATCGGCGGACAGGTAGAACAATGGATTTAATCGACAGAGCATAGATCGAGGTGTGCTAATTACAAAAGACTGGAGGACTCAGCATTTTAGCAACTTAAAGCCTTGAGAATGAAGAAAGTATTGTGGAGCTCAAACCTTTAGTGTCAGGTCTTCAAAAGCTGCAACCTTAATGAGTTATGTTTACCTTTATAGAGTAATTAAGTCATGTAGATACGCATGCTAGATTGTAAAACCACCTCTCACACCATTACTTTCCAATAGAACTTTCACAGTTGATGCATACTAATCATACATGTTATGAAAGAAAATATTTTATGTCATGACAAAAAAAAACTAAATTCACGAGTTAACTCTTGGTGGGCCGGAAAGATTACCATCAATTTTCCGACACACAATATGATGAACCTGGGCCCGATGCACCATTGTAATGCGCATCAATGGTGTATTACATTTCATATCACGCACTGTCCAGACAAGAAACAACAGCATGAGTTCACATGAAGAGCTGCAATGCTCCGATCAGCAGGCAGTTCATTATTGAAGCACTGGCCAAAAGATAACTGGAAGCAGGACACTATGTTCTTTTCATCGATTAGATAAAGCTAAGCAAAAGCCTCTTCAAAGCCAGCGTTCATCCAAACCCCCTTTGGAGCAGCGAGGATCAATTAAATACGAGTTTAACTTTCCCTGGATAAAGGCCTCTTGTATTACATCAATAAACGTGCCACACTATAGGCCAGTCTCACCAAGCAAACCTGTCGTGATGAATCACCCAGGGCAGATACTTCCCCACCTTGTGTCAACTCAGTTAAATCACTTTTTCATTACATAGGCTGCCTGTCATGTAAAAAGCCAAGGAGATGTCGATAAATTAGAATACATCTCACAATATGCAACCAATTTTGGAGCAATCCTTGCTTTGGCTTTTCATTAATACAGACAGTCCACGTGTAACATGCTCTGCTGATAAATAACACCGTGTGTGATAACGAGGGAGAGTCAACCGTTTTAGGGAAGTGAAATTTAAACATTTTTCACTTCGACCTATTTTCTGACGGTAATGTTTCCACCATCAAACTTGATGACCTGAAAGCCAGTTTCCGATTTCAGTCGTGTCGTGCTTCGCTTTTATAAAAGAGCTGAATTGATGTGCTCCTCTGAATGTGATGTTGGCTACTAGCAGGTTTGAAAAACAAATTTTTCTTTCTTTCAGATATTGGTAGAATCATTAACTCACAACGTGACATTCATTTTTAACCATTTATACTAGCCTTGATGAGTTATATCTACCATTTTTGAGCTTCAAGCCTGTAGGACTGCAAGCCTCTTGCTCTTTTGGGGTTTCATCGGCCATTCCAGAAAGGATGGGAGAGCTTATTGCAATTGGTCTGTGTCAGTGAGTGTATAGATATACTTTAACATAAATCATACATTTTCATATTTAATGTAATCTCTATACACCGGTGACACTGCAGTTTAAAGTTATTATCCATAGTTATTTAGAAAAATGAAATTGGAACAAAGTCGTCTAAATTAATCATAACAGCGAAGGATGCGTACATTCTGTACATCATATGCGGCCACAGCAAATTGTGCTTCAAGATAACATCCGCAACATTTGCAGTGCACCTCAGGCCACGGGCTTGACTCGCCTGTCTGGCAACCTCAGGCGCAGTCGACAAAAATATCTAATTTAACCAGAACATTTCTGTGTCTACATAATTAACCATAAATTCATTTGAAACCATGAATGTGGATTTTGTTCATGTTAGCCATGCCCATTTCTGAGGGTGTTTGTCTGTACCACCCGTGATTTGAGATGCACTGCAAAGCCGACGTACTTAACTAGCGTGCCAACCAGCCTTGGACACAGTGCACCAACGAGGTCTAATAGAAACATAACATTTTTGGTCCGCATTTGCTAACGAGTCCATCAGACAAAGCTGACACAAACGAAAAGGTGCCCTGACTGCCACACTCCATTTTCTTGTTTGTCTGCCTGTCCACTCCCTTATATCTTGTACATCTTGAGAATGGAAAATTGTAGGGCTACCAAACTCAGCAGACATAATGGAGGCCTCATGGGGAATGTTGTGTGTGTGTGTGTGTGTGTGTGTGTGGGGGGGGGGGTTATGAGTAAGGCTGGGGGAGGATGTAGGGGGGAGCTTTGTAATGGGAGCAACAAAATAGCACAAATAATGGGAGACAACGGGGAGTGAAATAAGGGGGTAAGGGGATAGTAATTTTAGGGGGTTCGGCTATTCATGTCAGCCCTATGGGTTGCAGTGCTACCAAACGTGCCTTGCATAATGGGGATTTATGGTGAAAAAATTAAGTTATTAGCTTTCGTAGATTTATATATTTAAGGGGGGATTTGGAATAGAGGGAAGGGTGATCTATTTAACTGCTTTAACTAATCGTGACACCAAACCTTTGAAGTATGTTGTTGGGCCCATAGAATAAAGAGATTGCATTAAATATGAGTGGAATAAAGTAGGGGTGGGAGTGAACACTGCTCCCCCCCCACCCCAATTTGGCACATGTCAGGTCTCATATAACCACAAGTTACTTTGAAATCTTGATTGTCAATTATGACCTATAATTATAAAATTATGACCCAGTTATTAAAAAATTCCGTGCCTGTTCCTGAGAGTGTGTTTGTCCACATATAGATCTACTGAAATCGACATCATTCATCCTTATGCATTTAAAAACAAGAAAAAGAGCAATCAGAGATTGCAATCCCTCGCCAGGACTTTTTTTTGAGGAGGAGAGATTGGGACCATACTCTGTGCAGAGCGTTGGTGCTGCTTAAGCAGTCTCCTTGGCTAATGGGCACAATCCTGGACGGGTCGCCACTCCGACACTGGATACCAGCTTGCTGGCACTCATTTTGCCGACCTCGGAAGGATGACAGGCTGAGCAACCCCATCTGGTATTAGTTCAACAGCCAAGCAGGATTTGAACTCAGGACCCAAGGATCCCAAGCCCACCACTCTCGAAAAACGATATGTAGCACGATATTTCAAAAATGTATTGGGCTCGATATGTTCTCGTGGGTCAGGCATTACGTGGCGGAGGTATACGCTCCACTGAGTGCCCTTGTAGTTTTTTTTTCCTGCATTAAGTTGAGTTCATTTTGGTTTACTGAGTGTGCCTTTATTTATTTATCTATATTCATTTATTTATTTCTATCCTTTATTTATCTCTGCCTTTAATGTCTGGATTCTCCGTTTGTATTCTCCTGTCTCTTTTCAATAAACCAGCAGATACCCGTCTACGACGAGGAGGGAAAATATTGGAAAAATCGGATAGGGGACAGGACGGATCACAATACTCGGTTACGGTCGTTTCTTTGGATGTGTTGTGCTGTATTCAACAGCTCAGTTCATATTGGTGGCGTGCCTGGGTGGCCACGGTAGCATTTGAGACCGGTCACTTTAGATTGTTGGCCTTGACACATAGTGCCGGATGAGTAACACGACAATTGACATATTCATCGTTTCTATATTACCTCCATCAACAGATTAACAACATGGCAGATAAAATCGTAAATGCTGAGTTGAACAAACATCCTGAACTCATGGACTTAGTTAAGTAAAGCACGTCGTCTGGGACCCGGCCGTCAGTTTGCCGCCGAACGCTGCTGATTGTGACGTCATCGATTCCCTCTTTGAAAATTCTATCTATATTCGATTTTTTGAATCTGCTATCACCTGCGTAATACAAGGAACACATAATGTGAAGATTTCGGAAGTTTGAACAGAATATGTTCGGAGAAAAGTGTGTTAGAAGTTACAGACTTACGCCCATTATATTATGATTGATATTTCTTAAGAATGTGTCGCCTGGTTACTGCCTCCTCACGCGTGCATATAAACCATTTTGGCCTGGTTTAATTAACCCTTGGGGGAGATATAAGTTTGTTGAAGAGATTCATTTTAATTGATTGGATGCAGATCTCAACCACAGGAAGTCATGCTGTCCGCTCGAGCGTGATTCCCTTTAATTTGGCCATTCGCAAAGCACATTGCTTAAGCATGGCGGGTCCACATTGGCGACCCCATAAACGTGACAGTATCATAACAAGAGCATTGTTTTATAAAACAACAACTGAACAGAGGACCGACACAGAATCAGCTGAAAGGTGTGACGGTTCGAACAAAATCCATGTTTTTTTTTTTTTAAAACATTTTCATGATTGCAGGTATGACAGTTACAGCTTAATAGATTCTCGAAATGACTACATCTTCTTCGAAGTGTCGTGTGATCAAATTTATTCATAAATGAATCCCATTCTATATAACTCTTTACAGATGATCACGTTGCCTGAAGCAAAGTGTGTGGCAGAAGCAAAACTTGTGGCCAAAATAATGTGATGCAGCAAAGTCATTTTTCCTTTTGAGTAAGCTCCCATTTCTCAATGCCACCAAGGACTGAGTTTGTCTTCAAAAGATCTTAATTTGAATGAACCAACATAACAAGTTATCAAACATTAAATACAGTCCTGAATATTTGTGAAACTGGGGCAAAATTCCCCCCCACCCCAAACCAATTCCCAAAAGGCCACTTAGTTATGCCACAAGTCACCAAATTCCTCGTCTAGCATAACTTACTTTAACACCACAGTAACTGCATATTTACTGTGTTTTTAAAGTAAGTTCGTATTTTGTGGTAAACAGTGGAAGTAACTCTATGGTATAGTGGAGGCATAACTCTATGGTATAGTGGAGCCATAACTCTATGGTATAGTGTGGCTCTAACTCCACAATACTACAGTACATCGTATGACGTTGCTCCTAGACAGGTAAATATGAACTATGTATAACACCTTTCAATCATTTACCTGCAGACAAGAGCATTAATGACACAAGCATTAATTAGTCTTCATAATATTATAACAACTATTCATGTACGTACTAACAAATACAACTCGGCAAAAATGTACAAACAACCACCTGGATTATGTTTAGTTTGTTGCTAAAAAAAAAATTGAATTATACCTCAATTTTGTTTTTCTGATGCTTTCTGTGTCGAAAGCTCACATTTGTGAATCTCTTGCTTGTTTGCATCTTCTGCATGCAGTCGTGGTGGCCTCCACTGTACATGATTTAATTATTGTTCGGTACTCAGTGGCATCTCGGAATTTTCAGTGGCATATTCGTGGCATTGTTTTGGCATCTCGCTTGGTGTAGATCCCTTCGGCTGAGCGATAATGTCATTGGCCATTCCACCAACACAAAAAGCCATTGCGCCTTGTCAGACAAAATTTGCACTGATTAGCAAAACAAAAACAAAAAAAAACTTAAAAAATCCAATCAACAGGTAATGCTAAAGAAGCAACCCACTTCAGTTTGCTTCTTCAATGTTGTGGTGTCAAACAATATACAGGGTGCTTATAAAGCTTTCCATTCTAAGCTGATTTTATCATGCTGATGAAGTCTGAAGGCAGAAATGAGTCTAAAACTGGTGCTGCTGAGTCTGTTTGTCGACATTTATTTTAGAGTTGTGCTCCGAGAGATCTTTCTTAGGACATTGCTGAATTCAGTTTGTTTGATGGGTTTTTTTTCCATCTTTCCAATCGTTGGTTGATCAAATTTGATGTAAATGATGACATCATTGTGAATGTATTAAGTTACGCAATTATGGCATCTACCTCACTCTCTTTGTGTGTTGTCAAACAGTATTATGTTACCTGGAAGGTCTGCATTAAAATGCTGAATTTTCTTTCTTACTAATACCACATGAAAGCAGAAAGACATGTCCAAGACTTACTCATAAAATGTTGAGCTTGCATCCTTCTCATTGGGGGGTTATTGTCTTTGGAGAGATCTCTTTAAATCTGCCTGTGTGGGTGGATTCCATGGCTGTTTTCCTTTAGATATCTGCCTGAAGTGACAGCACAATAATTGGGCTAAGGAGAGGTACAGAAAAAATAGCCCAGCACATGCACCTGCCTGGTGAGCCTCACCCTCTCTTTCCTTGTATTCTCACCTACTCAATGTATTTATTCATTTTTAATGATCAACTGCCTTTACCTTCCGCAACTAACCTTCGTGTAATATTCCATGAAATATTCCATGTAACAACTACCGTCTGAGTATAAAACGGACCCTTTATCATTTGTACCTTACCTTATCTTCATTTTCAAGCTGTGCTTCCTCGCTCATTCTCCACAAATGGATACAATCACGAATAAATCCCGGGGGGGGGGGGGGGGGGGGGGGGTGAGGAGTGAGAATACATGCGTAAATCCCCCACCTCCACTTTTTCCCCATAGGACCATCCCTCCCCACGTCCCTCCCCAGAATTTTCCATGCAGTGAAAAAGAAATAGACAAATTACAAATAATTCCTTTAAAAAAAACAATATTAAAACTTCTCGAAGCACCATAACAGCTGTCATTACAAAATTGCTTCTCTGAATTTACAAAGAGAATACGTGCAACTGTATGCTGCATACCGAAAACGCATACCATGGACGGTCTGTCTATTTTCCGGATGTTTGAGGGCTTTTTTTTTCTTGCAGTGGCCAATGGGCCTTTTTGGCACAAGTCTCAGTAATAGTGATATTGAAGATCAGTTTACTGGTTGGGTGCCAATCTAAAATTACGTAACTTAAGTAATTTTTCGAACAACAGGTGGTTAATTACATAAGTAAAAAGTATGTAAGTAAAAATAAATTAGGTAAGTAAAAATTCCGTAACTGGAACGTAATACCAGGGAGGGGTGGGGGACGTGGAGGATTTACAATATCATTCCTCCCACTTTTTGAAACGGATTGATGTTACTGGATACAATAAATTATTCTTGTCAAGATATTAAACACTTCTATTAGATCCTAATGTCAGCAACCCAGTCTTTTCTTACCTCTCCTTAAGACTTGCCAACCCTTGAACCATTCTAATTACTGTTGATTGAACCCCCTCTAACTCTGCTATATTCTCATTTATAATTAAGACAAAGCAAAAATCAATCCCAACATTCATAATAATATCCACAACATTCACAAATGATAAAAGATATCCCGAAACATGTTGTCAAACTGATTTGTCAGCAACAAGGTCAGGGTCAGGTATGGGAGCATGCGCCAGAGCAGCGCGTCGCCGCGTCCACTTTCCGCCACTATTCCAGGGGCCTCCGTCTGGCCATCCCTCAGGCAGATGCCTGGCCCATCCCCATCTCCTTGAGATGCCGATCAATCTGCTGAACCCACAAGGCACGTGGTCAGCCAATTGACCTCCTCCACTCACAAGACTCCCTCGCTGAGTGAATCTGGTGAGCAGGATCAGCATCAGGAAAACGAGCCACATGTCCATACAGCCGCAGCTGACGCTAACGAACGATGCAGGGAACAAATCTCATTTGAGTCTCTCTCAGCAACCGCTCGTTGGACACAAAGTCCGACCAGCGAAAGCCAAGGATTCTCCGAAGAGACCTGGTACCAAAGGAATTAAGTCTCCGTCTCAGATCCTTGGTCAGAGTCCAAGTCTCACATCCATAGAGCAAGACTGGAAGCACCAAGGACCTGAAGACTCGGACTTTTGTCCTCCCGCACAGGTACCGGCAGCGCCACACCCCATTATCCAGTGAATCCATGACTCGCCAGGCCCGACCCAGACGTATATTGACCTCTGACTCACAGCCAGCAGAGACATGAATATCACTGCCAAGGTAAGTGAATCTCTCCACGACCTCAACATCCTCACCACAAACAGGCACAGACAGGACAGCAGCATCCAAGATGTCACTGAAAGCCTGGATCTTAGTTTTGACCCAAGAAACCCATAATCCCAGCGGATCCGACTCCTCATTCAGCACCCAAAGGGCCCCAAAAGGATATCTAAAGTCTCCGCAAAGATGGCTGCATCATCTGCGAAATCAAGGTCAGAGATCTTGACATTCCCAAACAATGCACCGCAGCTTGATCTCTCTGACATCCTCCCCAGAATCCAGTCCATACAAGTGCTGAAAAGTGTGGGGGCCAGTACACACCCCTGACAAACTCCAGTAACAACTGGAAATAAGTCAGAGATGGTACCACCACATCTCACAGCACTCTCAGTACCAGAGTAGAGTTCAGACATCAGATCGATCAGTTTTGGTGGCACCCCACAAAGACCAAGAATCCTCCAGAGGGCATCCCGATTCACTGAATCAAACGCTTTACAGAGATCAACATAAGCTGCAAGCAGCCCCTGCCGAAACTCTCGTCTGCGTTTGGTGAGGATCCAAAGAGCAAGGATACGGTCAATCGTTGACCTCTTTGGTGTAAAGCCTGAATGATCAGATAATTAATGGGTCAGAATGACCTCAGCAACAACAATGCCATATTAAATGGGTCAGATAATTATTTATCTGACCAATGTCGATCATTTCCTGGAACTCTGAGACAGCAAGTCGGTTTATCGTCTTGACTTTGTTTGTGGGTGTATATGTGAGATAATTTGAATTTTAAAAATCAATGATTGCCTGGGATCACAAGAGTGAACAAAAACAAACAAAAATACAAAACAATTGCTTATGGCACAAAATGCACATTTTTCATTTTCCTCTGGGCCTGTGACCCTTGGCTTGCCACAAAGGGACATATTAAGCAGAAATGACAGTACAAACCCATTGGAGCAGCTATTTCAAGAAATATTGCTCATATAAACATCAGATCAGAACAAAAACCTTAAATAATATGAAGGAAACATTTACGGAGAGGGACAAAAATAATGGAGGAGCAAGTCGATGAAGCGATAAGAAGCAAATGGTCACCAACAGAATACAAAATGCCACCATAGCCACTATTGATTGTTTTCATTGACACTTGGAAGGAAAGTTGCACTGCATAATCTTTCCACACATGAGCCTCAATATATCTCCATATAACTACAGAGCCACATGGTATACATTACCACTGAAGAAGAGATGATTTTATAAGCCTCTCAGGAAACATATCCTCATTGGGAAACAACACTCGCTGTTTTCTGAAAAGAACGCAACATCGGCTCCTCTTCCAGGGCTGCTCACGCCATTTGTCCCTTGATAGGTTCTGTAGTTCGGTGGAGGTCTTTTGAGGGCTCATCCTCATGGAAAGAGAAGCAAATTTTTGCAATATATATATATATATATATATATAGTAGAAAGAGGGGGGAACACACCAACATCAGGGTAGTGGGACAAAAAGGAGGGAGACTTGGAGGAATGAAGGACAAAATCGGGAAGAATGAAAGCAAAGAGAGGAAGACACAGGTTCCTGAACAGGATTGATACTGCCACAAACTCTCAATCACAGAAATGGAAGGGAAAATTGGGAAGATGTGGATGAGGAATAGTACAGACTGGAACAAGAACTGTCCAACAAACTAAAATAAGCAAGTAAAAATATATAAAATGTCATAGCCCCCGTTGTTTTAGTATTTTTGCTGTATGGAGTTAAAGGGATAGCCCATATATATGTACAACTAAAATGGCTGCCAGTCTACCAGTCAGCGATCTTTGATCTGATCGCAAAATAAAGTGAGGGGCACGTGTATGCCATCATGTACTGTGCTTGTGCCAAGTTTGAACAAAATCAGACCATGCATGTCTGAGAAGTAGTTGGGGACACATTTATGTAACAAAATGGCCACCAGTCAGCCTTTTTTGTTCCGATCTCGAAAAAAATGACCAGTATATGTAAACCATCATTCATTATCTGTGTGCCACATTTGAACAAGATCAGTAAATGCATGTCCGAGAATATTGTTGTAAATTATCTTGTTGTAAATTGTCCGCTTAATTATCAATATTGTAAGTTTTGCCAAAGCACAGTACAAGAAAGAAAGGGTAACATTAAAAAGCCACTGTAAGCAAAAGGTATGACCATCACAAAACCCAAAATCCTTCAATCAATCAACGTCCAATTCACAGGTGAACGTAGTTAAATCTCAACTGTATTTAAAGGATGAAGCACAAGCAATACATGAAAAACACCAGCGTGATGCTGCGCACAATAAAGTTGGCTTTTATTCCCTCCACTCCGCTTCGCATTCCACATTACCAATGATATATACTCAAAGCAAGAACATTCACAACAAAGGCTGCTCTCTACAAACTACTTGTAATTACTATATGGTTCCAGATCAGGGAATTCCCCAAAATCTCACGATCTTACCATACACTCGCTTCAAGTCAAACTGCAATATCACCTTTTTACTCCACTCAACTTTTAGGATAAACATGTCATCTCAACAAACATTACACAGTCACAAACATAAGAAACACTTTGTTACATTTTGAATTGTGGATTTACAAGCATTAACATCGCACTAAACCAAAAAAAACTGCATAATAGTGCACTCGTAAAGAGTTAGTGACAAAGACCTTCCTTACAGAAATCAAACGGCCATGAAAACCGAACCTTGAAAGGAGAACTATAAATAATGGGAACGGGACAAGCAGAACAATACAAGAAAGGAACTATAAACCAAAAATAAGAAAAAAAAGAGATGAATATAATTAAAAACATAGTAATAAAAAAACAAGCAAAAAAACAGAAACTAACCTGGTGTTGGCTTTGTGGTTAGGGTGGTGGCTTGGGATCATAGGGTCCTGAGTTCAAGCCCTGTTGGCTGCTAAATTAACACCAGGAGGTTGACTCAGCCTGTCATCCTTCTGAGGTTGGTGAAATGAGTACCAGTGTAGCAGCTAAAAGGCTGCACATGAAGGGAAGGGGTATTGATGGGTTTATTAAATCTGGTGTTGGTGTGGCACAGGCATCATGGGCCGAATAGCCTCCTCCTGTGCAATAATTTCCTTGTTTAAAAAAACTGGAAAGCAACTCAAAATTCAAAGGCCGTCTGCATCAGCTTTGTACTCGAACTAAATGACGAAAAAAACGGCTAAAAAGGGAAGGTAAAATTTATTCATTAGTGTCCTCCAAAGCCTCCTCATAATAGAAGAAGAAAAATCACTCCTTTCATGTCTTCAGACACGTAGAGCTGCCGAGACACAATCCTGAACAGGTCACCACTCTGATGAAGAATACTCGAATGGCTCATTCTTCCCAGACAGCTGGTACTCATTTTGCTGACCTCAGAAGGATGACAGGCTGAGTCAACCTTCCTGGTATTATGTTAACAGTACGACAGGGTCTTGAAATCAGGAGCCTGAGATTTTAAACAAGCCACCTTAACCGTTAACCGTCAGTCAGTCAGTCGGACGGAGCTCGTTTTAATGTTCCCCTTCTCCGATCTTGGCGGAGGGACGGGGTATAAAAAGAGTTGGACAGATTGGGGGTAGATAAATCAGGATCATTGGAATGGCTAATAAGAAGTTAGTTCAATTGGGACGTAGAACAAATCATAATAAATTCCCAAGACCAAGGACACTTCACCAACGGCTTTAAAAAAGATGGCAAGACTTAGTCAATCGGACAAATGTTGGTTTTGCAAAGTAGAAACAAAGCACGAGTTATCTCCTATCGGAATGTAAAAAATACTCGTGACAGAACAGCTGTACTCACAAAGGCACAACAAGGTATGTCGAGCAATCCACTGACACATCTTCAGAAATTTCAATATCCCAGTTCCACAAAACTCATGGAGCCATGAACCAAAAGCAATCGTTGAAAACAAGGACATAATGCTCTCGTACAATCTGATGATCCATCCAACGTGAACATAGAAAAGAAAGCACTGCGACCGGACATAGTACTCATATCCAAAAAGGAAAAGAAGGCGTTGCTAATTGAGGTTTCAGTACCCAGTGATTTTGGTCTAAATAATACTGAAGTTAAAATATCCTGGAAGGTGAAGTGCACCAAAATTGTACCAGTGATAATTATTGGAGCAACGGGAATGATAAAGAGGAACCTCACAAAGATCCAACAAACCATCCCTGGGAAAATTACCACAAACTAACTACAGTTGGAGGCTGTCTGGGGCTCGATGATGTTCCTGAAAAGAGCCCTCGGAACAAAACTCTGAGAACAACACAACTTCACAACTTTGTCCATGATTCATGATCCTTCACCGAAACAAAGGTGGGTACATCGAGTCCTTCAAGCCAAGTTTCAACTCTTCCTGTAGTTTGTTTACAGAATGATCGGCACGCCAATATGGCCGTGGGAGCACTTCCATTGGCTTCACTTCCCGATCCTCATTGGTCCGCTGGGTTTATTATAAGACCTCTGTGGGTGAGATCGACATTGTAGTTCAGCTGTGTGCATCCCTTGTGTTTTTGCATTTCCTTGTTGGTTTTTACCATTTTTGAAATCCAACATTACCGCCTCTCTCCCTTTGACAAAGGTAAACTTGACTTCGGAATTTATGAGTTTTTTGGAGTTTTCTATGTGTGCTTTTTTGGCCGATTTTTTCGGTTCGGTTTATTTTATTCTATTCCATTACATTTTTGCCTTTTGTTTGGCTTTACGTGGGTAATTTTTTAATTGTTGAAAATCTTTTTGTATTTGTGCTTTTGTGCAAATAAATGTCATTGAAATGCATGTTTTTTTTTTACCACTCTATCCCCACACCCTCTACCCTCATGGAGGCGGGGGTGGGGGGGGGCAGGTCATTGCGCAAAACCATTCTGGGAGAGTAAACATTCTTCATGCCAAGTTTGAGCCCCGTGGGTCAAAGAGTGTCAGGTACAGTGGAGCACACACGTGCATGCAGGGCTCCTTACAAGGGTGGGTAATAATAAAATAAAATAATTGAAAAATTAAAAAGATTCATTGAAAAGAATACAAAATAAATATATACACACTTTGTTTTTTTCTTCTTTTTTTTTTTTTTTTTACAATAACTACCTTACAACTCCCAGATCTGAAAGACCCACAAATCCATTCTCTCTGGCATTTTACTCCTAAAAGGTTAACTCCTATTTTAAACATTGAAACAAGGATGCAGTCAACATGTAATTTCACTTTATTTGCTTGCACTCCAAGATGGCAGATCACAAATGTTGGTGACATCACATATACAAGGTCTGTTCCATCCATCCATTGGGACCATATTCTATACAGGGCATCGGTGCTGCCAAAGCAGTCTCCTGGGCTATTGGGCACAATCCTGGATGGGTTGCCACTCCAACACAGGATACTCAAAAAGCTCCATCATCCCAGCAAGCTGGTACTCATTTTGCCAACCTCAGAAGGATGACAGGCTGAGTCAACCCCACCTGGTATTAATTCAACAGAAAGCATGATTTGAATTCAAGACTAGGATCCCAAGCCCACCACCCAAACCATTAAGCCACCACCAGATTTATGCTTTGTTGAAGGGGAAGTTATCAAAAATTATCAAAACAACATGTCGTTTGTTATTACCTCCGCCACCAAAGGTGAAGGAGGTTATGTTTTCACCCCTCTCTGTCTGTTTGTCTGTCTGTCTGTTTGTGTGCACGATATCTCAAAAAGTTGTGGACGGATTCGGACGAAACTTGGTGGACGCGTTGGGTGTGTGACAAGGAAGAATTGATTCTGTTTTGGTGAAGATCCGAATCCCATTCCGGATCCGATAATTTTTTTAAGTGATTCTTCACCAATGGGAGGCAGGGCTAAACTGATTATATATACTGTATATATATTATATATATACATATACATATACACATTTTCTCAAAGAGTAGTGGAGAGATTTGGTTGAAACTTGGTGGACAGATTGGGTGTGTGACAAGGAAGAATTGATTCAATTTTGGTGAAGATCAGAATCTGGATGCGGACACGAGATGTATTTAATTTTTTAAGTGATTCTTCACCATTGAGAGATCGGGCCAAAAACGATTATATAGCATAATATTTCAAAAATGGATTGGGCCCGATATGTTCTCGTGGATCAGGCATTACGTGGAAGAGGTATGCGCTCTACCGAGTGCCCTTCTAGTTTAGGTATAAGTTGTTCATTATTGGGATTCTCGCTTACCTGCCCAGCGAAGATCAGGGCATCGCTGGCGTTTTGGAAGGGGGGTTTGAATTCTAAACTGAGGCTGGAGGTTGAGCCTGCACAACAGGTTGAGGCTGTGCTTCTGCTAACAAGATGTCCGAAATCACCGCAGCGAACTATGCGAGGGGCACAATGTGTAAGTCGTGCTCACAGAATTCGCCGGTAATCGCATGTATTTTCCTGTTTCTCCTATTTATCATTGCCGAAGTTCTCAAGTCATATTTTATCTTTTCACAACATTCACAAAAATTTTTCTGAAAATTGATCGAGAAAAAAAATTGAGGGTCGATCGATTAGGGTTAGGAGCTGCACATAAATCCTTTAAGAGCCGCATGCAGCTCCAGAGCCATAGGTTGTCGACCGCTGCTAACCAGAATCTTTCAATCATGTGTCACCACTGAAACCCTTCTGCACCTACTCTATATCCATCTCCATCTCCATTTTCATCTCCATCTCCATCTCTCTCCCCACTAAAAATGTCGCCTTCCTCCAAAGTCGAACCGGGGCACTTGAATGTTTCCACCCATTTTAACTCATTGCCTGCCCCCAAAATAACCACATAATTTCTCCCATTTCACAACATTACTTCCAAATTGTCCACATTTATCTATCCCTAGTCCCCCACTTTTCAGATTTTTATGTCATGCAAACATTGCATCCTGAAGCCCCGACTCAGAGTGTGACATTCCCACTGGAAAATCCGCAAACATTTCCAAAGATGACCCTCTTCTTACTCCATCACTACCACACTCAACATGTCCTTCACCAACAAAACCAGATGACTCAAAGCTAGCTTTATCGAAACTATGAGAGTAACCATTCCTCCATCTGACTGATGACTTTGACCCCCCCCCCCCTCCCCACACACACACTCCCCTCATACATCACCTCAATCATCCATACCATTCTTTCAGACACCACCTTCTCCCTCAGATACCAATACACTACCTCCCTTGTAACACTGTCATATGCTTATGCTTTCTGCACATCCAAAACTCAGAATCCAACTTACTGTTCCCTTTCAAAAATTTCTCTTGTCTTTGTGTAAAAATTACAGATTGCCTCCTGAACCTCAAAGTTCCACCACCACTGCTTCTCCTTTTTGGTCCTCCCTCTTTTAATTTAACACACACCACAGTTGCTGCCACCAACATGGCCTCCATCATGTTCCTCCACTTCCCCTCCATTCCCTCATCTTTTGCTTAACCTATCCTCGTGTTATCAATCGCCTCCTTGAATTTGACCAGATTTACACCCTGTAGCTTCCACACCCTGATGTTTACTTCACTCTTCAATGACGTCTCCTACTCTTGATCAGCTTCCCATATAACACTGATAACCATTGCTTCCTCACTACTGCCTCCCCTTGAATCACTTTACAATCCAGATTGCTACATCTATCCCTCTGCCTCACAAGGAAATATTCAATCTGGCCTCTGTTAGGTCCATTTTTGAAGGCTAAGAAGCAAATGAAAGCGAAAACAAAACTATAAATATTCCAACGAGAACTTGGGGGTGGAGCTTCCGAAACAAAAGTGAGGCTCATGAAAGAGCAAGGTTAAATTTACAGTGGGATGGTGAAGCAACAATTGGCCACAACCAGCAAGGGAATATATTGTCGTGGGGGTGGCTGGCCAAAGTTAACCCCCCCCCCCCAAATTTGTGGTTGCCAGGCGGTTAACACCGCCAACCTCCCCGGATGGCCGAGCGGTTCCTTATTACTAGGAGGCGGACACGTTGATTGACAGAGATTTCATCACGTGCTGGAAGGGCATGGCAGAGGGCAATGGCGGACGGAAGGAGGATTGTGGAGAATGGAACGGATGCACAGGGGCACTGCACCAGGACAACACAAGGGGGTTTAATCCGCGAACCCACGACAATTACACAAATCGTTTCTTCAAAAGGAATACATTTAAGGAACATACACGAATATTTACAAAGACAATAACGTGAAAGGAAATAATACCAATAATAAATAAATAACTCCGACGGTCGAGGCATCGAGCACGGACACAAATACAGACAAAGGGTGACAACATGAAAAGAACCACCCCCACCCCCCACCACCTTTGAAGTACACTGGTACTCAGCTTGGGCCAGAGCTGATCCCCGTCGAACCCGGAATGGAGGAGTTCCACCAACACGTGCACACGCACACAAATGATGCTTCTCCAGCAGCTTTCCACACAAAGGCTCCAACTTCCCCAACCTTCCTCTTTTCAGAGGTGCCAACTGCCTCGTGCGGTCCTCACACCGACCTCGTGTGTGTGTGTTCTGCCGAACCAGACGGGAGCATTCCACAATCCCCCTGTGCAATGTGCCAGCCTCTCCTGCACCTTCGATCACTCCCCTCTCTCCATCACATGCAGTAGGAACCTCCCACCCCCTTTATAATGCTTCCTATATCCTCCGCCTCTGGGATGTGGCCTGCTCACCCCCCAAACTCGGGAAGGCAGGGCTTTTCCTGTTTATTGTCGTTTCAGGGATGTGTTTCACAGCTTTACGGCCTGGCTTGAAATATAAAAAACAGGGAAAATCACAGAGGGCAATCATGTACTGGGGGACTTATTTTTACTCCATAAGCGAATTAACACCGCACCACCCCTCGTGTGGTAACACGGAACACTTAAGCTCACAGGTTCCCTAACTTGGTTCCATCGAGATGCTTCTACTCGTCCATGGACCAAGCAACTCTACATAATGCTCGACTTCCTTATTAAATCATTCCATCTACCCCCAAAACCGTAACAATATACAAAGAGAGATAAAGAGAAGTGGAGGAACCTCTGAAACCAGCAAGTAAAAGGGTTGGGATGGGAAGGGTTAATGGGGTAATAACGATCATGGGCCAGGGATGGGGGATGACATGAGCAGTGTGACCACTCCTTGGCTTTTTTCACAAGATCTTGGCTATTCGTGTTCATCTTGGCGTTTTGGTTTTCTATAGTTTTTCTTGGCATATAGGTTTTCTATTATCATCGCTTTTCCGAAACCTTGTGAATTCTTGGCTTTTTTCATTGGCTCACCTTGGCATTTATAAAATGAGGAGTGGTCACACTGGTCATGAGGTGGCGGTGCATTGCCTGCTTGAAGCCGTAGCCTAGAGGAAGAGTGGGAAAGAACGACCTCTTGGAAGCAGTTACAGAGACAGCAGATTAACAAAAGTGGCAATTTTTAAGAATCCAGGTCTGGATATTGTACCTAACTCCTGACAAAAGCAATGTGACCTTCTTCACAAACATTTTGGGAAAGCATTCAACAAACCCATCCGAGGAGAAATTACTCACTACATATATATCTCATCAATCCCCAAAATATGAAGGAATCCGACTTCCTTAACGTCAACGACCGATAAAAATTCCTGGTATTCTGACCAAATTCTCTGCTTGCTGATATGAATGGGATATGAAGTTAAATATAAAATTAATGTTGTGAGATATTAATTTAATCGAGAAATGTGATTTAAATGCAGTCGATAGAAGACAAGTATATAATCTAACAAATACTTTTTTGAGCATGATTCAATGAAAACTACATCTGCAGATATTGCATTAGGACTGAGGTGCAGCTGTTCTACTGCTGTAGTGCCTCCAGCAATTAAAAGAGGAATCAAAAACGTTGAAGGCAGCAGTATGCAATTACCTCGTAGTTAAGAGAGTAAATTGATACATTAAATAAATAATGTGGAGAAACTGCACAGGCACGAGTAGATAAATTAACTCTCACTGTGTACAATATCTGTGTACGTTTTGAAAAAGACAGGCCATTGTGTGCTGGTATTCCGCTGAAATTACGAGTTTGAAATGATGGGCACAATTGGCACGACTACCAACCTTAGGTGGTTGTATTAGGATGTCAATTTGACAAGGGTATGAGAGGCTGAGTGGCATTTACATGTAACTGAATTATGGTATCATCTCCTACTCGATTAAATAAGGTAATTCTCTGAACTAGCCGAGTACCCACCCGATGGGCAATCTTGTTCCAAGCATGCAACACGTTCTTCTGATGCATACCTTGATTTGGGTGGTGTGTAGGCAACTGACAGCTCTGTATACGCAACAACAACAAAAATAACCCATGAAGTCACGTGCATGAAGTGAAAACATACCTAATATTTATAATTCAAAACACCTCACTGCACTGGAAAATGTAGGGACAGGAATACTGGACTGTAAATGGTGGATTCTTGTAATACCCTCGCCCACCTGTACGTGGCGCTACACGATACACATTTATATAGAGAATTTGCGTCCCCCTCATCCCAAGACCAAGAGCAAAGATAAAAACACCCCTGTACATTAACTGGGGTCGTGCTGATCCAATGCAGCAAGTATGGATGGAATTGGCCCACAACTGTAGGAGGAGTAGCGTGACAAACAAACAAACAAACACACAAACACCAGTTCCTGAATTGTAGTGAGGATAAGGGAAGTGATTGTGAATTTAACGTTCCATCTTTATTTACTTTTAACATTGTTGTGAGGACCCGAAGGGCAAGGATACGGTTGATTGTTGACCTCGTTGGTGTAAAGCCTGACTGGTCTGGGCGCTGGTGCTCAAGCAGATGGTGGCGAACCTTATCAAGAATTATCCGGGCAAACACCTTCCCGGCACTGAGAGCAGCGTCACCCCTCAGTAGTTGTTGCAGTCCTGATGATCACCCTTACCTTTCCAGAAAGGGACAACAAGGCCCATCTTCAAGTCAGTTGGGATGATGCCTGTGTTCCAGGCAGAGCACAAAACTGCATGCAATGACATGAGTACAGCATTTCCACCAGCCTTGAGAAGTTCAGCATGGATGCCAAATATCCCAAGAGCTTTACCCCATTTCAACTGGTTCACCGCAGCCTGTGTTTCCACAAACGAAAGTGGATCACAGTTGATTGGAGGGTCAGCAATTGGGATAGTCACACCCCCTGACACCCAACTCAACAGCTGGTATAGCCGCTCAAAGTAACCAGCCCAGTGGGCCTTCATTCCAGACTCCTATATCAAGAGCTCACCACCCTCCGCTCTCAATGCAGCACACCGAGGGACGGGCTTGGAGGAACGCAATGCCTGATTTCCCGCAATGCAGGACAAGAATCACTTGACCACAGGTGATGCTCTACCCTTCACAGGTTCCTCGCACATAGGCCTCCTTGTCCACCCTTATTGCACGAACAGTTTTACACCTCAATGCCCTGAACAGCTCAGCTCTGCCATTAAGCCTGGCTCCACAACTCTGCTCAATGGTATCCAGTGTCCCTTGAGAGACAAAATTATTCTATGCCCTTCGGTGAATTCCAAGACATGCACCGGCAACATCAAGGATTGTGGTCTTGAAGGCACTCCACAACTCTTCAGGACCCCCCATAGCACCCAGATGCCCCAAATCCCCACTCAGCCTGTTCGCAAACTCCTCAGCTACCCACTCATCCTTGAGCTTGCCAACACCCAGCCTCGGCTGGGATGGTACCATTCTCCTGGATTTAAGCTGCAACTTCAGTGTTGCTATAACAAGCCTGTGGTCGGTATTGAGGAACTGAGCACTCTGGTAGAC
Organism: Eptatretus atami; assembly: GCA_035128595.1. Classification (NCBI taxonomy): domain Eukaryota; kingdom Metazoa; phylum Chordata; class Myxini; order Myxiniformes; family Myxinidae; genus Eptatretus; species Eptatretus atami. The sequence goes on along the minus strand of CM068965.1, from coordinate 63,144,925 downwards.
CCTGCAGTTCTGGATCATCCTCCAGTGACCATTAACGAGCACATGGTCAATTTCCTTTGCCACCCCAACAGCGTTGGAATACCAAGTCCAGCGATGAGCTTGTGGGCACTAAAACCATGAACCGGCCATCCTAAGTCCATGACTTCTTGCAAAGTCAAGGAACTTGGTGCCATTCTGGTTCACAGTTCCAGACCCATGGGGACCAACACACGTCTCATAAACATCCCTATCAGTTCCAGTCAATGCATTGAAATCCCCCAAGATGAGAAGTGTATCTCGCCTGGAGCACTGATCAACCACAGACTCGAGTGTGGCATAGAATGCGTCCTTCAGAGTGAGATGACTCGCCTCAGTCGGAGCATATACAAAGACCAGGGAAATGACACCCAAGGAGTGACGAATCCTTTGTCTCATAATACGCTCTTTGACTGGTGTTACCTCAATTATCACTGGAGTCACCTTATTGGGCACAGCTTCAGCATCTTGGGCACGGTAACCATCAGAGCAACCAGACCAATAGTAGGTGTAACCACCTGCCATGATATTGCCACTATCCGGTCTCCGAACCTCAGAGTGCTGCAATACCAATGTTCAAACGCTTGAGCTCAGACGATAACAGAGACAGGTGATCATCCTCTCTTAGGGATAGCACGTTCCAGGCACCCACCCAAAGGGACCGCCTGGGGTTAACCCAAGGAGACCGCCGTCTGGTGGATGACACCTCGGCACCACCCTGACACACACCACCACAATCTGACCCAGGAAGGTTACCCCGTGGTTTTCCTCCTATCAAAGATTGGGGGTCCCAAAGTCTTTGCCCCAATCCCGTCATCCGGCGAGCTGCTTTGCAGAGGGCAGCTGCACATGAGGTACTCCCACGGAGTGGGTTTTCAATTTTCTTTGCGTTTTTGTGTTTTGCGGAGTGAAGGGTTTTACGATGGCCGGAGTGCAAATCCTGCCACCGACCTCCTAAAAAAACAAAACCCAACTGCAGGCAGATGTCCGCAGACACAGTTGGGCACTAGATATGGATGGCCGTTGGCTCACAAGGAGCTCTTCCACCCTTTGACAGGTTTTGTTTTTTATCCTGCTGGGTGTCTATATTATACACCCTCCACACCAGGAAACCTGGTGGGGGAGACGGTTTAATCTGACCATGAGGGAGACAACCTGACCATGAAACAGGTTAGTACAGGTTTACATGGTACCTGTAGCAAGTCACAGATCGAATCTGGCCTGACCTGACAAGTTGAGTAAGGTGGGGCAAGATGCACCCTCACTTCCCCATAAACCTCCTCATTCCTAAATTTATGGTCAATATCCTGAACTTCTGCACCAGAAGCCTCTCTGACTGACAGGATGACGGACTGTGAGGGTTCCAAGCCTTATTGTGAATATATGTGTGTTCAACAGACCAGGTCGGGCAGACAGAGCACCCTCCTTGAAAGTTATTCCTGAGCCCACTGCATTTTTAACAGTTTGAAAGAAACATTATAATTCTTCAGAGTTTCAATTTCAAAAAGTTTCCTCATATCAGTTTCAAAAAGATTAGAAAGCAAGTTCTTAATATCACTACCTAAACCAGGTTTGAATCCACATCCCACCAAAATTATTGGCTAGCGGTGCCCTTAGTCGTTGGTCACTGCTGTACCCATGTTGTATGTGAAGGAAAATTGGATTGGCTACCTTTCGCAGAATATCAAAAAAAATTCTGGCCATACAAAAAATAAAAATTATTAAAGTGCTTTATCAGTGTTGAAAAAATAAATCGTCATAAATAAGTCAGTTAATTTTGCAAAATGCTTTCGTTCACTATATAGGAGCCTGTCACTCCTCCATCACTCCTGATGACGACAGACCATCCGTTGCTGTTTGAGCTTGTGCCATTCGTATTTCAATTATACATTCTCCATCCGATCCCTTTGAGAATTCCACTTTCAACACAAGTTCTTAATGGATGTTTGTCACAAACAAGAGGTTACACTTTTAGCCTGATTCATGCAAGGTTTTTTTTTTGTCAGTGCCTTTAAATCCGAGTCTGTTCATGTTGCCTTTTCGAGCCAGTTGACAGCTGACTCTAAATAATCGATTTAGTTGGTTTGTTATAATTCACCCTCACGAGATGCCCTGACCAGCGAAGTTGAAATTTGATGACGATTGATTTGATACCTGGCATTCCCGCATGCTGAAGCACTTCCTCACTGGTGAATCTATCCTTCCAGGAATTCCCAAGACTGAAAATATATGTTGCATCTGAACTGCACTCAGAATGTTAATCTCCCTGCAGTGGAGGATCCAGGTTTCAGAAACATGAAGGATAATGCAGTGGACTTCGCCATCAGCAGATACCTTGATTCCATTGTCATTCCAAAGATGTTTGCAGAGGTACCCAAATGAAATACAAGCCTTGTGAATTCTGCTTTTTATTTATTTGGCCAGCATCGTATTGTTGGACATGATTGTGCACAGACACGTGAAGTGCTCCACAATTTTGTCTCATACCGCAGATGAAACAATGTGGCCTGATCATGAATGGTGATAAAATAAAATTGCAACACCACAAACGATTGATCTGGAGTAAAATCGTATTGAAAAAATTGATTCATTCACCACAATTAGATAGCCTAATCACTAGTTGTGGAAGAATTGAAAAATCAATCAATGTATGAATTTAGAAATGTTGAAGCACCTTTGGAAATCTCAACAAAATATGGAAAAACTAGAATGGCACTCAGTATAGCGTATATACCTCCACCACGCTGAACAGTTTACGTTTTGTATCCCACTGATAGGCCGGATATGCATCTGGACATTAATCAAAATCTAATTGGGTTGTTCTGGTCACCTATCCCACTCATACACCCACCTAGTTTTGTCATAACCCGTCCACAACGGTTTGAAATTTCTTGCTATATTTTGTTTTTTTGGTCCCGTCTCTCAATGATGAAGAATAACTTCAGAAATTAAAAAAAAAATTCTCGTATCCTGATCAGGATCTTCACCAAGAACGAATAGATTTGTCCTTGTCACACATCCAACCCGTCCACCAAGTTTCGTCCGAACCCGTCCATAACTTTTTGAGATATCCTGCTCACAGACAGACGAGAAAATAGACACACAAACAGGGGTGAAAACATAACCTTCGTCCACCTTCTGTGGCGGAGGTAACAAGAAAATCACTCTGAATATTAAAATTCCATTGTATGAATCTATTGTACTGTCTATACTTTTATGTGGGAACGAAACCTGGCAACTGACAAAAATCATGACAAGAAAACTGAATGCCTTTCATCAACGTTGCCTGCACAAAATATTACATATGACCTATCTGGGTAGAATAACAAATACTGAAGTGTACAAAAGAACAAATACAGAATCAATCATTGTTACAATATGTGAGCACCATCTTCGCAAGATTGGACATCTGTTCAGAATGGATGATTCAAGAATTCAGCGACAAACTGTGATAAGATGTCGATGGAAACCACGTCACTCATGAAAACATACGGTCGAACAAGATCTGGATCTAATGGGAGTGGCGTGGGAAGACATATGATGTCTGGAAAGCGATCGACAATTTTAGTGACAATGGACTGCTCAATGTGCTCCTCAGCATGGGATGAACTAAGTCTAAGTAAAGAAGACTATTGATGAAAATATTAGGTTCAAATTATGCAGTACCAGGAGATTGCTGAGAGAGGAACTTGATTCCTTAAGGTTACTACAAAGCTCACTGTGAGAGGTTGCAGACACAAAGCGGCTGTTGAGCAACTTCAAGTTCGCCTCACTGTGAACTATTAGTGAACACTAAACTGCCACAATGCCGAACATAGCTTTGTCACAAAGCAATACCCTCCACAATATTACATAAGGAAATACAAATGCTCTGCTTTGTAAGTTTGCCAACAGGGTTCCGTTGAAGTAAATTGGACACCCTGCGGCACAGATGGTTTATCTCGAGATGGAAAGTGTGATGGAATGTCTTCGGCTGGAGCTTTCAGGTGCGAGTCTGTGAAGGACTTTTTCCTTGAAGGAACATTTATGGGATAATTGACAACAAAATGCTCATTTGCAAATTTTATTATTTCATCCATTAATGCTGCAATTAACTTTATCCAATGTGCCACGCGCATCTGTGATTCCAATGTGCTGCAATTCGTTTGAGCTACAATTTAGTAAAATGTGGTATGGTTTTCAAGGCGAATTTTTTTTAGATCCTCGTGGAGATCTCTAAGTCTTACTCACGTTGTTGTTGTTGTGGACTTTTTTGTTTCACAGCCTACAGTTTTATCGAAACTTCCTGAAACTTGGCGTATATATGTAAAATACCCTGTGCAGACAGTAACCATCTCCGATTTTGAAAATTCCTCCTAGAAAAAAAGTTATGACGTCAAAATATCTCCCTAATGGAAATCGCCGAAAAAATTATCTCGGAAACTAGGCAAGCTTTTTAAATTCTGTTGTGGGACTCGAACGGGGCAGTAGCAGATATGAATTACCGCACATATGATACATCACTATGACGTCATATCAATTTTATGACGTCATTCCTATTTTTTGACATTTTTTGTTTCACAACCCAGAGTTTTCATCGGATCTTCGTGAAACTTTCCATGTATATGCAGAAAGCCCACGTGCAGGCAGTAACCATCTCCGATTTTGGAAATTCTTCCGAGTTATTAGATCCTCGTGGAGGATTTCTAAGTCTTACTCACGTTGTTGTTCTTCATCTTCTTCTTGTGGACTTTTTTGTTTCACAGCTACAGTTTTCATCGAAACTTCCTGAAACTTGGCATATATACGTATGTAAAAATACCCTGCGCAGACAGTAACCATCTCCGATTTTGGAAATTCTTCCTAGTTATCAGATCCTCGTGGAGGATCTCTAAGTCTTACTCACGTTATTGTTCTTCATCTTCTCTTGTGGACTTTTTTGTTTCACAGCCCACAGTTTTCATCGAAACTTCCTGAAACTTGGCGTATATATGTAAAATTCCCTGCGCAGACAGTAACCATCTCCGATTTTGAAAATTCCTCCTAGAAAAAAAAGTTATGATGTCAAAATATCTCCGCTAATGGAAATCGCCTAAAAAATATCTCCGAAACTAGGCAAGCTTTTTGAATTCTGTTTGCGGAATCGAACAGGGCATTAGCAGAGATGAATTACCGCACATATGATATCACTATGCATCATATCAATTTTTATGACGTCATTCCTATTTTTTGACATTTTTTGTTTCACAACCCAGAGTTTTCATCGGATATTCGTGAAACTTGCCATGTATATGCAGAAAGCCCACGCGCAGGCAGTAACCATCTCCGATTTGGAAATTCTTCCTAGAAAAAAAGTTGACGTCATAATATCGCCGCTAATGGAAATCGCCTATACCATTATCTCCGAAACCAGGCAAGCTGTTTGAATTTTGTTTGCGGGAATCAAGCCGGGCATTAGCACAGATATTTATCGAAACCTGATACATCACAATGACGTCATATTCGTTTTTGTGACGTCATCATTAAGAGGACGAGGATCTTAGCTCATTTAAGCTTGTTTCAACCATGCTTCATTGTTTTTGCTTCCCTTTGTCTGATGGCGATGAGCATACCTCTGTCAGCATTTGTAGGAGAAAAATCGGTATCAGTAAAATGTCAGCAGACGAAACAATTTCCAACTTCCATCCGATTTTCATGAGGCCGCAGGCATCCTTAAGGAAAAAAAACAAAGGAAAGAATCTCCTTTCAGGAAGAATAAAACCACAATAAAACTGCTTTGGTAGAAAGGTCATCGTGTTGCTTTGTGATATTAACCAAAGACCAGGTTGAACTTTGAGCTTCAAACACAACAATAGTTGTAGATATTGTGATGGTTCTGAGAACTGTGACCAAAGAGGCAATGGCACACAACATATGGTGGTTCCCGAGATCGTTATTTTGTTCTTATTTGTTCCATATAGTCCTTCCCTTATGTCTAATGGGTTTATGGGTCAATATGCGTTGTGTGGGATTAGGTAGATTTTTCCCCATTCTTCCCCATATTAATTCCCTGCAGCCGAATCTCTCTCACACAAGTAAGCACACCACACACAGCTAATTTGCATACGCATGCCAAATCCCAGTTTGAATCGCGTGCCACAATCAAATGGACACATCACTTCATCCTTCACCATGCTCTACCAACAAACTCTACAATGTTCACACAACATCAAGATACCTTTATGATCACTCCACTTCATTATAACATTACTCAAGCTGGATATGTCTGGTGTTGGCTTAATGGTTAGGGTGGTGGGCTTTGGATCCTAGGGTCCTGAGTTCAAATCCCGCTTGGCTGTTGAATTAATACCAGGTGGGGTTAACTCGGCCTGTCATCCTTCCGAGGTCGGCAAAATGAGTGCCAGCATGCTGGTATACTGCGTCGGAGTGGCGACCCATCCAGGATTGTGCCCAATAGCCAAGGAGACTGCTTAAGTAGGTAGCACCAACGCTCTGCACAGAGTATGGTCTCAATCTCCTCCTCCTCCAAGCCGAATGTACTTTCACAAATTCTTGACAACCATGACACCTCAACCACAACAAACCAGCATGCCACCACCACCACGTCACAACTCACCCACCACACCACCTCTAACAACACTTCAACCACAGTCACCACAGATGCCTGCTGCCACTTTGGGATTAATGGGAGTAATAAGTGCAATGTACCGACAGAAGGCACATTGGACCTGGACGTTCAGACGTCTATGACATGAAGCGCAAGTGTGCACTAATCTCCATGTAACAATATGGAGAAAGCCCTGATGCTTCATTTACTTGTGGACCCCATTGGGTGTCCAGTGCACCGTAGCGCTCGGAAAGCACAGCCAAAGATGCCGGTGCTATGTTTAGTGTGGAGGTCCGTCGCGTAGAGTTGCCTGGACATCAATGCCAGCATCTTGGGGGATGTAACCAGGTGTGGGTGGTGCCGGCACTGGATTAAGTGTGTGAACCAATGTGGGGCGCTGAAAATCTCCGACACCACGCCTAGCTACCCTTTTGATCCGCAATAAAGCTCCACCGCCGGCCAGGAACTATTTAAGCTGTGCATTCCAGATGCCAGTAAATGAGATCTCTCTTACTTTGGTTTGGTCAGCAGCACGTGATCAAAGGTGAAATTGAGCATGTGGACCGAGCTTGTGGAATGGAGCAGGTGGACTAGAGCTTGCGGAAAGAAGCACTGGGCGAGTGAGTGATCCAGGCGCCATACCAGGCACACTCAAATAGAGCCAAGCCCATAAAAATTTACAGATAATCTCCCACCTCACACATAAGTAAGCTGTCTTCTTACACGTTCTGTCCCCCTTTTCCGTCTCGTCCACTGTGGAAGCACAAAGAGCAATCGGCGAGGGCAAATCCCAAGCAACCATTCTTTTCAGAGCGACTTCACAGACACGCACCTCTTTCCAGTTTCCTCACTTGCACCTCCTCAAATATGCACCATATACACCACCAGAATTCCTTCTCTTTTACCCCTCCTCAGTGTTTTGGGAGTGTGGGTTCATCAACCCCGCTTGATGGGCAAAGAGGTCGAAACCACCTCGTCCTTTTTTCTTATCTTTCTACCTGATCTAACCTTCCACGGAATGATTCTGATGGTGCCTGTTTTATTATCATAAGCAAGATTGTTTAAAGTTAGTTAGAATTGGGTTGGCTTTGCAGTGTCTCTTTTTCTTAACTGTTTGCCTTTTGTCGCATCGCACCCATCTTGCATTTCCCTGCTGTACGAATCTTGCTTGTAAATAAACCCCTTGTCTTGACTGTGCCACATACCTTTCGTCACGCTTTTATTTAATAAATTACATGGCACTTGTCATTCAGACAGCGCGTAGTTGCTGTTCCTTCATTGATCTAATATAGTCCGCATGTTTGTTAGCCAGGAAGTTTTACCCCACGTGATTTGCTCTTGTTGACTGTATCACTCAGCAGTAGTCCACTGTCCATTAGTACATTAGCTGTATCACTCGGCAGTAGTCCACTGAGGGCACGAAACTCAGTGAATTTAGTCACCTCCTCAACTAAATGGAGTTTAGATGGATAACCCTGTCAGAGTTGGCATGGTTAATTGATGTTAGTGGTTGCTTAGCAACCACCAGGCTGCAGAGTTTTCTGCAGCACGTCGGCCTACAGGACCAGGCATTCGGGAGGAACTCCAGCGCTTCCGGACATGGGGAACCCCGAACCCGGGCCCGCAACAATATTACGTTTGAACATGAAGCTTGCAAAAATATATTCCAAATTTTTATGGAAACATGTAGAGAGAGACGGAGAGTAGGAAACATTGTCAGGAAGGGTTATTGATTAATAGGACATTAAAATTGGATACAGGCTGCCAGATACATGAAGACTGCAAGGGTTATCACAGGCTTAGGATAACAGCATTACTCTCTCAGCACAAACATTTCTGTCGATGAGCCAGCACATACACATTGGCCAGATTGTTTTGGAGTTGTAATTGATTATTGTTTTATGTTCTAACTTCAAACTAAGTTTAAACTTGAACGGGTTGCTGTTTCAGTGAATAAAGCTTTGCTGCTTACGTTACTGGGTCGGCTCAAATCCTATGTCTGCTCAGTGCCAGGATTTTCATTCGTCTCGTCCACATTCCTCTGTGAATGCAATGGTAATATTTGAGAAAATTTGCCTTTTGAGCATGTACCATAGATTAATAAAAACTAGATGTAAATCCAGTCTAATTGATTTCTGATCTGTCCTTGACTCAACTCAATATTGAAATGGTGGAAAGGCAATTATTGTTACATTTAATTGCTTGTCATAATAACTATAATTTAAGAGTCTTATATTTTCCAGGCTATATTTTGACTGAAAACAAAGTTGCCTGTGTCCAAAGCATTGAAATAAAACACCGTGTTGGCATATGGAGTTTAGATCATGAGAAATGTGTCTGTGAGGCAATATGATGGTGATGTTCCTTATTGATGAACCACACACACTCATCTCGAGGGTGTCAAGCTTCGGTTTGAATCCCGACCCAGCTATAAACTGTCATCTCAGTGTTTTACAGGAAGGGTGATTCGTTAATGGGTGTCGTGTTGACCCTCAGATGGACGTTAAACTGGATGTCTGGTCTCCCGTCATTAGTTGATAGAAGTTAAAGATTCCATGGTGTCCTTCATAAAGAGCAAGCGAACTATCGTCGGTACCTTGGCCAAATTCAAAATTCCTGTCATAACTTCCTGAGTCCCAGTGGCGACCTAAGCAGGATTGTAGCCCAGTAAATGCTTCAGTAGCATCGATGCTCTGCATGGGACGTGGTCCGTGATGATGATAAATGAACCAACCAATGTCAAACCTACATGAAAATGAAATTCCAAAACCAAACTCATACTTCTTTCTATATGATCCTGGTATATAATTACCTCCGGCACCGAAGGTGAAGGAGGTTATGTTTTCACACCTCTCTGTCTGTTTGTTACTTGAAAATCGAAGATTTTTCAAGTACATTGGTTAGTCGATTTTGTTATTCTGTCTGTCTGTCTGTCTGTCTGTCTGTCTGTCTGTCGCCTACAGGTCACAATTTTAAACCGATCTTCACGAAACTTCACCACATAGTAGAGTTTGGCATAAGGAAGAAGCCCATTGTTTTTGAGGTCAAAAGGTCAACATACGCCAAAGATCAACAACTTAGGTGAGATTTCTAAATTCGTCAATTTTCATCCGATTGACTTGAAATTTGAAAAGGAGTTGTATATTTAGTCAATGAATTCAACCACCAATTATTTTTGAGGTCAAATTTGTTTTATGGATTTTCCAAGTATTGTGCTCTGCATGACATCTTCTTCTTTTTGTTTGTTTGTCTATTTGTGTGCGGGATATCTGAAAAAGTTGTGGACGGATCCGGATTAAATTTGGTGGACCGGTCAGGTGTGTGACAAGGACAAACTGATTAGATTTTGGTGAAGATGCCGATCCGGATCCGACTACTATAATTTTTTTCAGTGATTCTTCACCATTAAGAAATAGGGACAAAAACGATATATAGCATGATATCTCAAAATAGTTGTGGACAGATTCGGACGAAACTTGGTGGGCATGTTGTGTGTGTGACAAAGAAGAATTGATTCAATTTTGGTGAAGATCTGAATCCGGATCCGGATCTGATAATGTTTTAAGTGATTCTTCACTATTGAGAGATAGGGCAAAACTAATATGCAGCACGATATCTCAAAAAGTTGTGGACGGATTCCGATGAAAAATGGTGGACAGGTTGGGTGTGTGACCACAACGAATTGATTCGATTTTGGTGAAGATCAGATCCGGATCTGGATACAAGAATTATTTAATTTTAAAAGTGATTCTTCACCATTGACAAATAGGGCCAAAAACGATGTATGGCATGATATTTCAAAAAAGTATTGGGCCGGATATGTTCTCGTGGATCAGACATTACATGGCGGAGGTAAGCGCTCCACCGAGTGCCCTTCTCGTTTGAGAACCGATTTCATTCCATCAAAACAAAAATAGAATGGAAGCATTATCACATCTCCTCTGACATGAATACCTTTGGAGGTCAGACCGTGAAAATCAGCATGAAAATAATTTTTGAAATGGGTTGTCTTGACTACATAAAACAATTCAAACTCTTTATATGATGCACTTTTATCAATCAAAGGTACTCTTAAAAGCTTGTTAGGCCAGCACAGGAAACATTTTTGATAAACACAATTGAAAATTATTATTGTCTCGCAGATTCCTGACTGAAAATTGACTTTTTGATAAAAGCGTTAAAATTGATGCATATATGACCTTGCTGAACAATTTTAGATATAGAGGCACCATGGTGCAGCCACGTGGTGAAAACAGCACCCCATAGTTTTATCGTACTGTTGTACTACTAATGCCACAGTTGGAAAATATTACAACAGATGTAACAAAAAAAATTGATAATTAAATAAGTGTGAGTCAATTTGGATAAAACTTGAAAACAAACCTCAAAACTAATATCAACGGACAAAACTTGAACAAGATAAGAGTCATTTCAGAAAATCCTTACAGCCGTACTATTTTTCTGTATTATAAAGCAGGAGTCTGTCCATCCATCCCTGAATTACTCCCTCAGTTTTGGGGCTAGCTCCATCAAACTTTCTGTGGAACGTTTTGGGGTCCCAGCAGAAGTGAGAGGTTTCATAAATACCTCAATACAATTATGATTTCAATTTTCGATCCGAATGAAGTGTTTTGAATCCGCCCTTTCTTGCCGGCAGATTTGTCTGTTTTGGGTGGCACGTGAGAACGGCATCTATATTCGTTCACTTTCCGAGTGTTTGTATTTTATTATATTCATAATGTTGTATTAATTTGTGATTGCAATGAAAATATGGAGAGATTGAGTTTATTTGCAGAATGAGGAAATGATGTGAGGGTTTCCACCTGTGACATTCACGGATATGGCATTTGCAGTTTCGCCATTGTGACATCATATAAATACCCACCTTACTTCTGTTGGGGTCAGCTGCAGTAGGTTTTTTGCCCAAGTCCTTCATGAACTGGCTATCCAGCCCCCTCCCGTGCATAGCACAGATCCCTCACTAGTGGTAAAAGAAAAGAAAAAAGGTAAACCTATGTACATTGATTGGTTCTTGTTTCTTGATCTTAGCAAACAGTTGTTGTATGATTGTAACCTGTACAACAATCTCAACGAGCTACAGGGAGTGGTGCGAGATTATGTACATGTACACGATAGTTTCACACTAGATATAAAAAATGAAGATGTTTACAGGGACACTTGGGAGAATTTAAACACGTATGGCACAACAGAATACCTGTAAGATAATCAAAAACAAAAAGATAATCTGATTGCGGAAGGATTAATGAGGCAGAAAGATAATAACAGTTAAGAGCATTAAGAAAAAAAAAATGTATGCCTGTAAAACAATAGACAGAAAAGTACAAATTAAGATAAAGTGGTTCAAGAAAGGAGTAACAAATAAAATGATAAACTCACAAAATTACTGTAATTTACATTCCATAAATAAACTAGAGAGTTCATAGAACATGATAACCTGCGCAGTGTTCAAATAAATACTTCAATTTTAATATAATAATGATGATAGGAGATCACTTTTTTTTAATCCAGAAGTTTAGCGCTACTGAAGCAGTCTTATACACCACCATTATACACTGAAATAAGATGACGTTAAGTCACAGTTTAGGAGATGGAGGCTTTATAGATCACCATAGAACGCAGCATCAATCGGCATTGTACATAGCCACGATGATGGCCTCTTCTTCACTCTGATACTGCATCCTCTCAAATGCTCCTATTACATACACCACCATGTAGAACATTTCCAAGTACAGAATTGCAAAACTGGAGGTTCCTGGAAGTATTATGAAGGCAATTTGTGTTCTTGCGTTCAAGTATGTAATTCAATTTAAATAAAGGTTTAAAGTGGTTTAAAGGCATATAAATAAATTAATTCTAGGTTTTACCACCATTTTACTCAGTGTCTATATACATCACCCCATTTAAGGGCCCTGTCACACCTTGACGTTTAGCCAGCGTATGGCAACGTATCAAAATATATGTAAAACGCTGGCGTACGCTGAACTATTGATGTTTTTTTCAGTTTTGGGCGTATTCATAACGAGTTGGACGTATGCATAACGTATTAGTAATGTACACAGAACGTTCGATAACTATAACTTATACCAACAGAGCTTAGTGTGTTGTCGGCGTTCACAACCTATGCCCAACGATAGTTCAACTTATGCAAGTACGCGGCAGCGTATCGCCGACGATCACGTGGCGTAGCCTATTAAACGGCTGCCGCTCGACGATTCAAATCATAACCGCACTAGACATCGAAGTGTCACACATCACCGTCATGCCGAAGAAAATTTGAAGAATGCTGCCAAGAAGTCTCCTGGCCATGGACGCGGACGCAAGGAGGATCCATCATCACCACACCCTCCCCATCATGCTCACCTACTACTACTGACATGGACCTACTACTACTACTACCTACTTACTACTGACTACTACTACTACACATCTACACTCACACTACTACTACTACTACTACTGATACTACTGACATGGACATCTACTCACCATGGAGTATGAAACACTGACGGGTTCCTCCTGTGTGAACCCCATTTTTATATACCAATTCCCCTAAACGCTACCAATACGCCATTATACGGTAGCTGTAAGTTAGAAACACGTTCAGTAAGTTCTTGTGTCGTCCGGAAGACGTCAAAATACGTCTACATACGTCAATATGTGTTGGAGATAAGTTACACATAGGTTCAAAGCACGTTGTCATAGGTTAGAAATAAGTTTCGGGTACGCTAGACATTACCTCGACGTATTTTGACTTATGATTAACTTACAAGTAACGTGTGTCGACGTGTGTCAAAGATCGATAACGTGCCTACAACTTATGGCCAGCGTATGCGGAACGTGTGAGTCATACGCCGAGCACGTCGAAAATTTTTGAGCTCAGCTTAAAATTGTCGACGAGCTCGGCGTAATACGACGTATACCAGCGTGCTTCAGCGTGCTCTTAACGTATACAAAACTTACCCATAACGTATTCGACGTGTGCCAGCGTATTCGCCAAATTTTTCATATGTCGACATACGCTGGCTAAAACGTCAAGGTGTGACAGGGCCTTAACACATTACATTAGTTCTTCATGCCTGTTGTTGTGTCCTTTATAACATCTTTAAAAACAGTAAGTTTCCTGTTGGAATGATTTCATATTTTTTTGACTGCCAGACAGGCAGACAAAGTAATTTTCAAACTCCACTCCTCTCTGCGCATGCGTGATCGGGTTGAATTCAGAGCCAAGGTACGGTAAAACGAGAAACTTGTCTTCCTATTCCTTTCAAAACATAAGATTCAATTATAAGAAGTTATTCCTTGATCATAAAATGACGATTATAAACTGATCAGACAGACAGACAAGTAAGACATGAACCAATTGCCGAAGAACTTAGAAGGATGAACATAAAAATAAGTTAATATGGAATAGGCAAAGCCTAGAAGCGAACGTAGAATTCTTCTAACATTCGCTTCTTAAATATATATCAAATTAAAGTCTTTTTGCTATGAAAAAATAAATATTACCTTAACATTACCTTCACAACGACAACTACACCCTAGAACAGGATCTCATCTGAAAAAAAAATCCTCAACATTACCTTCACAACGACAACACTCACCGCCTAGAACAGGATCTCATCTAAAAAAATAAATACTATAGCGAACGTAGTATTCTTCTTGCATTCGCTTCTGACTTTACCTATAACTTGTTCACAACTGTATATGCAATTTCCGGTTACTTCGGCCTGGATTCGGGATCAGCGATCAAATATCGTAAATCACGATTAAAAATTATTTTTTGATGATGCGGGAGATATCTTTATAAAATCAGTGAGGAAATATAAACCATGTCTGATATTATTTGGTCTTTCATGTCTCCGACGATGCCTTATCTCCCGGCATGCATCATTCCCCATGACAAAAACCGGAAACAAAAAATAACCAGAAACAAAACAAAAACGGAAGCAAAAGGTCATAGCTAACGACACGGATTCCAAATAGCCAGGGGTATTGTGTTGTTGTTGTTGTTTCCTATTCTCTCACGTGCACGCGTTAAGTATGAAGCTCACTGCATTCGCTACAAACATAATATCTCGACAGAAGATGTGAATGAAAGAGCATTAGCCTCCTTTGACTGTAAATGATACATCTTCAAATAGGGGAATACATACACGAACATATTCTTCGTTCAAAAGAAACTTTAAAGAATAATTATGCACCATAAATGGGGAAAAAAGTCGAGATCCTACACCCATATAGTATTTTATACAAAAATAAAGATTCATCCAAACATCATTTGAATAAACTCTTGAGTAATGGAAAAAGCATTGAAGAGATGAAAGATTAAAAACTCAATGAAAAAAATTAACTCCTGGAAAGTACAATGTTATCGCCAAGTGATTTCTAAGATTCATTATAAAACATTCATGACACACAAGGTATTTCACATATAGAAAATACTTTTAATTTAAAACTGACCCACAAAGTAATAGACAAGAGTTGCATTTTGTAAAAGATATGAAGCGTGAAAAGTGCAGATTTTGTGATTACAGTGTATGCAAGTTATTGAAAAGCAATAATATCACAAGGAACAACAATTTCAAAGTTATACTTGAAATAATTTCTTTCCAGGTTAATAAGATGGATCAATATATAGTGATACAGCTGTGAAGTGGTTGATTAGACTGGGGAGCTAGACCTTTTACCTCCACAAGAGGTTTACCATGAGAAGAGACCGATACAATCAGGTCGTTATTGTATAATTTTTCTTTGTACATGGTTGACAATTGACAGTCCTTAAAATAATACAACACAACATTGAAAAACCATCATCATTGATTAGTTTGGGATTAAACCAAAGCTGAGATGACACACATCCTCACCCACAGGGCCAGAATGCAGTCAACAAGGTAAAAATATGAAACATTGTAACAAACTCAAGGACATGCACTTCAGCTTGAAAGCCAACGTACACAGTCCAACAAGCTTGCCAAAATACGACATGCACGCACATTGGGCGCCTGAAAGCAAAAACAAATGGACTTCTTCTTCTTCTTTCGTATGATCCTGTAGACAATTATAATTGAAGATCCAGTCACGAGAGCCATCCAGTTGCAGTATCAGTGACCCTGTGTAGTTCTGCAACGGACCCATTGCATCTCCTCTGCACACAGTCCTCGACTACATGTAGAACTGTCTGATCTTGATAGCTGCAGGTATGTACTGGGCTTTCAGTTTGCTTCCACTTGTGCATTTGATGAGCGGTCCTTGCATGTTGAGTTCACAGTCGATTAAGACCACTCTACTTGCGCCTCTTTAAGTCAATGCCTGGGGGCTTCTTCAAGGCATCTTGGACTAGCTGGCCATTTTGAATTGATGTCTTTTCCCATTGCTGCCACCACAACTCCTTATCATTTGTATTGGCTACTACATGTCTCCTAATCCAGAAAGGCTTCCGTCACTTCAGTCGAGGTCTTGGACGATTCAGTAGCCCAGGATGCTGCAGTGGGATACACAACAGCGAGGGTAGAAGTGTGAAGGCTACATGTGTCAGCTCACCCTAATCTTAGTTTTCTCACAAACCCTTTTCAGATGGTCCCTGTAAGTCAGGCTGCAATCCAGAGTGATTCCAATATATTTGTGGACTCACTTACCTCTTGAAGGAGACATCTAGTTTGGCATTAACCAGGTGATTGCTAAGATGGAAAGCAGTGGTAGTGGTTTTTGATGGATTAGGACCGATTCTCCATTTGGTGAAATACTCCTCTAAATCCTTCAGGTCATTGGTAAGACGTCTGCTCACAAAATCTTCAGGTCAAGATTGCACAATTGGTAAGCAAGAGTGAGATCATCAGCATCGGCTTGCCTTTGTGAAGTAGTCACAGGAGGGTCACTTGTTTATAGGTTGATCAGCATCAGGGCTAACAGATCCTTGGTGGAGACCATCATAAAGAGTTATTGGTGTGCTTGTCATATCCACAAATAAGTCTCTGAAACGATGGTTGCTAAGCATAGATACTAGTACTCGCACAGTTGCATGGCAGGAAAGGAGCTTTGCTGTCTTGAGAAGGAGCCTATGTCTCCAATATGTGTGATAAGCTGATGACAGATCTATGAGGAAACACCACTGTTGAGAGAGCATTGGTATCAAAATTCAATTTATGTTGTTAAAGCTCGGACCTGATCCACACAACTTCTCCGTGGCCTGTTCCACTGGGAATGAAGGCTCAACTGTTTTTGGTTAAGGTCTGGATGAAACCTTGCTTGTCCACATTCAATCAATCCATTCGACAACACCAACTAGAACGGTTTATCAGTGGGATAAAAAAAACGTAAACTGGTCAGCCTGGCGGAGTTATGCGCTCTACTGAGTGCTGTTCTAGTTGATGTAATGTTCATTTTCATGAGACACTCCATGTGTCTAATACTTGCCTATCTACTATAAATAAAATGTGTGTGTGTGTGTGTGTGTCATGTATTTTGTGGAATTCTACTGGAGCTTTCTGATGTGGAATGTCATACACCAAAATGATCCTCATGAACTCCTGAGTTGATTAGGCTAATTAACCACAAATAATCCAAAATAATTCCCATATTTTAAACGCACACCATGTTAAGGTGTACAGAGAAGTATAATAGGTCCTTCTTCCATGGCATGGCATTCTAATTACAAAACAAATAACAAAAATAATTATAACATTGTAACAAAGCATATATTAATCAACACTAATAATATTAATAACAATAATTATAATAGTAGTATCATTTGGCAATAATAATAACTAGCATCCATTGAAGACAAAGTCTTCGATATCCCCCGCCATAGTAAATGAGGGATTAACAAACTTATATTCCCTAAGCGTGTGCAATATGTATGTGAAGTTTCCCCTTGATCTGACCAGCCGTTCTGGAGAAGATGTTTGAAGGTTTTAGGGTAAATTCAATATGGCCGCCAAACCATGTGACCTATCAATTAGAAATTAACAAACTTCTGAAAGGATGTCTTGGGGAAAGTGTATGTGAAATTTTGCCTCAATCTGTCCAGCCGTTCTGGAGAAGATTTTTAAAATTTATTAATTTTCAATCCAAGATGGCTGACGAACCATGTGACCTATGACATCATAAATTTACATTCTGCCTCCAATCCTCCAGTGGAATACGTGTGTGAAGTTTCGTGTTAATCAGATGAGGTGTGTTTTTCTATCCAAGATGGCCGCCAAACCATGTGACTTGTGACGTCATAATCTTTACTATGTATGCAGACATGATGGAAGATGATAGTTGCAAATTTTCGCTTCGTTAGGTTATGTGATTCCAGAGAAAACATTATTTAATATTTTTCTTGAATCCAACATGGCTGCCAAACCATGTGACATATCTATTAGAAAATATCAAAAAGGCACCAGTTCACCACTTGCTTGATATGTGTACCAAATTTCGTAAATATATCTTGAGGGATTTGTAGTTAAGCTCCGAAACAAATGTGACGGACGGACGGACGGAACCCATTTCTATATCCCCCGCCAACTTCGTTGGTTAGCGGGAGGTAATAACGAACATATAATCCTCGCCCTGGCCCAAGCACATCTGGGCTGAGTGAAAGGCGAACTAATGCTCAAGCACGACAGCAGGTGGGGATGCAACAAGCTTGTGAAGACCAATTAAAATTTGGTCCGATGGACCAACGGGCCCATTAATTTAATAAATGTCTAACATTTCCAGACCATGCATTTCATTGTTACAATATATTCTGATCAACAAAAAGTCCTGAATGTGATCATTATTTTTAATTTCCTAGAAATCATTTATTTAATCGCATTATCAACCTTCCTATGACAAAGCATTAATCCTCAAGGCCAGGGTGTATGACTCTCCACTGTGGGCTGGTGATGTTGCTTTTCACCTTGCACCCTTCGAGGCAGTCAAATTAACAGCACTGAGAATTTTGGGAGGAGGCTGAAGGAGATGGGCTGCTCATGCCTCACTCTGGATATGTTGGTAGCCTCGAATTATTGCAGTCTTGTCTCACATTTGGGATGTTCCTGCTGCCCTTCGAGACAATCCCATGCCTCCCTGGCACAAAAATGTTGCATATGTTCATATCATAACCAAACATGTTCATTTGTTTGTTTGCCCCCCACCTCCCATCCCAAAATCGAATTCACCATGCATATGTTCATATGTTTGTCCCCCCAAAAATCGAATTTTTCAGCTCACCTTCACTTCTTTCTCTCCCTCCACCCTGTCATGCTCTTTCCTCCCATCCTTAAAGACAGCTGCTGATTACCATTTAATGATGTCTCCCATTTCCACTGACAAGCATTTTTACTCTTATTGATCCTGCCCCAATTGTTTTCCTTTTATGAGTGTGTTTGTCTGTGTAGTTAATGGCTAGAGGGGAGTTGTAGCATTATAGAGTGGAGCATGATTGATAACTTAACATGTACATATCCTCATGGATATGAGGGCAGTATATTTGCATTTCCTTATTCAAACTGAAGTGGAAATGAAACGCAGTTCTGCTCACATTCCCCTCATTTATATTACATGCTTACGTCCTACATGTGTTTAGCCAAACCTCTGGCAGAGTTACGACTTGTATATGTTATACATTCACTGCCTACTCTGTTACTGCCATGCTTATTTGTTTGCTCAAGCATGTACCGATTAGCAACCAAATATCAGTGACATTGCAACTTGCTTTTGTTAAATTAATTACCATGTGAACTCTTACAAGACTAGGCTGGCTCAGATTTCAATGCCATGTGGCCTACACATCTGCATATAGAAGAATGATTACTGCAAGGAAAGAGTTAACATTCTGTCATTTCTGTGCAAGGGCTTTCTCTGTGTGTTTTTTTCCTTGCAAGCATTACAGTAAGAAATACATTTTGGTCACCGGAACTGTGTTGCACTTCCTGTCTCGTGACTGTCACGTGTAAGCCTGTTCCCTTCTGCCTTGCTCCTGGTTGTTAATTGCCTCCTGACCTGTCATTCTGGCTGCTCTGTACTTTGAACCAGGAGTGGAGAGGCAGGTTGATTTTATTTGGGCATGTAACCAAATAATTATAACAATCATAACAAGAGTATTTTATTGGTGTTCCATACAAAAAGACCGCTGAGAATGCTTCATGCTGAAACTGCAACGGCACTCGGTAGAGCACATACCTCCACCAGGCTGAACATTTTACGTTTTGTATCCCACTGAGAGGCCAGAGCTGGATCCAGGCCTGAACCAAAATCTCATCAGCTTGACTTGTCACCTAACCTCATCCACCGAATTTCGTCTGAATCCATCCACAACTTTTTGAAATATCGTGTTGTATTGTTGTGGTGCCGGGTATCGGTGGCGAGCACGACCGCTAGGGGGAGCAGTAGAGTCGGCTCCACCGAACACGCCGGAATTTCGGTCATACCTTTCAGATAAATCCGAAAGGTCACGGGTCCCTTATCGGACCGAAGATCGCCAATAGGTCGACCACGTGGGATAGGGTCAATTGCCAATTTCAATATACCTAAATACCCACGTCGTCCAAACTACCGGGGAAATTCACCCTCGGCAGGATCTGCGCGATCCGGGCCGTTACCGAGCCGGATCCGAGTCGTACCCCAGCGGAGAGTACCAGAATCCTACCGGGCCGATTGCACGATTACGGCAACAATGACCTTCCTAATCACCAATACGCACCGTGGCAAACCAATGGTAGAAACGACAAGGATGAGCTGGTACATTCAACAAAAGGGGGATTTATTTACAACAATAATTGGGGAACGAGGGGAGCACATAAGGGCAGAGTTATCCGAATATAGCAAGGCAAATAATGTACAAGGAACACAGGCACTTAACAGTTTCTACTTATCAGAGGGGCCATGGACACAGACACACACACACAAATACCAGAAATGGACCCCGTCGGGTCTTTATTGAAGGCCTCCAGCTCGAGGAAAGGTGAGCTGGAGACCAGAGCTAGCTTGATCCTGTCCACCTCGTGCGGTCTTCGACGTTCTGGCTCGGCGGGACTTGAACCCGCAACAACGATGCCACTCCAAGCACCCGGGACGGAGGATGAAGGACGGACTCCAACCAGCACGAGGGCGGACAAGGCAGCAAGCGCCAGCAGGCAAGGCAAGGCGATCCGAGACGATCCGGCAGGAAAACCCCAACTGCCCCCAGTCGGATCGCGCCGATCAATTATTCACTCCACGTCCAGGGGGAGGGGAATCCCTCTCATAACCCGCCCCCCCTTACTGGATGGTTTTGGCGCGCGATCCGCTCGTTGCCCCTGTGATTGGCCAAAAGGGGCGCCAAGTCCGCTGATTGGACCGGGGGGGGGGGGCGTGGCGGGCTCACGGCAGACCACCCCTCAAACAGGAAGATGAGTAATATTGTCCTGCGTTGGCTCCCATTGGCCGAACGATGGCAAACTCGCTCGCATCTCTCTGATTGGTCGAGAGAGACGCCAAGTCCTTCATTGAACTCCACTCACCACGAGTGTTAGTGGCGTCAGGATGGAGCGAGGCGAAGGTGTTGTTGTTGTTGTAGTTGAAAATGTAAAAGAAAACCCTGACTATCAAAATAACTCCGCAGCGCACGAACATTTAATCACCCATTAAACAAAGGGACGGGACCCTGACTATAAACACATACTTACCGATATAACTGATCTATAAGGACCTGGCTGTTGCGTGCAGTAAGCTTCCAAATTCGTAACAATATATCGTTTTTGGTGATATCTCTCAATGGTGAAGAATCACTTGGAAAATATTTTTTTTAGTTCTCGTATCCAGATCCGAATCTTCACCAAAATCGAATCAATTACACACCGAACCTCTCCAACAATTTTCGCCCGAATCCGTCCATAACTTGATATATCCTGCTCACAGCCAAACACACAGACAGAGAGACAGACAAACAGGGGTGAAAACATAACCTCCTTCCATATTCGGTGGTGGAGGTAATTACTTAACCACATTATCATAAGGTTATTAGAGCATACCTCAGTGAAGGGCTAGCAGGATAGCTCAGAAGTAGCACACTCGCCTTTGAGCTGCCTTGCTTGGCCAGATACAATTATTGACCCATAAACTGTCAACCTTGTGCTTCACAGGCAGGGTGTTGAATTGTTGTGTGCACTGTCCGTTGGATGGCAAGTTAAGTTGGGGGCCCGTCTGCCAGCATGGGTTTCTGGTGAACGGTAACGATCCCAAGGTGTCCTTCGAAGAAGAGTCGGTGATTGTCAAGGGTTACCTAGACCGAACACCAAATCAGGGACAGTGCATCAAAATCACACACAGCTGCATCTCACAGGAATGATGCAACCAGAAGCAGCTGCTGCATATGCTGGGAAGAACAGTACTGAGGCTTAACAGATCAGAATGCATCCGCAGGATTTAGGAACAACCTTCCTTTGTTCATTGCATTGCTTTCTCATCTTGCTTATATCAATTTATTCTTGTGACAACTTGATAAGGTAAAACAATTTAAATGCATTGCAAAACGACAAGTCGTTCTGTGAGATTGATGAGTGCATAATCTACACTCAACGGGGTCAATGTTTCTGCAGCTCCGGAGTTACAGTTCTGACAATGAGCATTCAGGAAGGATTACACCAGTCCATTCATTACATGTATATAAAATATAACCAAGGATGCACACGACTGCCTTGTTAGGCATATCGAATTATCACTGGATACTGGTAATTGAAATTAGCAATGAATACAGTAATTTGCTCATATTAATGGAGAAATGATGTTGAACTTGTTTGTTTGGTTCGTTTTTGTTTTTTTCCTGATGTTAAAATACAAACATTTTAGGATTCATTTCCTCCTCCTCCTCCTCCTTCAAATGCAGCACAACGATGCAGGTAGCATCATTGGCTGAGGGATACAATGCCCCTATTACAAGGGCACTGGTAATCATTTCAGCAACCTCAGAAGGATGACAGGCTGAGTTAACCCCACCTGGTGTTAATTCAACAGACAAACAGGGGCTTGATCTCAGGACCATAAGATCCCAAGCCAGCCACTCTAAGCACTAAGCCAACACCAGGCTTAAATATTTATTTCCATAAATAATGATAGTTGTTCCATTTGGGCTGTTAAGTTATATTCCACAAACATGTAACTTCTATCAATTCCATTTGTTACAGCTCTTATTCCACACAAAGGGGGATGAAAGGAATTGTTTATGTCGTCCTAATAATTCAGATAATTAAGGAGAGAAAATGCTGGCCTAATTGGTACGATTCTTTGTCATGAGCATATGCAAGCGAAATGTCTATCAGGAAAGAAAATACTGAGGTTGACATCTCAGGACGGATGCAATGAGGGTATGGTGATTGCAAAACTCAAAGTGACCATATGTTATGGGTTCCCTTCTCCTCACCTTACAAACAAAGACTTTAGCAGAAGCTTCCCTTCCCAAGATCAATTAAGGTGACAAGCCGTTATCAAAATAATTAGCTTTTGTGTTACACCTCAGAGCAGCATATTGTTGCAATCAATAGCCTATCTGGTTCTTTCCAAGAGCTTATTGACAGATAGCCCGTTGCGAATCGAGACCGACGTGTTCACTTAATCATAGCGATGTGCGCCTGCAACAGGGAATGGCACGCTGTCCATTAAACACTCTAAACATAATCAAAACACTGGACTGGCAAGCTATCTACTAACCTCCTGCAGGCTCAGTCAGGTAGTGTTTTCTGCAATGTAGAGATTTGAAAATGCATGTTGTTCATTATTATTCCTTGGTATGGTATTGGGATCACAGCCCTTATAAATGAATGTCCATGTTGGATAAGCAATGAATTGCATGCTCATTGGTGATGCTGTAGATAATCTCTGAATGGCGTAACAGTGTGACCACATGCAATATGTTGGGTGGTATAGCCAAGTCTGGCACAATAATATTTCAGATAATCTTTCATGTTCCGTTTATAGAAAAGATGTCTGCAGTAGGGACATACAGAAGAACAAGGCAACTATAATTGTCCTGTTAGTTTGACCTCAGTTGCTGTCAAACTCATGGAAAAGATAGTGAGAGGTGTCATTGCAGAATACATGGAATGCAATCATACATTCTCAAACAACCAGCATGGGTTCAGAAGTAGCAGGTCATGTGTTACTCAATGACTCGAAGTGACAGAAAACTTGACCAAATTCACAGATGACAACATACCTTTTGACTACATGAACTTACAATAGGCATTTGATGGCATCCCACATGAGAGAATTCTGAAAAAGATGCACAACTAATGTATCAGAGGGCAGATCCACTAGTGGATTCGAACAATGTTGATTAACAGAATCCAGAGGGTCAAAAGAGAAGGGGAATATTCAGCTTGGATAAAGGTGACCGATGCAATACCGTAAGGATCAGTACTTGGTCCCGTTCTTTTTCTCATTTCCATCAATGACCTACCTGATTCTGTCAACTCGTCTGTTGCTCTCTTTGATGATGGCACAGGCATCTTCTCCAATCAACAGTGATGCTGGCATGGAAAAATTGCAGAGAGATTTGGATGTCCTGGTTGAATGATCGCAATTTTGGCAACTCCCTTTCAACCAATCCAAATGTAAAGTCTTATACTATGGTCGGAATAATCCAAATGCAAATTATATCAGCAGACAAGCCTGGTGTTGGCTTAACGGTTAAGGTCGCCGGCTTAAGATCTGATGGTCTTGAGTTTGAGCCCCTGTTTTTCAGTTGAATTAGCATCAGATGGAGTTGACTCAGCCTGTCATCCTTCTGAGGTCGGAGAAATGAGTACCAGTGTACTGGTAATAGGGTCACTGCATCAGCGGCACAGCCACGCCCACAGAAACTGATGCAAACAGATGCCACAGACTGCACAAGATAGCTAGCATATCAACAGATAAGACGACTCCACCATAAAACCAGTACTGGTACAGAAGAAAAAGGCTTGGATTATGAGCTTCGACCCATCAGAGAAATGCAACCTGCATAAAGGAAGGACAGCAGCAAAGGCTAATTCTACACATGGTGTGATCAAAATAACTTTCGGACATTTGGACAGGAAAACCTTTGTACTTCTCTATAAAGCACTAGTGAGACCTAAACTGGCAATTGGAGAAGGAAAGAGCAAGTTGGTAGATTGCAACAAATGCTACCAATATCGATGAGGTGTACTGGTCACTGCCTACTGCAAAAGGAGTGGTGTGTTTAAACCATCTCCAGATGGGTGTTGGGTGCTTCAACGGATGCATACACTCCTGGAATCTGGCCGACACTGCAGCTCATGACTGCAATGACATACAGATTGCAGACCACTTGGTGGAAGAGTGCCCCATACACCACCTTGATGAAGGATGAGATTCACTACACCTGCTCACTGCACAAGCCCAGGAGTGGCTGAGGACTGCCCATTTCACAAGCTAGTTCGCTCAACTCAAACCAGTCCAGATGAAGAACAAGACCTAAACCGGAATACTCCTCAACAGTATGGAGCCCCCTTCTGAAGAAAGATGAGGAAGATTAGGAAAAGGTTCAAAGAAGAGCAACAAAACCTGTTGGTGAAGTTAAACAACCAAGGTTATCCAGAAAGACTGAAAGCCTTGAACATCCCATCCCTAAAGTGCAAAAGAAAACAAGCTGATATGCTGCACAGGTCTTCAAAATTATGAGGCAATTCAACAACATTCCAGAGCAGAATTTCTTTAGCAGATCACCATGTAACCATACATGAGGACATCGAGTCAAACTCTTCAAGAGTAACTGCAAGAAAGATAAGGAACAACACCTTCAGCAAGAAACTTTGCAACAGTCTCCCAACTGAAGTGGGAGAGTGTACCACCATTAACACCATTAACCGGTTTAAATCCAACTTGCAAAAGTGCTGGAAGAACGACCCTCTGAAGTGACAGATTTATGCAAAGGAGAGAAAAAAACAGTCTGAAGACTGATGCATCCTGGATCATCTTTACATCTTTACAAGGTCCTTATTTGATTGTTAGAATCACCACTTATCTTCTTGAGAGGTCAGGTGGCTTGGATATTGGGTTTTTGGACAAGGTGCTGTGTGAGTGATCCACAGATGACCAGAAATTCCTCTGGTATTATTCTGATGGATTCTTTTCATCCTGAACTATCTTGGGTCCTCTATCCAGAAAAGTTATTGGGATTTTAGACACTGAAGTGGTGGGTGTCATTGGTCTTTGTTTATTCACTCCAGAAAAGTATTGATACTTGTATGGATTGGGCAAAATATTGGCAGATGTAATTTAACCTGAGCAAGTGTAAGGTGTTGGGGATGGGAAAGAACAATGAAAACAGAGATTACAGGATGCAATGGGTAATTTTGGAGTGTGTCACATAGGAGAAGGATCTGAGAGTGGAAATAGATATGGGAGGTAAGCAGGAAGCACAGTACCAGGCAGCTATAGGTAAATAGGGCTTTAGGTTATATTCAGAGGGAGATCATTTATAAATCAAAAGAGGTAGTGGTAACATTGTACAGGAATTTAGTAAGGGCCACATCGAGAATATTGTGTGCAGTTTTCAGCACCACAATTCAGGAAGCACATAGATGCCATAGAGAGGGTTCAGCGCAGGGCTACTGGATTGATTCAGGGCCTAGCAAGACTCAGCTATGAGGAGCGGCTGAAGGAGACAGGGCTTTATTCACTAGAAAAGAGGCGGTTACGAGGAGATATGATAGAGATGTGTAAGATAATGAAATGTATAGATAAAATAAGTGCAGATGAATTATTCAACAGAGTAGACAGTGATAGTACCAGGGGCCATTAGTCAGGTGGCTTAGAGACAAATTTTCACTTTATGGGGACAGACCGGATAAAAGCACCAAATTTTTT
>CM068965.1:63105669-63117785 GCA_035128595.1 Eptatretus atami | reverse complement strand
GCTGCTGTCTTTAAGTTGCTGCTGTCTTTAACAATAGTAATCCCTGTTGACATCATCAGGCCATGTCCTACAATTATTACATCAGGGCACACAGAGAGAGAAACTTCCTACTTTATGTTGAGTCAATCAAGAATCTGGTCTCATGGTTCTTTGCTCTTGATCACCAAAACTATGCCAGATGGATTCCAATTCCACATTCGTGACATGGAGAGTCTACCACTGCCTATTCTGATGGAATTCGAGAAGCAGGGTCACTGGGTTGTTCCTAAAACATTGAACCGTTTCTCAGCCATACCCATTGACCAGGCCCATTAACAGAAATATGACACAGTCAAGAGTTCAGGTGGTGCAGTGGGACTGACTGAAAACCCATCAGCTTTCAGGAAATGGATGATAGCTGGTCCTGAGCAAGCTCGGCTTCTCACAGAATTTGACATGACCTACTTCTACACAGAAGATGAGAACAACCTGCAGCACCACGAAGAGGGCCTGTCTGCACAGAAAACATTCAACAACAAGTTTCAGCTCTAGTTGAGACAATCTGTGAGATGGACAATCCTTTCTAAACAACTCTTCTGAACTGACCTCCTTGGACAGCCACAATGTCATGGATGACTCAGTAGTCAATACAGTTTGCACCATTGAAGCATTGGGAATGAACCAGTACAAGAGCTATCACATGTCAGTGATTACTGATCGCACACATTCGATTCATGTTCCCATTAAGAAAAATTCCCTTGCCCTCTTCAGAGGTCCAAAATCAAAGATCAAATCCAAACAAGCTGGGAAGATTGTGATGCTGAAGAATGATGTTTCACTCTTCTCCAGATTATATATTGTGATGCACACAGAGATTGTGATATGAGCACATTCTTTAAACATGAAAATCATCCATACCCTCCTCTCTGTCAGACAGTGGAAAACTACGTCTCGAGGGAAAAAGTCTGATCTGCTGAAGACTTGGATGAGGAAAGTCACATAGGGCCTCCTACTTCCTTTGATGTCAAAGCACTGGATGGTGCTGCTGTAGTGCACCTCCTTCCTATGACAAATATCACCACATTTGATGAGTATGCAGACAATGTTTTCATTCCACACCTCATCAGTCAATTACATAAAACCAAGAGAGTAGATGTGGTCTGGGATACATCATACGATTGCCAGCAGCCTCAAGGAGACAGCAAGGGAAAAGAGAGGGAAAGGAGTTCGTAGAAAGGTGTCTGTAAAAACCAAAGTCCCAGGAAACTGGAAGGAATTTCTACGAGATTCAGCTCACAAGCAGGAACTCTTTGGATTTTTGTCGGAGAAAGTTGCATCACCATGCGTCAATTTTCCCGATGGCAAGCAAAAGTATTTATTACATCTGGACAGAATGTAGTGCGCAGAGGTGCTAATCATTACATGTTGCCATGCGACCACGAAGAGGCAGACACCCAGACTGTTGATTCACATTCGGATGCTCTGGAAACAGATCTACCACGTGTTTGGTACGCACTGTGGACACTGATGTTCTCGTCATCCTAATCAGCAAATTTCATGACCTGGTCGCCATTTATCCAAGTGCAGACATCTGGATAGCATTTGAACAGCAAGGATTTTGTTCATCTTCATGTCAATTCCATTTGTCATAGGCTGGGCAAAGAGAGATCTGTAGCCTTGCCTGGATCACAGTCTCACAGGTTGTGCACACACATCCGGTTTCTTGCAAGGGAAAAAAGTGGCATTGGAGACCTGGAATTCACTTCCTGAAGTTACCACAACATTCAGCTTATATGCACTGAATCCATACAAGCATATGGATTTGGACTCTCAGCACTTCCAGATCCTTGAGCACTTCACTGCTTCCCTTCTATATGACAAAACAAGCAGTTTGAATCAGTCAATGAAGAGTAAGAGGTGTTATTCTGTAGAGGAATAAGACAATGGAGAACATACCCACCATCAGGATGCTCTCATACAGCACACAAGCGCTGCAGCTTCCAGACAGGCATCTGGGCAACTTGCCTTTTGCCTCAGCAGAACACTCCTACTCCAGAGGGCTGGGGTGGACTTGGGAATGGAAAATCAGTCATGGTTTCCCGTCTGGACCACCTACCCATTTCCTCTAAGGCGTGTAATGAACTGGTGAAGTGTGGGTGGCAAGAGCAAGAATGGTTGCAGTACCAGTGTGCCTGCAAAAAGTCCAGTGGAGATGTACTGAACTTTGCAGCTGTACATGTCAAAAGTAGGGAATATGCTATCAATATGTTTATTCCTGTTCTACTGAACAATAGGAGTGTCATTATATTATCATATGGGACATTGGTTGAGACCAGGCTCAGTGAACTAGATTTGTTGCCCTCCAGTGAGCACTGGAGACCGGATATTATGTTTGTCACAATGATCACTCCAATACTGCATACATGTATATTCTATATGGAGTACATTTGGTTGTTTGCGAGATTCAAAGTGGTAAAGAACATTACATGTATAATGGTATTTATAAAGAAATAAATATTAAAAAAAAACATTTCATGTGATTTTACAAATGAGATAAATATTTTTTCAGAAGATCAACTATTTTAAAGAAATTTATGATAGAATACAGAATATCTTATCATTCTGTGTGCATATTTGGCAAAATATGGCATAATACACTTAAAATCTGCGGCACCTACAACTAACAGTCGGCTGTTCTAGTATTAGCCTCTATCGGACCCAGACTCACGATGAGTGCTACCAAAAAAAAATTGAGAGGAGTTGGGGGGGGCCCTAATATATCACTAAACTCCATACATCAATGCACTCAACACCCAATTAACAACCCAAACAACACCATCAGTTAAAAACCCATCAAAGATACAAAACACATGAAAACGATGATGGATCTAAACGACACATAATCCGCGGATCCTCCACTACAGCAAACAAAAAAAGTAGCAATAAAAACTTGTACTTTTAAGGCGCTGAGAGCGAGCGGAGGGGGCAACCACACAACCAACCCAGCACCACCTGCAAGACCATCATGCAACGCGTAAAATACTTATTAGTCGAGTTACTATCTTTTAAAGATGAGAACCTAAGTGAGTAATAAAACTATCCCCAGGATAAGACAATTATAGCCCTAATACCAGAAAATGTCGTCACTTACCACAGTATCCTTCAGATCCGAGATAGAATCAAACCCAAATAATGAAACCAAACTCTACAATACTCCCATAATAAAGATCAACTGACCTCGACAGACAAAAGTAGCCTCCCCAAAGGAATATCAAGAAGGTTGTGGAAACACGGCGAAATACTGATTAATGGTAGCACTTTTTCACCCGAATCTCCCCATAGGGTACCTCCGATTAACAGAAGTCTACCTGTATCACTAAGATTTACACTAATCATGCATAGTTGCAAAATAATAGATCGTCAGACCAACAGACACAATAACCAAAAATAACAGTGATAATATGGCCTGTGTAGGTTAAAAAACACATTACTTAACCAATAAAATCAGCTCATTTATATGATAAAAAAATTATTAAATAAGAGACACAACAACTATATTACCACGCCAACACATTCCCACTACCCACCCTGTCACGCAGAACCCAACAGACCAAACCCATCCTCAAAAAAACATCAAACCCACTGAATTTTAGACACACCAACCGAAAATATCCGCACCCTAATATCCTCAAACCACACCCCACGTCCCCACCCCCCTGCCCACCCACTAGCAAGACACCGAATGATAACTCCCGAGAGAGCGCAGGGAGGGAGAAAGAGAAAAAAAGGCACGTCCCATAGGCTTCCATATACCCATCCCTCAAGCATGAGACTCGCCCAAAATCCTCCCACAACTCTATGTTGAAGACTGGCGGTCCTATCAGATAGAGTATGTTAAATCTAAGGCAATGGATAGCACATGGAAAAAGTTTGGTGCTTTTATCCGGCATGTCCCCAAAATTTTGTCAAGCCACCTGACTACATAGCCTGAGAGTAAAGAAGAGGATCACTCAATGGTGAAGAATCACTTTAAAAAATTAAGAAATTCTCATCTCGGATCCGGATCTTCAACAAAATCGAATCACTTCTTCCGTGTTACAGGCCCAACTTGTCCACCAATTTTCGTCCGAGTCCGTCCATAACTTTTTGAGATATCCTGCTCACCGACAGACAGGCAAACAGACAGGGCTGAAAACATAACCTCCTTAGGTGACAGGTAATAAACTTATCAATCTAGTAAATGATTGACCTTAGGCATACTTTCCAAATCATTTTGGTCCTTTTTAGTTTTTGTTTTTTTATGAATAACATGCATACAAATCACAAAATAAACAACACATTTTTGTGAGTTTTCATCTGTTTTAAACTCAAAACCTTGTCAATCAGATCTCCAATCACCAGAAAGTGAGTTAAGCATCTGGTGTATGCTCAACTTGAAGGATAATTAATACAATAAAATTTCCTCAATTTAATTTGGTTTCCTTTGAACAGTTGAAAGTGTAAATGGGTTTTTACGTTGCCAAAGGCAATGTTTACCATTCAATATGTCTGGAATAATAGTGTAAAGTGTAAACCTTTGCTCTTAATTTGGCTGGTGAGACGTGATAAACCTCATCGTTATCACAGGTGAGACACTGGTATACCATACACGTAACAAAACATTGTTAAAAATAAGGACAGATATCAAGGGATATACCCTTGAGACTGGAGGTGAAAGTTTTGGATATTAATTATGCGAAAGGGGGCATCTGATGTCGACTGAAACACTACTACCAGCATGAGCATTGGGTGTGTCAACTGGTCAAAAAATAACCAGGGAGGGAGTACAGTGAATTTGTGACATCCTATGAAAAAAATGTTTCTCTTTGACACATTTCATCTGGAGATGAAGCAGCAACCTATAGAGAGAGATCCATAAGATTGTGGCATAAGCTTACTGTTTGCTGTAAGTACACCAAATGGAAAGGGTTAGGTGTTAGATGTCTTCGCACACATATTATGGTGGTAAAATGGGTAGTGGGGTGAGGGGGAGGGTGGGGTTGTGGAAGTAAGCCATGGGGTGCGAGATCGGGTCACAGGGGTAGAGGTGCACATTGCGGAGTGTGGGCAAGGGCAGTGGCAATGCGGGCAAGGGCACAAGAGACAGGAAAGGGTTGGTGGGGTTTGTAGTGAATGGAATGAACCATCCATTGTGCATTTATGGCATAATGGTTTCCATTCCAGAATGCCGAGATTGGAAATGCAGTTGGGGCGGAAAGTAGGGTTAGTGAATGCTTTCATAAAAGCTCCACTGTGCCTGCATGGTCAGTGCCTGCATGGTCATTCAATATGAATGGACC
This sequence comes from Eptatretus atami, assembly GCA_035128595.1. Classification (NCBI taxonomy): domain Eukaryota; kingdom Metazoa; phylum Chordata; class Myxini; order Myxiniformes; family Myxinidae; genus Eptatretus; species Eptatretus atami. Next base: position 63,112,467 of record CM068965.1, on the reverse strand, counting down.
TCCTTACTTACGAAGGAGTCACAAATAGGTCTATTTATATGGATCGACCAGGTCAATTCATATTGATTCAGTGTGTTTGCCATAAACCTGTAACTCTGCATCATTATTCCTCTTCATTTCTCTATAAAACAATCATTATGTGGTGTAACATCAATTGTTTAAGATTGTAATTATTGTGTGCAGGTACTGCTCTTTACACTTTCCATTTGGTGGAATGTTTTGATAACAATCTTTATATACAACTAAGGGAAATTGGCACAGCAAACCAATGAACAAAACTAGTGTTCAGTTTTTCACTTATACTGCAATATAGAAGATGTGACTAAACTAATGACAACAATAAGCAGACCATTAGTTCATTCATTCATATGCAGCACAAGGCTGTGGGGTAGCATCATTGGCTGAGGTCACAGCTGTGCCACTGACGCAATGCCCTCTGTTGGTTAGGGCAGGAATTTGGAATTTGTTCCATGGTGCCAGCAATAGCTCGCCTACTCTTCACTAAGGACACCATGGGATCTTTACCATCCACCAACAAATGCTGGCAGACAGGACACGGGATTCAAACCCAGCATAGTTAGCTCGGACGCAAGTGTGCGTACCTCTAGACCATCCTTTCAGTCCAGACCATTAGTTATCAAATGAAAGAACAAAAACTGCATTAAAGTCATCAGAAGGAACCCAAATAAGCAAATAGCAAGGATAGCGTCATCAGGAGTAACCTGAACAGGATTCAGGTTTCAGTTGCCACTCCTCTACCCTCAAACCCATCCAGGTGCTCAGCCCTTATCCACCAACAATTAAATAATTCAATTCATAACCATTTTGATCAGTCAATAATTTCCAGATAATTGTCAACTTTATCTTCCCTGACTCAGGTCTACATTCAACATGAAATAATGAAATAAGATTCTCAGCTCTGTGTCTATCACAAGATCATCTGCTTGAAATGAAATTCTTTCATATAAGCAAGTAATATTTCCAGAACTGCACTCACAGAAACAATATCCTCATGAATAGAATTAACCACAAATATTCAACACTGATCGAACATAACATCACAAAGGGTATATATGTTACGATCGAAAAATGAATGAAAGTTATAAGCAGCACTCACCCGATTTGTCGTGCGAAGTGACTACACTCATCACAGGCTTTGTAGCACAACACGACAACACTCATCAGAGACTTTGCAGCACAACAGGACAACACAAATCACAAGCTTTATTGCACAACATGACAAAACAAATCACAGGCGTTGCAGCAGAACGTGACTCCCGACGGTGACAAAAACGACATCCCCCGACCTCACAGGATCACGAGGCATCAATAATACAACTCAAAAGTAAAAATTCCAAATGCACAATATGAAATTTAGTGTAAACGTAATCAGATCTCATGCTCTAAATGGTGTTTTGATTTAAATTATTACATATAGTGTGGTTTGGACGTGTATCACAGCGAAGCTGCGGATAAATCTATACTCATCAAAAATATTTCATGGATATGTGACACTCACCCTACTGCAGTATATTTTTAATTCATAAGGTGTGTTCCTGCTGTCAACATCATTCGTACTAAAATACACAATTCTGTCTGTCTGTCTGACTGACTGCAATACATTCGGTCGTTATTTATCCAATCTCAACCAAACTTGACAGGATGACAAAGGGTCACACGATGGAGGTTGTAACAATTTCATTTGCCCCCCTCCCCAAGGGGATTTTCATCCTTGAGCGAAATCCGTGTTAAGGTGTGTTGATAGCTTATTGCGACATTTTTCCAAGGCCGCTTCTATTAACAAAAGTAACGACAGCAATCATGATCAGAATATAATATTAATCTTATAAAACAATATTAATATTAATAATATCCCCCCCCCCTACCCAAGGGGTTTTTCCTCCTTGTTCAAATGCCATGTTAATGTGTAAAACTAGCTTATCGTGGCATTTTGTGGGAGACCCCTACTGGAAGTAAAATATATATATATATATATATATATATATATATATATTATAAGATGCTGCACCTGGACCCACTGTCGAGCCCAGAGAGAGTCCCCACTGAAGTCCCAGATATCTGCAAAACCATCTTGTTTCTTTAGAATGAGTCGTAAATTATGTGTTTCCCTCAGGAACTCCAAGATCCCATGTATGAACTTCACTACTTTAATGTGTTAACAATGTCTTTTCAGGAATGATATGTTTCCAGTTTTCTTTGAGTAGCAGGGAGAGTAGCGTCTCACCATACAGTACGCCCCGATAGAAAGGAAAGCGAACTGCACCTAACAACAGACCCACACCACGTGCGTGAGTGGTGCTATGCAAGACAGGATCTTTGTCTCATAAAACCCCTTCTGAGTCCCGTGTTTCCCCTGAATGAATGCGTCAATGTGTAATTGTTCAGGTTGTTGTGGTTTTGGGGAACACTGTTTGTGGTTTATGCAGAGCAGCCATGTTCTATGCCTGGTGTTAGCTTAATGGTTAGGGTGGTGGGCTTGGGATCCTAGGATCCTGAGTTCAAATCCCACTCAGCTGTTGAATTAATATCAGGTGGGGTTGACTCTGCCTGTCATCCTTCTGAGGTCGGAAAAATGAGTGCCAGCTTGCTGGTATCCTGTGTCCGAGTGGTGACCCATCCAGAATTGTGCCCAAGAGCCAAGGAGACTGCTTAGGCAGCACCAATGCTCTGCACAGAGTATGGTCCCAATGGATGTATGGCCGTGTTCTCCCTCCCCCCGCCCCCTTTTTCTCTGTAAATAAACCCTGTTTGATGAAAACTTGTGTGGTTTTCAGAAGCAGGATCCATAGTGCTAATGAGATTGGCTTATTAAGCTGTTAAACGGGAAAATTGGGTTCATGCTGAGGAGCCTCAAACGTGGGTCACTGACAGGCTTGACTCGGCCATCTTGTTGGTAATTCCGCCGTGGTCACTGCGTTCAAAGATACAGATTTGCAACGGCAGATGCAGTGGTCTTCTCGTCCCTACCTGCCAGGTGTCATGTCGGTCATTGAAGACCACTAACTTTTTTTAATGGAAGCCTAATTTTCAACCCCGACAGCACCTTTATCATTATCACAAAATGCAAATATTCCTTTCAATGAAACTGCGGCGATAGAGCTCGTGGATTTCTTTGTGTTTATCATCGTAATACATTCCCTTCCTTCGCACATATCCCGGTTCTGTGTTAGTTCCTATTTACATTCGGGAATTAAACCTTCAATGTCTCCCTTAGATATTATATCACTAAAATAATCAATGGGTTGATTTTATCACTTCAGATGTCGCGGACACATTATCGCCCCCTTCAACTTCACCAGTTCCAATGTATTGTTTAAGCAGGCACTGTCAAACATTTTCCAGCATAAATAATTTAAAAGTGTGCCATTTGTGTTGTTCAAACTTATTTAATCTACAATGGCACAGCAAGAACTATCACTCGATTGAAAGTAGGTTAAAGATTTTCATTCAATACTAGATGACCCGTGAACCCGTTGGGTTCCCGTTGTGACAGCGGTTGATAAAAAAAAATCATTTCAAATCATAAAATAAAAATAAAAAAGATAGCTCCAGCGAACTATACCGCTGAGGTTGTTTGCATTGATCAAATTCTCCCGAAGAGTACTTGACTGAATCGGGAATTGATTTTTTAATAATTTTTTCGTTGCCCGATTTGAACAAAACTTGATACTGCGCACCGCAGGAGAATGGTGAGTAAGGTGGCCCAAAAATTTTTGCACGATCGTGTACCGTTTTGGCTGTATTTCGGGAACATACATACATACATACATCAGATGTAGTATTTAGTAATATATAGGCGACCATGAACCCGTTGGTTCCCGTTGTAACAGCGGTTGATAAAAAAATCATTAAAAAAAATAGTTCCAGGAACTTATACCGCTGAGGTTGTTTGCATTGATCAAATCTCCGAAGAGTACTTGAATGAATTCGGGAATTGATTTTTTAATAATTTTTTCGTTGCCCGATTTGAACAAAACTTGATACTGCACACGGCGGGAGAATCGTGAGTAAGGTGGCCCTAAAATTTTTGCACGATCCTGTACCGTTTTGGCTGTATTTCGGGAACATACATACATACATACAAGATGAGCGTTTTAGTAATATTACTACTAGATGACCCGTACCCATTGGTTCCGTTGTAACAGCGGTTGATAAAAAAAATCATTTAAAAAAAAAAAGATAGCTCCAGTGAACTTACCGCTGAGGTTGCTTGCATTGATCAAATAATCAGAGGAGAACTTGACTGAATCGGGGAAATGATTTTTTATAATTTTTTTGTTGCCCGATTTGAACAAACTTGATACTGCACACCGCAGGAAATGGTGAGTAAGGTGGCCCTAAAATTTTGTTCGGATCGTGTACGTTTTGGCTGTATTCAGGAACATACATACAAGATGAGAGTTTTAGTAATATACTAGACGACCATGAACCCGTTGGGTTCCCGTTGTAACAGCGGTTGATAAAAAAATCATTTCAAAAAAAAAAAAGATAGCTCCAGCGAACCATACCGCTGAGGTTGTTTGCATTGATCAAATAATCCGAAGAAACTTGACTGAATCGGGAATTGATTTTTTAATAATTTTTTTCATTGCCCGATTTCAACGAAACTTGATATTGCGCGTCAATGTGAAAAAAAAAAAACGGAGAAAACAAATTCGAAGAAATTATTGTGCGTAATCTTCTAAACACAATTTTATTTATTAATGAAGACGGAAGTATTAGATCAAAATGGCGATGTTTATTTTATGCTTTTAAATAAATAGTTCCTTGTCTATACTAAATGTTTGCGATTTTTAAAAATAAATCATTTCAATAAAAAAAAAGATAGCTCCAGCGAACTATACCGCTGAGGTTGTTTGCATTGATCAATACTCCGAAGAATACTTGACTGAATCGGGAATTGATTTTTTAATTATTTTTTTCGTTGCCCGATTTGAACGAAACTTGATACTGCATACCACAGGAGAATGGTGAGTAAGGTGGGCCGAAAATTTTTGCGCTATCATGTACCATTTTGGCTTTATTTCAGGAACATACATACAAGATGAGAGGTTTAGTAATACATAGATAGATAGATCGACATAGAAGATAGATGTCCCAGTTTATTCAAGTGATGATGTTTCCACTGAAATAATTCTCGTTTTTGATGGAGTTTGAAGTGATGATGTAATTATCTAATATGATTAATGCAATCAATCACCCCCATTTCACTTGTATTTATTTAGTACGAGCAGGGATAACCCAGCGTTGCCAGGCAACATCGGATCCCTCTTCCCACCCCACCCCTTCCCCTGCCTCCTCCCACCCCACCCTCTGAGGGACGAATTCATCGATATGACTGAAATAATGATGCTGCAGATTATTCATCCTCATCGCAATGTCATGAATCTGGGCTGTGTTCAGTTACCAAGTTTCTTGCAGATCGCTTGCCAAGTGGCTTAAGCACTCCATTTGAAACCATTGATAAGGAAGGGCTGGATTGCTTGTTAACTGGACACACCACTGGACGTCTCACCATACAGTTACGTACAAAACACCGACAAAAGGACAGTTTATAAATTAAAGATGGCATCCACGAATCATGATTATTTTCGTCGTCATGACAACGTACCTTGTTCAGTTTTAAAATGTACATAAACTCAGAGATGATGTTGCGTGTTCCAAAGTGGACGTGCACATTTCATTCAACTTTAAAATGTGCGTGTACATCACTTCCTTAGAGTGTACGTATGTACGTAATAAATATCTCTTGGGAATTTCCCTGGCAGCCTCCTGACTAATTAATTACGGACGCACGTATTTCACGACCAAGCCGATTTTAATGTTAATTTACTTCACATAATACAGTTTGTGAATTGCATGTCCATCGGTTTATTTATAAGCCTTGAAAAGTCAGGCGAAAACCAAAAGTTATTTTTTTTAATGAAATATCACTTTTGTTTTCTCTGCAATTAACGTACCTTCATTGGGCGGTGTATATTTCGAGCCCTGCTACGATCGTTATGGACAAAACATGCATTACCTTGTTAGAGTTGTAATCAAAATGTACCTTTGTTTCCTCAAAGCGGTACCTTATTTAATTATAGAGGACGAGTTGTTCAGTCTTCATGTGTACATCAGAGGCCGATAAACAATGTGAGCTTTGTGGAGCGAAAAAGATGGCGGCGATTTCTGGACGGCTTGAGGGAAAGAAGTGGCCTGGCTAATGGGCGGTATTCGTGACACTGGGGAGAGAAGGGGAGGCGTGGCCTGTAGAATGGGCGACGCTTGTGACCCACCCACTCACAGACATGAACTCAGCTTTATCTATCTATAATTCCAGCAGTGTGTGTGTCTGTGTCTGTGTCTGTGTCTGTGTGTGTGTGTGACCGCTGTTTCTCGACAACCACTGGTCCGATCTAATTGAAACTTGCCAACTATATTGCTGGGGACCTGAGGATGTGCCTTTTCAAGGTTTGATATTAATCGGACAAGAACTTCCCAAGTTATGGCCATTTATTTACCAGCCAATGACAGGACACATTGCTGCGGCCATTTATTTACTAACCAATGACAGGACACGTTGCTGCATAGGCGTGGCCGATGGGGGAAGAGAACCTCAGCCGCATTCGCCATTACGGGTTTTTTTTCTCTTCTCTTTGTGTTTTTCCTTGTGAAAAGGCAAAATACGTTGGCGCTAATTGAATAATTAATTGGCCATTAAAACAAATAATTTATCAAAACGTTGGCAGATCCAGCAGCCTCCGCATTCTTGCCCTGCACGAGGAAACAAAGAAG
>CM068965.1:63091091-63101091 GCA_035128595.1 Eptatretus atami | reverse complement strand
AAAACTTTTTAAAAACCTGAACCTTCATTTTTCAATTATTATTCAGAGCATTTTATGCTCTTTCGGGACGCCAAACGTTAAGGTACAATTACTTCACTGTTTCTAACGACAGGAGTGTTGAACTTAATCAATTCTTTGTTTTGCATGATTTTCATTGCCTATTCCACACTAATTCATCTTTCAAACGATGTGTGAAGGAATCCTTGCCACTTTGCACCCTGTGGACATTATCTCAAACTTTTGCGACTATCAATGACATTATCAGTAAGAATGTAGATGATTGTTTTGGGGTTCTTCATCCTTTCTGGTGGGTTTGACTGTGTGTGTGTAGTATATATATTGTTGTGGGCCGGGTGTCGGCGGCGAGCACGACCGCTAGGTGAGCCAGTAGAGTCGGCTCAACCGAACACCCGGGAATCTAGATCGTGCTTCTCGGAGAACTCCGAAAGGCACGGGGTCCCTTACAGGACCGTGGTCGCCAATACTTCAACGGCGTGAGTAGCGGTCCACTTGTCGAACTCCAATTTACCTAAGTACTCACGCCGTCCAACTACCGGGGAAACACACCCTCGGCCGACTCTGTCCGATCCGCGTCGCGGGTAAAAACGCGCTCGGGATCCGGCTAACCGAGCGGAGTTTACCAGAGCCGCGGCCGGACCCAAATGAACAACTTTGCCGCCTTCGCTATTTCCCAACACGGCACCGTGCTAAGCCAATGAGAAGAAGCACAGGAAACGAGCTTGGTACATTCAAACAATAGGCGGTATTTATTTTACAATAATCGGGGAGACGAGGGAGCACGTAAGGGCCAGAGTTATCACGACTATAAAAAATGCAAATAATGTACAAACAAAAGCACTTAACAATCCTACTGACAAGACAGGCCCGCACCACAGAACCACGCAACACCCAAAAAAAGGGAAAATGGACCCGCCAGGTCTTTAATTCGGCTCTCCAGCCGAGGAGGATAGTTTCGCTGATCCAGGACGCTGCTACTGAGCCGCGAGCCGCACGGCTGGTCGTCCACCTTTTGACCTGTCCTCGGAGCTCGCAGTCACCAAAGCGACGGACCAGGGCAGCCGATATTGCCGGCACAAAGGTAGGCAGAGGCAGGATGATCGGTGCCTCCATCTAATGAGCTAATTGTCGAAACCGGCTCGCCTACAATGCGCAAGGCGAGACTCACCTCCGAAGCGGGGATGCAGTTCTCGCCGCAGACCCAGACAGAAGCACTTCGAGACACAGCGGAACGCAATCTCTTCACGCTGGTCCCTACAACCAAATCTTTCCTCTTTAGGAGGGAGGGGCTTCTTCTCCTGGCCATCGCCTCCTGATAGTCGGACCCATCTGCGGCGATTCCCTCGCCGTCTCCCATTGGACAGGGCCCACGGTAGGCGGGGCAACTCCCACCCTTCTGGGCGGAGTCCGATCGGAGGCTTTTGTAGCTCCGCCTACCTCCTCACCTCGGCCACGCTGCGTAATGCCGTGCTTAGAATGTCGCTGTGAGTGGGATGGATTGGGCGGTTGAGACGCCCGCTCCTTGCCGATTGGCCAAAGAGGGAGCCATGCTCATGTTAAACTCCGCCCATGCACGCGCACGCCAGCGAGCGGACGAAGAATGCGTAGCAGGTGTTGTTGTTGTGAAAGCGAAGGTGGGCATTGTTTGTCGGTTGTTATAAGTGATGTAAAAGAAAACCCTGACTACCAAAATAACTCCGCAGCGCAACGAACATTTAATTCCCATTAGACTAGGACGCGACCCTAACTAGAAACACGTACTTACCGATATAATCTGATCTATAGGACCTGGCTGTCGGGTGTGTGCACATGGCTGCCAGATTCGCTAACAATTATTACATCATCCCGCACCTTATTTATAACAATCCAAAACTACTTCGCCTATTTTTGTTAGTCAAACAGACTTCCTATTGTCCTCCATTTTTGAGAACACGAGTGATACTCGGTTTGAAACTGATTACATCGTCATGCATCCATTGTCGTGACATGTAAGAATTGTTTACAGAGAGGACGACACGATCTTTCCGTACGCCCATTCAGTCAAGTTAGACAGACCCTAATGGAAATTGCCGTATATTTCATGAAGATTAATGACATTAATTCTCACTTGGCGTTGTAATCTTTCAAAAAGTTATCAAAAACTTCGATTTCATGAGAAACTTTGCGGTTGTTGTATATACATTATTAATTAAAGTGATTTAATCTATACAATTAACTTATTGATTAGGTTATACAATATTTTACTTTGAAAACTGCTTAAACCGATGTTCACAATGTATAAATGTCCTCCTCCTTCGCTATGCAGCAAAAGGCTGCGGGTAGCTCAATTGGCTGAAGGCACGGCTGTGCCGTTGATGCAGTGCCCCTATTAGCCAGTACACTGCTGCTCGTTTCGCCAAACCTCGGAAGGATGGCAGGCTTTGCAGTCAACCCCACATTGGTGTTAACTTTAACGGTGGACAGGAGCTCGAATTCAAAACCCTTACGGATCCCAAGCCAGCCACCTGAACCCACAGGCCAACACCAGGCATCATATATCAAGTGAAATTATGAAAATATGCACATGCATTACATCAATTTCTTCCAATGTTAGCTAAAACATCTTCTATTCTTTGTCGTAAAAGATTACTTTATGCATGAACTCTCTATTGAATTTGTAATGACCTAGCAGTATGCACACTTGCCTCGAAGCTGTCCAGCCTGGGTTCCAATCTTTACCCAACCTCATTGAACTGTCCACTCGCGTGTTCACAGACAGGGTGCGTTCATCAATGTGTGTGCTGTCCCTCAAAATGGATGTTAAAACAGATACACCAGTATATGAAGTCCTCTCGCACCATCCTGTTCGACCGTCAAACAAGGGAATTAATTTGCCATTTGGCCCATTAATTACCGTGTTGCCACTCCCGGGGGTTAATTTTTTGCCTCCAGGCCTCAACCATCAATCCTTTCTTGTGATTTACTAAAGGTCTGAATAACCCGATTCTAGATCGGGTGACCCAAATTGTTTATTATTACGCACAGACATCCTGGACAGAAAAAGCACAAAAGAAGAATTATGTGAGCAAACTAACATCAGAGACAAAACAATTGAGTGCAGGACAATAACTGGCCACAGGGCAATGGCAAAGCATACTAATATGCTCATGATGGTTGGTCATTACTCATGGCACGGTCTCAGGCATAAGGGTATAAATATTCTGAAAACAGGAGAGAGACAAAGGTAAACCAAGATTTCCCCTTCTGCATCTTTTTTACCTTCGCCCCTAATTTCATTTGTGCTGTTTCATATAAGTTATAGGCCTCAATCTGAACGTCGTGCGTTAGCAAGTGTTGTGGTGTCCATTGCCGCTTGGAGTAGGCGGCAGGCGTGCCGGAGGTAGCACACCCACCTCGAAGCTGTCTAGCCTGGGCTCGATTCCCCCCAACCCAGCTATAACTGTCATCCTGGTGTTTTCACAGGCAGGACATTCACCAATGTGGTGTCCCCATCCCTCTGGTGGACGTCCAGTCTGCCAGCATTATTGGTGGACGTTAAAGATCCCATGGGTGTCCTGAGTTAAAGTTAGGCGAGCGTTATTACCGGCCACCATGGAACAAAGTTCCAAATTCCTGCCCTCACTCTTCGAAATGTCAGAGCTTTGGCCAGCAGCTCCTGAAGACTCGGGCCAATCATTTCCTCGGCTGACCCACAAGAAAAGGTGGGTTAATTAATGGCCCATTACAAGAAGAAAGAATATTTCTCTGAGTGAGAGCGAGGACCAAAATGCACACTGACTCTTGCTGGAGGAAATTGACTCGGATAGTATACGAAGATCCTTCTTGGAGTATGCACTGCTGAAAATATACATAAAAACAAACCTATCTTCCTCCTTAGTGAACGAACTGAAATGTATACATTGTGATTGCATGGGAAAATTACATTTTTACATGCATGGAAATGATGAATCAGTTGGCCCATGAAATTGGAAACATTGTGTGTGTTTTATTTATTTCCCCAATTTTTTTTTGGTAGACTAAACAAAACCCATAAAGTGATTTAATTTTAAAAACTAGAAGGGCACTCGGTTTAGAGCACATTACCTCCACCACATAATGCCTGAACCAAGCGAACATATCGGCCGAATCACATTTTTGAAATATCATGATATATATTATATATATATATATATATTATATATAATATATATAATATATATATATATATATATGTGATAACCGTGCACATGCACGCGATAGCCAGCTTTACAACATAGCTGGTCATCAGACGACAAGACCGTACACGGGGAATGACAAAAATACGCATGTGCAAAAATGCAAGTTTGCGTACTATGGAACGCCCAAGACTTTCCCAAACATTGTCCAGGCATGTCACTAAGTGCCACAGCAATTTTCGATAGGGATCGTTGTGACGGCGGAGCCGAGTTTTTAGTGTGAAGCTGGTATTATAATTGATATATATATATATATATATATATTATATGTATATATATATATAAGTATATATATATATATATAGTTTTTGGCCCTATCTCTCAATGCGTAAATCATTTAAAAAATTAAATAATTCTCGTATCTCAGATGTGATTCAGATCTTCACCAAAATGAAATTAAATTCTTCCTTGTCACACACATCCCACGGCCCAACCAAGTATTCATCTGGAATCCGTCCACAACTTTTTTGAATATCTATGCTATATATCCTCACCCCCAACTTTTTTGCCCCATCTCTCAATGGTAAAGCAAACCAAAAACTTTAAAAATCTGAGAAGCCGCGATTCGGAACCGGATCTTCAATTAAAATCTAATCAGTTCATCCTTGTTCACACACCCAGCCTGTCCACAAATTTTTCATCTGGATCCGGCACAACTTTTGAGGATATCCTGCGACAACAAACAAACAAGAAAAAGCAGCAATCAAGAGATTGCAGAACCCTCGCCAGGACTTTGTTGAGTGCGTGCTATTTTATTGGTTTTAGGGTAAATCCAATATGGCTGCCAAACCAATGTGACCCCATGATAACATATGTGTGAACCTTTTGTTCATCATAGACAGGTGGTCATACGTGGTAAAGTTTCGCCCCGATATTGTTCAGCTACTTCAGAGAAGAGATTTCTGAAGGTTTTTGTAAATAAAAAAAAACAACGATGGCTGCCGAATCACGTGGACCAATATACGTCATGAATGTTTTTTCTGTGGACATTTATACGTAGCATGACTCAAAATTTTCATACCCAATCGGATTTGGGTTCTACCACATGGCCAAGTGATGACGTCATAACGAGGGCACCTATGGACATCATAAAAAAATCAACACTTATTCCCCATGCAGGAAGTACTTTGCCTGTGCAAGCTTTTCAAATTTTTTTCTTGCATGCGGTTCAGAAATACAGAGGTCCAAATTTTCCGTTTTCCAAGATTGCTGCCACACCACATTGACCTTATTGATGTATTAATTCATCATTTTTACAATTCTGCACGAGTAGTAGTCGACCAATGTTGCAAATTTCGTCTCAATCCGACAAGCGGTTGCGGGAGAGAAAACCGAAATTCTGTGCGACAAACAGACAGATGACAAAACAAACAAAACAGCACACCGGTAGGCGACGAGGGATGCGCTTGGATCGAAGCGCTGATACGATGCTTTTCATTCTGACGAATCCACTGATGAAGATTCATTGCCAAGACGGTATTTGGTTCACAATACAATTGTTCCTCTGCTGGCAAGATTTTCCTATTGCGTTATTTTGCCAACTGCACTCCTCATAAAAATGACGGTGAATAGACACCCGATTTTGAAGACTACCATTTGAAAAATAAAAACCTAAATCAAAAAAAAAAATCGGCTCGAGTAAAATTTTCTAAATATTCTTTAAAGTGTTTATTCGAAGTCTCGTAATCTCCACATTCAAAACTGTAGGACAAGTATTGGAAATAGTGAACGCGGTTTTTCAGGCCGCTGCATAGCAACGGAGTGGTTGCTTAGCAACGAAACTCAAACGCGCACACTCCCATTCTCAATATGGCACCTGTTCGCCAAAGTTTCTTCGAAACTCGTGTTTGCTGCGTTTTGCTGGAGCCTCGTGTTGCAGACACACACACACACACACACACACACACACACACACACACACACACACACACACACACACAGACGGAAACCCCGACAATAGGATATCTGTGAATCAACAAACAAATGCACCCGAATGCGATACCCTCGCCAAGAGGAGAGGGTAATAAATACAGACAAGCGGTAGGACGACATGGAGTGTCGCTATATAATTGCCATACTAGTCATGCAGTTTTGACGGATCTGGCTGAAATGTTTGACAAGAGGATGATCTATAGTCGCATAAAAGCGCGGAAGCCGATTTTTGATTTTCGAAAAAAATATATATAAAAAATATTTTTCGGATTTTTCAAAAATCTCAAAGTCCCGTTGCCTAAGCAACTGGTTGGCCGTCCATAGCAACGCGTGCTCAAAGATACAACAGATCCTGGTATGAACCACCAGTCAAGTTATCATCAAAATTGGTTGACTCCTCTGGCCTCCAGAGCTGTCATTACATTACAAAACAAAACAGACGGAAAACCTGAGAAATAACGGTAGTCTAGCGACCACCCAACAGAAAGGAGGTGAAAACATAGCCCTCTTCACCGTCAGTGACGGAGCGTAACCAGTTTCTATCGTCATCCACTTATCTTAATTGTGATGATTTCAGACAATCCAAAACAGCTCATTTTGAGTCGTGTCGGTTCTTCCAGAATAACTCGGTGAAACACATAAACATACTTAAAAAGCTCAAATCAATACCAACACATCACTCTCGCTTTCGTGTTTATATTATATATATATTATATATATATAATATTATATATATATTTATATATATATAATAATTATATTATATTTATATTTATTTTAATAATATAATATAAATACTTTAAATTAAATATATATTTAATTAAATATATAAAATAATATATATATATATATTATTTATTAACACACACACGTCATTGCTGAAGCTCCAGTTCAGATCGATGCATTAATAATTTCTTTAAATTTCCAAATAATTGTTATGGAGGATGAATGTATTATTTCGGTCTGTAAACGAGTCATGGCGGGCCATGTCGCGGAATTTAGGAATGCGTAGAATCAAGGCCGGAACTGTTGCCGTTCTCCCTTAAAGGTTCGCACCGCGTGCACGCCTCCCGCGCAACGCAGCCGGCGTCGTCGGCCTGCATTTTGCCTCCGCCCGCCTCCGGTGACATGATGCCACGCCGGTGTACAACCCAGAGACGAAAAGGCAGCCCTCCCCAGAGGACGCAAAGGCCGAAGTTTAATGTTCCAAATGACCACGTCCTCTCCTTCTTCTCCATCGTACCCATCAAAACCCATCCGATCTCCAGCAGCGCCATTTTGCTGAGGCATGATGCAACTCAGTGGGGAACCTATCAGGTCTTTTGAAAAACATTTTTCTTCTCCCTCCACGCTCTTTCCGAATTCCAAATGAAAACACCAAAAAGGCAGACTTGTTCGAAGGTATTGACCATAATCATATAAAGATTGGAATGAAGCACCCGCAGCAGAAACTGTGAACATGTGACAGCACTTCTCCTCCCTCCGAGTCCACAAACTATTTCCTTGATTCTTGGGCACACCAACGAAGCAGAGAAAGTGCTGGAAAAAAGGAGCGGCCAAGAAAGAAGAGGCGTGTGAGGAATATGGCATTTAAATTAACACTTCATTTCAGTTAATTCTACCCCGAACAGGGCCCCAAAACCTCTGACCTCAGCCCACCGCGAGAATAATGTGATACACGCACAGACTGCGGTGTAACATTGGCTCTCCATGGCAGTGGCTGCCTGAAAGTGATTAGCTGTTTGTGAAAGTCGAGCATAATACGCGGTATTCTCGTACATAATTGCCCTTTTGCAGGTGGAAGCCAGAAAAACACAGAGACTGCAGTTCGCCCCTTGAGGGTACCTCGGGATTAGGCTGTGGTCCTGTGGATACTCGTCATTCGTTAAATCTCTTGTGCGAACATCTCGCTGCCATCTTTGTCTGCGCACCTGGGGTCTCAACTATATTTCTCATGCAATGCAGTGCGGCACCCGACAGGCTGATTTCATTCCGAACATCATTGCACATTAGAGCCAGATGTACTCTGACGTAGGATACATGTAATTAAACTCGAACCCGCGTCATTATTGTGATTGTGAATGTGGAACTTGGATTTTATGACGCAAGTCCCATATTCCAACATATCTACAAGCCCCTGATGTTTATATACATAGATATATATATATATATAATATACTATATATATATATATATATATATATATGTCATACACACACCACACACACGCGGTGGTCTTATTATGATGTTGCAACTTTTCAAACACCTGTATTGGTATACCTCACCAAGAGGTAGATGGAGTTATGTTTTCACCCCTTTTGTCTGTCTGTTTGGACGGAGCAGGATATCTAAAAAAGCTTATTAACGGCATTCGGTCCAAGCTTGGTGGACAGGTTGGGTGTGTGACGAGGATGAATGGATTTCATTTTTTGTGAAGATCCGATCCCAGATACTAGACCTTAAAAGTGCTTCTTCACCGGTGAGAGATGGGGCCCAACAATAACTACATAGCATCATATGCAAACAGTTATGGACACATATGGATGAACTTGCGTGGATGAGTTGGGGACGGTAACAAGACAATCCGAAGACATTTGGTTGAGGTTCAGATGCAGATCCGCCTATCAGTGGGCTACAAAACGTAAAACTCTTACTTTTTTTGCATAAACTTCTGGTATTTTTCACGTTGCTGCTGAATGTTCAGCTCCCATTTTGCACCTCACTAAAAGCTCAGTTCACGCAACCAGATTTGTTGTGTTTCATGTTTTATCTTATCCAGGTGTTGCTGTTATATCTCTTTACAATATTTCATGTTAGATTGTACTTTATTGCTACTATATCTTGAATTTGTTTCATATTGTTCAAGGCCTAAACTCAAGCCGTCCCCTCAGATAAGAAACTCTACCTTGATATGCTCCTTCTACTCACCCAACAATGGATGGAGGCCATCAATACCAGAAATAATATCAGGGGCCGTCTCTCTGGGACATATCTCGTCCTTTGATACAGTCTGCGCATCCTGCCTTGCTCTCCAAACTGTCTGCCTATGGAATTCAAGCTGAACTTGTGACACATAGCTGACTTGACTTCCTGTGATGTATCAGTAGTTACACTAATGCATACATACATGGGTGTACCGGGCGTGGTTAAGAGTCATGTGACTATTGCCATGCTCCGATGCGGCTGCTGTGCTGTGTCTGTGTCCTTATTGGTTTCACGAGTCAGTAAGTGACCACTATATTCGTTATGCGGTGTGTATCTGTCTGTCTGTCCCGAGCCCATAGCTCCGTGGGTTTTGATCCGATCCTGATAAATTAAGGGTGCCGAGGTTTTTGTATCATTGATCTAGTTGTGTTTTAGAGACATGGGCGTGCACTGCGCCCATTATGGGCGGTAGCCACGCCCGAAAAAACATGTGTTTTTTAGGGGCGAGCCGATTTCAATTACATCTTCTCCTAGGGGGTTTGTCGATCTGGCAGAAGTTTCGGTATTGGTTAGCCCAATGCCAGCTGCATAGCCCCATCGCGAGCTCGATTTTTCATTTTGTCCCAAGGTCAAGGTCACAAAAGGCACGAAACTTAGAAAATGTCAAAAAAAATCATAAATTGGGCATCAAGCTCCGAGGTTTATTTACCAACCAATGACAGGACACGCTGCGTAGGCGTGGCCGATGCGCCATTTAGTTACCAATCACAGGACACGTTGCTGCGTAGGCCGGTGAGCGGCCGGCCGACGATGACGTCACGGGCCGTGCCGGTTACGATGGGGATCGGTGCCTTAGTTACCATGGCATAGGAGTGGCAATGGTCAATGGCAGCGAATGTCATGGCAAGCAA
>CM068965.1:63062216-63072824 GCA_035128595.1 Eptatretus atami | reverse complement strand
CCTGTTCATCATAGCTACAAATCGCTGGGTATCTTGCAGTGCTTATAAACGCCTGGAGAGGCAATTATTTGTGGTTTTATTTCATATGCACATATGAATAACCGAGAGAATCTCTTAAACTAAGCAGTATGACAAAATGTAAGCTCCAGATTTGAAAGTATCAGCAGTTCCGACTCCAAAAAAAGGTGTTGATTTGTCCAATTCGGACATTGCTTGGGCGTTTCTAGGTGCATAGTTGTATTGACGGCAATTGGTAATCGCTTGCCAAGCCAGGCATTCCGTTGAAGTGCTTGCTTGAGTTGTTAAGCCACTTACCGATCTGTACAGTTCTTATCAGTTGATAGCAGTACAGTTCGTGTCCTGATCGGGATGGAGAGTCGACAGTTACTACAAGGGAGAGGTATGTATACAGCACACACAGACGTGGTACATATGGGAAGATTTGGATCTGTAGGGACTCTCCGTGGGTGTGTGAGCATGCCATGCCTGTTACGGGTGCCGTGGTGGCAACGTTTAATCCCATATCTTATAGAGGTTCTGTAATGTCGTGAAGTACAAACAATCAGACCGACCAAGATGATGCACTCAACTTCACACAAGTTTTATTCACAGCACTCGGCAACATTTCTGGTCCTGTGTGTGGCGAAAGCGCACCGTCAAATTTGAGGAAGGGTGATTCTCTCTCTCTCTCTCTCTCTCTCTCTCTCTCTCTTCTCTCTCTCTCTCTCTCTCTCTCTCTCTCTCTCTCTCTCTCTCTCTCTGTGTCTCTCTCTCTTCTGTTCCTCTCTCTCTTTCTCTCTTCTCTCTCTGTCTCTCTCTCGACGTTCCGGGTGGTGTTGGCTCCGGACTGCTTGGCTCCAGACACGTCCAGGCAGTTTTTTTCTCTGGACTGTGTTTATCTCCGGACATGTCCAAGCGGTGTTTGTCTCTGGGTGGTATTTATAGTATGACCAGTAGAAATGCATTTCAGACATTATTTTGTTTCCTCTTAACTGATAGTCTATGCAGAATCATTTTGATGAAAGAGTATCAATCATAATTGACGCTCCACCACATGTCTGCCTTCCTTCCCCCACCCCTTCCTCATTCTCCCTCCATCCTTACTCTCTCTCCACCTCATATACTCCCTCCTCACTCCCCACCTTCCTCTCTCTTTCACCATCCCTCCTCTCTCTTTCACCATCCTCCTCTCTTCTCCCTCTATCTCTTCACTCTCCCCCACTCCTCTCTATCTCCCACTCTCCCCCCCCACCCCCTCTCTATCTCCTCACACTCCCCCACCCCACCTCTCTATCTCTTACTCTCCCCCACCTCTCTATCTCCTCACTGTTTCCCCACCCCTCTCTATCTCCCCCTCTTTCCCACCCCCAATCCCTCTCTATCTCCCCCTCCTACCCACCCCCTCAGTGTTCCCATCAGCTAAGCAACAGGTGGTATTTGCTAGTGTATATATATATATATATATATATATATATATATATATATATATATATATATATAACACAAAGTTGACCAGTCTTCTCGCCAATAACCCAAAAAGATCTTACCTTCCACATTCAATAAAGATATTGGATGAAGCTGATATATCTCCTTCGAGTCCTCTTCTTTGGGGATATAAATCCCATTTGCCAAACACCAACATTCCGGTATCAGCTGTTTCCTCCAAACAACTCTGGCAGCGACCACAATACTCGTAACAGCCTTGAACACTTCTTATACACCTTGTATGAAATCCCATTCAAACCAGGGGCACTCTTACTTCTATATTTCCGCACGACCTCTTGGATTTCTTGCCAACGAAATTCCAAGAGGTCAAAAGTAACTCCTGGCTGTGGTGAGCGGTCAAAGCCCCCAAGGTCTGGCAGGTCCACTGATCTGAGCGGGTTGCTATAAGTCTTCCTCAAATGTTCCTCCAGCTCTGCTTGCGGTGCCATAATGATCCCTGAGCTACAACTTTGAAACAGATCCCTAACAAATCCATCGGGATTCCTCAGGAATGCTTCTCTCTTCTTTCTTGGTTCCCTTCTTTTCTGTCGAAGCTCTCCTTCCTTCCCAACCCCGAATTTGCTTCCAAATATCCCCATTAATAGTAACAGGCCAGGTTTCTCTTGTTCACTTGCCATCTTGTACCTTTGCTTAAGGTGTCTCTGCTGGGTTCTCAGCTCACCCTTCTTGACTTGCCACCGATTTGCCTGTTTCATCCTCTCTCCAGAAGCCTTCTTCTCTTCACCGAAACGATCAAGATTATATATATATTATATATATATATATATATATATTATTATATATATATATATATATATATATATATATACATATACATATGGGAAAGGAGAGTTAGCAGAGAGAATACTGTGTGTTTATACCTCATGAACAGCACACACACACACACACACACACACACACACACACACACACACACCAAAACACACACACGTGCTTGGCCGATATCGGCAATTTTTCAGGAATTCGCAGGTTTGAGAAACTGTGATTACCAACGACAGCACTTACTGTATACAAACCAGAAACCTTGAGTAACTTTCACCGAAAAACAACGTTGTTTTTATATAGACGTTTGAGGGATATCTTCACAAACATTATTATTTATAAACAGCTTGTGTGTGACAGGTGGAATTAAAAAAATTGGCTCAGTATTTAGAAACACGTAAATACGGCAAAGGGATCAGAAATTGGGTGTGATTTCACAACAACTCGCTCAGAAATGACGGAGCACGATTCACGAACCACTGGCTCAGGGTGACGGAGCACAAACCACTGGCTCAGGGTGACGGAGCACGAACCACTGGCTCAGGGTGACGGAGCACGAACCACTGGCTCAGGGTGACGGAGCACGGACCACTGGCTCAGGGTGACGGAGCACGGACCACTGTCTCAGGGTGACGGAGCACGAACCACTGGCTCGGTGACGGAGCACGACCACTGTCTCAGGGTGACGGAGCACGAACCACTGGCTCAGGGTGACGAGCACGAACCACTGGCTCAGGGTGACGGAGCACGAACCACTGCTCAGGGTGACGGAGACGAACACTGGCTCAGGTGACGGAGCACGAACCACTGTTCAGGGTGACGGAGCACGAACCACTGGCTCAGGTGACGGAGCACGAACCACTGGCTCAGGGTGACGGAGCACGAACCACTGGCTCAGGGTGACGGAGCACGAACCACTGGCTCAGGGTGACGGAGCACGAACCACTGGCTCAGGGTGACGGAGCACGAACCACTGGCTCAGGGTGACGGAGCACGAACCACTGGCTCAGGGTGACGAGCACGACCACTGGCTCAGGGACGGAGCACGAACCACTGGCTCAGGGTGACGGAGCACGGACCACTGGCTCAGGGTGACGGAGCAGGACCACTGGCTCAGGGTGACGGAGCACGGACCACTGGCTCAGGGTGACGGAGCACGGACCACTGGCTCAGGGTGACGGAGCACGGACACTGGCTCAGGGTGACGGAGCACGGACCACTGGCTCAGGGTGACGGAGCACGGACCACTGGCTCAGGTGGACGGAGCACGGACCACTGGCTCAGGGTGACGGAGCACGAACACTGCTCAGGGTGACGGAGCACGCACCACTGGCTCAGGGTGACGGAGCACGCCCACTGGCTCAGGGTGACGGAGCACGCACCACTGGCTCAGGGTGACGGAGCACGCACCACTGGCTCAGGGTGACGGAGCACGCACCACTGGCTCAGGGTGACGGAGCACGCACCACTGGCTCAGGGTGACGGAGCACGACCACTGCCTCAGGGTGACGGAGCACGCACCACTGGCTCAGGGTGACGGAGCACGCACCACTGGCTAGGGTGAGGAGCACGCACCACTGGCTCAGGGTGACGGAGCACGAAGACTGGCTCAGGGTGACGGAGCACAACCACTGGCTCAGGGTGACGGAGCACGAACCACTGGCTCAGGGTGAAGGAGCACGGACCACTGGCTCAGGTGAGGAGCACGACCACTGGCTCAGGGTGACGGAGCACAAACCACTGGCTCAGGGTGACGGAGCACAAACCACTGGCTCAGGGTGACGGAGCACAAACCACTGGCTTAGGGTGACGGAGCACAAACCACTGGCTCAGGGTGACGGAGCACAAACCACTGGCTCAGGTTGACGAGCACAAACCACTGGCTCAGGGTGACGGAGCACAAACCACTGGCTCAGGGTGAGGAGCAACCACTGGCTCAGGGTGACGGAGCACAAACCACTGGCTCAGGGTGACGGAGCACAACCACTGGCTCAGGGTGACGGAGCACAACCCACTGGCTCAGGGTGACGGAGCACAAACCACTGGCTCAGGGTGACGGAGCACAAACCATGGCTCAGGGTGACGGAGCAACCACTGGCTCAGGGTGACGGAGCACGAACCACTGGCTCAGGGTGACGGAGCAACGACCACTGGCTCAGGGTGACGGAGCACGACCACCCTGGCTCAGGGTGACGGAGCACGAACCACTGGCTCAGGGTGACGGGACCAGGACCACTGGCTCAGGGTGACGGAGCACGGACCACTGGCTCAGGGTGACGGAGCACGGACCACTGGCTCAGGGTGACGGAGCACGGACCACTGGCTCAGGGTGACGGAGCACGGACCACTGGCTCAGGTGACGGAGCACGGACCACTGGCTCAGGGTGACGGAGCACGACCACTGGCTCAGGGTGACGGAGCACAACACTGGCTCAGGGTGACGGAGCACGCACCACTGGCTCAGGGTGACGGAGCACGCACCACTGGCTCAGGGTGACGGAGCACGCACCACTGGCTCAGGGTGACGGCACGCACCACTGGCTCAGGGTGACGGCCACGCACCACTGGCTCAGGGTGACGGAGCACGCACCACTGGCTCAGGGTGACGGAGCAGCACCTGGCTCAGGGTGACGGAGCACGCACCACTGGCTCAGGGTGACGGAGCACGCACCACTGGCCTGGGTGAAGGAGCACGCACCACTGGCTCAGGGTGACGGAGCACGAACACTGGCTCAGGGTGACGGAGCACGAACCACTGGCTCAGGGTGACGGAGCACGACCACTGGCTCAGGGTGAAGGAGCACGACCACTGGCTCAGGGTGACGGAGCACGGACCACTGGCTCAGGGTGACGGAGCACAAACCACTGGCTCAGGGTGACGAGAGCACAACCACTGGCTCAGGGTGACGGAGCACAACCACTGGCTCAGGGTGACGGAGCACAAACCACTGGCTCAGGGTGACGGAGCACAAACCACTGGCTCAGGGTGACGGAGCACAAACCACTGGCTCAGGGTGACGAGCACAAACCACTGGCTCAGGGTGACGGAGCACAAACCACTGGCTCAGGGTGACGGAGCACAAACCACTGGCTCAGGGTGACGGAGCACAACCACTGGCTCAGGTGACGGAGCACAAACCACTGGCTCAGGGTGACGGAGCACAACCACTGGCTCAGGGTGACGAGCGCACAAACCACTGGCTCAGGGTGACGGAGCACAAACCACTGGCTCAGGGTGACGGAGCACAAACCATGCTCAGGTGACGGAGCACAACCACTGGCTCAGGGTGACGAGCACAAACCACTGGCTAGGGTGACGGAGCACAACCACTGGCTCAGGGTGACGGAGCACAACCACTGGCTCAGGGTGACGGAGCAACAACCACTGGCTCAGGGTGACGAGCACAAACCACTGGCTCAGGGTGACGGAGCACAAACCACTGCTCAGGGTGACGAGAACAAACACTGGCTCAGGGTGACGGAGCACAACCACTGGCTCAGGGTGACGGAGCACAAACACTGGTCAGGGTGACGGAGCACAAACCACTGGCTCAGGGTGACGGAGCACAACACTGGCTCAGGGTGACGGAGCACAACCACTGGCTCAGGGTGACGGAGCACAAACCACTGGCTCAGGGTGACGGAGCACAAACCACTGGCTCAGGGTGACGAGCACGGACCACTGGCTCAGGGTGACGTAGCACGGACCACTGGCTCAGGGTGACGTAGCACGGACCACTGGCTCAGGGTGACAGAGCACAACCACTGGCTCAGGGTGACGGAGCACAAACCACTGGCTCAGGGTGACGGAGCACAAACCACTGGCTCAGGGTGACGGAGCACAACACTGGCTCAGGGTGACGGAGCACGAACCACTGGCTCAGGGTGACGGAGCACGAACCACTGCTCAGGTGAGGAGCACGGACCCATGGCTCAGGGTGACGGAGCACGGACCACTGGCTCAGGGTGACGGAGCACGGACCACTGGCTCAGGTGACGGAGCACGCACCACTGGCTCAGGGTGACGGAGCACGCACCACTGGCTCAGGGTGACGGAGCACGCACCACTGGCTCAGGGTGACGGAGCACGACCACTGGCTCAGGGTGAGGAGCACGCACCACTGGCTCAGGGTGAAGGAGCACGCACCACTGGCTCAGGGTGATGAACACGCACCACTGGCTAGGGTGACGGAGCACGAACGATGGCTCAGGGTGACGGAGCACGAACACTGGCTCAGGGTGACGGAGCACGAACCACTGGCTCAGGGTGACGGAGCACGAACCACTGGCTCAGGGTGACGGAGCACGGACCAGGCTCAGGGTGAGGAGCACGCCACACTGGCTCAGGGTGACGGAGCACGCACCACTGGCTCAGGGTGACGGAGCACGCACCACTGGCTCAGGGTGACGGAGCACGCACCACTGGCTCAGGGTGACGGAGCACGACCACTGGCTCAGGGTGACGCAGCACAAACCACTGGCTCAGGGTGACGGAGCACAAACCACTGGCTCAGGGTGACGGAGCACAAACCACTGGCTCAGGGTGACGGAGCACAAACCACTGGCTCAGGGTGACGGAGCACAAACCCCTGGCTCAGGGTGACGGAGCACAAACCACTGGCTCAGGGTGACGGAGCACAAACCACTGGCTCAGGGTGACGGAGCACAAACCACTGGCTCAGGGTGACGGAGCACAAACCACTGGCTAGGGTGACGGAGCACAAACCACTGGCTCAGGGTGACGCAGCCCAAACCACTGCTCAGGGTGGGAGCAGCACAAACCACTGGCTCAGGGTGACGGAGCACAAACCACTGGCTCAGGGTGACGGAGCACAAACCACTGGCTCAGGGTGACGGAGCACAAACACTGGCTCAGGGTGACGGAGCACAAACCACTGGCTCAGGGTGAGGAGCACAACCACTGGCTCAGGGTGACGGAGCACAAACCACTGGCTCAGGGTGACGGAGCACAAACCACTGGCTCAGGGTGACGGAGCACAAACCACTGGCTCAGGGTGACGGAGCACAAACCACTGGCTCAGGGTGACGGAGCACAAACCACTGGCTCAGGGTGACGGAGCACAAACCACTGGCTCAGGGTGACGGAGCACAAACCACTGGCTCAGGGTGACGGAGCACAAACCACTGGCTCAGGGTGACGAGCACGGACCACTGGCTCAGGGTGACGTAGCACGGACCACTGGCTCAGGGTGATGGAGCACAAACCACTGGCTCAGGGTGACGGAGCACAAACCACTGGCTCAGGGTGACGGAGCACAAACCACTGGCTCAGGGTGACGGAGCACAACCACTGGCTCAGGGTGACGGAGCACGAACCACTGGCTCAGGGTGACGGAGCACAAACACTGGCTCAGGGTGACGGAGCACAAACCACTGGCTCAGGGTGACGGAGCACGAACCACTGGTTCAGGGTGACGGAGCACGGACCACTGGCTCAGGGTGACGGAGCACGACCACTGGTTCAGGGTGACGGAGCACAAACCACTGGTTCAGGGTGATGGAGCACGGACCATTGGCTCAGGGTGACGAAGCACGAACACTTGCTCAGAGTGAAGGAGCACGAACCACTGGCTCAGGGTGATGGACACGGACCACTGGCTCAGGGTCATGGAGCACGGACCACTGGCTCAGGGTGACGGAGCACGAACCACTGGCTCAGGGTGCTCACTGTAATTTCCAGTGTATAAACTGTGGCCATGTATAAACTGTGGCCGTGTATTAACCGCACCCCTGTTTTTCACCCTCAACAAAAAAAAAGAACATATCAACCATTTCATTTTCTTATCGAGATCTAAACATGTTTTTACATTAACTTTGTACAGAACAAAGTGATAGAGGTATCAACATGCTAACTCCCATGTCCGCTTATTTTCATCTAAGTCTTATTCTCATTTTCAAGAAGTTGAAGAGAGAGAAGAGGATACCAAGAAGTTTTTGTTTTTCTTTATTATTTTGTTAATACTATAAAGAGGATTTTTTGTTGTTTCAAGAAAAAGGAAGAAAAGGGATTCATACTGGTATCATACATATTTCTTGTGGATTTGTGGCCCTGAAAAGGGCCGTTTGGGTTTGATGAAGCTTTTCAGCTGAACCCGAGGAAGTCCTCGTTAATGCTTTCCTTGTCGAAGACGGCACGTAACTCCCTGTCCCTATCAGGGTTGAGCAAGTCCCTGTCGCTGTCCACGTCACTGTCACCATAATTTGCAGCCTCCTGCTCCCAAATGATGTCGTCCTCTGTGCCGTCCATGTTGATGGAGATGCAGCTTTTCAGAAATGCTCGCTTGATGATGTCCGACGGTATCTCCTCCCACAACTTGATGATCCAGCCGCAGATCATCGGAAGGTCGACCTTTCTCATCCTCCCGCTCTTGGTGAAGGTCTTCTCCCCACTCATTATCCAGTCAGACCAGCAGCGACATAACCTGTCCTTGAATGGCTTGTTGATGGGAGATGTGTGTGCGGCGTCGAACCGACAGTTGATGGCTTGCCATGAACCTGTAGGCACACGATGGGCTGGCCGTGAAGTCCCCAATGTCATCCTCCTTAGCTAAGCTCCTCGCTTTCAGCCTGGGAGCAAGTGTTGAGATGGCGTAACCCTCTGCTCTCTTCTCTCGGACCCAAACGATGAGACGCTCCTCCAGCTGAGGCCACTTCACTGACTTCCCCTCAGTGCCTTCTTCTTCCTTGGCATCTTCTCTATCATTGCCTTGCCTGTTCTCCAGCATCGGACGATGGACTCATCCATGCTGGATCGACTCCCAGCTTCCCGGTTCCCAAACTCTTCTGCAGACTGGCAGAGAGAGAGAGAGTTTGAATGCTGTGGTGCATGAGCGCCTTGACATCTTGAGAGATAGAATGGATGATACACGACATAATCTGGTGACGTAAGCCGAGGCACTCACGAAGCCCAAAGCAGCCCTTCTTGATGGTCACGTGACCATCCCCATCCTCTTGTCGGATGCACGTAAATCTGCATGCAAGCTTATTTGAGGTGAGTGCTCCGTTATTAGACTCGAGCTATTGTGAATAATTCTTCTTTTGATTTGAGACCAGGTGTTCTTATTTTGTTTTTAATGGCGCTTTCAGAGCCGCAAGGCTCTATATATGCCACACACCTAAACTCTGGGTGTCTCCGGAAGTTTCTGGACGTTTCCAAGCGTGACTTTATTTAATTTTCGCACATGGTTAAGAAAATGCTGTACAAACTCTTAACCTGAACCGATTTGGCTTGCTGAAAATGTGCAATTTTATTTTACACCACGTTTCCTCTTTTTGTACAATCTTTCCTGACACGATTCCAGCACTCTTCAAACTTCGATGGCGACACTGCATTTTGATACCGGAGTTAGGAAGACAAAATAAATTAGATG
This sequence comes from Eptatretus atami, assembly GCA_035128595.1. Classification (NCBI taxonomy): domain Eukaryota; kingdom Metazoa; phylum Chordata; class Myxini; order Myxiniformes; family Myxinidae; genus Eptatretus; species Eptatretus atami. The sequence continues at coordinate 63,063,165 of CM068965.1, read as the reverse complement.
ATTACAATGAGTAAAAAATGTTTTCAGTTGTGACAGCAATGAATCGCCACATCACGGCAGGATATCCGAGAGGTACGCTTGCTCGTTTTGAGCTGTCATACCTGGGTTCGAATCCCAACCCAGCAAAACTGTCACCCTGGTATTTCACAGGCAGGGTGATTCATCAGTGTGTGTGCCGTCTCTTGGATGGATGTTAAACTGAGCGTCACATCTGCCAGAATCCCCCACCTCTCCCCCTCCCCTCTTCACCTTCTCTCTCTCTCACCCCTCTGCCTCTCACCCCTATCCCCCCCTCTCCCTCTCTCCCTCTCTGACCACTCCCTTCTCCCCCCTTTCCTCTCCCGTCCCTCTCTCTCTCCCTCTTTCTGCCACCCTCCCCCTCCCACTGCTTCCCCACCCCTCCCCCTCTGTTAAGGGGACTGTTAAGGACTGACGGTTTCGTTTTAAATTTGAAACTGCTTCCCCATAGGGTAGCATGTCCAAATCATATTCGGAGTGAGCCAACCGGAGGGGTGCAAAGGTTGCTGCATGTGCAAACATGCAGGCAGGCCTTTTTCAGGTAGATGGCATCTTATATATTATTTCCGAGTTTGTGGTTTCGTGTCGCGCTATCTTCGACTTTGTTCTGTGCTCGAGTAACGTGATGTTCGGCTTACATTATCTCAAAGACCATATGAGGTGCATGGTACAAAAAAAGTAAATAAAATGGTTCTGAAACAGTGAAATCGTATTCCACTTACTGCATTAAAGTAAAATTACTACTGATACTCTGCATCAGTTCCTTTCTCAAACACACCCACCCCAACATGTCGCGCAGAGCGCGGGTTATGCTAGTGGGTTTTAAATGCTTCCACCCAGTTTTAAATTGAACCTGGCAGTTAAAAAGAAAATGTTGCTGTTTGGGCACGTTTCATCGCCCTTCCCTTCCCCACCCCACACACCACCTTCC
>CM068965.1:63039177-63052625 GCA_035128595.1 Eptatretus atami | reverse complement strand
AACAGCATGCAGGGTTGAAAGACAAAATAGAGGGAGACTTAGATAAACAAGTAAAAAAGACAAAATGTCATACCTCTTGTTGTTTTAGTAATTTTGCTGTATGGAGTTAAAGGGATAGCCCATATATGTACAAATAAAAATGCCTCCAGTCTACCAGTCGGCTATCTTTGATCACATCAGAAAATAACATGAGGGGCACGTGTATGCCATCATGTACTGTGCTAGAGCCAAGTTTGATCAAAGTCGGACCATGCAGGCATGAGAAATGGTTGGGGACACATTTTAGTAACAAAATAGCCACCATTCGACCATCTTGGATCTGATCTCGAAAAAAATGACATGCTTATATAAGCCATCATTCTTTATCTGTGTGCCAAGACTGAACAACTTCGGTAAATGCATTGTCCGAGAAATGGTTGAGGACGTGCTCAACATTGGGTTTTTTTTACAACTAAAATGGCCGCCAGTCGGCCATCTTTGACCTGATCTTGGAAAGAAAAAAAAAGTGATATGCATATGTAAGACATCATTCATTATCTGTGTGCCACGTTTAAACAACATTGGTAAATGCTTGTCCAGGAAATGGCTGAGGACGTGTTTGACACTGGGGTTTTTTTTACAACGAAAATGACCGCCAGTCGGCCATCTTGGATCTGATGTCGAAAAAAAATGACGTGAAAATATATACCCTCATGTGTTGTCTTTTTGCAAAGTACGAATAAAACAGTCCAGACGTGTCTGAGATATGGTTGCGAACGCACACACGCACGCACACAAAAATCGAGACCAAATCCACCAGCCCCCGTATAGGACTAAGTCCAATGGGGGTTATAATGCGCGTGCGGAGGAATGAGGCGTTGGAGAAGATGCATGGAGTGCACAAATTGGATGCAGAAGTAATCTATAATCTACATCATCAGTGGCAGAAATCAGAAAGCCTCAAGCTCAGCATTGTTTTGTCTATTTCTTTTCTCAACCCCCGGTCAGGCCTTCTCAACGCCCGGTCAAGTAACAGTGCCACAAACTTACCCGCCAGCATGCATCCAGATTCCACCAATGTTCTATACTGCCTCGTTTCTCTATAAGTAAAAAAATAAAACATTTTTGTATGACCTATGTGCATTTTTGCTGCTTATATATGGTGAATATATTGTTCACTAGGCATTAATTGTTTCCCCAAACAAAAAACTTAGATGTATCGAGTGCTTCAGGAGGACATTTTCAAATCTGTTTGAGTAGCTTCTAATAGTCTATGGACGAAATGATTTTATGTAAACGGGTGCTCTGGGACAGACATAGAAATACCGGTAAACTGCGTTTCGCAATTATGTAAGAGTGACATTTGCTTGTGATCGATGCTTTCATGGTATGTATGTGCTGCTGGGAATACAAATGCAATAAACGATATGAAAGGCAACGCTTGAAGACTGCTTCGACTTGGCAATAAAGGTTGGTGAATGTACATTTGTACAAACGATGTGATATTACAATCATTGAGGAAGATATGTTTGGTTTTCACAGATATTACATTTTGTAACATTCAAATAGTTAATAAACAGGGCTGGCAGGATAGCCTAAAGGTATGTGCACTCACCTCTGAGCCGTCTTGCCTGGGTTGGAATCTCGGGCCAGCTACCAAGTATCATCCTGGTATCTTGCAAGCAGGGCGAGGCAAATGATGTTACTTGCAGCAATGTGTTGCATATGAAAAAAGAAGAATTTAATAAACAGCAAAAAATTAACTAATTGTGCATAAAATTGATTGTAAATGTATTTAATGCTGTCATATCCCAGCTCTTGTATTTGGGGCATTTCAAAGCATGCTGAGAGCAAGATACTAATGAAATGCCAATGTGTTTAAAAACATTTTTTTTAACAATTGCAGAATATAAAATGGGGGAAAAAATTCCAAACTAATATACATATATATATATATATATTATTTATTGAGATAAAAAGTTGGTATTGGACTAAATTGTGACTACAGTCAAGCACCTCAATGTTAACAAATTCGAAGTTGGCAAAATCATAAACTGGCGAGTCTGTAATGTCGGACCATAAATCACAAGTTCGTGCCTAAACTCTCAAGTTAACGATCAGACGCTGTCAATGATTGTACAGGTTTTCCTGATGTTTACAATGAAGTCAAGGAGATTGTCAGCTGAGCACACGACATCTGTGGTGAAGGTTTTGGTGTCATCACTGAAGGTGTCATAGGTGGCCACAAGAAGTTCCACAGGGATGAACCTTCAGCTGAAGAGTTGATACAACTGACAGCCCCAGAAGAGGTCAATGACAAGTGAGTTGCAAGCTACACTCTCAGTACAGGACTTCAGAGTTATCGTCAAACATCCTCATGATACAGACATGGCGATGCAGCAAAATGATACCGACCTGTCACGTGTGGAAGAGTGCAATGATTTTCAAAAACGTTTCATAGTAGTTTATGAGGATGCCTAGAGGAAGTGCGGCTTCACAAAAACAAAGCTCACTTCCTTCTTCCAGAACAAAATTCTCCCAGAAGCCCTACCAACATCAACCTCGAGGTGTCGACTTGTCCTTTTTGAGACTGGCTCGCCAACTGTGTCATTATCCCATGCATGCAAAGCAAAAAGCGGGGTGTAGCAATTGGTTCACTTCTGTCTGTCTGTTTACAAAAATCAGTTTATGATCGAGGAACAACTTGATTTCAATTGAATGTCATATTTTGAACACAAAACGGAAAACGAATCTGTAGTTTAGCAGTAATTTGGTTTTGGATTCATCCCAATCACGCATGCGAGGAGAGAAGTGAGATAACTTTTTTAGTCTATGTGCTTGTCTGGCAGTCAAACAAAATTAAAGATCATTCCAAACAGGAAACTTACTGTTTTTTTTTTAAAGACGTAATATAAAGGACACAAACAACAGGCACGAATAACTAAAGTAACGTGCTAAATAAGGTGATGTCAAATACGCTGCATCAACGGTGGTAAACTTCTAAATTTTTATTCCTCTGACCTTAAAAATCTTTATTTTATTTCAATTGGATTATATACTTGAACACTGAAGAACACAAATCACCTTTTTGGCACTTTCAAAACCCTTCCGTTTAGCAGTACTTGGATAAAATATTACGGCATTTTATGTCATCCTGACCAATCAAATTTGTCACTCATACACCCCACCGATGCCCTAGTTTCTCAAGACAGCATGGGGTAAGGTGTTCTATGAATTCTCTAGTTCCTGAAGTTTTTATTTTCCCCACTTCAGGTGTCCAGAACCAAAACTACAGTACTTCTCATATAAGAGTTAATGTACTTAATTTACTCTTAAGTTTACTGGTGTTTCCAGGAACCTAACCTAGTGAACCTGTGGTGGGTGCTCTCTTGCATATCATTCTGAGAACATTGTGAACATTCCTTCTGTGATGTGTGCATATTCATTATTTTGTTGTAACAGGGCTCAGAGAGAAAAACAGTCAAGCTAGTTTTGATTTCGCATCAAACTAAAATACACAATTTGGTATCTGTCTGTTGGCTGACTGTGATGCATTCAGTCGTTACTTATCCAATCTCAACCAAACTTGCCAGGGGGGCTAAGGGTCCTACGACAGAGGTTGTCGTGACCTTGTTTGCCCCCCTTCCCCAGGGCTTTTTCCACCTCGAACAAACGCCGTGCGAAGGTGTATTGATAACTTATCATGGCATTTCGTGGGGCACACCTATCAGAAGTAAAAATGATGATAACCACAAACTATTGAGTCAATTCCGTCCAACAATGATGACATTTTTAAACAGTCACTACTGTTGTTTAACACCAGACTGAAATAAATTTTGGAGGCAACCCAATGTCCTTGAGGTATTCTATGATTATTGCATCCTCTACACACTAACAGACCCGAGCCGCCTCAAATTGTGAGGACGAGGAGCCACCTCATAGACCCGCCGCCTAGAGCCCCAATCTAGGTCACAATGATGTTTAGCTTATAAAAATGCTTAAATGAGTCTTTACATATGAATGATGTATCCAATTGCCTGTGTGATTTCTCTAGCTATGAGATTATACAAGTATGTGGACTGTATCTAGATTGTTTATAACTTATAAATTGGGGCCTCACCTATGATGTGGAGAAATGCACTGAATCCCCACCAAGAGTTGTCCATAGCTCTGCGATTCTATGCAAGTACATCATTTCAATTGGATGTTGGAGATATGTGGGTGTTTCACAGTACAGGCTAATCGGCTGTTCAAACACGCACAACGAATTGGCTTTTTATCTCCGTTCATAAATTGCTATCTGGACGGACGATTAGCTGAGTGCATACAACAATGTTTTTTTCAGCGTTTAAGGGTTAGGCGTGTGTTAACAAGACGCTCGCTAAACGCCTTTCATAAATTCAGCCCTTACATTTTTACTGTAGAGATCACACAATTCTCAAATTTGAAAAATGCACAGGTGTACAAATTTGTTAAGACCAGCATGATACAGTGTAATGTAAGGCAAGGTGTTGACTGAAGTTGAAGAAAACCTCAAGGCTCTTCTTTCACTGGCTTCCACTGCTTGCTTACGGGGGGCACAACCCCCCCGTAGTAACAGCTTGGCCGACTTCATCAATCACACTTCAAAGTTCAACCCCACCTTGGTGGAAAAGATAGAAGCACTGCTACTATCTATCCCCAAAGCAACTATTGTTGATCTCTTTCCCCGAGAAGATACTCGTTTTGCCAAACTCAAAAGGATGACAGGCAAAGTCGACCTGTCTGGTGTTATTTTGGCACAAATTGAGTTTGAACTCAGGATCTTAAGCTAAGAAGTCAATCACCTTAACCACTAAGCTACCACCAGGCCAGTAATCCTGTACCAGTATAATGTGGTTAAAAATAAATATGGGTGGGTATAATCAGAGAGACATCTTATTATAAATATTACATTCACCAGGAATAATAAAAGCCCCTCACATATGTCTTTACCTAGCTCAAAACTAACCTGTTGGGCTTCCAAATGATGGGCTGTGGTGGGTTTTTAGCTTATCTGGAATTGGAATTCCAGATAAGGTATTGTCATCGTGCACCGTCCGTCTGACCGTTTATCCGTCCATCCATCCGTCTCCTATTTTGACTTCTCCGGCCAAACCACTGGGCCGATCCGGCTGAAATTTGGCAGCAACATTCCACTTGTGACCGGTAATGGGGATTGCAAAGCTCATTCCAGTCACGTGACTTTAAATCGGTCAAAATGGTGGACTTAGTAAATTCCTTCAAAAATCTTCTTCTCCAGACCCACAAATCAGAATGCTACCAAATTTGGGTTACAACATTAGGAAAGGGTCCTGATGTTAAATTGCAGAGGTAATGCTTATCACTTGACCGGAAGTGTGTCAAAATGGCCGACTTCATCAATTTTTTGGGAAAATCGCGTCAATTCCTTCAAAAATCTTCTGCAGACCCACCAGTCAGAATGATATCAAATTTTGGTTACAACATTAGGCCAGGGCCCAGATAAGCTGCAGGTCCAGTGGTCCTATTTTTTTTTTAATTTCTTCAAAATTGCATCATTAAAAATCCATTAGGAATACAGGAATGACGATTATTAAGCTTTGATGCCTGCATTAAGATAATTTCTGCCACCTCTCTTTCATTTTGCTTGCAGCTGTTTGCGAAGTTGCAGATTAAATGATGTAAAAGGAAAGAAATTGCATTATTTAACTGTCAGTTATTTCACCAGGAATAATGATGTATCCAATTGTTAGTAGTAGAACTTGTTGGTACACAGCTCTTTGGGATGAGTTGGATAATTCATTCCTGACTGTAAAAAATTTTTTTACTGCGTGTACATGTGTATGGGGCTAGCAGTGGCAAGATAGACAAGAGGTATGCACGATCACCTCTGAGACAGTCCAGGTTTGAATCTCTATCCAGCTCGAAACGGTCATCCCAGTAGTTATATTCAGGGTGAGGCACCAATGTGTGTGCCGTCCATCGGATGGATGTTGAACAGACACCCCACCTGCCAGGATAGGTTGGTGGACATTAGAGATCTTACAGTGTCCTGTAACCTATTGCAGACACCTTGAACAAATTCAAATTCAAAATTCCTGCCCTGACTTCTAGTTCGGCTGGACTGGTTCAGCCAATTAAAGGATGCTGCTGTATTATGGCATAATACCATATCATATAGGATGATAGTTCCATAGTCAGAGTAAACAACTCAAAGGCAAGTACACTACCTCTGAGCAATCCTGTCAACCCCAAAAAAACTCCTCATGGGTTGAGAGATAATTTATTACTCATGCCAACTGTGGGTGAGAGACGGTCGGCCTCTTATGGTTTGTCAGGTGGAAGGTTGTGCTGCTCCCAGAACTGCACATACTGCAAGATTTATATGAACGAAGGCTACGGTGCTTGTAACTCTGACGTTTCATGATATATTTTATTCTGTAACTGATGATTTGCCAAAAGGGAGAGGAAGAGTGGGGGCAGGAATGGTGTTCCCCTAAAATATTTGACCGAAATTCGTGACAATGGCACAAATCCATGTGGATTGTTCTGGGGGAGGGCGGGGGGGGGGGGGGGGGGGGGGGGGGCTGAACTCAACAACAAAAATATTTTGGAAAATCACACTTCAAATATTGGCACACACACACGCATGCATTTTAAGGCCATTTGACCCTGCTAGAGCAGGGGTGGGGGCCCCATGGCCCCATGACCATGCCTTGTAGGCCCCATGACAATCATAGTTCTCTTTTTGAGGCAAAGTTTTTTTTTATGTCCAGATGCCATTCCTGACACCAACCCTTTAGTTGCCTCTTATGACACACAGGGATACAGTGTACCTATTCTAACCAGGGCACACACCAGAACCAGTACAGTGGTACTCATTTTGCCAACCTCAGATGAATGACAGGCTGAGTCAACCCCACCTGGTGTTAATTCAGCAGCAAATGGGGGCCAAGGATCCCAAGCTAGCCACCCAAACCACTAAGCCAACACCAGACAGACTTCACTTCAAATATTGGTACCTAGTGCAATTATGGACTATCCACATTACCTTTATATTTTCAGTTAATTTAATAGAAATTCAACGAATGGAGTGAGTGAGACACGTGACCAATAGTCAGACTTTAAAAAAAAAAAAAATTAGTGACCCATTTAAGACTATTTAAGTAAGAATTCTGAATTTTTGTGCAATGACATTATCTACTCTGAGCAAGTTATCCAGGAAATAACATCAATGCTGGTCAAAGCATTCTCGGTAAAACCAAGATGCTGACCAACATGTCACAATCACTGTGGAACACAGGTGTATCATGAAATTATAATCATAATAACATGAGGTCCCTTCCAAGGAACTTCAACACAACATGAGAGCATTAGGCCCAACAAGCATGGACAATGGATGCCAACCTATGGTTAGTTCTCCATGATCGATCCTTTTCATATAGCTGATAGTCAAGCAAGTAAGTAGCACGTACCACTTTTCCACTCTTTATTAATTGGTTTGGTTTCAGAAGGGGAAAAGGCGTTTTCTTTTCTTTTCTCGGCCGATCTTCTTCAGAGAAGAATGACGTCACTTCTAGAGAGAGAGTAAAAAGATGTTGTAGATACAACGGAGACACACGCGGCCTCCCGGTGAACTCGATTCTAGTTCATGTCGATTTTGGAGGTTTTTTTCCACTGAAGTATCACTTTTCGCGGATGTAGTTTACGCGACCTGGCTTGGGATTTTACTTTATCACGATAACTTTTCGCTAGTGCTTGTGCTCGCGAGAAGTGTTTTTCTCAGGTGAATCTCCTTTACGAACATTCGATGTTTTCCCTGAACGTTCTACGCTCTACGTTTTCGCCGAGAAGTTTGTCTCTGCCTCTGATTTCTTTTTCGTGGACTTTTTGTGAGTTATTTCGTTTTTGGGTGGTCGCTAGACTACCGTTATTCTCAGGTTTTCCGTCTGTTTGTTTGTACGTAATGGACAGCTCTGGAGGCCAGAGGAGTCAACCAATTTTGATGAAACTTGACTGGTAGGTTCATACCAGGATCTAGTTGTATGCTTTTGAGCACCGTTGCTATGGGCACCACCCTTGCCTAGCAACGGGACTTTGAAACTTTTGAAAAAAATCCGAATTTTTTTTTTTTTCGAAAATCAAAAATCGGCTTCCGCGCTTTTATGCGCACTATAATCAACCTCTTTGTCAAAAAGTTTCAGCCCGATCCGTCAAAAACTTTATGATGTATGCAATTATATAGCGACCACCCATGTCGCCTACCGGATTGTTGGGTGGTCGCTAGACTATCTATCGTTATTCTCAGGTATTCGTCTGTCTGTATGTATGTAATGGACAGCTCTGGAGGCCAGAGGAGTCAACAGATTTTGATGAAACTTGACTGGTAGGTTCATACCAGGATCTAGTTGTATGCTTTTGAGCACCATTGCTATGGACGCCACCGTTGCCTAGCAACGGGACTTTGAAATTTTTGAAAAAAATCCGAAAAATATTTATATATATATTTTTCGAAAATCAAAAATCGGCTTCCGAGCTTTTATGCGCACTATAATCAAGCTCTTTGTCAAAAAATTTCAGCCCGATCCGTCAAAAACTGTATGATTAGTATGCAATTATATAGCGACCACCCATGTCGCCTACCGCCTTGTCTAAATACTGCTCACCGTTTGTTTCGTATTGTGATTTTTGAGTGGTGAGGTTTTTTTTATGAACTTAGAGCCAAATTTTCACGAGTGAACATTTATTACACAGCGCATGTGAAGCGAAAAGTGGGGTCAATCAATTGGTTCATGTCTGTCTGTCCGTCCGTCTGTCTTGTCAGTTTAAAATGGAGGAACAGCTTATTTAAATTGATTGTTATATTTGGAACATGAATTGGAGCATGAATAGGAAGACAAATTTTCCGTTTAATGGTACTTTGTCTCCGAATTCGTCCCGATCGCACATGTGTAGAGAGATCTTGTTTTTTTTTAGTCTGTCTGCCTGTTAAACGAAATTGAAAATAATTCCAAACAGGAAACTTACTGTTTTTGAGGACGTCATAAAGGATACCAATGACTAACGCAACGTGTTAGATAGGGTGGTGTCATCGACACTGTGTCAATGGTGGTAAACTCCAGAATTAATTTTTTCATAAAAGGTTAAACCTTTTAAAACCTTAATTTTATCGAAGTTGAATTATATACTTGAGCACTGGAAAACACAAATCGCCATCTTGTCACTTCCAAGAACGTCCAGTTTTGCTGTACCTGGACATGTTAAATAGGGTGGTTGTTGGACATGGGTGGACATGAAATAGGGTGGACATGTTAAAACACCTCACCACACTGGAAAACTTGGGGACAGGAATACTGCACTGTGAATGGTGGAGACTTGTAGAGGCGGCGCTTTCCCACCTGGAGGCAGCACTACACGATACACATTTACATCGATAATTTGTGTCTCACACCACCCCCCCCCCCCCCAAGACCACCGACAAAGATAAAAACACCCCGATAGATTATTTTCGGTCATGTTGATCCTACGTAGCAAGTCGAAATGCCATCAGCCCAGAAATGTCGGAGGAGTAGCGTGACAAACAAACACACGAATACCGGTCCGTGAATTATAGTAAGGATTATTGTATTAAAATTGAATATGTACTTCAACACTGCATGGGGTATTGTATTCTATGAACTCTCTAGTTCCAACTGTTCTTCAATCCACCAAATAAATGGTGAGTAGGAATTGTATTTATCATCTTCACTATGTCGACAAGTCTTTGCTACGACTCGGCCGGGGTTCGAACCACCTGAACCGCCGTCCTCCAAGACTCAGAGCGTACACTCTAATCATTACAACACCAAATCCGGTCTCCTGTTTAAAAACATCAAATCATCTGAAATTCGCAGGAGAGGGCGGACACAATTTGGTGATGCATGGTTTTCCCATCGTTGTTTTAATGGTGTAGCGAGTAAATAATGGCCGTGAATCGGTGAGCAACATTGAGCATTCTCACATGTTGCTGCCATGCAAACAGGTGTTGGAAAGATAATTTTGGAGAATCACTGGATTTTACCTGTGTGTAACAGGAGAACCAATGGACGATGGACCTTTTTACCCAACACCTGGTCGTTAGGTTAATGTCGCATTGGCTCATGCACATAAAATACTGGGGGAAAGGTCCATGTGTGTAGGCTGCCATGCATAAAAAAAGAATGCCAAGTTTATGTATGTGTCGTTTCTTGTCGCCAGTTTTCAGAGATTGTGCATACTTACTCATTATCTCCACATTTGTGAGGGCAAGTATCATAGGAATGGAAACTTTTTTTTTTGCCCAATAGATTTGCATGTATGCATTTATATTTAACTTCTGTTTCTGGGATGTCAGACGTCGGGTGAAAGGGTCCACACATGGAATAGCAGAATAATTGGATATCGTTGTTGGAAGTGTGAAAACTCGTTCATCTCACTTAAAATTCAATCGACATAAGGTGGGTGGAAATGGACCTCATGCGTTATCAAAAGACAATTTGCGTGGTCATTGCAACAGCGATCAAACACTACCAGAGAGAATAAAATTCTTTTTTTGACGAACATTGTCAGATGTGATGAGCCTGTTGCATGTTCGGACAACACAATGTACGAGTATGATTATAAGAACTACGAGCAATGCTTTACCATAAGAATGGGAGAAGGCAGAAGCCTGAAAACTGCAGAGCTGTAAGCCTCACTTCAACAATCAGGAAGATCATGGAGAGCACTGTCCGGGATTCATTAATTGAGTACTCTATTTGGAAGTAAATGACACATGCACCAGCTGTCAGTATGGCTTCACACCAGGAAAGTAATGTGCTACACAGCTTCACTGGGTGCTGGAGGAATGGGCAGGACTCTGAGATTAAAGGAAGCCTGTAGGTGTGCTGCATCACCATTTTAAGTGGGCATTCAACAGCATCCATCAGGAGAGGTTCCTTAAGAATGTGAAAGCCGATTGAGATGGAAGAAATATCTTGCTTTGATTCGTCACTTCTTGACAGGCAGGCTGCAGTATGTAACCATGGATGGGGCTACTTCTTCCTTGATACCTGTTGCAAGTGGAGTACCGGAAAGTAGTGTTCTGGGGCCATCACTGTTTGTGGTTTTCATCAAGGACTTACCATCAGAAGTGGAAGAAATGGTACAGCCGTTTTGCTGATGGCACGAAGATGTATAGCCCAGGATGTAATATTGCCCAGACAGAAAATCTTCAAGTTGATCTGAGTAGGGTGAACACCTGGTCTGAAAGATGACAATTTCCTTCCAACGAAGGAAAGTGCAAGGTTTTGCACAGAGGCAGAAGCAACGGAAATGTTGGGTACAGTATCAAAGGAACTCAACTTTCGAGCACTGCTATGGAGAAGGACTTATTAGTCATCAATGACGTTGACTTTAAATTCTACCAACGTTTCTCCTCAGTAGATAACAAGGCCGACGAACTACTCAGGGTAGTCAAGAGAGCATTTACTCACCTGAGTAAAAGGACTCTCCCTCTACTGCTCAAGACACTCGTTTGACATGACATTGAATATACTTGGTCCTCAATTTACACTCCTATTTACGTTTTTTTCGACTTAATGCCTTGGACAAAGTACTGAACAATTTACGATTAACATCTTTTAATTTTCGAGTTCACGGTGTTTTTTGGCGAAGAAAAATATTTAAATTTTGCACCAGCACGCAGGGGAATGGAGGTATGAGCGTAAATCGAGGAGTCCATGGTATGGGAACTACTTTTGGTACTTGCGGGACAAAGACGATGCTAAAAAGGTTGAGAGTACAAAGGAAAGCGACCAAACTAGTCCCACAAGTATGCCGGCTTTGCTCCCAGGAGAGGTTCAGGGAGTTGAATATGCATTCCCTCTACTTATGAAAATGATAAGAAGATATATTAGTCTACTACAAATATTGCAAGGAATTAGCAAACTTGATCCACGGCACTATTTTTTTTTTACTCAAAATCACAACTCAGCTACAAGGAGGGCACTCCTCTGAAGTTGTTCAAAGAAAGGAGTCACTTGGAAGTTAGAAGAAAGTTCTTCAGCAATTGAGTGGTCGACGACTGGAACAGCCTCCCACAGCAAGTTGTGGAAGCCAGCTGAAAGGTAACCTGCATCCAGTCGTTCAAAAATAACCTGGACAGACATTGGTGGAGGTTTGACCCTCACTGAAACTTCACGCAGACACATACGTTACGTTTTGCTGAAGCAGAGACCGGGAACTACACGATGCTATCTCATGTCCTGTACCATGATAAAGGCGATGATGGACTGTCATGTTTGTTGAGGCAAAATGATTTATTTTTTTTTTAAACTTAAAGGTCCACATGGCTTCACTTTTATTAATGAATAGATATGGCTTAACTTAACACTTAATCGTTGTTCTTTTCTTGAATAAATGTCTTGAAACGAAGATTTTAATGTTTTCTGGTGTCCTTTTACATTTGATTGGCCTCATCCTCCAAAAAATAGCGATCATACACGGTTTTACAGCACCTTCCACACAATGATTTTGACTGTCGTCGTAACCTGAGGATTCTTGATTAGAAAATTCGTTGTCAAATTCACTTTCTGACTAGTCTGAAGCGAGTTGTGTGCCCATTACCAGCTTCTATCCATCATCAAAACTCTCTCTGCCTCGTATGCGGTGACATCAATTGTCATCATGCCAGTTGGCTGGGTGTGGGTACCTCTTTCACCTGCCATGGCATTTCAGCAAAGGATTTCTATGACTCGTTGGGACTGACACAATCTGTCAACTTCCCGACCCGGATCTCAGCCAACGGTACTCCATCTCTTCTGGATTTGATTTTGGACAATTTCCCAGAAAATGTCTGCTGTTCTTCTTCTGCACCAATCAATTAATCTGACCATATGCTTTTAAAGCGGTCATCTCTCTGGCTGTCATGAGAGAACCACCTCAGCACCGACGAGTCTGGCACTTCACTCAGGCTGACTGGCAGGGTCTTCAAGCATCAAACTTCTAGACTGATATCCCATTTCTACTTTCTCCGACATCAACTCATCCTGGGAATTCTTTCAAAGAAACTTGCTCTCTCTCTCTCATGCACAGATTTATCTCATCTCGTCTCCCGTTGTCATACCCTTCCTCCCGCCCATGGTACACTGAAGCTTGTGGCGAGGCTGTTGTCCTTAAACAACTTGCCTTTGCCTCGTGGAAGGCAAATCCTCTTGAAGGCAATCTCAGTTCCTTCCACAAAGCTCATAACAAGTGTATCTACGCTCAGGAGAGCCAGGAAACAACATCGTTCTAATCTCAAGTCTGAACTCTCAAACGTGTCTCCCTCCTCCAAATCCTGGTGGTGTCTAGTTAAGTCTGTTTCTGGTGTATGTTCCCCCTCCACCCCCTCCCTTACCTCAAATGACCACACAGCTGACACTGCATGTGAAAAGAATGAATGCCTAAACTCTGTGTTTGCTTCTAAATCT
>CM068965.1:63018343-63029964 GCA_035128595.1 Eptatretus atami | reverse complement strand
CAATGGGGAATCGCGTCACCACAAGGGTTCCCGGGGTCTCCAAACCCCCCAAGCTTCGTGTGCACCCGTCTACAGCACTCGCCCCCTCTACCTCGCAAAGCTCGACCAGACCCACCTGGTCGAGATCTGCTTCAAGGGAGCATAGCGTCTCCCTCCATTCCTGAAGGAGGCTATCCCCGCAACAACGGGGGGGGGGGGGGGAGTCCTGCATCAGGCAGAGGGTGGACTGTGTCGGCCCCCGGTGGAGACAAAATAATTCGGGAGACATGTTGGACGAGACTCGTAACGGCAGAGAGAGAGTGACGGTGACAGAGAGGAAAAATTAAATGGGGTGACGAGACGTGTACGCAAGACACGTAGAGAAAGGAGACGCGCGGAAGTAAAAGAATTAACAGAAGCGCGGAGATGGAAACGGTAGAGGAGAGACTACACGATAAGACGGGGTGAAAGACGAGCACAATACACATGGAGGTAGTTGGAGTACAGTGAGGGGGAGCTCGGGGAATGTGTCGTGACCCGGTGCAAGCAGCCGGATAGCCTCCTTCAGGAATGGAGGGAGACGCTATGCTCCCTTGAAGCAGATCTCGACCAGGTGGGTCTGGTCGAGCTTTGCGAGGTAGAGGGCGAGTGCTGTAGACGTGCACACGAAGCTTGGGGGTTTGGAGACCCCGGAACCCTTGTGGTGACGCGATTCCCCATTGTGAATGTCCCGGTGTGTGCGTACACGAGTGTGGCGAAATGTGTGCTGAAACGCGCTAGCGTGGGTGAAAGGCGTTGTGTGAAAGGGACCGCGTGTGTGAGTAATATGGTGTGCGTGGTTGCAAGTGTGCCGAAATGCGTGCCTCCAGCACACCGTGTGTGTATGAACGCCGTGTGTGAGTAGAACACGCGTGCGAGGGAAATGGCAGCGTGTGTGAGGTCGCTGTATGTGAGGGAGATGCGGTTGGCATGCGAACACGCAACCGCGTGCCCGAGTGTGAATGTATCTCGAGGTGTGTGAGCGTCGTGGCACGTGGGAGTTTGTGCAGGAGAGTGCGACGACGACAGTGCCTGAGGTGGACAAAGGCGAGTAGCGACCGTAGCTGTTTTGGAACCGTGCCGGGTTTGCACGGCAGCGCGCCCGGGGTCCGTGCCGTGCTACGCACGAGGCGCCACCGTGCGCGCCTGCGGGAGTGAAGCCCGTCCGAAATGGCGCGGTGGATTCGAGCCGACCCCGCAGACGGACAGAAGGTAGGCTGGGATTTGGATTTGGACCGGACGGGTTCTCCACGCGAGCGTGTTTGTAAAGCTCCGACGAGCAGAGGCACATGTGCGCGTGGGAACCCCTCGAAACGCAAGGCTTGTTTTTAATGCCTAGGGTGACGTCGTGGCTGCATGGTCGGAATCCGGCAGGAGGGAAATCCCTGCCGGATGGTACCGTCTGAGGAGGGACGAGGTGCGCGAAGCGCGAGCAGCTGCCATGACGTCACGGGAAAGAGCGCAGGTTGCGAGTTGCCGCGCTGGTGTACGCATTAAGAAAAACAAAAAGCAAGCCTCGCTTCGGGTGAACAGGACGATTATAATAGGAAAATAAAAATAAAATAAACAAAAAAATAAGATGGGGCTAAATTGGGATTTTTTGCAAATTAAGGGAGTGGGTATGGACAGACAGGCAAAGGCGATAGGTTGGGAGGAGACAGTACGGTAGGTCCGAGCCCACCTTCCGAGTGGCCAGCACCACCGCACTCCACGAACCTCCAGACAAACAAGGGCCGCCAGCTTCATCGCCGCTGTTTGCTCAAGCGTACGGTCAGTTCACTGCCGCTGTTTACTGCAAGCCGTAGGCAGTTCACCGCTGTTTGCTAAGGCCGTGCCGCATTATCTGCCGGCTGTTTTACTGCAAGCTGTGACGGTCAGTTCATCTGCCGGCTGTTTTAACTGCAGGCCTGTGACGGTCAGTTCATGCCGCTGTTTACTGCAAGGCCTGGACGTCAGTTCATCTGCCGGCTGTTTTACTGCAAGGCCTGTGACGCGTCAGTTCATCTGCCGGCTGTTTTCTGCAAGCATGTGACGGTCAGTCAATCTGCCGGTGTTTTGCTGCAGGCTGTTAGCAAAAAGGCCGGCCGCCTTCACAACAACGACATCTCCTCACCATCTCCTAATCCACATCTCCCCCGATAAATCAACACGAACAACGTCGCCTCACCTTCATCTCCGAAGGACGCCATCTTTGCGCCAGCCACGGCGAGTCCGCATCGAACGGCATCGTTGCAGGCAGACGCGGGGTCCGCTCGCCGCGTGAGTCGGGGAGTGTCAGTCTGGAGAGGTCGAGGGAGCGCTGGAAGTCTGAAGCCTGAAGCCTGCAGTAGCCGGAGAAGCTGAGGAGAACGGAGGAGGCGCGAACTGGGAGCGCGCTAAGCCTGCTGTGCGCGCGGAGCTGCGTGTTCGTGTGCGAGCCGGAGAGAGCTCGCCAACCGCTCCCGAACGGTCTGAGGTGATCGGGCTTCGGAACGGTCCGAGCATTGCTGAGGGACGAACGGGTTCTTAAAGAGAGCATCAACTCAAAAAGAGCGAAGACCGTTCGTTCCTCTCAGGCGTTGCCGGCTGGGGCCCGAATCACCAGGCCGCGGCCGAGCCGCTGTTACGCTAGCTGCCGTGGGGAAGGAACGTCGCGCGTCGCCCCAGCGAGGAAGGTACCAGCGCGGCCTCACGGAGCCTCTGCGTTTACACGGCTCCGTGCAAATAAAGACCCAAAGAGGTCCAGTCTACCCCTGGTCTGTCCCTGGGGTTTTCCTTCCTTGTTCTTTGTGTGGAAGTTGTGGCGCCGAGTCCGTCAAGTAAACTGTATAAGTGACTGTACGTAATAAATAGACGGTATTAGCTCTTTCCTTTGCATGTGGTTTTGCATTCATTGCTTGACTGCTTATGTGCTTATTGTTGTGGAAGTAAATGTGCTTCTTAAATGTAACACTGTTCGTCGCGTCATTTTCCCCAATTGAACTGCCATCTTGCCCTCGGAATAATAGCGGGCTTTTTGATAGCCGAAAATAGAATCGGGTCCAGCGAGGCCTCGCGATAATACCCCGCTCGGTTATCCCAAAACGGAGCGAGCTGCTTAAAGCGGCTCGTGTCCAAGCAGGCCTCGCTGAGGTACAATCTCTCGGTAATATACCCGCGCGAATAATTAGGTAAATCGATTTATTTGGCGATCGGACCCTGTACGCGGGTAGAGTGCGGACAAGGTTGTGGTGCGCTTGGAGCACACCCTTGACTGGTTTTCGGCATTGTTCCGGAAAGTCGCGACTGAGTTGCCCGCTCGGTGGGCGTGCGGCCACGATTCGGCTAAAAGCGGCTGTCCGCACGCCGCGCGGCGCGAATTCGTAACAATATATATATATATATATGGCTGCCAAACCACGTGACTGATGATGTCATACATTTTTCTGTTGACCAATTTATCCTCAATGATCCTCAAAAATTTTCAAGCTGTTGTACGTATCCAATTATGATGTCATAACGAAGGCACCAATGACATCATAAAAATGGGACCACGCGTCCTGAAGCTCACCTGGATCAGGAGCAACAGCACTCAAACCCCACACAGACCCCTTTAGACTCTGATTTTTAAATGCCGTGAACAAACTTTACTACATCACTGGTGATGAAGGTTATGGACAAATTTCATTGAAATAGTGTGTGTAGTTTCAGAAGAGAGCAAATACCTATTTGAGGGATCAACCCCCCCCCCTCCCCTCACCACCACCCCCTGTTGAACCCCTGAATGAGCGCAGATTTGATGCAGTCAATTATAATCGTTCGTTAGGCATCAGATCTGAAGCTTTGGCGCAAATTCATCAAAATCGTGTTTGATTCAAGTGATAATGGACTGAAGTGTTTATGGACTGATGACTCACTAACTCATTGACTCACCAACGGACACTATTCGATTGCATAAGCTCACCGGACTAAAGTCAGATGAACTAAAAATCACATTTATTCCCCATGGGAGAACTTACCATGTGACAAGTTCAATTTCCATGGAGCGTTTCGGAGATACAGAGGTCCAATGTTTCTCCTTTTTTCCAACATGGCTGCCACACTACGTGACATATGATGATCATTATTATCATAAAAACATTCTACATGACAGTAGTCGCACCTATGGTGAAATTCTTGTCAGTCCGAACAGCAGTTCCAAGGAAAGGGAATAACAAAATGCAGACATGCCCCTACGTACGTATGGGACGACAGCTTAACTCTGCTTTTCGCTTCGCGAGCGCAGGCTAACAACGTGCTGTGATAGGGGGCGTGGATTTCCTGGCAAAAAAGACTATTTTTGATGGTCTTTACAGTGTGAGTAATAATGGTCCTAGAACTGATACCTTGGGTATGCTATTACTGTACTTACATCCTCCTCACCTGACATCCACCTGTTCACAATCACTCCTTGTTTTCGATCACAAAGCCAGTTCCAATCCTGTTGGCTACTCCACCAACCAATCCATAAGCCGTCTCCTTAACCAATAGCCAATCCTGGTGGATTAACAGTTAAGGTAGCTGACTGAAGATGTTAGCGTCTTTAGTTTGAGCCGACTGTTGAATTAACACCAGGTGGTTGACTCAGCCTGTCATCCTTCCAAGGTTGGTAATGAGTACCAGGCAATTGGGAACAGGGGGCATTGAATCAACGGCACGGCCGCACCCCAGAAAAAAGATGCAGCCAAGCAAGCTATCGGTGCATACAAAATATGAATAATAATCCAATAACCTTCTATGTGGTGCTTTTTTATTTTTTAAATGTATACCAAGTCGAGGCTCTTGTAAGAGCTAACACACAGAAACATATATCAAGGCAGGAGACAAGAGGGGTGGGAGAGGGAGCACAAAAATAGTGGGGCACAAAGACCATAGGATATCTGTGGAAGGAAGAGGGAGGGGGTGGGGTACATGGGGTAACAAGATGGTACTACAGCGGACTTTTAGGAAGGAAAACAGGGAATTTGAAGAGGTGGGTTTGGGATAAATTTATGGGGTATTAAAGTTAAGATTTAGATGGGGGAAGACACGAATGGTGGTGAACAGGTGTTTTGAAGACCTGGAGGGAGGAGTGGGATTGAAGAGGAAAAAAGGGAAAAAGAGGAATGAAAGAGTGAAGAGTCAGCAGTTATTCTTGATTTCGGCATTTTCACCAGAAGGGGTTTTTTGGCAGACTTTGAGCACCTGCGGAAATATAGAGGAACAGGTCACAGACGGAGCGGTGTGGGGTGGGCAAGGTCGGAGAGGCGTAGGTAGAAGACAGAAAGACCATTGACCTGCCTCTGGTGAGAGAGTGAGAGACCCAAAGTTTCAGCTTCATCATGGCAGATACCAATGATCCTATGAAAGTTTAGATGAAAGTTTTGTCAGTGTTAGAAGCTCAGATGTGACAACGAAGGACTCTTGAATGACGGGGATGTCCAGTCAGCGACTGGCTTTGGAGGCCACTTGGAGATGTGGCTTTCCCAGGAAGATCATGGCAGATTGTGAGACCCCAAAACTTGAATGAAAGACATTTCAAGTGGATTGTTGAGAAAGTAGATGGCGGGGTTTTTTCCAGATGGTCCTTTCGGAGAGACATAGTGAGAGTTGTGATATTTGTCAGGATTTAAAGACATATTCTAAGTGATTGACCAGCTTGTGATTTATCCAGGTCTGCAGAGAGTGAGAGGCTGCTGGCGACCAATCAGAGGATGACAGTTGTACGGCAGAGGGGAAGTCCATTCAGCAAAGAGATAAAAGAGGATTTTCTAGGGAATCTGGAGATCATTGATGAAAATCAGAAAAGTACAGGGCCAAGAACACTCCCTTGAGGAACTCATCCTGGATGGGAAGAGGAGATGAGATATCCATTACGAGCCACGTGTAGACTGCGACAGGAGAGGAAGTCAACGAGCCATGAGTGGACTTCCTGAGTGTCCTTGGATACCATAAGAAGAAAGTATGGTGAGCAGGCAATGCCAGACCGTATCGAAAGCTTGCGGTATGTCGAAGGAGATGCTCTGATCTCATGTTGACATTTATGACCTCCATGCATTGTTGGGAAACAGAAGTGGCATGTCCAGGGTTGAGTGAGCTGGTCTAAATCCAAATTGATGATCGGAAATCAAGACATTCAGAAGAGGAAGGATTTGATGTCTGAAGCGATGATGTATTTCCATAACATTGCTGATGTTGGGAGAGCTGATTGGTTTGGAGTTGCAGGGATCAGTTTTGTACCTTTTTTTATGCAGGGCAGTAATGATGTTTATTTCCAAGCAGATCGCAGGTGACCTGAGAAAGTGAGAGTGTGAATAGAACAGAGAGGGTGAGCAAGAGCAGAGGAGTGGGTTTAGAACATGAGGGCTGATGTCGTCTGGACCGGTTGCAGAATCTGAGTCGAGTTACAGCAAAATCTCCACCTTGTCAGGAGAAAAGAACACAGAGTCCAGAACAGCTGTGTGCGACTGGGTAAGGTGGGTAGAGAAAGCGATGGGTTTGGGACACAAGATTTAGAAGCAACACAGAGTTTAGGCATTCATTCTTTTCACATGCAGTGTCAGCTGTGTGGTCATTTGAGGTAAGGGAGGGGGTGGAGGGGGAACATACACCAGAAACAGACTTAACTAGACACCACCAGGATTTGGAGGAGGGAGACACGTTTGAGAGTTCAGACTTGAGATTAGAACGATGTTGTTTCCTGGCTCTCCTGAGCGTAGATACATTGTTAGAGCTTTGTGGAAGGAACTGAGATTGCCTTCAAAGGATTTGCCTTCCACGAGGCAAAGGCAAGTTGTTTAAGGACAACAAGCCTCGCCACAAGCTCAGTGTACCATGGCGGGAGGAAGGTATGACAACGGGAGACGAGATGAGATAAATCTGTGCATGAGAGAGAGAGAGCAAGTTTCTTTGAAGAATTCCCAGGATGAGTTGATGTCGGAGAAAGTAGAAATGGATATCAGTCTTAGAAGTTTGATGCTTGAAGACCTGCCAGTCAGCCTGAGTGAAGTGCCAGACTCGTCGGTGCTGAGGGTTTCTCTCATGACAGCCAGAGAGATGACCGCTTTAAAAGCATATGGTCAGATTAATTGATTGGTGCAGAAGAAGAACAGCAGACATTTTCTGGGAAATTGTCCAAAATCAATCAGAAGAGATGGAGTACCGTGTGGCTGAGATCCGGGTCGGAAGTTGACAGATTGTGTCAGTCCCAACGAGTCATAGAAATCCTTTGCTGAAATGCCATGGCAGGTGAAAGAGGTACCCACACCCAGCCAACTGGCATGATGGACAATTGATGTCACCCATACGAGGCAGAGAGAGTTTTGATGATGGATAGAAGCTGGTATGGGCACACAACTCGCTCAGACTAGTCAGAAAGTGAATTTGACAACGAATTTTCTAATCAAGAATCCTCAGGTTACGACGACAGTCAAATCATGTGTGGAAGGTGCTGTAAAACCGTGTATGATCGCTATTTTTGGAGATGAGGCCAATCAAATAAAAGGACACCAGAAAACATTAAATCTTCGTTTCAAGACATTTATTCAAGAAAAAGAACAACGATTAAGTGTTAAGTTAAGCCATATCTATTCATTAATAAAAGTGAAGCCATGTGACTTTAAGTTTAAAAAAAAAATAAATCATTTTGCCTCAACAAACATGACAGATCCATCATGGTACAGGACATGAGATAGCATCGTGTAGTTCCGGTCTCTGCTTCAGCAAAACGTAACGTATGTGTCTGCGTGAAGTTTCAGTGAGGGTCAAACCTCCACCAATGTCTGTCCAGGTTATTTTTGAACGACTGGATGCAGGTTACCTTTCAGCTGGCTTCACAACTTGCTGTGGGAGGCTGTCCAGTCGTCGACACTCAATTGCTGAAGAACTTTCTTCTAACTTCCAAGTGACTCCTTTTCTTTGAACAACTTCAGAGGAGTGCCCTCCTTGTAGCTGAGTTGTGATTTGAGTAAAAAAAAAATAGTGCCGTGGATCAAGTTTGCTAATTCCTGCAATATTTGTAGTAGACTAATATATCTTCTTATCATTTCATAAGTAGGAGAATGCATATTCCAACTCCCTGAACCTCTTCCTGGGAGCAAAGCCGGCATACTTGTGGGACTAGTTTGGTCGCTTTCCTTTGTACTCTCAACCTTTTTAGCATCGTCTTTGTCCCGCAAGTACCAAAAGTAGTTCCCATACCATGGACTCCTCGATTTACGCTCATACCTCCATTCCCCTGCGTGCTGGTGCAAAATTTAAATATTTTTCTTCGCCAAAAAACACCGTGAACTCGAAAATTAAAAGATGTTAATCGTAAATTGTTCAGTACTTTGTCCAAGGCATTAAGTCGAAAAAAACGTAAATAGGAGTGTAAATGAGGACCAAGTATATTCAATGTCATGTCAAACGAGTGTCTTGAGCAGTAGAGGAGATCCCTTTACTCAGGTGAGTAAATGCTCTCTTGACTACCTGAGTAGTTCGTCGCCTTGTTATCTACTGAGGAGAAACTTGGTAGAATTTAAAGTCAACGTCATTGATGACTAATAAGTCCTTCTCCATAGCAGTGCTCGAATGAGTTCCTTTGATACTGTACCCAACATTTCCGTTGCTTCTGCCTCTGTGCAACTTGACTTCACTTTCCTTCGTTGGAAGGAAATTGCATCTTTCAGACCAGGTGTTCACCTACTCAGATCAACTTGAAGATTTCTGTCTGGGAATATTACATCCTGGCTATACATCTTCGTGCCATCAGCAAAACGGCTGTACCATTTCTTCCACTTCTGATGGTAAGTCCTTGATGAAAACCACAAACAGTGATGGCCCCAGAACACTACTTTCCGGTACTCCACTTGCAACAGGTATCAAGGAAGAAGTAGCCCATCCATGGTTACATACTGCAGCCTGCCTGTCAAGAAGTGACGAATCAAAGCAAGATATTTCTTCCATCTCAATCGGCTTTCACATCTTTAAGAACCTCTCCTGATGGATGCTGTTGAATGCCCACTTAAAATGGTGATGCAGCACACCTACAGGCTTCCTTTAATCTTCAGAGTCCTGCCCATTCCTCCAGCACCCAGTGAAGCTGTGTAGCACATTACTTTCCTGGTGTGAAGCCATACTGACAGCTGGTGCATGTGTCATTTACTTCCAATAGAGTACTCAATTAATGAATCCCGGACAGTGCCTCCATGATCTTCTGATTGTTGAAGTGAGCTTACAGCTCTGCAGTTTTCAGGCTTCTGCCTTCTCCCATCTTATGGTAAAGCATTGCTCGTAGTTCTTATAATCATACTCGTACATTGTTTGTTCCGAACATGCAACAGGCTCATCACATCTGACAATGTTCGTCAAAAAAAGAATTTTATCTCTCTGGTAGTGTTTGATCGCTGTTGCAATGACCACGCAAATTGTCTTTGATAACGCATGAGGTCCATTTCACCCACTTATGTCGATTGAATTTTAAGTGGATGAACGAGTTTCACATCTCCAACAACGATATCCAATTATTCTGCTATTCCATGTGTGACCCTTTCACCCGACGTTGACATCCCAGAAACAGAAGTTAAATATAAATGCATACATGCAAATCTATTGGGCAAAAAAAAGTTTCCATTCCTATGATACTTGCCCTCACAAATGTGGGATAATGAGTAAGTATGCACAATCTCTGAAACTGGCGACAAGAAACGACACATACATAAACTTGGCATTCTTTTTTTATGCATGGCAGCCTACACACATGGACCTTTCCCCAGTATTTTATGTGCATGAGCCAATGCGACATTAACCTAACGACCAGTGTTGGTAAAAGGTCCATCGTCCATTGGTTCTCCTGTTACACCAGGTAAAATCCAGTGATTCTCCAAAATAATTATCTTCCAACACCTGTTTGCATGGCAGCAACATGTGAGAATGCTCAATGTTGCTCACCGATTCACGGCCATTATTTACTCGCTACACCATTAAAACAACGATGGAAAACCATGCATCACCAAATTGTGTCCGCCCTCTCTGCGAATTTCAGATGATTTGATGTTTTAAACAGGAGACCGGATTTGGTGTTGTAATGATTAGGTGTACGCTCTGAGTCTTGGAGGACGGCGGTTCAGGTGGTTTCGAACCCCGGCCGAGTCGTAGGCAAGACTTGTCGACATAGTGAAGATGATAAATACAATTCCTACTCACCATTTATTTGGTGGATTGAAGAACAGTTGGAACTAGAGAGTTCATATAGATACAATACCCCATGCAGTGTTGAAGTACATATTTCAATTTAATACAATAATCCTTACTATATCACGGACGGTATTCGTGTGTTTGTTTGTCACGCTACTCCTCCGACATTTCTGGGCTGATGGATTTCGACTTGCTACGTAGATCAACATGACGAAATAATCTATCGGGGTGTTTTTATCTTTGTCGGTGGTCTTGGGGGGGGGGGGGGGGTGGTGTGAGACACAAATTATCGATGTAAATGTGTATCGTGTAGTGCTGCCTCCAGGTGGAAAGCGCCGCCTCTACAAGTCTCCACCATTCACAGTGCAGTTTCCTGTCCCCAAGTTTTCCAGTGTGGTGAGGTGTTTTAACATGTCCACCCTATTTCATGTCCACCCAGTCCAACAACCACCCTATTTAACATGTCCAGGTACAGCAAAACTGGACGTTCTTGGAAGTGACAAGATGGCGATTGTGTTTTCCAGTGCTCAAGTATATAATTCAACTTCGATAAAATAAGGTTTTAAAAGGTTTAACTTTTATGAAAAAAATTAATTCTGGAGTTTTACCACCATTGACACAGTGTCGATGACACCACCCTATCTAACACGTTGCGTTAGTCATTGGTATCCTTTATGACTCCTCAAAAACAGTAAGTTTCCTGTTTGGAATTATTTTCAATTCGTTAACAGGCAGACAGACTAAAAAAAACAAGATCTCTCTACACATGTGCGATCGGGACGAATTCGGAGACAAAGTCATTAAACGGAAAATTTGTCTTCCTCTTCATGCTCCAATTCAATGTTCCAAATATAACAATCATTTAAATAAGCTGTTCCTCCATTTTAAACTGACAAGACAGACGGACCACAGACAGACATGAACAATTGATTGACCCACTTTTCGCTTCACATGCGCTGTGTAATAAATGTTCACTCGTGAAAATTTGGCTCTAAGTTCATAAAAAAAACCTACACCACTCAAAAATCACAATACGAAACAAACGGTGAGCAGTATTTAGACAAGGCGGTAGGCGACATGGGTGGTCCTATAATAATTGCATACTAATCATACAGTTTTTGACGGATCGGGCTGAAATTTTTGACAAAGAGTTGTTATAGTGCGCATAAAAGCTCGGAAGCCGATTTTTGATTTTCGAAAAATATATATATAAATAATTTTCGTATTTTTTCAAAAATTTCAAAGTCCCGTTGCTAGGCAACGGTGGCGTCCATAGCAAATGGTGCTCAAAAGCATACAACTAGATCCTGGTATGAACCTACCAGTCAAGTTTCATCAAAATCTGTTGACTCCTCTGGCCTCCAGAGCTGTCCATTACATACATACAGACAGACGAATACCTGAGAATAACGATAGATAGTAGTCTAGCGACACAACAATCATCTCTCTCT